>CAMGYJ010000004.1:16417081-17017081 GCA_946122785.1 Linum tenue | reverse complement strand
GTTAGGTTAATCTATATTCTCACCTCACCTTCACAAACACACACGGAAAAAAAAACATACTAGACTTAAAGGTGTTTGAGGAATCCATACCTTGCCCAGTGAAGACCGTTGGACCCGCCAGAACATGGATTGGCAAGGTCATGATATGACAAACATCTCCATCTACAATATGATAAATTTGAATAACAAAACAAAAAACCTCACTATCTTAGACTCAGTCAACCAATGTTCATCCATGGTAAAGAGTATGCAGACAAGTAACTACTGAACTGTGGATACTGTCGTTTGAACCAAAGAGGTCTTAGTTAAAACAATTTTTTTACTCCCACGAGCACAGACTCGATACGGAATAGATGGACATCAATGGATCAAATAAGGACAGAAGATGCTTCTACGGTTAACTCGCCATTGAATGTATTCCTCACCATAAAAGAAAATTATTGTATTTTGATGAAGTTTAATTAATATATCCATAAAATATTTATTTCAATTTTTATATTCTTTGTTGATCATGACACGATTTATATATTGTCATATACTGTATGAACATCGACATTATATTTTTGAATTTGTTATCATTTTCAATAGAAATGAGTGAAATAAATTTAGCCCGTACTATGAAATGTTTCCTCTAGACATATTATTTCTCTTATCTCATGCCAATGTGCTTCTATTGTGTGTTGGGATAATTAGGCTGGAAGAGGAGCGACTGGGATTATCGAGTCCTTCTTTGGCGTTGTCCAGCCCATTCCAATTGTGTAAGAGCTTCTATCGAGAACGATGATTGATCAAATTTTGTTTGGATTTTAGTTTGCGTTTAATCATTCATCGCCAAAGCACTCCAACAAGATTTACATCAAATTCCTGTTTTTCCTCCATTCTCTTCCCAAATCGGGTGGGTTTCTAATCTTCATAGTTGACAGAAGCAGACTTTGATGCTTACCCTTGGAAAAAATCCAAAAGTACCACTGTTTAAAAAAAAAATTCCAAAAATACCACTCAATCCCAAAAAATTCCAAAAATACCACCCTTTTTCAAAAACCGCCACTCCACCCAGCGGTTTGGTCGAAAACCGCTTGTCGGGGGCGCGGTTTTGGACCAAACCGTGGGCCTAGGGGGCGGTTATAAAAAAAAAAAAAAATTTGGACCAAAACCGCTGGGTGGGGTGGCGGTTTGGCCCAAAACCGCCACCCCAACCAGCGGTTTGGTCCAAAAATTCGGTCGAAACTTCAAACGAACGTAACTTTGCAATCGGGTATCCGATCGTAGCGATTCTTTTTTTCATTTTGCATAACTTTTCAAGATCTACAACTTTTACTAGGATGAAATTTTCAAAACAGGAACTATTTGTGGATATACGGGACCTTGAGAATAACTTTACCTTTACTTTTCAGAAATCCATGTGCATTTTGAAATTATGATTATATTAAAAGTTGTAGATCTTAAAATGTTATGCGGAATAAAAAAAAAATTCATGACATTCGGATTTTGGAGCACAAAGTTATGGCCGCCCAAAGTTTGACGAAATAAAAAAAAAATGCCGTTCGGGGTGGCAAATGACGTTTTTTCGAGACGAAGACGGAACCCGACTGTTTGAGACTTGCAAGATCTCAAAAAGTGATTCGGATTCAAAAAATGGAGGCCGCAAACTTTTTGAGATCTTGCAAGCCGCAAACCGCCGGGTCTCGCCTTTCGTCAAACTTTGGGCGGCCATAACTTTGTGCTCCAAACTCCGAATGTTATGAACTTTTTTTTGATTCCGCATAACTTTTCAAGATCTACAACTTTTAATATAATCATAATTTCAAAATGTACATGGATTTCTGAAAAGTAAAGGTAAAGTTATTCTCAAGGTCCCGTATATCCACAAATAGTTCCTGTTTTGAAAATTTCATCCTATTAAAAGTTGTAGATCTTGAAAAGTTATGCGAAATGAAAAAAAAAATCGCTACGATCGGGTACCCGAGTGCAAAGTTACGTTCGTTTGAAGTTTCGACCGAACTTTTGGACCAAACCGCTGGTTGGGGTGGCGGTTTTGGGCCAAACCGCCACCCCACCCAGCGGTTTTGGTCCAATTTTTTTTTTTTTTATAACCGCCCCCTAGGCCCGCGGTTTGGTCCAAAACCGCGCCCCCGACAAGCGGTTTTCGACCAAACCGCTGGGTGGGGTGGCGGTTTTTGAAAAAGGGTGGTATTTTTGGAATTTTTTGGGGTTGGGTGGTATTTTTGGAAATTTTTTTCTAAACAGTGGTACTTTTGGATTTTTTCCCTTACCCTTTTCCCCTTTATGTTCTCCTGTTGTTGGTTCGATGTTAATTGTGGGTTTAATGATGCTTTCCACTGCAAAGATCATTCCTTTTTCGCTTGTTTTAGATTGGAGAATTTCCCCTCAAATTAACCCATATGGTGTAGTTTTAATGTCTTTTCAGATTGCTACTCTGGCCATCAATCCCAAGTTGAGCTAGTGCTGCGGAGAATTAATCTATCCGTTGTTGTGTACTTGTTTCACAATTATATTGTATGTATAGAAAAAGAAAGAAGACAATCATGTGTGGCATACTAGCGATTTTGGGTTACGACGATGATTCCCCGACCCAAAGAGATCGGATGCTAGATCTCTCTCGCAGATCGGGCCTTCCTCCACCAGCGGGTGCTGCGGCGACCCTCCGTCACGGCGTTGTTGCAACGGTCGGCACGAACGCCGGCTCTTCCCTTCAATGATCCTACAGGGGTACGACGGTGATGACTCTCCCATTGGGTCGGTGATTGCCGGCCTTAGTAACGTCGGCGACTCGTTCATTCCGGCTGCCCCCGCGTGCATCTCTCCTCTAGTGAGAAGTCAAACTGCTTTCATGCCTGTATTCCGTCTGTTTCGGACTGTATTTATGGCAGAAGCCGTTAAAAGCCTTTTTAGGCTATTAAATCATCTTTATTGGTGGATAATGGGCCAATTAAACCCTTAATTATGTGGACCACCTCATTTTATTGGTAGGTTTAATTAGTAATTTCCATTATCCATTTTGGAATCCCTAGTTCTTGGTGATTAAGGCTAGCATTTGGACCAAGTTTAATAAAATTTACAGGTGGTTTTGTATATAAAAAGAGCTAGCACTTGGCGGCCAAGTTCCATTGTTGGAATTTAGGTAACCAGTTCGTGGAGCAGGAGCGAGAGCATAAAAGAATTTAAAATTAAAAGTGTGAAGAGAGCGTTATCATTATATTAATTATAATTATTTATTATATTTATAATTATTATTTATAAATAACTTCGAATGTATTATTAATTAGTACTAAATAATACATACAATCATCACCGGTAAAAAACAAAACAAAAAAGACCCTCATTTTATTTGGAAATATAAACTATCCATTTTAATTTATTTTCACTTTCTCCTTATCCCTGCCAGCCACCCACTGTCAACACCACAAAACTCGCCCTCTCTCTGCTTACACTTTCTCTCTCCCTCTTCTCTGATGCATAGATAGAGCAATCTAAACTCTGTTATTCTCCTTTTCTTTGTTATCAATTGTGCCATTCAAACGAGATAATCTTTTCTCTATCCCAAAGATATCATAACATATCAAAAAATAGTTGAAAAAAATACTTCGACCACTAATTTGCAGAGATGAAGAAAAAGCACTGCATCGGCAACGTTGATTCAGCACCAGAAGGAGACAAAGCGGTCGGCTGGGCAGGAGGAGAGTTGTTTCTCTGGCTTTGTAATTAACTCAGTCCATCGACGATAACTTGGAGGAGGAAACAAAAAACTGCAGCAACGATTGTTGATTTGGGAAAGGCGACAGAACGACCAGAGGAAGACTTTCCTCTTTCATCTCTATTAGAGCTCAGTTTGGCAAGAGATTCACGAATTTCAAAATATAATTCGCGCTCCAATGATTTGTAATTCGTGAATTATAAAACCTTTATAACCAAAGCGCGTTTCACGCTCCAATTCGGGAGCGGTAAGGGTGCACCCAAGAATTGGGTGACCTAAATTGGAATCCTTCCCGTAGGCGGGATCTAAGACAAATTTAATTTGCAATGAAAATTTGGATTGGCTGAATGGGTATCAGACCATGTTTGAGTCTGGGATTGCACTAATTGATCTTATTAATTTTCAAGTTAATGGGGAGAATGTTTGAGTGGAGACAATAATTATGGAGAATTCATTTAGTAATTATTTACCGTCAAAGTCATTGGTTCCTAGCTTAATCAACAAATTTATTTCCTCATGGAAATTGAATTCTGCCTTTCGTTACACAAGTTATTTATTATGGGGTCGTCACCTCTTTAACTATTTCTATGAGGCATTTAAGCGATATTTTTAATTTTAGTCAAAAGAGCATTGAACACTTTTTATGAGGTCGTCATTCTATTGTGTTGATACATCAAGAGAGCATTGAACACTTATTTTTTAGATGCCCCCTAGCCACCAAGTTGTGTACCTTAGTGGGATTGAGAAACTTCAATGATTCCACCCCCGACTATTAATCTTAGTCTATGGTAGCGATCGACATGTCATGATCTCTAAGATCTCCTCATTCCATGTTCTCCAATGCGCCAGTCAGTTAGTTCTACTACCAGCTCCTTAAAATCTCCAATATTCACCTCCCTCCTCCGCCTCCCAGATCGCTCTTCCAAAATCCTTCTTCTAACACTTGGTAGCCTCCACCAGACGAAATTTTGAAGATCAACTTCGATGCAGCTGTTCGCGACTCAGGGTGCTCGTCCAGTCTTGTTAGTCGTGGGTCAGACGGGCATGTGGTGCTGGCAGGTGGTATACATCACCAAGGAGTAGTCAACACCTACCTGGCAGAGCTCCTCCCCGTTAGAGATGCTATCACATTCCTCGCCTCAAGTTCCTTGACTCACGTGATAGTGGAAGATGATTCTGAGGTGGTCATCGACCAGATCCGACAAGGTGTACTAGAAGGTTCATTTGGAGGTCCGGTGCTCCGGAAGTGTCGCCAGATTCTAGACTCTTTGTTAGTTTATATAGAGTTTAGGGCGGTTCCTAGAGATGCCAAAAGTGTTGCCCATAGAGTGGCGCTTAAAGCACTGCTATTATTTCGTTTAGGGGTCGTTTGGTTTTGGTGATAGTTTGGTTGGGATAGTTACAACTTACAATGCATGTAATGTCCACAATGCATCGTTTATTTGAATTTTCTGCGCAAACAATACATGCATTGTTTGCTTGATTTGACACAAACTATCACTCAAAATGAGTGATAATTAAATCTCAAGTTTTCGTTGAGATAAGAAATTGTTTGATGGAGATTGTTGTGTTTTCTTCTTATTCCAAATATGTCCCTACCTTTTATGTATGTTGCTTTTTTATATTAAAAACAATGGGTAAAAGTGACATTTCACCCAAAAAAGTAATATAATTCATTTAAATACTACAAAAACTATCACATAAATGAGACGATGTAAACTACAATACACCAATTTTCTTATATACATGTATATTATTATGCATGCATTGATGACAATACAACGATTTAACTATCATCAAAACCAAACGACCCCTTAGAGTTAGGGCTCGTTTAGTATTGTGTTTTAAGAAATTTGGAAAACCAAGAAAAAAAATCGTGTTTAGTTGGTTTTTATTTTTTGTTGTGAATCAGAGTTGCACAACAAGGCCCAAATATGAGAAACAACAATTTATAGCTTTGGATCTGATTCTTAAACATGTTGCACACGGGATTCCTACTGGTTGGACGCTTGATTTCATTAAAACAGACCAGTGTTTGAGACAGGCGCCGCTCTCCCCTCCGGCCATACACGCCGACGCCTTCTCCCCACTCCACGCCGGCCACCTCCGACCTCCTGACCCTCCGCCCTCCGACCCGCCGCCGCCTCGACCTCCCCTGCCCTGCTCAACAGTCGTCGCCGGGCCTCCCCTGCTCAGCAGCTCAATCCATGTTTCCTTTGCTGTATATTGAGAAATGTTCTTATGATTTTTCGTTACAAATAACTAAACGCGTTTCTGTTTTTTGTTGTCGATTTCTATGATATGTCATAATTACCAACTAAACATGTTTTTGTTTTCTATTTTTATGTTGTTGTGGTTTCTCTTGTGTTACACAACCATACTACAACCACAACAACAACAAAACTATACTAAACGGGCCCTTAGAGTCTTTCGATTTTTTGGTGGCTTCACTAAGGTGTAGCTTGTAAGGGGTTCCTAGCTGGTTTTGTTTGTATAACTCTTATCCTCTCTTAGTATCACTCGGAAATAATACAAAAATCATTGGAAGCAACTATCATATTGTCATTTATGGACTGTTTATATAGGCAACACTTTGTGTGTAAACATATATGTCACTATTAGTTGCATCTCTTTATTAGTCATTTTAATTTTCTCATGTTTTCAATACGTTCTAAGCATAATCAAAGTAATTTGAGTATTTGTATAGATAATTCATGGCCAAATACTAAACAAAACGTATGTCATTAGTGTAAATGACACATACATATTATATAACTTTCAAACTCTACCAGCAGTTGATCGGAACTTGTACTAGTTTAAGTATAAATTATATTATCATAGAACAAAATAACATAACCACGCTAACAAAATTAACTAAATCAAAGTTCAAATGATTTGGTTATTTGATTAATTGATTTAACTGATATAACTTAGACTTTGCTACGGTGATTTGTATTTTTTTTTATCAATTTGCTAGAGTGAATTGTATTTTTTTTATCAATTTGCTACAGTGAATTGTAAATCATCGTAATTTAGAGACAACGATCTCTCTCTTTCACTAAGTGGTAGACCACTTTTCAAAGAATCGGTCTACCGCTTCCACCAAGTTGTCTACCTCTTTCATCAAGCGATTCACAAAATTTCAACAACCAATCAGTCTGATGAACTAATGTAATGACCATCACATATAATTATAGGAGTCCAATATTAATATACATGTTGTTAGTAAGATAGTTAACTCTATAGAGACTTTCATGTTTCCTTCAAATTCTAAGTTTGCTTGTTTTTATTATATAGTTTTCTTGTGATGGATCAACTTTGTTGCTATTGTTTATGAAGATACTTAAAAAGTATAGTATAATTGTTATGCAATTGTGTAATCTTCAACGTGCGTAGTCCTTATATCGTCTTGCTTTTATGAGCTTTTTATTCCATAAGTGTTAAAATATGGTGTTATTTATTTTGTCTAACCTATAATCTGAGTAGAGATTGCCCGCGGGTGATGGGATGGTGCATTACTATAAACAATTTCATATAATAGGCATCCTATTGTCTATTATTTTCCTAATGTAACTAGAAGGTAACTGTGTCATCTGGTCGATCATTCGCCGAAAGCGTAGATCATTTGGTAGAAATGGTCTACCACTTCCAACAAACCGGTGTTAATTTAAAGTAAGTGTATCATCAAGTCGACCGCTTGCCGAAAGTAATAGACCTATGGCCTAAAGTAGTGAGCTTTTGGTGGAAGCGATAGACTATTTTCTTGAAAAGTGGTCGGCCATGTTGTGAAAAAGGTAGACCGTTTTCTTCAAATCACGGTGACTTACAAATCACCATAGGCATATCCTTAAATTAAATAACCGTCGACCAAAGTACTCCTTACATTACATAAAAAAAAATATCTAATAATGTACAACCAAGTAAACTACAATTAGCGTCAACTACTCAATACGATATATGTACACTAAATGGAAATAACAAACATTACAATCAACAATTTGAGTCATGCGAATCAATTCAATTATTAATCTTATACCATGTAGTAACGCACTCCTTCAAATGAAAGTTAACTCATATGGGTTTGAACTTTGAAGTTTGCGCATGTACGAATAAAATGTATTTAGCAAATAAGGATCGTCGAGATTCAAACACAAAACCTATCGATCATCAACGACTTTGATACCATATATACATGAAGAACCCATAGATCCCAATATATTGCACGCGAGGAAGTTCTTATGCTCGAGATGTTTCTCTCTTTTTAACGATAAAATTGGAAATGTCACCATATAGACTAGCGGCCATCAAGCAAGCAAGTTACAGAAGTGGTAAAACAAAAAACAACGAAATGTTTCGTAACTCTCACTCATCACAACCATTAATTGAGCACTTCTACTATGCTATAAAGTATTGGTGCTTTAATGTACAACTTAAAGTTGTACCATAACATTAAAGGTATAAATTCAGGTTATACCATAAAGGAATTTGTGCTCTTATGTTATGGTACAACTTTATAACTTAAACTTGTACCATCAAATGAAAGTACAAGTTTAAGTTGTACCATAAAACAATTTGACAAAAGAGTATAGGTACAATCTGAAGTTGTACCATAACGTTAAAGGTACAATTTAGTTGTACCATAAAGAGAAAAACCTATAGCACCAATGCTATATAGCATTGTAAAATTGCTCCCATTAATTAAGAAACAAAGAAATCCTCCATTAATATATAGTACACTTTCGTGTACTTTTCTCCGATACAAAATCTCTCTACTCCCCTTGATTTGCGGTAAGGGTATTATGGTCATTCCTCCCTTTTTTTCGGCAACGCGAGATCTGTATAAACATATTTTTCGGATCCCCTTCGTTTTCCCTTCTCCCCTTTGTCGATATCTACTCATCATCCCCTTCTCTGTTCGAATCGAAGAATCTTATTATTTTCCTTCTCTTCCATCCACCGGCCTTACTGATATGATATCTTCATCACTCTTACAAACATGATTTTTACCATATGATTTATCTGCCATTCATGCTTTACGCTTTTTGGTTTTCCTTCCTGGCACAATGGCGAACTAGACCGGAAGATCAGTTTTGTCCTCCATGTTCACCTTCTTAATTCCCTTCTATTCCTTCTACCAACCCTACCAATCAAATATATCCACCGCCGTTTCTGGACCAGACTTTGGGGGTTCACAAGTCTCCAAGGCAAGAGGCTTGATTGTAGTAGTTTCTACACTGGGGGATGGTTGTCTCGAGGGAGGAAGCTTGGTCCAAGCGGCGACTCTCATCCTAAAGATCATATCTGCCAAGTTTATAAGCTTTGAATGGGTAGATTTCGAGGATGGTTATTTATTTCTTTTGTTGTCGTGTACCTAATCATTCACAAAATCTTTTTTTTTTTTCTCTATGTACAGATTTTTACTTGCAATTCGGCTCTTATCTTCAAGCCCCTGTTCCCCGACGATTACCATTTGATTCTCGAATTCTCATGGTGGTGTGTTTCTTATTGTTTCACAATTCCTGGTACTTTCCCCACATGCAGATTGACACTTTTCTATGGAGTTCGTCGGATGATAACTTGGTAGCTTCTGGGATTTTTGGATGCTCTGAGATAGTTTGAACTTTGAAGAAAGGATCATGATATTATTAGTCCTTTTTAGATTCAAAGTTGAAAAATTTTACCACTGATGCTGCTAATAAGGTAAGGCCATTTTATCCAGATCATATTAGAAATTCGGTTTGAACATATATCTGCCACTTTACAACTTACAACCTTAGGATTTAGAATTACAATGACACATGTATTAATGAATCCAATCTAAACAGGTTCGCGCTACATATAGGGATGACACTAGAGATTTTTCAATACAATGTCCTCATAACAGAACAATATAGCCTCTGTCCATTCCAAAGTTACGTTGTCAAAGTATTAAATGATTCATTCTACGATGTGTGCACCAAATGCCCCGGCAAAGTACAAGTTGAAGCGGATAAATTTTACCAAGACCAATGTCAAGCAACAAACTGAAAAAAGTATGAAAATGTTCCTTACTAACTTAACTATCCCTTTTTATGTTTAGTTTATCTCATCCGATGACCAGTAACTTAATCTACAATCTGAATCAACTTCAATCTAAATTTGATATAAATTAGAGCAGGTTTTTAGTTCAACTTTTTTCTATGATCCAATAGGTGAAGCTGTGTTTGTACTCTTGGATCATGAAAGCAAGAACACAGGCTCTACATTCTATAAGGAAAACGAGCCAAGTGATATGCCTTCTCACCTTCTGAAATTGGAAGTTTTGATATTGACTTCCACATAAAGGTGAAGGAGTTCAATATGAACAAATTAAATCATCACCTGAAATGAATTCACTCTCTGGAAGATGAATGAGGCTAAGGAATCTAACAATTCAGATTTGTTCGTTAATTAAGA
Organism: Linum tenue; assembly: GCA_946122785.1. Taxonomy (NCBI): domain Eukaryota; kingdom Viridiplantae; phylum Streptophyta; class Magnoliopsida; order Malpighiales; family Linaceae; genus Linum; species Linum tenue. The sequence goes on along the minus strand of CAMGYJ010000004.1, from coordinate 17,006,931 downwards.
AGATGTCATGTGCTCTGCTTCTTATTATCATTTTTAAGTTGTCGTGTACAAAAAAGAGGAACCAAACTGGATAACATGGCCTCTATACCCCCTGCTACTTAACCACAAAGAAAATCAGCATAACAAACCCTTACCAACCACTTCACTAGAAAGTAGGCCATGTTTTGTTGTGTGTTGTCGAGTGCTACACCTTCAGTCAAGGCTCTAAATAGAAGAATGTTGATTCAGCAAGTGATGATAATGATGATTAGAACATTAGACTCGTCTATTTTTATTTCTATAACATTGAACATAGTTTGTTTGTTTACTGCTTCATAAGGATTCATGCACTGTGAATTATCTTCTTTAAGAGACCTCCCTTTTTTTCCCATGTCAACATATATTTGTGGGATACCTTTATGAACTAATTGAGTAGAGGTTAAACGAATAGCTTTTGTATCCATATGGTAGAATCATCTGTGTATTAATGGATTCTGATTAATACAAGTTAATGTTATCTTTGTTATTAACAGGCTCTTACGTCCACAAAGGTCGTTAACTTTGTTACTTAACCTTTTCTGTTACACTCCAGAACAAGGTACAAGATTGTTAATGGCACATACAACTTTATGTATTGTGATTCCTCTTTTTGCTTCTCCTACTTCCACCATCCGAGACCTTCATTCCAAAGACTCTGCCATGCAAAAATGCCTTCCCTTCTCTTTATACTCCATTTCTATACCAATGCTCACCTCTTCATTCAGTCTTTAACCGATGATTGATGCTCTCTTCTCTCGCTCTTCTAATCATCTAAAGGAATCCAGTTACGAAGCGTGTCAAATACGATTCAGAATTTTGGTTCCGTTTGTGTTATGTAGAAAGTTTAGAAGTTTTGTTTTTCGCTTCTATTTCGACAAAAAGGTTACAACTTACAAGGTTGAGTTACCAATGCGGACTTCTAAAGCCCAACATGAGAAAATACAAGTCAGTGGCCACTTTGATATTTTAAATATGGGAAAACGATACTTACAAAGTCTAATTATCCATTTTTCGACCCAAAACTGACCCTTTTTCTGCATGCAACTAATTTTGCTTCTTCCCCCCTACGACGACCTTGGCTTTGCACTTTGCTCGAAGTCACTGTTGAGCAAAAATGTAGAACTCAACATCTTGCTTTGGTCTGATTCTTTAATCCACCAAGGCCAAGCTAAACACACTTGGAAAAAAATCAAACAATACTACTTCACCAAAAGCAAAACCCTACCCTAATTTATCTGGCCAACGGGCCAGCTTACAACTAGTATTAGTATACTACCAACCAACTAAGCATATTCCTTTTCTTTTTCTTAACCTCTTCCTAGAAAGAACAATAGCCTCTAGAATCACCAGGACCATGTTTACTACTCTTCGCGTCCTCATTTACCTGATCGTCGAAACTCAATATTTGTCTCCCCACCGGTAGGAATGGCAATACTGCAAGTCGGGACGAGTTTCTTGATACTCAGACCCGCCCCGTGGCATATAGGGTTCAGGTCGGGTAATTTATCATGGTCGCGGGTCGGGACAGATCGACCCAATGGGAATGCAATTTATATGAAAACATTAGAAATATTTGTTATTTTTATTATAAGACTAAGAAATCAAACAATATTATGATAAATATAGTTAAATTATTAGAGAGATTGAGGTTTTCACTAATTTACAACTTTATTATAGCTAAAATATGATGTAATAAAAGAAAAATCCTAAGTAATTTGACTAAGATTACATGTAATTTAGTCAATAACGGGTGGAGAATGGGGCGGATCAGGGCAGGTCGAGTCGATGAGAGTACCCATGCCCGCCACGCCCCGCCTACGGGGCGGGTCGGACCCACCACAAAACAGGCCAAACGGGTGGGGTAAAACGGGTCAGGTCAAAATTGCCATCCCTACCCACTGGCAGCGACGACACGGTGGCAACGACGACTCCTCCTCCTTTGCCGCCGCCGGCGTCCAGCATCCTGTGGGAAGTGTTCCAGAGGTGGATCTTGGCGATCATCTCGAGGAACGCAGAGTCCATCTTACACATTCTTCGTGACTGCCTGTATTGCACGAGATGTGAGGGACAGCCGGAGACCATCTTACACATTATTCGTGATTGCCCTCCAGCCCTTTATTTTGGGACTCATCATGTGCCGACTCCAAAGCAGGACCAACTCTTCCATTCCGATCAGGCAAGCTGGCTCTGGGATAATCTCGCTAGCGTTGACCTCCTTGGGAATGATATGTCTTAGAATACTTTCTTCGGCATTGCTATATGGCTTTTATGGAAGAACAGATGTTCTTTCTGCTTCAAAGGTTCGAGTGGAGCTCTTTCTTCTCCCTCTCTAGCTCATTCCATCATTCCAAAGGCGAAACTTTGGCAGGAGGCGTGGGTTGCCCCCTCTCTCTTGCCTTGCGAGAAGAAGCAGCCAATTACTCGAATCCTCGTCGACATTGGGTGGAAGGCCCCACCAATGGGTTGGTGCTCCTTGAACATTGATGGGGCGTCGAACGAGAATCCTGGACTTGCAGGTTGCGGCGGGGTGTTGCGAAACAACACCGGCCACTGGGATGATGAGGTTCGTTGCTAACATTGGGACGACTACTGCAGCTCTTGTCGAGTTGTGGGCCTTCTTTCATGGTATAGATATGGCTTGGAAGGCTGCATGTCGTGCTTTTAAGATCGAAGCTCACTCTCAATTGGCCATTCAGCTCATCAGTGATATACATGATCAGGTGCACCCTTATGCGACCCTTCTCTCAGCTATTCGGAGAAAGCTAAGTCAAGACTGGTTGGTGAGCATTGTCATACATACCGGGAAGGGAATAGAGTCGCAGACTGGCTCTCGAAGCACAGTCGTGTCTATCCCTACGGTATGTATGAGCTTGCTGAAACCACCATAAGGCCTAGCTTGCATTCTGTAGGATGACATGCGGGGAATCACATTTGAGCGTAGAATCTCCGCTCAGCCATCTACTTCTTCCACCTCTCCTCTCGTGATGTAACTCTTTTCTTGGGTGCGGCCTCCCTGTATGCATAAAAAAAATTGTTGTATTTTCTATGTTCATTATTAACAATATCTCCTATATTTTTAACGTAACTCATAGAATGTTTACAATAACTAGCCATAAATTAACTTATTAACAGTTTGAAACCAATTATTATGGATGTAACATATTGGTAATGATATACGTCATCATTATTATTGTTTTCTAAATTACTATTGGAGTTTTATTAAATCATAATTAATGATATTTAGTCATTTTTTACATAAATATATAACGTTTACAATCTAGAAATTAAATTATTTTACTTTTGTGCAATTGTTATCCATGTAACCTAAAGTTATCAATGTTTATGTGATTTATCATTAACTATATACAATATTATCATTATTGCCTTTTAATACAGGTAATTAATGGTATACTCCAGTAGTATAATATACTCTATGTGATATGGCCGTTAGATCTCCTTTTTTGAGCTCCGACCAATCTCAACGGTCAATTAGTATTTTTTTTTTTAATTGAACTTCTGGTTTGAGTTTAAGAATTGGGGGTTGGGACTTATCCATTAGAGGTTAGGGTATAGTATCATATCCCGAACTCGATTTAATTCAAGGTCTGGATAGAGATATCTCGATAAGAGTATTTGAAGTATAGTATACTTCAAAAGTAAACCAGTCTAGCCCTTTAATACAAATCATTATTAACAATATGTTGTCATCTTTAATGCAAATTAACAACGACATATACAGATTCATTAATGATATAAACATCATTATTATCATTTTTCAATAATTATTAGCATTTTACAAACTCATTATTAACTATATCTCATTATTTTTAATATTATTTTTTTATCGATAAGTTTGTACATATTTATTCCTTTCCTAGTCCTTTTAATTATGAGTCTTGTTTCAAGCATGTTTACATTGCAATTCCATGTTATCTGCTAAGTGCAAAGTAGATAAAAAAGGGAAAGGGCAAATGACGAACTTTTCTAAGCAAAGAGGAAACTCACAAAGGGAAGTTCTAAGGTTTCGCGGGGAAGCTATCGGATGGGTTTGGGATAACCTATAAGTAATTAAATCTGAAAACATTTATATCTAAGTGAGCCAAGAAAATCCAGATTTAAAGGTTGTAAACTAAAAACATTTTTATTTTCCCTAATTTTTTTATTGGCTCTTATTTTTTTCGTTCTAACTCGGATTTCAATTTTTTTTTTTTTTCACAGATGGAACGAGTTCGTTGTGCTCTACAAAATGAGATCAATTTTCAATATATTTTGAGAAACTTTTTTTCATACCCCCGTTACCAACTACATACCATATTGTAACTTCTTCGTTTTAGTCGTTTTTAAAACGTTTGCTCAGAAGAAACGCGTTCATCATGATCTATTGGATTGGATCTACAAATTTCTAAATGAAAAAAATACAGGATCAAAAGTTACCATACTTTACCACTATAATATGTGGGTGGTAACTTGTGGTAAACAATGATGAAAGTCGTAAATGATAGTTAGTATAGTATACTCCTACTATCATGTATTCAATCTTCCTATCATATTGGTATGTTCATACAATCATGATACGATTTCTTACCATATGGTATTAAATAGGAGCATACCATATGGTATTGACTGGTAAAAAAATGACTCAATTTTTTTATGTTCTAAAAATATATCAAAGTGAATGTCATTTTAAAGAGCACAATTAATCTGATTTATTTGTGAAAATTTTTTTAATTTCAACTTAAAACGAGAGAGAAATCGTCCGTTAAATATTAAAGGGGAAAAAATAAAAAGCTTTCCATGAGAGAGAGGGATGTTGATGTCATGCTGATGTGGACGGGTTACTCATGGTCATGGTTACTCACCATTAAGATTGGCAATCAAACCCATGACCCCGCGTATCCGGCTATCCACTCACCTCCGACCCAGTCAACGCGGGGAATCCCCTTATTGACCAGGTATGGGGCGGGTATGGTTAAAACCCGCAAAGAAGTTGATGAATATGGGGCGGGTATGATTTTAGGGTCTCCCGCCCCATACCCATACCGAAACCCGCCCCATCAAGGTATTTTGCTATACGTAAAAAGCTATAAATATACTTTTAGAAATTATAATTAGCATGAAGGTAATTAAATAAGAAAATATAATTAAAATGTAATTATATTTATCCAACCCTTAAAATTTTCAACGCTCTTAGTCGGCTACAGTTTACTTTCTCAATTCCTCAATGTCGCCGCATTTCATCTCGTAACTCTTGAATCATCTTGGAGATGACCCCCTTACCAACATTGTTGATGTGATAGTAATAGGTTATTGCATATCATTTTTTACATTTGAATTATTTTGATGCATATTGGTGTAACTTAGTGTGTTTGAATAATTGACAGTCTAGTACACTTTAATCTTTTAGAAGCAAAAGAGATTTTTGTCTAGTTGACAAGTTTATGTTAGCCATTTATTATATAGATGTATTAGATTCGAAGATGAATGATTTGATATAGTATTATATTTTCATTTTATTTTGTTGATTAATCAATATTTTAGGATTGAATGTTTTTTCCTATTAAGAAATACTATAACTATGTTAACTTCCGCTATTTATTATGTATGTTTTGTGTTATAATTGAAGACATACATGTTGAACTTTAGATATAATAATATTGCTTATACGGGCCGGGTATTACCCATGGGTATCTGAAACCATGGGTACGTGAATGGGTTTGCAAAACCTCACTCCGCATGGGTATGGGGCGGGTATGGGATTGGATATTTGGTGATGGGGATGAGGATGATTTAGACAAACCCGCCCCATTGCCATCCCTACTCATCATAAGGTTACTGACTTGATCCGCTCCCATCAAAAGTGGACTTGCGACGCTGCAAAGATGGAAAATACAACGCCGACAAGGTGCTTCTCTCGACCAGATTTGTGGCGCTGCACTACCCCTAACTAACAAATTACCAGTCACTACCCACTAACTACTTGAGAGATTAATCTATTGACCTACATTAACTTAAGCAACTTTATCAATTTAGTGGCTTAAGGAATTGAAACTATCCCCTAAAACGTCCTCTCAAATCAAAGTCAACTCATATGAGTTTAAAGTTTGAAATTTGTACATGTTCGAATACACATGTATTTGACAAATAAGGACCGTCAAGATTCGAACACAAGACTTATCGAGTCATCAAGACATCAACGACTCTGATACCATATGTCAAGAACCCGTAGATAGGGATGGCAATTTTGACCTGGCCCTTTTTATTCGACTTGTTTAACCCGTTTTGGGGCAGTTCCGACCCGCCCCGTTTGCGAGGCGGGGTGGACATGGGTAATTTACTTGACCTGACCCGCCCAGACCCGTCCCATGTTTGACTAGTTTTGCCTAACCTACATGTAATTTTACTCAAATTACTTACGATTTTACTTTTATTACATCATGTTTTAACTATAATGAATTTGTACATAGGTGAGAACCTTAATTTTACGAATAATTTTAACTACATTTATCATATTTTAGTTTCTTGACTTTTTAATGAAAAAAATGAGTATTTCTAACGTTTTCCTTTCAAACTACATACTCATATGAATTGACCTATCCCAACCCATACTCTATGATAAATTACCCGACCTAAACTCAACTTGCCACGAAAAGGATATATGTATCAAGATACCCACCCGAACCTACCTTATTCTCATTCCTACCTGTATATCTCAATATATTGCACACTGAGGATATGTCAATCATATAGACTAGCAGCCATCATGCAAGTTACAAAAGTGACAAAACAAATCACAAATATGTCAAATCCAAATCACTCAATTCAAACACACCCTAAATTTTTAAATAAGCAGAAACGAAAAATAATAATAAAACTTGATCCAAACGACTCCGGCAAAATAACTTCTGACGGTCATAATTAATTTTTGACTTTTAGAATTAATTAAATTATGGTTTTCAAAGTACCAGAAGAGTAAACTGTCTAGTTCGCTGCCCGGTTTGCTGGAGAAGACCGGAAAGTCTTGAACATCTGTTCTTCAAATGCCCCTTGGCCACAAGATTGTGGTCGCTCATGGGTCTAAATGATTTCATCTCCTCGGCCCCGACTGTGAATTTCAGTCTCTGGTGGCGACATGTTATGCTTTCTGAGCACCCCCAAACCCACATTCTCCTATACGTTTGTGTATTATGGAGGATCTGGAAGTCTAGAAATAAGGTGGTCTTTGAGCATGTCCAGCCTCATGCCCGGTCTCTCGCTCGTCAGTGTTTTTTTCCAAGTTCGCGATCTGTCTTCCTCCCTTCCTGCTCCGCCCCAGCCTTCCCGTTCTCGCCTCTCGTCTTGGTCCCCTCCTCCTGTTGGCTTTGTGAAGATCCACTTTGATGCTGCTGTTCGTCCTTCTGGGTGCTCGTCTGGTCTTGTGGTGCGCAGTTCAGATGGGCATGTGGCTCTGGCTTTAGGGTCTCTCCTTCCCGGTATTGCTGATCCCTATCTTGCGGAGCTCCTAGCAGCTAGGGCCGCCTTCGCCCTTGTAGTCTCCAAAGTGCTGCCCCGGGTCATCATAGAAGGAGATTCAGAGGTGGTGATTCGGCAGCTTCGTCAAGGTGCTCTCTCTGTCTCCTTTGGAGGTCCGGTGCTTCGGGATTGCTCCCTTCTCCTTTCTTCCGTCTCTATTTCTTTAGAGTTTAGGGCAGTTCCTCGGACTGCTAACAGTGCTGCCCATAGAGTGGCGCAGAAAGCACTGTTACTCTCCCCTTTAGAGTTTTGCGCCTTTGATTTTGTGGGTTGGCTTCTTTGATGTATTGGGTTGGGCAGGGTCGGGGTAGATTGTATAGGTTTTCTCTTGACATTTCTTGGAAAAAAAAAAAAAAAAAAAACCGACTCCGGCAAAAAATTCGGAACGTCCAGAGAGATGCATAAAAAACGAATAGATCGTCCTAATTCGTATAAGAAAAGGAAAACTTTGGCCTATAAGAATGGAGTCAGCCAGTGAGGGATGAAGGATGTCTCACTTTTGTTTCTCCTTCAGCTCCGCTAGACCTTCTGTTTGTTTGTGTACTCCGCCGCCGCCATGGTGACCGAGAACCGCAGCTCGGGTCACAACTCCAATTGTGGGCGACGAAAGGGGATGATCCGTTCAAAACTAGGAGACCCCATCACCAGCCTCGAGGACAGTCTCGTGGTAGAAATTCTAATTCGCCTCCCGAACCCTAGATACTCGTGCCGTTGCAAATCCGTGTGCAAGCGGTGGAACTCTCTGATATCCGACGCCTACTTCAACCGCCGTTTCGTTTCACACCACCAGAGCAGGTACCAACCTCTGCTTCTCAGCAATCACGACACGCAAGCAATCATTCACAGCTTTCCCGCCCCGCCCCTGCTTACCGATGAAGACAAGCAGGGGTCTTTCATAGTTTGGGACTGCTTCAAGGACTTGGTCTTGTGTGGGTTCACGGATCCAGGTGGTAAAAATCTCGAATGGGGCAGATCGTACATTATCTGCAATCCCTTCACCAGGCAATGGGTCGCGCTCCCTTTAGCACCTGAAAGGACATTGGAATACGTTGCGCCGTGTGCAAGGTTAGTCGCTGAAGCCCGCACTTGCTCTGCTACTGTGAATCTCGACCTAGGAAATGGCCAATCATTTGCTTTTTCTTCCGAGTATCGTTTCCGGGTGCTCTGTATGTATACCCAGGGCATTGCTTTGAGATTGGACTCGTTTTGTTCCGAGTCTGGAAAATGGACCAAGGACGCCCGTGTTATTCATCGTGGTTTTGGAATCCTGGATTCGAGAATAACTTCGCACAATGGGGAGTTTCTTGCCTCATATCTTCATTATGATCGCGCTAGGGGCAGACCCAGATTTATCCTTGCTGCGCTTCATCCTTTCCGCCTTGATCTCCCTCCCACTATTTATACGCATGCTTCAGACATTGTGGAGCCACTAGGAGATGATTGGAAATTTGCCATCTCACAGGGTGCTTTGCACTTGGTTACAATTGAGCGGGCGCCTGGCCAATTAGCGGTATGGAGGCTGGAAGAAGATGGCAAGTCTTGGAGGAAACAATACCAATGGTCGGTGAATTCAGCAGCAAGAAGGGGTAACTATAGACTTGAGTGTTTTTTTCTAGGTGACCTGCATCCGGAGAAGCCGGAAATTGTCTTCTTGGAATATGTCGACCCCCTTAACGAGCGGTATGGTATCTACTCCTGTGATTTGACGACGAGTGTGGAAGAGATGGCGTTCTTCGCTCAAGTGAGACGAGGTATACCTTCTTGGAAGGTGATGCAGGCCAGTGTCTCTTGTTGGCCTACTCCAATTCCAAGGTACGAGGATTTGCGAGGCAAGTACGATGGAAGCTACAACCGTTGGGTTCAAAGCATCGAAGCAACGACTCCCTCCATTTCTGGTAATTACGTGTGCTCTTGAGAGTTTACTCACCACTTTCTTTTCCGTCCTTGCTTCTCTGTCAGGTTTTTAGGAATTCACTAATGGAATAGAGAAACACAGAAATACAACTTCTTTACCATCCTGCAACAATATCATGAAGTCTAGCGCCCCCTAACTAGCAACTTCCTCATCATGTCTCACATATTACATATGTCTCGTTTCCTTACTGATTGCTTGAGAATTCTGGTCGTGTTTGTAAACACTGCAACCTTATAATCTAAACTCTAATAAGGCTGGCCACGACGAGGATAGATATTATCTGTCATATATACATGTGTTTGTGTGTGTTCTCTCTTTTCTTTACTCTGGTTTTCTAGACCTGTGGTTTGATTGCTGGACCAACGGAAGAACACCAACCAGTTCGCGACCAGACTGCACCGATTTGAGCAACAGAGGAAGGGCAATGGTTCAGCTTCCAAGAGGACCAAGACTAAAGGTGGTGAATGACCAGCTCCATTAGAAGGAATTTATCTATGACTGAGGTGTTGGACTGGTGTTGTGATGTATCCAAGTAATGATGATGAGAAAAAGCAAACGTGCTATCTTACGGGAGAAAGTGTCATATGCTTACAATGTTTGTTGTTAATGACTCTACTTATTCAAGAGGGTGCGGATAGCATAACAACACCCTAAGACTGACTCCAACCCTAGAGCTAAAAAGCCATTTACCCATTTTTAGCTCTTTTTTTGTGCTCCAACCCACATTATTTTGGGAAGCTAAAAATGGGTATTGATGAATTGGGAGCCAAATTTAGCTCCAAAAGAATGGAAAAGCCAAATTTGGCTAGAGAAAATGGTGGACCCGCGGCGGGTCCTCCTTTATTTTTTATTTTTTATTTGTTTCTGTGGAATTTTCTCATTGGTTGATTGTGTTGTTTTCCTTTTTTCTTTTTTTTGTGTGGTATTTTGTCATTGGTTGATTGTGTATGTTGTTTGTTTAATTGTTTGAAAGAAGATATGAATTGTTGTGTGTTTAATTGGTATTATCTCAGTGGTCCCGAAGTTAACGGTAACAAAATAATGACTAATTTTCCGAAATATTTTTTGTCTCGGAATTTAAAAAAAATTACATCGAAAATTTTGTTTTCAAAAGTAATAACTAACTATAGAATAATTAAAGTGAAATATAAAAATTAGAGGTCAAATAAGTATGGTTTATTGTAATAAATTGAAAAAAGGGAGATGAGAAGCGAAATTTAGCTTTGTGTAGGGTTGGAGTGAAAATGGGATTTGGGGAGCTAAAAAGCCAAATTTGACTTTACGGGTTGAAGTTAGTCTAAGTGTTGTTATTATAACAACAAGGGCATAACCGTAAATGACAATAAACATAATAAAAAAAAGCTATTTCATCCTCTCTCCCATTCAGATCTCATCGTCTCCGTCTCAGCCCCTCTCTCCCAAAAATGCCCGCGACGGAGGCGGAGACACCAATCGTCGCCGCCGCCGACGCCGCCACCACCGACTCCCTCCTCAAATCCTGCCCCGACCATCACCAACCTCTCCATCGTTCCCCTCCCGGCCGCCGACGTCTCCCACCGCGTCCAGCTGTCAGATCTCATCACTCACCATTGTCCCGGGGCCAAGATTAGGGCGGTCCTATCGCCTCCGAAATCGCTCAGAATCGTCTCTCCGCCTCCTTCGTCGCCGCCGTCGAGTGGGGACTCGTCTCCTCTCACCCCAGACTACTACTATCGCCAATCGCGTTGCTGCTGCCACTCTCCGCCGATTGGTTTCCGCAGCGGAGTTCGTGGAAATTACAGTCCCCGCTCAACGCAGAATCATACCCGTTGCGGCAGGGTTCGGCGAACTTGATGATTGGAATTGGAATGAAACAAAATTAGTCGAATTAGGTTATACAAGTTTGGATACGAGATGAGATGATGATGACGACGACGAAATTTTTGAAAGTTTGGATTCTTCTGTCGAACTTGCGAAATTTTCCATTTCCAATTGCCGGTTTCGTCAAAATCCGGACTTCCGGTAGCTTGATACTACGGTGAATTTGGTACTACCGTTAGGTTTCGGTCGCCGCCGCAGCTGACAGACAGCTGCCCGTTCCCGTATCCCCACCGGCCGCCTCAGTCCACATGCAATATTCCGACTTTAGGTTCTCTGTTTGTCTCTCTGCTTGGCTGTGGGCAAGGCTCAGAATATCAATATCCCAGAACATAAAAATAACAGAGAAAAAAGAAAAATGTGCCTTTTACCTTTTGTTTCATGAATTTGGGCTGCTTCCTACCTCCAAATGACTAATTAATAGCACCTCTGAAAGTCCCTACACAAAGTGTTTTGTGGTAAGCAAAACATACATATGACGATGATGGTCCAATAGAATTCGAACTGTACAAGATTCCCAAATGAAAGGTCCAAAATTAATGAAACTTATTGCTTGAGTGAATTTATCCATATGAGTGCCATGAAAGAAAGAATGATTCACAGGCAAATGCACATGCTGGTTTTTTCCATTGCTGGTGAGAAACTGGACTGTAAAAGGTTATATGACTGAGGGCCTGAGGCGCTGTTGTAGTGGGTGGCGCTCTGTTTCGGCCGGTGGCGGGATTTGGCCGGGTGGCGGTTGTTAGAAGTACTAATTATCGGGATACTAATCAACTTACACATAGTTAATTCCTTAAATGCCATCTTTTGAAGGATTTTTGAATGTCGATATTGAAAGTGTTGGCATATTTTTACAAGTTCGAGTAATTTCAAGTTCACTTGAAAGCATATCAAAAGTCTAAGTCTTGGAATGCACATCATAAATTTTATAAAACATACTACAAATATCACAAAAGCATACCACAATTATTTAAAAAGCATACCAGAAACCTCTCAATACAGACTATAAATTGCCTAAAACATACTAGAAACACGACAAAGCAAACCACAACTATTTCTAAAACACACCAAAAACCTCCTAATGCAAACCACAAATGCGATAAAACAAACTAGAAACTTCTTAATGCAAACCAAAAACGTCCTAATGCAGACCACAAATCTCCTAAAACAAACCAGGTCCTCGCAAAGCAAACCACAAAAGTTTCGAAAGCACACCAGAAACTTCTTAATGCAAACCAGAAACCTCCGAATGCATACCAAAAATCTCCTAAAACAAACCAGAAACCCCACAATGCAAACCACAACATTTGCGAAAGCACACCAGAAACCTCATAATGCAAACCACAAATACAGTAAACCAAACCACAAAAAAACAAACCATAAACGTCCTAATGCAGACCACAAATATATTAAAACAAACCAGAAACCCCTCAATGCAAACCACAAAATTTTTGAAAGCAAACCAGAAACTTCTCAATGCAAACCACAAATACGATAAAGCAAACCAGAAACTTCTCAATGCAAACCACAAACGCGATAAAGCAAACCACAAAAGGCATACGAAAATATGAGAAACCAAACCATAAATCTCACAATGCAGACCATACATCCGGTGGTCGTTGACCTTTGACCGGTCAACGAAGACCGTTGACCGGTCAACGAAGTTCGTTGACCGAACTCCGATGACCGTCAGTGAGTAGATTCCGGCGCCGATAGGCATATTCCGACCCCGATGACTAGATTCCGACGCCGGTAAGCATATTCCGACCACGGTGAGCATATTCCGGCGATGGTGACATATTCCGATGACAAAAAAGCATATTCCGGCGACAAAAAAGCATATTCCGGTGACCGGCGACTAGATTCCGGCGACCAAAATTTTGGGCCGAAAAATAAAAAAAATTTTATTTTTTTTATTTTTTTTATTTTATTATTATTATTTAAACATATTTTTCATAATGACAATTATACCCCTGCTTTGATTTTACACTAGGTCAACTCATCTAATAAAAAGTCATCACAACCCTAGCTTCCTATTGGTTGGAGACTAGTGTTGTTATAATAACAACACAAGGAGTGTTGTTACCATAACTGGTCCCTATTCAAGATGGTCGGTCTCCAGCTGATACCATATGTAACTGCATGGGTTTTGAATGTACAAATTACTTATACTCCTACTAATCTAAGTAGAGGAGATCAATCAGCTGGCATATTTACAAACAGAACTTGTTCTCGACGTTACAAGTTTCTCATCTGAATGCAAAGGATTTTCAAGCTGAGGGAGCCAAGGATGACGTTGCAACGTTTTGTTGGAGCCTCTGTCGGCATCCCTACTGCTTTTTCATTCTCTTGCCATAAAACCGTCCATGGAAGCTGTTTACAATGGAGACTGTATAAGTATTTCCATCTGATTTACTTATAATGGGGGTTGCAATGCTCTTTGTTCATGACTCGATGGTGCTAGGGTCTGCAATATTCTACATGCTTCTCGGTTTTCCTTTTAAAAAAAATTACAAAAATAGCACCCAGCCGAAAAAATTTACACTAATAACACCCTTTTATATGGACCGCACCTTAGAGGTGCGTTTTACATATAAACCGCACTTCTATGGCGCGTTTTAAAATCCTGAACCAAAACCGCATCTTGGCCAAGCGGTTTTAGGTCTGACCTTCAGAAACTGCTTGGCCGAGGTGCGGTTTTGGCCTGACTTATCTAAACCGCACCATGAAGCTGCGGTTTGCTTCTCCCAAACAAAAACCGCACCCCCAAGGTGCGGTTTTGGTCAATTAATTTCCGACATGCCATGCAGAATAACAGACGTGGGTCTGGAAGGGCCTGCATCAGTGATTTTGCCTATAAAAGGCTTCCGGAAAACCACTTCTCTTCACACCTCTCCTTCTCCCTTTTCAATTTTCTGTTGTAGCTCTATATTTCTTTAGTAGTTTTGCGATTAACGTTAACTCGTAAGTTATTTTGTATTACTTTTTAGTGTTACTTTTTATTTTTTATTTTTATGATATTAACTGAACTACGATTTTTTCGCAGATGGCATTCCAAAAGTTCACGCTATGCTTACGATGGAATGGTTACACGGAAGAGACCGGAAAGGGGGTCACCTACGTCGGTGGCAATTTTCAGAAGATAAAGGTCGCTACCAGACCGCTGCTTGAAGACCTCCATCAAATGTGCACTAATGTTACTTGCATGGATGGCACGAGAAGAGTTGATCGTATGGTGTACCGATATCCAAACAGAGAAAGTGGGTCATTGTGGCATGAGGAATATCACATAACCACTCAAGATGAGGTAGATGCCATGCTCGAATTCTTGAGGTCCAACAATCTTTCCAAAGCCGAGATGTTCGTTTACACCGAGCCGGTCGTAGGCGTTAGAGGTCATTCTGGACAAGGTCAAACATCTGGTATCCATGGTGGAGGTGAATTATATGGCGATCATCCCTACCAAAGTTACCATGATCCACATTCCTATTTTCAGTACCAAGAGCAAGGTGAAGGTCATCATCAATCTTTCCCGTCATATGAAGAAGAAGTTCAACCGGACCTCCCCAACCAACCTCAGTACAACTTCCAATCAGGCAGCAGTAGTTTTCACAACTACCATTATGGAGCTGATGAAGGTGAGTTTCATGAGCTGGATCAGATGGAGGTGACCCCGCCAGCACCAGATATACCGTTGGTTGTATATATCCACGTCCTCCCCAACCTACGAGAAAATAACAACGAGGTTAGTACATAGATTAATTAAAAAGCTTATAACAACAACAAAAATTAAACCAGAATTATGAGTACGTACCGCTTGAAATTCATCGACATAAACTCCCTCTCATTGCCACCAATCGGCCATTTTTTATGGAAATTTGGACAGAGGTTCGGCTCGGCGGGTTTTGAGGAAAAAACCAAAATTCGGACAGAGATTCAGCTCGGCGGGTTTTGAGGAAAAAACCTAAGAAATATTTTCTGATGGCAGATCGGACTTAGCCGCAACCAACAGACCACTATTTCCTAGGCTTTTGGGAGGGGAGGGTTTAGAGAGATAAAATCTAGAGAGAGAAGGAAGAATGGGTTGTGGTGTGAAGAAATGAGAGGGGAAGGGGGGGTATTTATACCCAACAGACCGCACCCTCCAGGGGCGGTCGGGTAATTTTGCCCTCATAGAAACGCACCTTGCCGAGGCGATTCGAGCTTCCCCAGGCGTTGAACGCTCCTCGGCGATGCGTTCCCCGATCCGTGGCGCGGATCGCTCCGCTGGCGCGCGTTCAGCGCTCCGATCGTTCCTCCATCCAACGGTCTTCAAGACCGTTCCGCAGAATCTGAAGATCGCATCTTGGCGCTGCATTTCTTGGGCTGACGTGGCTTGGAACGCACCTCTAAGGTGCGGTTTACTTATAAAACGCACCTTAGAGGTGCGTTCCATTAAAATTGGTGCTATTTCTGTCAATTTTTTCGGATTGGTGCTAGTTTTGTAAAATTTTTTTAAAACGTGCTATTATTGGAAAAATCCCATGGATTTTGAATGTACAAAATATTTATATTCCCACTAATCTAAGCAGAGGAGATCAATCGACTAGGTTGCAAACTAGTCGAGTCGAGTTTTTGCGTTGTTTGAGCTCGACTCGTTTATAAAATTTTCAGCTCGAGCTCAGCTCAAACTCGAATTTTGACAAGCTGAGTACAACCCCGGCTCAAGATGAGCTAGATTTGAAATCACTCTTACTGAAAAATATGTGCACATTAGAGTTTAAATTATAAAAAGAACACTAGAAACTATACTTAACAACAAACTTTCATACACATTCGTAGTAACAAGATAATATTCTTGGTCAGAAGAGTAATTAATCTCTCCACAAGCTCTAAACAAGCCACCTCGAGAGCTTAACTCACTCAACAAGCCACCGATCCAAACTAGCTCACGACCTCATCAATTTGAGCATGGTCTAACAAAATCTACGGATTCAATGAATCCACGCCCTAAATGCTATTATCCAAATGAACCCTTAAGAGACTGTTTGGTACCAAATTAAATGAATTGAGAATTTATTTCATTTTAAAATGAATTACTGTGTAGAATTCATTATCAAATGAATTCCTGTGTTTGGTACTCATATTCAATCTATAGAAATAAATGAATTTAATTCTCAAACTATTTTTGGTATATGTTTACAATTGAATTAAATTAAAAGTTTCTCTAACTACACCCTTATTAATTTTTGGGGAAAAAAATATTCATTAAAAATTTATATTCTAAGAAAGTCTTTGGTCTCATACGTAGAATATCAAAAGTGTTATTGTGTGTTTCTATTCTATTAATTAGTTCTTTTCTAATATTTCGTGGATGAACCCTACAATCTAGTTGTGCCTTCTCAAAGTACTGATACAATCGAAGCAAAAAATATAAAATAACTAGCATATGTACTAGCGTTGCAATCCAATTCTTGGCGATGTTTCTCATACTGTATCAATTGACGCCAAATAATATATGTAGAAGTAATTTCATTAATAAATAAGGATAATTATGTCATTCTATTATAATTAATAAATCCTAGGGGAATTCAAATTCCATCTCAATTCCTCGGAATTGCTATAACTAGTTCCAATTCCGTAGAATTCAAAATTTAGAATTGCAAATGAATTCTTTTAAATACCAAACACAAAAAGATTTGATTTCAAAATGAATTTCTCAAAATTTATAGAATTCATATATACCAAACGGTATAATATAGATTAGCCATGGTGTAAATTACAGAAGTGAGAAGTGGTAAACAAAAAACACAGAAACGTTTCGAACTCTGACTCACCACAACCAACCATTAATTAAGAAAGAAACAAAGGAATATTCCTTTTCTTTTTCCTAACCTCTTGAGTCTTGTCTTGCTAGAAAGAACAACAGCCTCTGGAATCAGCATGACCCTCTTTAATAGTACTCTTGGCACCCTGATCGTCGAAACTCAGTATCTGTCTCCCCACCGGCAGAGACGAGACGGGGGCCACGGCGGATCCTCCTCCCCTGCCGCCGGCGTCCAGAGTCCTGTGAGAAGTATTCCTGAGGTGGATTTTGGCGATCATCTCGAGGAAGGCAGAGTCGACGTTGAGGTTGTCCCTGGCGGAGGTCTCGACGAAGGAGAGGTCCTCCGCCTCGGCCAGGCTCCTGGCTTCCTCCTCGCTTACCTCTCGCAGCTGCCGGCCGACGTCGCATTTGTTGCCGACGAGGACGATGACCATGTCGGCGCTGCTGAAGCCGCGGAGCTCGTCCAGCCACTTTTCCACGTTGTCGAATGTCGCTCGCCGTGAGATGTCGTATACCACCAGCGCCCCCAGCGCTCCTCTGTAGTATGAGCTTGTTATTGCTCGGAACCTACAAAACAACCCAACAAAATTTTGTCACATTTTTCTTCTTTGCTAGCACAATTAGTAAAATTGAGATGCCTTTACATTATTAAGAAAATAAAAAAGATCAGATGCCCTTTTTAAAGTTAAATCGAGGAAGCCTTCTATCTGAATTCAAACAGGTAGGTAGGTGGTTTTTAACCTTACAAGATGCTTAATCACGGTTAGACCAAGATTTCAATATAAAACTTTTTATTGTTGAATTTTCCAGTATAACAATAAGAACATTTTGTTACAAGTGGTTATTTTGTTAACTAATATGAGTCACAAATGAGTTGACTGAAGTATTATTTCAGAGTAATTATTTTTTCCGTTGATTATTGATCACAAGGTTCGAATCTTCATCCTCGCATTACTACTATGCCAATTGAAAGATTTATGAAAAAGTGCTTATATGCCTGATAATCAACACGATGTTACACCTAACTCATATAGGAAGTTATAGGGCAGTATAAATACTATCAGTTGAACAAGTATTTAGTTTACATAAAGAATTAGGTAAATTAATCCTCGATCTCTTTGTTATTTTTCCTTTATGCTGATAATTAAGGGGGAAGAATCCAATGGCTCTTTTTGTGAGGTGCATGTTAAGAGATAGATTATATTAACTAGGTGCTGCTTATAGTGGTGGGCCGGTTTATGAGAAAATCAATCATAAATTAAGATTATAACACTGACAGCAATTTCATGAACAAATATTTGTGGATTGCTGACAAACTTATAAAAGATGCAGGCAAAAAACAAAACAAAACAAAACAAAAAAGATAAACATAATGGATGGATGGATGCTTAGGAAATCAGAAAGGCAATAGGGATGGATGGGTGTGAATGAAATGAAAGGATTGAAAGTTAAATCAGACGTAATCATGTAACTTTGTTCCTCAGTGGGCCTAACATTTGACAAACAAATTAAGCAAGCCCAAGGATAATTGGGACCAATCATTTTTGTTACAAATAATTATAAGCGTGAAATGTGGAGGGATTGGAGGGGAAACAAATAAGAAGTGTTGAATTCATGGATTTGTGAATTCATCCAAATGTAAAATATACATTTAGTAAACCATAACTTTGAACATCTAATTCTACATAAGGGTGTTATAATTCTAATGTACTCATAGTAGGGTTCAGATCTTGTCAAGTGTCTACAAACCCACTATTTGGTGAAACCTCATGTCCTTTGGGGAAGTGTTGAGTAGACTAGAGTATACCACAAGAAGAGGATCTATTAATGTCGCCATCCAACATTACGAAGCCATAAGAACGGTAGATGGGAAGAGGCTGTAAAACTACATACATAGCAAGTCCGGGACCAGGAAGCATAACAAAATCTGGATATTATTTATAAGTAGGACGTGGGGAAGAAAATACTTTTTATTTGTGAAACTTGTACGCCTTTCCAAAAGGTCACTCGACTTCCGAATGACTGACGATCAAAATGAAAATAACGATCATCTCTAATTTCCCAGACCTTATATACTAAACAAGTTCAAGTCTGTATTGAAATGTACACCAGCTAATTAGTGAGTAACAGATATAAGAAAGAAATGCAGGCATTGAGAGATAAAGAGAGAGGAAACTAGAATGGGGACCTTTCTTGGCCGGCGGTGTCCCAAATTTGGGCCTTGATGAGCTTATCCCCGACGCGGACATCCCTGTAGGCGAACTCAACCCCAATGGTGGGCTTGGAGTCGACCCGGAACTCGTTCCTCGAGAACCTCGACAGCAGGTTCGACTTCCCCACGGCCGAGTCCCCGATCATCACCGTCTTGAACAGGTAGTCGCACTCCTGCTCCTCGTCGTACCCATCCCCCATCTCTCCGGCCACCGCCACCAGAAACAAACAAACAGAGCAAGACAGACAGACAGAGAGAAGCTTGCCACAGGGAGATTTTAATTTTTGGGTTGGTTTAGGAGGTGGTGGGAGAGAGTTTAATTTCGGTTGGGGATTGGGGGAAGGAAGGGAAGAAGGATGAAACTATCAAACACTCTGTTTTGGCAGGGGAAGGAACAAGAAAGAAAGAAAGAAAGAAAGAAAGAAAGGAAAAGAGTAGTAAATTGCAGAATAATGATAAGAGAGAGGAGGATGGGAAAATGATGCTACGGCTACCACTGCTACTTATATCGGTGAAGAAAACAGAGCCAAAAGCTAGTTTCAGGCCCAGACAAAAAATGGATAAATAAAATCAGATGCCTTTACTTATAACGATTAATGATTTGACAAAAATTTATCACTTAAGATCTATGTGGGATAGCTTTTGATTGTCGGGTAATTTGGATGAGATATAGTAATGATGAAAAGTAATATTAAATTTACTGTCTATTGTTCGGGTACGTCGTTTTTTTCTTTATCGGAACCTGTATTCAGCTTTTATTCATTAGGAACGTATTGAGAATTGTCTGTTACAAGCTGATCAAAAAGATTCAACGGGGTCTAACAAATATGTCACATCTCGTAGCCATGATGTGTGCTGCTACATTGACCTTCCTACTCACATGGCGTAAGCTGCCATTTCCAATCTCCTCCAATAGCTTCTTAATATTTCTGTAGACAATCCCCACCACGTGCCACATATGCTATTAATCGCCGACGAACAATCAGATTCCAACATAGGTGCCTCGAGATGGTGTTGTCGAACCAGTAGTAGCCCAAACTCGATAGCTAGAGCCTCTGCCATCGTCGGGTCCCGAACATCCTTTATTCTTTTTGTTGTTGCCATTAAAAATCTCCCTTCGTACGTGTTCACCTTCACTCTCCCTGTCGCTAGCCGTGCCCAAGATTGATTCATGGTTGTTCCCGACACTTGTATCTCGCTGCCTTGGTGTTGCCGATACTCCTCCAGGTAAGTTATAGCTCTTGGAATAATGCCAGCCTCTTCCATCTTCTTCCCATTAAACAAATAGGCATTACGTTCCTTCCACAACGACCACATCAACACAACCCAATCCTCAAGATCGCTTACCGTAGCCTCCGCTGCCACCTTACGAACCCAGTCCATGCAACTTAAATCTCCTCGCATCTCAAAGCAATGCGCAACTAATGACGTACGCCACATCCTACTAGCCCACGAGCACTCGAGAACACATGAACATGAGTTTCCTGCTGGTCGCAAAAAGGGCATGCATCACTACACATGGGGTTTCGTTTGCTAACCCTTTCACCTGTTGCTAAAGCCTCCCTGGTGAACTTCCACATGAAAACCTTCACTTGTGGGGGAAGGTTTAGTGACCAAAGTAATTTCCACAGTCCCGGGTCTACCACCCTATTATCCTCATGGAGCTCCTGGAACTTCTTTAGCCATGTCTTGTAGCCCTCCCAGCCCGTGTAACGTCCATCCCGACTACCAGCCCGCATAAGTTTGTCCTGCTTGCTCGGGTTGCGCAAGGGGATTTGACAGATTGCATGGACCATACTCGACGGGAAGCAACTTTCCAGGAGGTTCTTGTCCCACTTCTCCTCTTCCTCGTCCATCAAACTCGCACCATTGCTTCAACTGGAAGACCCATCGGGGGAGACTGAACTATGAAGCCTTCCGTCGACGGTACCTAGCAATCCCCACATATCTGAACCGAAGAAACATTGCCTATTCGCCATCTCAACCCGTCAACCAAGAACTCATGGGCACTCATCATACTGCGCCACACATAACTAGGTCGATACCCGACTTCTGCTTCCAAAATTGAGGTCTTCTTGTGATACCTAGCTTTCATTATTCGAGCAACCAGGGATGCCGGACGTTGCCAAAGATTCCACATCTGTCATGCCAGCATAACAAGATTGAAACCTCGCAGGTCTCGCAATCCAATACCCCCTTGTTGTTTTGTACACATCAAAGCCTCTCTTGCCATCCATGGGGTCTTCCTCTCCTCGCCTCGTTGTCCCACCAGAAGAGTGTGGTCATCCCATGAATTTCATTGATGATCCCATATGGGATCTTGAAAACTGACATCGTGTAAGTTAATTGAGCCTGCACCACAGACTTCATCAGAACCTCTCTCGCCGCTGCAGACATAGCTTTTTCTCTCCAGCCCGATAGTTTCTTACGAACTCGATTATTTAGAAATGAGAAGAGCTCTTTCTTCGATCGCCCTACCTCCGTCTCCAACCCCATGTACTTATCATGTTTTGTCGCCTCCTTCATTCCCAAAGTCGAGCTTGCCACCAAACACTGGTGAGGCTTCACATTCCCACCAAAGGTCACCTCGGATTTCTCCAGGCTAATCAACTGGCCAGATTCTCTTTGGTAATCCGCAAGTACCTTCCTCAACTCCTGACTCTCCCTTCCTGTAGCTCTAACAAAAAAGATAGAGTCGTCAGCGAAAAATAGGTGTGACATTACTGGTACTCCCCGCGTCACCGACAAGCCAAATTCCCTTCTGCCTGACCGCCAAAGGTTTATAGTTTGACAATACCTCCGCCACCAATAAAAAGAGGTATAGAGAAAGTGGATCGCCCTGGCACAAACCCCTACTTGGGGTAAAAACCTAAGACCTATGCTCGTTGACCAGGACTGCATAAGTCACCGATTGGACACAAAGCATAATCAGCCGAATCCAGCCTTCTGTAAACCCCATCCTCCACACCCTTACAAGAACCACCACTCTACCATGTCATACGCTTTTGTCATGTTCGTCTTTGTTTCTAGATATCCCGTCTTATTTTTTGTCTTCTTCTTCATAGTGTGGAAACACTCAAAAGTTGTCATGACATTATCCACTATGAAGCGGCCTGGTACAAAAGCACTCTGCTCCGGGGATATGATCCTGTACAGTATGACTTTTAGTCTATTAGCCAAAGCCTTTGACAACATATTGTACCTAACGTTGCACAGACTAATCGGATGAAACTCTTTTGCCATGGTTGGCTCTTTCAATTTGGGGATCAGAGCCAACAAAGTATGGTTCAGCTTCGGCGGCATAGTCTCGTTTTCAATTACTCCTAGCAGCATGTCGATTACTTCATCCCCAAATATGTGCCAATATTTCAGGAAGAATAGAACAGACATACCATCAGCTTCCGGGGCTTTCCTCTTTCCCATCTGCTTCAACGCTCCAAAGAGCTCCTCCCGGCTAATTGGTTTAAGAAGCCCTTCAATCATCTCGTCACTAACACGTACTCCCACTGAGTCCAGCACCGGTGTGGTTATCGGACGCTCTCCTGCAGTAAAGAGGTTTACAAAATAGTTCATAAAACATTGTAAAACCTCTTCATTACCTCTCCACCAAGCGCCCGACTCATCCTTAATTTTCCTAATTGTGTTCCTTCGACGTCTCGATGTAGCTTTGTGGTGGATATTTTGTATTTTTGTCTCCACCTCTTAGCCCGTCAGCTCGAGATCATTGAGCCCAAAACAATTCCTCATCACTCTCAAGTTCCTCGAGCTCCTTTTGAAGCGCATGTCGCTATTCAAATACTCTGTCCGTCCTGTCCCTCCTCTCAAGATCCCTCATCGCCCTCTTTATTTGGTCTTTCTTCCTTTTGAAATTTGGAAAAGTGGCTCGATTCCAATTGTCTAGCGCACCTTGTACTTGGGAAATCTTTGAAATGGCATTCCCTATTGCCGAAATCCAAGCTTCCTTAACCTTTTCCACACACTCAACATGCTTTGCCCAACGTGTCACAAAAGTTAGGGCGGTGATCGGATCTTGTTTGATCCCCATGTAGTACTCTTGCCCTTGGTCTCAACTCCCACCAGGCACCATTGGCTAGAAAGTGATCTAGCCTCTCTTCAATGTACGACCCCACACGTTGTCGGTTCTCCCATGTATAGGGATATCCCTGGAAACCAAGATCTTTAAGACCCATCTCAGTCAAACAATCTGCGAAGGCCCCCATCTCAGCTTCCCTTTGCAGAGTTTCCTCCCTTTTTCTCTTCGTCGGACATGATGTAATTGAAATCACCACCACAAATCCAGGGTCCATTCCATTCTGCCGCCAAATCACGAATCATTTCCAGTGTACAATGTTTATCTCGTCCCTCTGGCTATCCATAGACTCCTGTGAATCTCCAGATCTTTTCATGCTTTTCCACCACTTTAACATCGATGTGATTCAAAAAGTCTGACATCACCATTGCCTGCTCTTCATCGAGCCACAACATGGATAACCCTCCCGCTCTTCCACCTCTCGACACATCACATGGCCAACTCCTTCCCTTTTTAAAACCTAGTTCTAAACGAGTCTTCTCATTTTCATCCCTAAATTGTTTGGTTTCCATAAGGAAAACAACCTGGGGGAAAGCTTGTCGCAAAAGCTACATCGTTTTAAGTTTACATGAAGTCGTCAATAGTTGTTTTGGAATTATTAATAAAAAAACAAATTGGTTTTGTTACTCATCTTACACCATAACATACCATGTTCAAAAATTGATAACAAAAGATAAATTACTTTTTAAAAAATGTTTTTGATAGATATCATCAGTCTCATTCCAATTCAATAAAATATTTCTGAAAAATGAAACGCCCAAAATATATTATTGCAATATTTTATAGATTATTATATGCATTTCATGAGATGTTAAAATGAACAAAAGATTCGATCTTTATGCTACAATGAGTCCTAGGGCTGTAAATGAGCCGAGTCGACCTGAGTTTTATCCTAATTTGAGCTTGACTCGTTAATATTCGAGTCAAGCTTGCGCTCATTTATTAACGAACCGAGTCGAGCTCGAGCTAGGCTTGTTTACAAAAATCTTTATTCATGTTTGATACATTCATTTTGTATGTTATGTAGGATACATGTGATAGATGTCATGTTGAATAAATAGTAGTCAAAAGTTCAACATTAACTAATCTCATGTTCTACTTTGTTAGTATCAAACTATTTAGTTAATAAATATTAATTTGTCCAAATCTTTTTATTTTATAGTATCAAATCAATCTATGATACATAATTTCTTTTCATAATTAAAAGACACATTTGCTTACATACTTAATATCTTAAACATCATATAGGGTGCAATATATAATTTAACAAACTTAAAAATTATCAAAATTCAAATGATAAGATGCATACCGATTCCCTGATGAGTTGGTAGACGGGTGCCTCTCTAGCCACAATGTTAAGACATCTTATGAGCTCTAAACGAGTCAGCTCACGAGTTGAGCTCAACAAGCCACCGAGTCGAGCTAGCTCACGAGCTTCGCGAACTGAGCAAGGCTTAGTTCAAGCTCGACTCGTTTGTAAACGAGCTGAGTTTCGAACGAGTTTTTCTCCAGCCGAGCCTCAAGCCGCGCGAGAACAGTTTGGCTCATTTGCAGCCTTAACAATGAGTGGCGATGATGAATATTTAAAGTTGGGAGGGTCTAGAAATCATGATACTTATTAAATATATAAGTGGATTACTGTTGCATAAGAGATTGACTAAAATGATCTGCAGGTTTTGTTTTAGAGATGACAGCCCACTTATCATTGAACACGTGGTATAACTTTCTTTTCATATACGTCTTTCAATTGATGTTCCTTTTTGCCCCTATACTGTTTGGTGGAGTGGTAGTTGGTTTTAAATTAATTTTTTATGTGAATTCTTTCTGGTGGAGGGGTGATGTACCCATATTCACTATTCAGATCATCACTTACATGATTCCCCATAGAGAAAAACTCTTAACTTCCATGAAACCATTCCAAATGAACTATCAGATATGCGAAGGTGCGAACTCAAAACTTACAACTCAAAGCTTTCCAGTCTAGGAGCTTGAACACAGGATAATAAAAAGTTCTATAAAAAAATTGCCCACATCATCCCCTAAAGCACAACCGCACTGTCACATCTCCAGAGCCAAATGAAAGAAGAAAAAGCAACACCCCTCCTGTATGATTTTACGAATTTGATTGATGTACAACTCTCTTATCGCTACGGAAAACCACGAATTGAAATGCAGTAAGGGTGCGTTTGGATACAATGATTTGGATTTGGTATTTGTGATTTGGATTTCCAAATACCAAATCATGTGTTTGGATATTAATTACATTTGGTATTTGGATTTGTGTCAAATTCATGGGGTGATTTCCAAATACATGTCTAGTGTATTTTTTGTCAACTTCAAATACATTTCAACAACTAGTGATTTGAAATACCTCATAACAAAAGAATGGACCTATTTGTAAAATATGAAAAGTTTAGGTACTATAGTGTGAGGCAAAACATATAAAGGTACCAAAATGTAATTTTACCATCAAAATTTCAGGACCTTTTGTAAAATTTAAAAGTTTAGGTACTAAATTGTAAGAAAAAATAATTTTGGGTACCAAACTGTAAATTACCAAAATTTGTAGTAAGTGACCAGAAAATTAAAAATTGAAATTGAAAATCATAAAATACAAAATACAAACAAATTACAAATGAGTATCCAAACAATGAATTTGAATTACATGTATTTCAAATGCTAATATTTCGAATACATCCATTTCAAATGCTAATATTTCAAATACCTTACATTTAAAATCCACTTATCCAAACGCACCCTAAGGAAGATTGAAATCCAAATGATTAATACCCAGAAACCAGACCAAGACCTCAAAGTTTCAATCTCCACCACCAACAGGGATAAGACATCTTCCGAGCTCTTACACGCCATCAGACCTATCCAGGAAAGGATCTGATTTTGAGGACGACATGCATGTCATGGTAGCCCCATTGAGGATTTGCTTCCACTCCGTAAAAGATGAAAAAGATAAGATTCATACCGAAATCTACAATTTCGACGAAGGGATGGGGATGAAAGGGGAGATGAAGGACGGAACCTCCCGTTTTAGATTCATCTTCGCTCGAGCCAAACCGAAGGAGCAGAAGCCAGAAAGTATGCGTGTGGAGTTTGACTATACGGATTAGTTTGGGCCAAGAAGATCCAAGGGAAGCTATCTTTCAATTTCTTCTTTGGTTTTCCCCAATTGAATATTGATGATGGAATGGAGAGAGATGGAGAGACATAGAGGGCTGTGGTGTGGTGGGATAAATCCCCTTCAAGGAAAGTTATCTTCCATTTCATGTTCATCTCTACAGAAGAGAGAGAAAGATGGAAAGGCAGAGAGGGTTGTGGTGTGTTGGGAGTTGGGAAAAAACTAATAACCTAAATGGTTTTCACCTTTCCCCAATTTAATGGTCATAGAATATTGCACTTTTTAAAAGTTACCCATAAAATGGATTGTACATAGGCTTACAATAACGATGCTAAAAGCCCATCCACAGCCGCTGCGGAGTGCGGCTTAACTCTCCTAGTATAAATAAAAATGACAACAATTTCTCGGGATTAAACCCAAATATTTATGGAGGGAGCTAACGGCCACATCCGATAAATTTCTAATGCTTTCTCAACATATAAATACATCAATAATTGATGAACTATAATCCCTTTTCAACTACACGTAACTCCATCACCATCACTGGCTACAATCTATGAGGATTTTTTAAATTCATTTTCTTTTCTATCAAGTTTATTTGCTTTTTTCTGTCAATGCCTTAATAGTTTATAATTGATCTCCTTTTGTTGATGACAGTATGAGATGTGGGCTGTGGCATGTATGTATGCATACAGTATATAATTAGATTAGACATAAACGAATATTTTTGTGCTGCTTGTGATACTATAATTCGAACCTATAATGTGGCAATATGTAAAATGTTAATGGATTTACCGCATTTTTAAACTAGGGTACTTACAATATTTTGTTTGTTATGAGAACCTCCCAAAAAGAAATACTGTCGATATTCCAAATTTCATATTTTCCATGGTCTATCTCACAATAAGATCAACTGTAGGATGGCCTGGGTTCATGTGCTTAAGCCCAAAAGCTTAAGCATATGCTTAAGCCGTTTTTATTGGTAGTTAGTGGATAATGCGGTTACGGAGAAGTTTTTAGTTAATAATTAATGAAGGGTATGCTGGTAAATGACATATTAAACCTAATTTGATATTTAAAAGACTAAACGTCAACCCTAATATCATAACGGCTGCTGGTTAGGGTTTTTTGTTTTGTTTTTTACAGTTCCGTGTCTTCTGCCCAGCGTCCGGTCATCTTGCCGCCAGCCACTGTCCGGTCATCTTGCCGCCGACGTCTTTCTTCCCTCGAATAAAAGGCTTGGTAAGGCTGGTTGGGTAAGAGCTGCAAGACCTTTGTTTGTTGTCTCTCTCTTATGTAGCTTGTTTTTCGTTTATGATACTCAACGTGAAACATATGTAGGCTTGGTAAGGCTGGTTTTGGTAAGGCTGGTTGGGTAAGAGCTGCAAGACCTTTGTTTGTCCGCCGGTCATCGTGGTCGGAATTTATTTCCTTACGCGGCTAGGAAAGGTCAACGCCGGCGTTTAGTATGCTACTGTTTTTGTTTTTATATTTTTGTTTCATAGTTTTTGTTGTTGCACCACTTTCTTGCCAAATCGCCTGCATCCATTGTTAATGTTTTGACAAGAGACAATGTTGTTATGTCGGTATTTGAGTTATTAATAAGTCTCCAGTTAACTATTAACGATTTTGTTTGGAACTATTAATTTTGGTCCTGTGTTATTTACAACAATTATGTAGACATTATTTAATAATTTTCTTCATTATTAACATTTTTTTAATTCCTACTTGTGTCTCTGTTCAATTAGATTATTAACATTTTGTCATGCATTATCAACATATTTACATGCAACTTCTATTTTCTTGACAGTGCTCCACAATATGTCGCGTACAAAGAATACAACGCGTAAGCCTGCACCGAGTAGTGAGATGACAGAGAAGAAAAAGGCAGACGCGCTGATTTGTGATGAAAATCGCCTAAGTCACAGGAGCAGCGTGTCTCAGGTTTGTAAGATGGTTACGCATATTACCCCGCGACGTGCGGCTATACTTCAGAGTTATGGGTTCGGCTTTTTGCTTAACCTGCAGATGCGCAGTATTGACCAAGATTACTTGCGCTTAATAGATGTTAATTTTGATGGTGAGTTAATGTCGTTCTATCATTTCATATTAATGTTATTTTCAGTTTGTTTGATTGGTATTGGTTAGTAACTGTATTTGTAACATTTTGAAGGTCAAGCGATGGCGTTCAGGATGCCGGGTGGGGAACGTTTGTGCATCACGGAGGAAGATGTCGCCCGTGTATATGGCTTGCCAAAGGGAAAAAATATCGTTGATCTATCCATGTTCCAGCAACGCAGTACAAAGGAGTGGGCCATGGCCCTTGGCATATCTAAAGTTGGCCCAGATATGATTGAACTGAAGTATTTGAAGAGAGACATGATGAAGACAACCAATGATGAATCATGGGTGCAGATGTGCATCCTGTTGGCCATTGGATATGTGTTGGACCCAAACGGCGGGATGCGGGTGACGCATAAATATTTGGGATTCATGAGGGGGAGGGCTGCTGAGGAGATAAGAAACTACAATTGGTGTGGTCACATGTTGCGCAGAGTGGAACGGGCCTTTGTGAAGAATCTTACTAGAAAGTATGTGGAGGGCGATGTGCACTTACTCATATGTGCATTTCTGGATCGCACCGGTGTCCCTAATTCTTTATGTACAGTCATAAATGATTGTGTTAAAAATTGATAGGACGCGACCAAAAAAAAATTGAGAACGCCATTTCGAAAATTGATAACGACAAATAAAATATTAATAATGACCTAGATAATATTAATAATGAACTTGAACTATGCAGGTGCACAAATCGCCTGCATCCATTGTTAATGTTTTCATAATGAACATAAATTCATTAATAATATCAAATAAATATATAAATAATTAACGTACCACTATCCTCTGGAGCTGGTCAGCAGCCTCATAATCCCTACGATCTGCTGCAGCTCTTTTTGTCTCCACCATTGAATTGAATTGGGTGAAGAATTAGTGTACGTTCTGATTCGTATTTAGGTATTCCCGGACTACCGAATTGCATGCCTCGCTAAGCTGAGAGCTTCTCATACCAGCCGTGAACTGCTTGTTAACCCATGCTGCTGACCATTGTTTCTTTATCTTTAGCATCCGATTCAGCCATTTATTGTGGTTCTTTGGCTTCCCCGGGAAGCATGTTTCCATCATATAATCCCAGTGGAAATCAAATTCTTCCTCAGTCTCCACATCGTACATCAGGTAGCTCACTGTTTCTGCCACTTTACCTTTCCATATCTTCTTGTCCTTCCCATTCTCTCTTAAGTGGTATGTGCACAGACCATGAAAACATTTACTGACCGCATCATCGGAGTTAATTGCGCTACGGATGCCCGCACCAATTGCAGCACACTGATCTGTGAAGATGGACTTTGGCCTCTTGCCACCCATGCATTTCAGAAAAGCTTTAAAAAGCCAATCAAAAGACGCTGTGGTCTCGTCGTACATCAAAGCAGCACCAAACACACATAGTTCCCTATGGTGATTGAACCCCACAAATAATGCTGCAAAAATATGCACCATAAGATTAATCACTAACACATTAAATGTTAACAACATGCTAGGAAATCATTAATACCCTTTGCTAAAATTGATACCACGATGTGACAAAATAGCAAAATTCTTACCTAAGGGTCGACAATTTTGGTTGGTACGATATGTGGTGTCGAAACTGATTGCATCTCCAAAGTGATGGTAGTCGAGCCTCATCCTCCCGTCGGCCCAAAACACGTTTGCCATCTCCTCATTGACATCTACCGACACCGCATAGAAGAAGGAGGGATCACTATTAGATGCTTCTTGGAAGTACTGGTACAAATAAGTGGCAACCCCATGCTCCACAGTTTTCTGCCTCACGGTTCTAATGCAATTTTTCAAGTCTTCATGGAGGAAACCAACGTTTTGTCGACCTCCAGCAGCCAAACAGAAAGTAGCATAACTTGCACGAACTTTTATGCCAGCTGCCTCATTCAACTTAGCAAGCGCCACTTGAGTTGCATTCATCTTCCGGTTAGATCTTATCAAATGCTTCAGTGATGAATCATGAAGTTCGTGGTTGTGCACATCCACCCATTTATCAATGTAGTACATGTTCGTTGCTTTCTCCAACTTGAGGTTCATTCTAGCTCTACATCCCCATCTATTCTCAGCCCTGTCACGTTTGCGAACAGTATCATCAATCTTTCCTTTGTTCTTAGGATCTCGTACGCTCTTTGGTCGATATCCTGCTTTGCTGCACAAACAATAGATGTAGTGTGCCTTATTTGAGAACTTGTTTTTGCTATTCCTCTTCGGAGCGCCCCCCTTCCTGAACCCAAAACCATTATCGTGTGCATACTCTCTGTAAAAAAGCTCTGCATGCTCTCTGGAGAAAAAACGAAGTCCTTTCCATGTCGCTTCGTCAGCTGGATCCATCTTTTTCTTTCCTGAACAAATATCCCAATGATGGATATTATTGGGACAATTATTAATATTTATCGTCGCATAATTACTAATACTTTGTACATTATCAATAAAGTATACACTATTAATAAATAGCAACACGTTTCTATTAAATACCATCGCACTATTAATAAATAATATCACACTATTAACAAATACTACTCTACTCTACTCAATACTTGAATGGTTGATTCTGGAAATATTTACCAAAAAGCAGCACTATCAGCAAACGTTTCTATTAAATACCATCGCACTATTAATAAATAATATCACACTATTAACGAAATATCAATACTATTAATACTGTTACTAAGACTGTTATATAATTATCAAGACGACCTCACGTCGTTATTAACGAAACGTGATCGTTCATAACTTATCATCACAATATTAATAACAGCACTTTATATGTTACGAGCGTTGTGGTAAAATGTTAACAATCATACACCAGGGACAAAAGCCAACTACGTAAACACCAATTATTACCGTTCTCAGCAGCACCAGCTAGTGTTTGACTCTGTGTCTCCCTGCTACCCAGTTGGCATTCGTTATGCTGATTGTCATCCTCCAAGTCCACTTCACATTCGCTAGGAATCTCATTCAGATCTGTAAAAATTATAATGACAAACAAATACACTTACATTATCAACAATAACATACACGTTACTCAACAATATTAATATTAACATTTCAAGGCAATGTATTAACATTTCCATTCCTAAGTATTAACACTTCTACCCCGCACTTCACAACCCCCCGTAAAAGACGACAATAGCAATCTACTGATACCTATCACAAACCCTCGCCGACAATCCATTTCAATCTCAGACTACGATCTGGGTACACAAGGCGGCGGCGAGTTGCTTCTCTCTTCCAGGCGACCGGCGGACTACGGCGACGAGATTATTACTGACCAAGGCGCCGAACGGCGGACTGCGGCGACCGCGGACTACGCCGATGGGTGTCTCACGATGAGGACTGCGATGTGACGGCACACTGCGGCGGGATGGTAGATGGGGTCGACAAACTTCGATAGGATGAGTCCATCACTCTCTGCGGTTTCACCTCTTTGGCGGTAGCAAAATATTAGGGTTTCCTTCTCTCGTTTTTCGGAATTTATTAGCTTTTAATTTTCTCCCTAATACCGAGATTACCCTTAATAACTACAAAACTAAAAACCTGCCGAATTTTAACTAAAATTCTTCCAGCCAATAGAATTGACTTAAGCATATGCTTAAGCTTTTAGGCTTAAGCACAGGATCTGACCCGCTGTAGGATCAAGCAAAACAGAGTTAGCAGGATAAAATTTTGTAAACGTTCGAAATTGCACGGCCGAATGATCAAACAACTGGCAAGTGGTAACAATGGGCCAAGTAGCCCATATATCACCTTCGGACCTATTGGGCTGAAATTGATATTTCATAATCCCAACACCCCACTTACTGCAATTAACGATAATAAGATCACTTAGTAGCCATGAGAGAAATTTTACAATGCTATATAATATTGATCCTATAGGTTTTTGCCTTTAAATTTTACAATGTTATATAGTATTGATGCTATAGGTTTTTGCCTTTATGGTACAACTTCAGATTGTACCTATACTTTTTGTACAAATTTTTTTATGGTACAACTTGTTGTACCTTTATGCGATGGTACAACTTCAAGTTGTAAAGTTGTACCATAACATAAGAGTACAAATTGATTTATGGTACAACCTAAACTTATACATTTAATGTTATGGTACAACTTTAAGTTGTACATTAAAGCACCAATACTATATAGCATAATAGAAGTGCTCATAGCCATGATATCATGACAATATATACTGACAAACTTTTTTTTTTTTTTTGACAAAATGAGATTACTTTATTACACTTTGAATGTTCAGTTACAAATTGCAAAAGAGGACAGGATCAGAAATCCAAATTAAGATTAAGAGGCAGGGCTAATCACTACCCAACCCTCCTTGGATCTAGAACGAGTGTATTACTAGTAAATATTTAATTTTTGGTATTCGTTTCAGTGTCATCGCGTTAAGGGCCAGTCCTCTCATTTTTTTTTTCAAATGTGATCCAGTGCTCTACCCTGTCTTGGATCTGCCGCTGTTAAGATGGGACATCCCCAAACAAAAGTTTGAACCAATCCGTGCTTGCAAGGAACAAACAACAAAGAGCGAAACACATCTTCGAACAAATCACTAGATCAGAACACTTGATCCAAACACTGTAAACCCAAAATAATTCCCCTGCAACCATAACAACTAAAGTGGCATCAAGTACAATCAGCTCCTCCGACTCGGCCAAATTCATGGCTATTGAACTCAACAACGCTCTAAGCCACCTCCTGAGAGTTGCTCGAAGACACTCCAAACACAGTGAATCTTGAATTCGAAATTGCCTGGCGGTGGAAAGGGCTGGGAATCGGATCGTTCGGAGCTGAGAAGGCGACGGGAGCAGAGGCAGCACATCTTGGTCCAAGGAGAGCATAAGAAGTTGGAGCCCTATGATCCAAAGAACAATCACCACAACAAAACCAGAGAAGACTCCATCATCCACACTCTAAAACCCGAATAAGAAGGAGGACAAATGCAGCAGAGAGGCTAGGCAAGGACAAGGACAACAATTAATGGATTCACCATGGATGATGAAATCACCAACTTGAGAGAAGACCACCACACAAGATATAGTTTCTCAAGCTGCAAGCTCCAGCCCCGAGGAGAACAAACCCAGAAGAACCCTAAAACAGAGAGACGAAAAAGGAAAGGCCACACGACGAGACCGACTAAACACTAGAAATCTAAGAAAAACTGCCTAACACGGAAGCATGATATACTAAAAACTTGATACAGATATAATGGTCACATCACATGTGTGATGTGTACTACCATTAACAAGTTCCTTAATTTGTTCATTTCCTTATTTATATTGGATATCATCAAGCTTTTGATGAAGACTTACTTGGCTCACATACTATCTCTTTGCCCATGTCGTCATGTAATGTGAGATTTGTTGTGTTTTTCGTTGTGATTTGATTTTGATTTCCCAAGATTCTCTCTCTTTATGATGTTTATACCCCATCCTCTTTCCGTAGTCTCAGTTACCGCCTCGCTCCGCCTTTTTCTCCCACGTTCTCCCTTCCTCTTAAATCGTGCAAGTAACTTCCACCTTGTTGCGTAACTCCCACGACTGAGAAGCCTCTTTGTAAATACTAAGCCAAAACGACGTCGAGCCAATCTTGTAGCTATCCACCATGGTTCGATAATCCATCCCGGCTCTTAAAGCCAAACAACAGTCACCCTTGTTCATAAAACAGTGGCGTAACAAAACAATGCTGAAGTGTTGAGCTCCCAACCTTACGACACCGCTGAACTCACAATATCAACGCCATTTTTTACCAACAATAGTGGCTCATGGCTTACGACGTTGTCCTCTACTACACGACGTCGTTTGCCAAGATCGCGGTGTTGTTGATGCCCCGCGCAATGTTGCTTTTTACTAATCAATGTCGTTTTACAACCCTGTCAAATTCAAAAACATGTACCGAGATTCAATGTTGTTTCTCACTAAACAGTGTCGTTTTCCATTCCGCGACACTATTCGATCTCGCGGTATTGTCAAGCTCGCAACTTCACTACGTTATTGAGTTGGGCTCTAACCTTGCCGCCTAGTTGACATCGCAGTGATATTGAACTACTCGACACTCCAACCCAGTCATCAATTTGACCAAACTCGAGACTTTGTTTTGGACTAAATAACGTCGCTTTCCTATTCCACGACATTGTTTTTAACTAATCAATGTCATTTCAAGTACCACGAGATTGTTCGGTTCACGCTCACCTTGCAACGTCGTTGAGCTTGCACCCTCGGCATCGCGAACCTCACAACACCAATTTGAGAAAACGACGCGGTAATGCTAGACCTCATCAAGCATGGTCGCATTTTAATCCACGACGTTGCTCTCAGCTAAACAACTTTGTTTACTAGTGTCATGGTGTTGTTGGACTTACTTGAGTTTCACGGCGCCGTTTAACCTCTCCGTGTCGTTGGTTGTCTCTAAATGGCATCGTTTTCTATCACGCAGTATCGAATTAAATGCCGCAACATTTAACTCGGACCAAAATAATTTTAGGTATCAACACGGTGTTAATGATGAGGCTAATAAGCCGATGTTGCTTTATTAAGCTTTAAGGAACTTTACCGTAACCAAATGGAAAGGAGGATTATGACGGGGTTACGGCAAAGACACAATAATTATGCCTAATTATTTGCAAGATTCTTTCTCCCTCACAAGTGCATCTCTTTAAAAAAAAAGTTGTTCTTTGTATTGGGCAACACATGATCCTATCTATCACGAGCTGGCTATTTGGTTCGGCTTTTTTGGTTTTATCCGAAATCGGATCGTATAACTCGAACCGATACCGGATTGTGACCAGATAGTAAACAATCCAATCCAATTTTTGGGCTTGGATTTGAGGTAAAAAACCGTTCGGGACCGGATCGAAAACTAGATAAAAACCAGATAAGAGAGCTCAACACCCAAAACTTAATGGTAATTTGCATAAACGGTCACAAACCTTTGCACTTAGTACAAAACTTAACCAACTCCTCACCCTTTCAGGCCTTAGGCCACTCAAATCTCCACAAGCTCAATATAAAACCAAGACCAAATTGGGACCGGACCGGATCAAGACCGGACTGTAAACAATCCAAGTTTTGGTCCTTATATTTTCAAAAAGACCGGACTGGACCGGATCAATTTGGACCAATTTAACCGGACCGGACTATATAGCCCCCTAACGATTTCATAGCTTTATAGATAAGTTAATTTGCTGCTACTTAACGCATCTTTTAATCACCAATTTCTATGTTTCAAGGTTTTTTTTTTGCACTTTATACTTTATAGCCTCTCGTTTTCAAAGTATGCATTTACAGCAAGATGATGTGTTCAAATGCTTGAAAAGACTAGACTAGCTGAGAATTACACAAATACTCCATGATGTTTCCTTTTTGTTCTATTCTTTGTTATTGATCACGACATTCATATAGTATTTTCTTGCTTGATGTTGTCTGTTGGAACAATCGGTTCATTTCAAATGCACGAATTCTCAAACTACCAATATTTTTGGAGCAATACCAATGATAAAATTGTAATGGGTTTAACCAACCACTAACCCCATCCCTGAAGAAATTAAATGCTGACATGATTCTAACTTTGACAACTTCATAATAATGCTTTTCAATCAATTATTAAACTTCAAACAATTAGTCTCGCCAATGCGATCAAAGGATACCAGGTATGGATGCCAAATCACACATGCGATGTCTATGTAATGTTGGTAGGGAAGACTATTGAACTTGAAATCTTGTTAGTGATAGCAATGGCGCAGATATGTACCTCAATGCTCATATACGTCCCGCACTTAGTAGTTTAGGTTGGATAATTTTCTCGCAAATACGGGACGGGCAGATCGACCCATTCTTATATGTGGTTTGATTTTAAAAAATGTTAATATTTAATTATATTGGAAGAATACAGAAAGAACACTTTTTAAATGATTTAGAGATGGTAAAAGTAGTAATCGAGTCTAAATATTTGAAAGATGGAGCAGCACATGAGATGACATGACAGAGCAAAAGTGGTACCCATTCTCCGACTCGACACTGCTGTGAGTCAAGTAATACCCAGCTCAAAAAGATTGGATCAGATTAGAAATTGTAATCACTTAACTCCTGTACTACGATACAGCGGTCGTCCGAGCAAACCATTTGGTCTAAACCTGTGTGTCTGTTATGCCTGAGAAGATTCTGGGAACACTTTCTAGAGGCCGAAAAGGGAAACCCAGTAAAAAAATTTCAGAATAGTACAAGTCAGACAGACGCCCAAGTTGACACCACCAGCTTATAGAGTAATCCCCACTTGCCCGATTAGCCAATTCATTAACAAAAGGAATTGACTAAATCCCTCCAATTATGAACCCTGAAATGGTAAGCAAACTGGCACAAGCCAGTCACATTAACTCTCTTGTTTCCCAAATTGCCCATCCATCGCCTCTCTCTTTGGTCACCTGACCTCCTCACTTCTTTATGATATTGCCATATCTTCATCATCATCGATCAACTTCCCCTTGAATAAAAATATGCATGAAAATGGACCAAATCCACCCACCCATACATCAGCATTCAGCACCCATCCCTCCATCTTCAATTTTAATGCAGCCAGCAACTCCTTTCACTACAGAATTAGTCTGGTTTTGACCTGACAATTCAACACTTTGACCACCCAAACAACTTTCTCCACCCACAAGCCAAGCCAAGCCAACCAGACTAGAACCATACCCACCAAGGCCTGAATCCATGTGACGCCAAAACAATCATGGAATCCCTAGCTAAAAGTTTAAATCATTGTTAAACTGAGCTAAAACACACATCTCCACCATGTTTGCATCATCATCATCATCCCACCCACATTAACCAACCCTCCTAAACGCACTTTATTCACTTAAACACACATTAAAAGCATCCAACTCATACAAAGAGTACTGATTCATCATTGCAGCCACTCAACATTCTAACACAGTTTCACCTCCACCGTGCTCTCATGGGTTTGTCGGATATTCATAGAACGCTGGTGAGACCTCGAATCGTATTATCGTTCGAGGCCCGTGAGAGAACGGTTCTACCTTATTCATGATTCGCCATCTCAAGTCAAGTACGACTTGGATGGGACAAAGTGCTTGTGGTTCCAAGAATGTAGCCTAATGCAGTAGTAATGTTTCAATAAATCATTATTCAGACACAAGAGACAATTACATCAGGACCGTAATCCATCAACAAGGTTCTAATCAGAGATATGTGGTACTTGCAGTATGAGTCAGATATAATAAGGAAGGAAGGGTGACCTACCTAATATCACCCCCGCAAGCATCCGTTAATGGCTACCCGCTAATGAGTATTCCAGATTTCAGATTCGAATTTCACAACATCACAATTTGTAAAAGAAAGAAGAAAAACGCGGAAACGGAGAAAAGCAGAAGATACCGGCGGGCGGGCGGGGGGACAATTTCAAAATCGAGCCTAGTTGACGGGGGTAGCGCCGTTGGCGGTGGCCATCATCTTCTCGAACTCCTGGAAATTGACGCATCCGTCGCCGTCCGCATCCACGCCCTTGATCATCCGGGCGCACTCCTCCATGGAGCACTTCATCCCGAGGCGGTTGAGCACCTGGTGGAGCTCGGACTCGGAGATGAGCCCGTCCTTGTTCTCGTCGTACAGATCGAAAGCCTCGTGGAGCTCGGCGGCGGCGGAGGCCCCCGAGGATGAGCGGCAGAGCTGCGCGAACTCCTCCAGGTTGATGAATCCGTCCTTGTCGGTGTCGATGTCGTCCATGGCGCGCTGGAGATCCGGGGTGGCGTAGCTCGTCCCCATGGATCTGAGGACGTCGGCGAGCTCGGAGAGGGAGATCTTGCCGTCGCCGTTGGTGTCGAATTTGTCGAACACCTTCCGCAGATCGTCCATGTTCTGGAGGTAGGCCGCGGCGGAGGAGGGGGAGGAGGTTGCTGCTTCCGCCATTGTTGATTTTGGGTTGGGGGTGTTTGGCCGCCGGGAAAAGGGATTGAGCGGAGGGAAATTTGTGTTGTGATTGGGGGAGGAGATGCGATTCGAGAGGCAGAATGGGGAAAGAGAGGAGACAACGAACTTTGCTGCATTTTAAAGGTTTCAGCAGAGAAGCCGTGTGGGCCCACGTTGAGTACTAGTCTGCCCGCCCCGATTTTTCGGGTCCATAGGGTCACACCCGTCAAAAGCTCGTGTTGCGTGGCAATGTAAAGAAGAATATTTTATGGGAAATTAAATTACTCTTCATTCCCTACGGTTATTCTTTTGGCTCGTTCATATTTTTGTCATCCATTTTGGCTTTTTCTCCTTGCTCTTTACTCAAGTATTCCTTTTCCTTCAATTTTTTTTACGGCAGAATCTTAAAATCGAAGGTAAGCGTGACAACGTACTCGATCAAATATGTGTTTCAGCTGGTCTATACAATTGAATATAATGCTGTTTAATTTTTGGTTTTATGAATTTTATAAATAGTGAAGAAAAATAATAAGAATTGAAATTTGGATCGGACCAAATGCAATGATGGTCCGACCCTTGATATGAAATATCGTTCCTTATTGAACCGTGATTCTCATGAGTGTGTTCCCTTCCGGACGTTGAGCACCTGTAAATGAGATCACTAAATCTGTAAATCGTATTATAACTAAACAATCTCTTAGTATTTCATTTATATGATGGATAAATAAAGTCAAATTAAATCAATCAAATATAGATAGAAACATGAATTGAGATTTTGTCCAAAAAATTTCAAATGTGAAATGGAATTATTATTATTATTATTATTATTATTATTATTATTATAATTATAGGGAGCTCCAAAAGCGTGGGCAAAGAAAGTGGGGTAAATTCCCTAAATATTGTTTTTTTTTAATTTACCACGAATATAGTGGTTTAAAAACTATTTACAAGAATATTGTGTTTTTTGATATGTTTAAAGCGCCAAAGCCTTAGACTCAGGCGCTGCCGCTAGGTGCTTTTTTAAAAACAAAAACACAGCGGCGCCGCCACAGACTGGGGCTTTGTCGCTTTTAAGAAGGTAAAAGCGTCGGCGCCCCAGACTGGGGCTTTGTCGCTGCCATTTTTTTCCACTCCAGCACCACCCAATCACCATATATATACTGCACCTTTCCTTCGGTTCTTCATCACCAAAAAACTGAAAGAAGTTCTGAAAAAAGCTCTGGTGTTGCTGTCTGGTTGCTGGGAAGATGGCTAATAACAGGTAAGAGTCGTAATTTTTTTTTCCATGTATTCATCATAATGATTTTGTCCAGTTAGTAATTAGTGAGTTTGTTTTTTATGTAGTGGTTTTAGAAGATTTGAACTAGCTGTTCGGTGGAGATCAGAGAAAGTAGAAGACAATTTGGGTGTCCATTTTGTTGGTGGTGTAAGTTTCCAGATGACTATTCCATCCAGGGTGAACTATCAGAAACTTTGTGATCATCTAATTCGGAGAATACGGATTAGAGACGAAACAGTACAAGATAGTGTTGTGATTACAGGTTTCACCTACTGTCTTCCAGAATGGCAGAATGGTGTTTTATTTCATTATGCAATGCCTATTGTCGATGATGATAGCTTAAATGTGCTTTGGAATTTTATGGCACAAAATCCTTATTGTTTGGGTGCTGAGATACATGCTGAGCTTAGTGAGGATCGGGATGGAGAGGAAGACGATGATGACGGTGATGACACATGGAGCATGCCATCCGATCATGATTATGATGACGGTGATGACGGAGATGAGGAAGACGATGATGAGGAGGAGGACGACGACGACGACGGGGAGGGAGGAGAACTACCTAATTATCCTCCATATTTTTACTTGCAGGGTAATGAAGAGGACGAGGAATTATCATATGCTGATTCATATGGCGTAATTCCGGGGTCTACTGTTGGTGGTTTTGATGGAGAATTCTACAAGGGGCAAATATTTCACTCGAAACAAGCTGCACAGGTGGCGATTAAACACTATGCACTACAACGCAACTTTCAGTATAACGTGGTGGAGTCGTCACCTTCAATCTGGAAGATCAGATGTTTGATGCACAAGGAGGACAAATGTCCTTGGATGGTGCGGTTTGGATGTCGAGATGTGGGAGGCGATTGGAGCGTGAGAAAGGTCGAGTTGGTGCATACTTGTAGCAGTACGACTCAACCGACGGATCATCGCCATCTTGATGTCGACGTGATATCTGAAGCCGTCAAACATTTGGTACGTGCCCAACCAAATCTGAGTGTTCTAACTGTGCAAGCCGAGTTGAAAGATAAGTTTAATGTGCAAGTTACTTACAAGAAGGCTTGGTATGGGAAACAAAGAGCATTGGAGAAGTTGCATGGAAATTGGGAAGAATCCTATGATTTTTTGCAAACATTCTTGCGGGTGGTCAAGAGAAAAATGCCAACATCGGTGATTGATTGGGTAAGAGTTCCTTCGACTCAACCAGGCCATTCGATATTTCAGCGAGTATTTTGGGCTTATGGACCTTGTATAGATGGATTCAAGAACTGTCCAGGCGTCATGGTTGTTGATGGGGCATTTCTTACTGGGAAGTATAAAGGAGTGCTACTCATGGCGAGCTCATTTGATGGCCGGAAGAAGATTTTTCCAATTGCATTTGCCATAGTGGAGATTGAGAATACTGATAGTTGGCCATGGTTCATACGTCACGTTCAGGGTTTGACTGATCGAAATGATGTATGCATCATCTCAGATAGACATGCAGGACTCTATGAAGCCATGAATAACATCGGAAGAGGTTGGGAGTGGAGGTGGTGCATGCGACACTATGCAAGCAATTTGCAAAGGAAGACTAAAAGCAGAATTATGTATAAGCAACTATTTCGAGTCGGTAAGCCTTCTTCATTTAATTTTGTTATTTATTTTTAGGTAATTTTGTCATGAATTTATCTACCC
The DNA here is from genome assembly GCA_946122785.1 of Linum tenue. Lineage (NCBI taxonomy): Eukaryota > Viridiplantae > Streptophyta > Magnoliopsida > Malpighiales > Linaceae > Linum > Linum tenue. Next base: position 16,965,391 of record CAMGYJ010000004.1, on the reverse strand, counting down.
CGTGTGGTTGATTATTTTGTTAGCGGGAGAAAAACGCTTGGAGAAGTTCGATCGTCAAGTTGAGCAATTTAAGAAGGTGGCCACTGATAGAAATATTTCATGTGATAGCTGGGTGGACCAACATCAGATTCGTTGGAGTTTAGCACATGATAACTACAATGGTGGGCGTCGTTGGTCTATCCTGACATCCAACATGGCAGAAAGCATCAATGGTGTTTTCAAAGGTATTTGTGCACTTCCTATAGCTTCTCTTGTGCAACATACCTATTGGCGATTGGTGGAGAAATTCGATAAGTATAGGTTGGAGACAGGAGCAGAAATTAGAAGTGGTCCTTCACAGTACTCCACCAAGTGCGAAGAACTGATGAAGCCGTGGTCACAAAAGGCAGTTGGGCATTCTGTGACAGCTCTTGATCGACGTCAAGGCATCTATGTAGTTCAGACTCCTCCCAACAATTTCAACATGACGGGGTCAAACACACTCACAGTGCACTTTGACGTCCCCAACCGGACGGGATTTTGCACTTGTGGGAAATTTCAAGGAAATCAAAATTCCTTGCTCTCATGACATTGCAACTTGCAACCGAAACGTGTGGGACTGAATCATCCCAAACTGTCCGAGCACGCGATCTGGATGATGCCACATCTGCGATGAGAAGCAGATCAGCGGAACTACTGCTCGAAACGTGTGGGACTGGATCACAGTACCGCTGTAGTCCTGACCTCTATGAAAGTACGGACGCCATTGCACACAAGGATTGGTCACATAATTACTCCTAAATCTATAACAAATCTATTAAAACTATTCTATAAAACGAAATTTTATATACTAACCACGAATGTCGTGCACTCGTCAAACCACAGCTTGTACAAGTAGAACTGATCTCCATGCTGACGGGTGTGGGCCGGAAGCCACCGAAGGCCACGTGGCACTCTTCGCACCCGTCGCCGCATGTAGTGGTGATGTATGAGGAAACCGCTCCCACGTCCAGATCATCAGCAAGGCGGACCATCTACCAAAGTGACCACCTAGTGAAGAAGATGTCGTCATCTGCAGCGCCAAGCAAACCTCCCCGCTCTGCGCCAATCCTCCACCAAAAGTAGGTACTGCAGACGAACTGAACCTCCAGACCGATCGGAAAACAAGACACCTACCATCAGAGACAGCGCATACGCTCTTGCAAACTACTATGTCGTCTGGGGTGATGCAGAAAGCGGTAGCTCATCGAAAGTCTCCCTGAGCCAAGTAATCCGGATGACGCCGCCACCAAGATCAGTAGGAGCCTGTCCTAACAGTCGAAGACACATAGCCGACCAGTCCTCGTCTGGTATGTCTACTACGACGACATCACCGTCGATCGCTAATCCGGTGAGTGTTGCAACGTCCTCTAGGGTGATCGTCACCTCACCGAACGGCATGTGGAATGTCGATGTCTCCGGTCGCCAACGCTCTACGAGCGCAGTTATTAAACCCGGATCACCGGTAAGAGGGGCTAGTGGCAGAACACTAGACAAGCCGGCATCGACGAGATACGGCAGGTACAGTGGATTGTTTAGAACTAAATTGCCCGTATGACGAATGTGGTAAGGTAGATCACCAGCCTATAATTAATGCACAAAACTATATTAATTCAATTTGACACGCCAAAACACAACACCAAACTGCGACCAAGTGTAATCGCTGTCCGGGAATGCAGTAACAGGCAAGTTCTATTATCAACCCGGGGTCTAGATCTACTGCTTACTCCGTGATTATCTATTATCTAGCCAACTAAGTCGAGTGATTATTGTTTAAACTAAAAGCAGTAAGAAAGCAGGAAATGGTTTGGTTTTCTAAAGCAGGAAAGAGTCACTCGGGAATGAGTCCCCCTAGATCCTTAGTTAGGTTCAAATGTAATTGCCCTGGGTTGATTCACTGTTGATTAGACTGCGGAAGATCCGACAGTAGCTTGACATCTCTTAAGCTGACCAAGCCCTCTCAGTCTAACTACCCGGCAGACGACTAGTCTTCACCGGGATAGAAAGCTGATGCTATGAACACAGAACTCCACTACTGGAATTGGATTCCAGTACAAAGCAGTAAACATGCTAACTCTCGTATAACCAATCTCCTACTATCGAATGAAGAGGCTCTAACAACCTAATCAGATTCTATCTATCTCAGGTTGCAGCAGAAATCAAGAAAAGCTGATCAGACTTCAATCAATTCAATAAAACATGCATCATTCGATTAAAACCAAACAGTATAATCATCCCAAATCATTACAATCAAATCCCTAACACAAGGAACTAGGGTTCTTCATACCAAAGTGAGAGAAGGGTTCTACTCCATAGAGAGAGAGAGGAAAACAGGATACAAAGCAGTCATACTCATAACAATGGGAAGAATCTGCTCTGGGATGATGATTTCCACTCCTATGACGATCTCCAAGCTCGATTTGATGAAACCCAGCTCCAAGATAGCTTCTAGGATGTGTTCTTCGCACTTTCTCTCTCTAGGGCTCTGTTTTTACTCTGAAAATCCGATTCTCTCACTTGTGGCTCGGAATTGGGTGAAAAAACCAAGATTTCCCGACTCACACGGGCAGGCCACACGGCCGTGTGGCTCACCCAGTTGCCCGTGTGACTCAAAACGCGGCGTATCGATTAGTTGGATTTCAGGCTTCCCACACGGCCAGGGTCACACGGCCGTGTGGAAATTCTGCTCTGCCCGTGTTTGCTCTCGTGGAATTCCACACGGCCACATTGCTCCTTCACACGGCCGTGTGGAAGTTATTTGTGCCCGTGTGAAGGCTCGCACAATCCCACACGGCCACATTGGTCACTTGCACGGCCGTGTGGGGTTTGTGTGTGCCCGTGTGGCTTCCTCATCGGCTTGCCTCGCGCCCGATCTTCGTCCAATCGACCCCAAACTCGCTCCCAGGCCTCCATTCACGTACTAGGACCCGAAATATCACAAACAAGCACAACCTAGAGTGAAATCGGCCTAAAACACGAGAAACCACATCTCAAACGGTGTAAGAACAGGGGTAAAACATGTGTAATTAACGGTCTATCAAACTCCCCCACACTTAACCGTTTGCTTGTCCCCTAGCAAACCAAGTCAGACACAAGGTAAGCTTACATTTTTCAATCAACCAACATTGGGGACAAGTCATAAAGGCACAGAACACGCGAATCGTACTGGTTTTCAAACATCAACACCTGAACAACTTCAATAGCAACCTGGAAAACCACCACAAAGGACATTCGAGTGCAGCAAAATCGAGTAAAGGAAGAGTCTCCCTTCTGTTCACCAACTAACCTAGACTTGACTCAACCACTTACTCAAAACAGTCACCTCATGCATCCAAATCAAGACATCAGAATAGAGACCGAGCAATCTAGGTCCTCACCGGGGTACAAGAGTATATAGAATATGAAAATGAATCACTCACTCTCGACCAGTGGGGTCAGGACGATTTGATGCGAAAAATGCGCATGCTACTTCTCTCAATCCCTAACCACTCTTCACCATGATGGCAGCCTCTAAATGCTATAGTTCACATATGGGGTGTCACCACTAACTAATCAGGAGGTCTTAGACACAGGTTCAAATGACTGGCTAGGGTCTTGGACATGGGGAAAAGGCCTTTTAGGTGGTGGAAGTATTCATAGCACAAGGTTCCACATTTCCAAACCCACACAATCACAATCAAACAAACCAGTATTTCCTTTTTGCTATTCTGCATTACTCAATATCTCAAGAGCACAAAAGCGAAGGAGGTATAAATGTTAGCATTTCCAAGCCAGACTGCTAAGAAACACTACTTAATGGGCATTATTCAGATTTTTGGTAGTGGTTCTCTTTTGCTTTCAATTTTTCTTTGTTTTTCTTTCATTTTCTTTTCATTTCTTAAGAGAGCCACCACTTCTGCACATATTTCAAACACATGCCCAACTTTTAAGCACTAACTCCAACACTCACATTAAATTTAGCAGAAACAGCAGAGAGTATGTAAAAACCACTTTGTGGAACCTTCTAAAAGATGCAAAAGGGTGATTTTTCATTATAGACCAAAAGAAAGGATAACACACGGCTCAAAGGGGCTGACTAGGGGATATGACACATCAGGACAGTCAATTTGGTCATGGGCTAATCCTATGCCCCCATCATCTTAGCTAGTGACAACGTGAATGCTACACATCATGGAAGAGGGATCTATCGCACAAGAAAGAAACGAGCAGGCTCAAATCTCACATGGCTACCTATATGCTCTATCTCACATTCTGATACCCTGAACTAGATGCATAAACGACTGTCAAGAACAAGTGATCAATCCAAGTCACAGTTGGTAAGCAAACAGTTGAAAAACTGAACCCCTACATAATTCTACTGCACGTCTCAGTCCTCATCATAGGTTGTCCTAGTCACAATCAAGCTGTCATGCATCAATCCAAAAACCATTCAATTCATCAAACAAAACACAGTGCCAATATGATCAAACAGCAGTACTTGGAGCCCTCAAATCGTAAGATTCGGACAGCGGACTAGGCTCCAAGCACTCAAATATAGATTCCAACCGATACAAAGCACCCCCCCCCCCCCACACTTAAGCACGACATTGCCCTCAATGGAGTAGAGGGAGAGATAAGGGGAACGATGTTACCGGATTGAAATACTGGGGACTGGAAGTGGACCAGTCAGCGAGAAACAAACGGGAAGATGGGCAGTTCTGCACGAATCGAACACCAAGAACACACTAGCACACTGTGCGTTAGGGATAAGTGTTAGCCCAGATGGCTACAAAATAAACAATCCACCAAAGAGAAACAAAAACAAAAAACAAACGACACTAAGTTCAAGCTCCTCACACATGGAGCAAACACACAAAAGTCTAAAACAAAAAAAAAACACACTGAGATGGGCAACGAGTACAGCCTACTCAGTCGCCAAGGTTATCCAGGTCGATGTCATCCATGAAGGCGTCATCACCATCAGCTGGGGGAGGTGGAAATGGAGAGTCCTCCCAGGGAGTCCTCCAGACGGGCTGCTCGCCCGGCAGCAGCTGGAGCAGGAGCTGCTGGACCTCCTGCATGCGCCTAGATCGAGCCTTCTCTCGCTCGATATGAGCCAATGTCACCCCCTGCTGGGTGGCCAGCATGTCTAGGCGCTCATCATAAGCAGCCATCCTGTGCTGGTACTCGGCCTGGTGAGCCGCGTACTGCTGCTGGAACTGGAGCTGCTGGTCAAGGATCTGCTGGTTCTGGAGACGCAGCTGCTCGAACTGGTAGGCGAAGTAGTCCTGCCCGGGGAAAGCGGAGCTGCCACCCCCCGTACTCGAAGGTGGTGGGTCGGGAGGCAGCAGCAACATCCACCTCCTCGGGCTCCACCTCCTCATCAACCGCACCCTCGGGAACCTCCGGCTGGACCTCCTCTGGGATCTGGGGTTGTGGAAACCCCTCGATCCACTTAACACCTCGCTCTTCCCGAAGCAGGTGCATCTTACTGATTGTAAACTCGCCAAAGGCACTGGTGTCGCCCTGCAGGGAGATCTCGAAGTAGGATGCCAGGCGGGTGATAAGGGGGGTGCAGTGGAGTTTCTTCAGCTCGGAAGCACTCTTGTCGAAGGTCCTCGCCACCACTGAGCCCAAGTGGAGAGGATGATCCCTCTGGCGCATAGACTTAATGAGGTACAGGGATCGCTTGGTGATGGCGCTGGCACTGTCCGAGGTCCGGAGTGTAATACTTGGCCAGCATGTGGTGGAGGATGCAGTTGTCGAGCTGCAATGTGTTGGCCTTCGTCTTCCCCGCCGAGAAGGGACGCTGGCCTGGCCGAGCGAGGCGGGTGTACAGCGTCTGGAAGTTCACCCCCTCTGGCTCGTGAAGCTCGGTGATGTAGTCCCTGTCATCGACCAGGCTGAGGCCGAGGGCAGTCGCCAGCTCCTAGTAGCTCATGGATCGGGGTGCACCGCCGAGCCTGAACTGGACGGCTGCTCCGTCCTTCCAATCGTCAGTGGCTGCATGCTTGAAGGTCGTGTAGAACTCAAGTACGAGCTCGTGGTAGACCTTCTCTCGAATTTGGAGGAGGCGGCGCCAAGGGTGGTTGATGACTATGGCGGAGAAGTGCTCGTAGCAGTTCAGCTTCTCCAACTCGCGCTTGAACCAGCAATGATGCTGCCCAAATTTGCAGGCCAAGACGCTCTTAAAACGATCCTGGTGGGGCCCCCTTTTCAAATCTTGAATAAACGGGTGCCTGAGGTTGGGCTTCGTCATCGTCCTGCAAAAGAACAATCCAAAGTGGAACCAAGAGAGCCAAGAAAAATGTTAATCACACCCCCACACTTGAGAATAGAAAACAGCCTAACCATGGTTTCATCCATGGTTCGGGGGTCAAAAACTCAATAAATCAAGCCTAATCTGAGTGGGGGTGCACATCCATGAAAAATTAGGCAACTCAAGGTTCACATTCATAACAAATACACCCTCAAAGCACATCATTAAGGGTCCCAACCGACTCCCACAAAATGGTACGAAAACAGGCATTTCATCGAACACCTTGTGTGCACTATTAAGTTAAGCATGAAATTAGCACATTCATAGCACACAAGGCCTCAAATCAACATTGTAAATATGCCCTAACATCAATCATTCATTATCCAAGCATTCCCCACATTCAATTTCATTCAATTCACTCATTTCAAATGAATTCTCTAAACATACACCCTAATATCCAATTCTCCTTAATTCATAAGGTAAATGGCGAAATCAAACCTGGAGACTCAATTAGGATTGTAGGGATTGACTGAGATGAATGAAATGCACTTGACGGAAGTGGGAAAATCTGCCCGGAAGTGGTCGTCGGAGTCTCGCCGGAGTCTCGCCGGAAATCGCCTCCGGCGACAAAAACGTCGGCCAAATCTCCTCAAAACAGAGGGATAGGCCGCTTTTGGTGTGGGAAGGATGGGTTTGTCATTGGTTTGGTGAAAAAATGAAAAAAAATGGCCGAAAAAATCGAAATGGGTTGGTTTGTCGCGGTTTTCCGGCGAGTTTCAGAGGATTCCGGCGAGGATTTTGAATTTTATGACCACTCGCCCGTGTCGGCCGAATTTATAGGCCGTGGCTCGGCCACACGGCCAGGCTGACATGGTCGTGTGAGGTGCACTTTTGCCCGTGTAGGCCGACACGGGCAGGCCGAGGAATTCCACACGGCCGTGCGAGTTGCACATTTGGCCGTGTGGAATTTGCCAAGAGCTCACACGGCCAAGGGGAAAAATCCACACGGCCGTGCGAGCATAAGAGTTGCCCGTGTCGGCCACACGGCCAGGCCGGGCCAAGCCACACGGTCGTGCCAGTTGCACATTTGGCTGTGTGGAATTTGGCGAGAGCTCACACGGTCAAGGGGAAAAATCCACACGGCCGTGTGAGCATCAGGCCTGGCCGTGTGAGCTGCCGGAGCTCTGAATTCAACTTGTTTTCACTCAAAAACGACATTCGACTCTGGAACAACATCTCTAGACTCAAAAAACACAAAAAACAAAAGGAAAAAAGTAAGAAAATGCTAACCTCGGTGGGGTTGCCTCCCCACAAGCGCTTCTTTACCGTCTTTTAGCTGGACGCCAGTATGGATGCTCAGAGAAGTGTAGGATCAAGTGCCTTCAAGAGCGGATCCACATCGCTCTTGAGGTACAGCTTCAAATGGTGGCCATGCACACGACGAATGTGGCCACCATCATTCGTCAACTCGACTTGGCCATCCGGCAAGATGCAAGCGAGTGAATACTCGGATGGCCAAGGTGGGGGCGGGACCAGCTCGTAGTGGTCTCCGGCTTTCTTTCGAGCAGGCTTAGCTGCCTGCAGTTTCGGCCACCACTCCTCCTTGATCTGTTCTTTTGGTGACGGAGTGGTCAGGAGTGGCGGCGAAGGTGTGGGAGGCGGATCCTGCAAAATAGGCAACACAGAAGGATACACGACAGACTCGTGCTCCTTGTGAGATACAGCATGCAGAGGTGACGAAGCAGGTAGAGTATTAGAAATTGAAAACGTTATTCGCTCCTCGCCATCCCTCAAAACTAAGGTCCCATCATGCACATCTATGAGAGCCTTGGCGGTGGCTAGGAAAGGCCTTCCCAGTATAAGGGGAACTTTTGTGTCCTCATTGATGTCCAGGACAACAAAATCCACAGGATATTTGAATTTGCCAACCTTAACCAGAAGGTCTTCCACTATGTCCCTAGGATGCACTACAGATCGGTCAGCTAATTGAAGGGTCATCCTAGTAGCACGGGGTTCACCTAGGCCTAGTTTCTTGAACAATTTATACGGCATAACATTGATACTAGCACCTAAATCCGCCAAGGACCTCTCTACATGCAATTTATCTATAGAGCACGGGATAGTAAAACTACCTGGATCCTTCTGCTTCTGCGGAAGCTTGTTCTGCAGAATAGCCGAGCACTCCTCGCTGAGCTCCACAGTGGCCAGCTCACTCAGCTTCTGCTTCTTTGAGAGAAGCTCTTTCAGAAACTTCGCATACTTAGGCATTTGAGATAGTGCCTCCAGGAAGAGCACTTGGACATTCAGCTTCCTAAGCATGGACATGAAGTTTTCGAACTCTGCCTCCAGCCTGTCTCTGTGCAACCGAGTAGGGAAGGGGAGTTTCGGGATATACTCCTTCACTACCGGTTGCGGCTTAGGTGCAGGCACCTCAACCTCCTTCTCTGCTTCTTCTTCAACCGCTGGAGACGCTAAGACAGGGGTCTCTCTCTCTTGTTCCCGAACAGGTGGATCAACAGTAATCTTGCCACCCCTGGTTGTGATGGCGTTGCAGTGCTCATTCGGGTTCTGCGGATGAGGGATGGTCTGACCAGGTAGAGTACCAGGAGCCCTTTGTGCCACTGCCTGAGCCACGCTCCCCAGCTGGGTTTGGATATCCTGCAAGACAGCCTGTGTGTTCCTCTGGCCGGCTTCAAGAGCCAGGAATTTACCCGAGGCCTTTTCCATGAACTGCTCGATAGTGTTGAATTTCTGAGCACTAGAACTGGCGAGAGAACCCACCAAGTCCCGCAATTCAGCCATCTGATCATTCTGCACTGGGGCAGCAGGGGCTGCACCTGGCTGCTGGAAAGGTCGCGGCTGTGATTGAGCAGCATGCCCCTGCATGGGCTGGTAGAGAGACTGTTGCTCCTGCTGGAATTGCCTCTGTCTGGGCTGATATGGCGGCCTCTGGAAGCCCGGTGGTCCCTGGGGGACTGGTGGTTTGGAATTTGCCCCACCCCAGGAGAAGTTGGGATGCTGGCGCCACCCCTCATTGTAAGTGTTACTGTAGGGGTCATTGCGCCTAACATTATTGATGAAGTTCACCTGTTCCTGGGGTGTGGTCGATTCCTTCATCGCCTGGCAGTCCTCCACCGTGTGATGGGTGCTCTCGCACCAGTGGCAGAGCATCGCCTGCTGCTGTCCGGTCCCTGGAATCATCCCGGAATGATCGATAGCTGAAACCAGCTTCGATACTACCTGCACCAAATCAGAGGAATGGGCTCCCACAGAATGTACACTCCGGCTTGGCGCTCTCCTCGACCTCCTAGCAGTGCCCCAATCATACCCGTTCTCTGCCATCTCCTCAAAGAGTTGATTCAGCTGTGGCGGTGTTTTGGTCAGCATGTTCCCGCCACAAACCGAGTCAATCAGCTGCTTGTCTTCTGGAAAGAGGGCGTGATAGAAGGTGCTCACCTTGAAAGCATCATTGAAGCCATGATTTGGACACCTCAGGAAGAGACTATTGTATCTCTCCCATGCGTCCCGGATGGTCTCATCCTCATCCTGAGCAAAATGTGTAATTTGCTTCTGCAGGTCAGCTGTCTTGGATGGAGGATGGTAGTGGATGAGGAACTTGTCCGCCAGGTTGGCGAACGTGGTGATAGAGCCCGGAGGTCGAGTGTCCAGCCACTCCTTGGCCTGCCCCTCCAGGGTGAATGGAAAGTACCTCAGCTAGATGGCATCTGCTGGGACCCCATTGATCTTGATTCCATCAATGAGCTCGTGGAATCGCCTGAGGTGTGATCGGGGGCACTCCCCCTCTTTTCCTCTGAACACTACTGAACCGCGCAGCATCGTGATGACCGAGGTGCTCACCTCAAAGTTGTTTGCTGGCACATGAGGATGCTGGATGGGTGACCTCATGTCCGCGGCTCTGGCGATCCAGTATTATCCCATGGTCTGCTCTTCAGGGATGACCACATCATGGTCCTATGGATCAAACATCTCCTCTTCTTATTCGATCTGCAGCTGTGATAGCGCCTCCTCCGCAGCCAGTCGCGCCTTTAGAGCTCGCTTGAAGTTCCTGCAGGTTCGTTCAAGCTCCTGGTCTAATGGTAGTAGATCTCCCGACTGGCTACGGGTCATGCACTACCTGCACACAATCAGCAGAAACAACCCGTGAAGGCACACAGGTGGAAGAGATAAAATGCAATAAAGAAAAAACTAGAGTAACAACTTCTCACGTTTCCCCAATAACCTAGAGGGTCCCCGGCAACGGCGCCAAAAACTTGACACGCCAAAACACAACACCAAGCTGCGACCAAGTGTAATCGCAGTCCGGGAATGCAGTAACAGGCAAGTTCTATTATCAACCCGGGGTCTAGATCTACTGCTTACTCCGTGATTATCTATTATCTAGCCAACTAAGTCGAGTGATTGTTGTTTAAACTAAAAGCAGTAAGAAAGCAGGAAATGGTTCGGTTTTCTAAAGCAGGAAAGAGTCACTCGGGAATGAGTCCCCCTAGCTCCTTAGTTAGGTTCAATTGTAATTGCCCTGGGTTGATTCACTGTTGATTAGACTGCGGAAGATCCGACAGTAGCTTGGCATCTCTTAAGCTGACCAAGCCCTCTCAGTCTAACTACCCGGCAGACGACTAGTCTTCACCGGGATAGAAAGCTGAGGCTATGAAAACAGAACTCCACTACTGGAATTGGATTCCAGTACAAAGCAGTAAACTGGCTAACTCTCGTATAACCAATCTCCTACTATCGAATGAAGAGGCTCTAACAACCTAATCAGATTCTATCTATCTCAGGTTGCAGCAGAAATCAAGAAAAGCTGATCAGACTTCAATCAATTCAATAAAACATGCATCATTCGATTAAAACCAAATAGTATAATCATCCCAAGTCATTACAATCAAATCCCTAACACAAGGAACTAGGGTTCTTCATACCAAAGTGAGAGAAGGGTTCTACTCCATAGAGAGAGAGAGGAAAACAGGATACAAAGCAGTCATACTCATAACAATGGGAAGAATCTGCTCTGGGATGATGATTTCCACTCCTATGATGATCTCCAAGCTCGATTTGATGAAACCCAGCTCCAAGATAGCTTCTAGGATGTGTTCTTCGCACTTTCTCTCTATAGGGCTCTGTTTTTGCTCTGAAAATCCGATTCTCTCACTTGTGGCTCGGAATTGGGTGAAAAACCAAGATTTCCCGACTCACACGGGCAGGCCACACGGCCGTGTGGCTCACCCAGTTGCCCGTGTAACTCAAAACGCGGCGTATCGATTAGTTGGATTTCAGGCTTCCCACACGGCCAGGGTCACACGGCCGTGTGAAAATTCTGCTCTGCCCGTGTTTGCTCTCGTGGAATTCCACACGGCCACATTGCTCCTTCACACGGCCGTGTGGAAGTTATTTGTGCCCGTGTGAAGGCTCGCACAATCCCACACGGCCACATTGGTCACTTGCACGGCCGTGTGGGGTTTGTGTGTGCCCGTGTGGCTTCCTCATCGGCTTGCCTCGCGCCCGATCTTCGTCCAATCGACCCCAAACTCGCTCCCAGGCCTCCATTCACGTACTAGGACCTGAAATATCACAAACAAGCACAACCTAGCGTGAAATCGGCCTAAAACACGAGAAACCACATCTCAAACAGTGTAAGAACAGGGGTAAAAACATGTGTAATTAATGGTCTATCACAATTCCTTCAATTCAACTAATATTTATATATCTAAACTAAACTTATTCTAATATAATATACTCGTAACTTAATCTAATTCTATTCCTAATTTAATTTAATTCTATTTGTAATTTAATTTAATTCTATTCGTAATTTAATTTAATTCTATTCCATTCTATTATATTATATTATTCAGCTAAAAAAACTATAGAAATAGTTTGAAAAAAACTTACCTCATTTGCCCAAACTGCATCAATCCAATGGTGACCATGCCCCCAAAGAAGTTCCGGATCCATCGGAGTAGTATCGATTGTCGCAGGTGGTGGTCTCGTCGAACAAGGATCGATAAGCCTAGGAACTGGAAAAAAAAATATTAGAACATAAAAAAAAAAAATTCGCCGAAAGAAGAAAAAAACCTCGCCGCCGGCAAGAAGGCCGACACTCACTCCTGTAGCGTTCGCCGCCGCCACCGCCGTCACCGCCGCCACCTCCTCCGCCACGTCGCCCTCGGCCTCTTCCTCTGCCGCCGGGCACCTGCTGCTCGTCGTCGGACATTCCTGCGCCGCCGCTGTAGATGGGACGCCTTCGCCTAGTTCCTCGCGCCGCCGCCTGAGACTGGGGCTCCGCCTTCTTACTCTCGGCGTCGCCGCTCTAGTTTTGGCGTCGGCGCTGGGATGGAGGATGAAGGAGGTGGGAGGGAGTGGAGAGGGAGTGGAGAGGGTGTGGGTGGTCTGGTGGTCTGGTGCGAGAGGGCAGGGAGGAAGGGGATAAAAATAAAGTTGAGAGCGACGACGCCCGAGTCTCAGGCTTTGGCGCTTCTTGAAATTTTTGAAATTTCAAACAGGGCCAAAACCTGAGACTCGGGCGCCGTCGCTATCTTTACCCTTAAAAACTCGATTTTCTGAGTCTCGGGCGCCGTCGCCAACTTCCCTCCATCAAAACACAATATTCTTGTAAATAGTTTTTAAACCACTATATTCGCGGTAAATTAAAAAAAACAATATTTAAGGAATTAACCCAAAGAAAGTGGAAGGAAGAGGCAAACTGGATGAGGGGAGCCCGCCCGCTTAAGGAATATATCGGTCGGGAGGGACAGAAGACGACGAGGAACACCTACCCCATTTCTATTCGTCACGTTCATAAGACCCAAAAAGAAAAGTAAAAAGGAGTTGAGAGAAATGAATACAGACGCGGCTCCAACACACAATATTCCGCAATGGGCAAATATCCAGACGCTGAGAGGCCCGAACGAAAAGGACGGATGGAGCCCATGGACCAAGCAATTTTCGAGTAGGCCGCGTCTTCTCATATTCTAAGCCCTAAGGAGACTACACAATAACCTATAAATTGAGTATTTGTTGGGGGAGGTAGGGCAATTTCCATAAATAATTAAGTACTGTTTTCAAAAATATTAGATTACAACATTTATAGCCAACAAACAAGTATTTACAAGTATTTGGTGACGAAAGTGAACTCTCTATATATATATATATAGGTGAACCGATTTCAATCGTTGGCAATAACACATATATATATATATATATATATACTAGCTTGTTGTCCGACCGTTGGTCGGAATTTCATTTGACTACAATGTATTTATGATGTGTATTTAAAACTTTCAAAAAACTGGTCACTTATAGTTTGCATTACAATATTGTTGCTTAAATAGTTCTACAAATTAATAACAAGTTAAGAATTCTACATCACATATACACATTTAATACTGCAATTCAGTATGCAATATTTGAACCGATGATATTTGGGTTGCAATTTTTAAATTATAATCTATTTATAAGATAGATATAAATTACATTTACTAATAAACTCAAATAAAAATAATCAAAATATAAATTTAAAATATCAAATAACAAAGAAAGTACTTACGGGAGAGTTAGCGTGCTAGCTAATAGTAGTGGAAAAGTCATATGATTTTAGAGTTTAGCTTTTCAGATTTTGTATTTAAAAAGATACAAAATATTTTTGTAGTGTAATTGGTAATAGTTGTTGTCTTTGTTTGGAAAGACCTTGGTTCAAATCTTGAGATTGATGTACATTTTTCTTCATATGAATAAAAAGTAAATAATGATGTTGAAGACACAATTACCCTTCATACTTTGCCTCTTGTTGCGGAAATTTTAAAATGCTGAAAAACTGGCCCCAACTCTACTATAATATATTTGTAGATTTTGTATTTAAAAAGATACAAAATATTTCTTTAGTGTAATTGGTAATACTCTACTATAATATATTTGTAGATTTTGTATTTAAAAAGATACAAAATATTTCTTTAGTGTAATTGGTAATGGTTGTTATCTTTGTTTGAAAAGACCATGGTTCAAATCTTGAAATTGATGTACATTTTTCTTCATATGAATAAAAAATAAATAATAATTGTGAAGACATAATTACCCTTCCAACTTTGCCTCTTGTTGCAGAAAATTTAAAATACTGAAAAACTTGTCTCAACTCTACTATAATATATTTGTAGAAATATGCAGATTGTTTGCATGGGAATTGGGTAATTGGCGGCGCATGATTCTTTGCATGCATGGGATGGGTGGATATAGTCAACACATATATAGGTGTACTAATATTTTCAAATTTATTTTCAATACATAATTACTTTATCGGTTCTTAGTTGGTAAATACTCCGTTTACTATACATATAGATGTTTGTATGTATTTTATCTGTCTAAAACTATTGTACCTATACTAATATCTAGTTGTTTCATTTTTCTTGTTCATTTGACAGCTCTCGCTCAAAACACATATAAAATTGTATAACACCTATTTAATGAATGAAATTATTAACTTAACTCCTTTTGATTTTTACAAATATTAAACGTATTATATGAATTTTATACGTGTTTAGTACGGGGTTAAGGATCAATCGAGTTGCGAACTAGTCGGGTTGATTAGACGGATTAGTATAGTCGAGTTCTTTACGAGTAAATTCGGCGAGCGTTTCCAAAATTTCGTATAAACTAAGCTAAAATTAAGAATAAAATATCGTGCAGAAACATAGCAAATCTATTACTGCAGTCTAGCAGATTAGGAGTAGTTATTTTACCATTAGGTTCAGTGTTCGATCCGCGTGAGTGAGTTTTGGTAATGGACTAATGGGTTTCTTTAATTCCTTTAACCAAGGTTGTCAATCCACGGGTTGACCCGGACCCGGTCGAGCTAGTGGGTCAAGGGTTAATGGGTCAACCGTTTTAGCCTGGTTTTTCCTTTAACCAAAGAAAAAAATGACACAATTTGACTTCCAACCTGGTACCTTGTAGCGGTCGGCCCGGCGGGTGCGTGCGGCCCGTTTTTCTCACCGGGTCAGGGTCAAATTGGGTCAACCCTCGGGTTGACAACCTTACCTAAAACTAATCTCTAATTTTAAATTTTCACGTGGCTGGATAATTAGTCATTTTTTCAACAAAAAAATAATGTCATTTAGCGTCTATGTTAATGGGTTTCTTTTCTTAAATTCCTTTAACTAATTTCTAGTCAACAATTTCAATTATAGGTGTCAATCGGGTGGGTTCGGGCTGGGTTCAATCTGGTTCGGGTTCAAACTGGTTGCGAATTAGTTGGGTTGTGGGTTAATCAGGTTCGGGTTCAATCAGGTTGCGGGTAAATTGGGTTACGGGTTCATTGGATTTTGGGTCGGGCGGGTTGCAGGCAGATCGGGTTGCGGGTTGTTCGTGTCAGCGCATCGAGTAACTTACTCCTTACTCGTTATCAACTTACACATTTTATTACACTAATTTAAAATATTTTTCTCAATTTTTAACCAATTTCTTTCTACCTCGTAAATATACTTAATTTTAAAAAAGCTAGTCAAAATTTTGAATCAATTTATATGACTTGCAAACTTGTTATGCAATTAATTATAATGGTAAAGTACACTAGCTAATAGTAATGGTTATATCAATATTTGAAACCAAAAGACACCATTAATTATTTATTTGGTATTTTAATATTATTTCAGTAGTAATTGGATTACAGTATCTCTTTTAGTATAATCATGCAAATCTGGTATTTGGCGTGTGGTATTTGGCAAAAGTAGAGTGGTAAAATGAGTTATTTCGAAATAACTCATTGCCCTAATAACTTCAATAAACTGTTGTCAAACGAGTTATTTGTAAAATTGTTCGAATTACCCTAAAAATTGAACCATTAAAGATTAACTATCAAATTTAGTAAAATTGTTGTGACTTCAATCATAACTTACTCAATAACATATATCCTATACACTTAGCCTTACTCTCAATCGACAATATTAAGTTAAGATATGTTGTTGATCGTATACCCTAAACCATCAATATATTATACACTAACAACATACCCTATACCCTAACCATATATCACTATGAGTTGTGATTTTGCTAGTATAGTTAATTTAAAGTGAAATTCATACTTTGATTTTCGAAACATAGATAAAAAGTGATATTTGCTATACCTTAACCATATATCATATACTCTACATCATATATCATGTACCCTAAACACGTACCATAAACATAAATTAAAAAGGGACCTCCTGCCGTTAAATAGTTTAAAGGACTTCAAGTGAACATATGTTAATAAAAAACTTAGAACCGTCAAAACTATCAATACCTTATACCCTAACCATATACGCCTTAAACCATATGTACCTTATACCCTAACCATATACTTTATACCAACCGTCAAAAATTACTTATAAAGATTAGTATAATTGTTGGTTCATATTCATCACCCGCCCAATGGCGCCCATAAACTTCCCATTCCAAAGTCCCCATCCGAAGCTCCCTCTCATTTTCCATTCCAAAGTGACCTGTAACCCGATTAACCAAAATTTCAAACCCGCAACTTCGACTAAGTTATTGCAATCGTAAGACTTAACAGGCCAAGTCTAACACCCATTTTGAAATGAAAGTTCAATTTAACACAACTTAAATGTGCAAAAATTTTACTAAGTGTTGTAAAATAATGATAATGTAGAGTTGAAATTGCAATAAATGTAGAAGCATAGAAAATAAGTAGACAAATTAAGTGATTTTTTTCTAAAATAAATGATTGTTGTAAACACCAAATTTGTTTTCTTATTTATTTTTCACAAAAAATTAAAATAGTAAAATTCTTCTTCTTTCTCCTTCCATAAATTAGAAACACTCAATTTTCCCTCATCTTTTTCTTTCATAAAATTTAAAGAACCAAATTTGAAATTTTCCTCCTCTTTCTCTTCCATTAAAGAACCAAATTTCCCTCTTCCTTCCTTCATTCCACAAAAAGTTGAAACCACCAAATTTCCCCTTTTTCTTTTGCTTAAAAAATTCTAAAAACTTGACATTTATCGCTTAGTCGTAGAAACGTAGTGAGAGGTGAGTGATTCTGGTGAGCGGGGTTTTCCGATCCTTCACTCGCTGCCAGCTCTGGCACCTGCGCCGGAGCAGCTCTCTTCCTCTTCTCTTGCTATTCTTATGAGTGAGGTGAGTGGAGCGGTTTCAATTTCAGCTTCGGGGGTGCCAAATAGTGACAATCGAGGTATTCCTACGAAACCCTGGGCGGCGCTTTTTGGTATCTCCGAGGCCAATCGCTTGACATACATACCGCCAGAGATTGTTAATGGAGGATTACGGATGCCCAGAGCTGTTCGTGACGCTAGAGCGGCTCGATGGAAGAATAGCCTCGTAGGTCAATTTCTTCAAGATCCGCCCCCGTTGTATGTGCTTCATCGTTGGGCAAACAAACTCTGGGGACGCGGTGGCCAGGTTCGGGTCTCATTGCTTTATGATCGGATGTTGCTGATACAGTTACCAAACCAGAAGGTTTGTGAATGGATTATGGAGAATGGCCCATGGTTTCACTTCAATAATCTGTTATATCTTCGCCCATGGACTCCGGGAATTAGTTTTGAAGATCTAGGGAGGAAGGCTCTACCAATCTGGGTGCATCTTGCTAATGTTCCATTGGAATAGAATGATTATCAAGGTCTGAGTCGTATTGCTAGCTGGATTGGGGTTCCATTGGGCGTTGATCACACTACAAGGATGGGTGATAGACACGGGTTCGCAAAGGTACTGGTGGAGCTTACCGTTGAGAGTGAATGCCCTGATCATATGTTGCTCTGGCCAGATGACGACTCTTCGTTGCGAATTGGAATTACCTATTGCAATTTGCCTCCTGTTAGTCATAAATGTCATCTGTTTGGCATTACTGGTGAGTGTGCTGCTCACCAAGGTCAAAAGTGGGTTCCTATTCCTGAGAAGGTGCAGAGTGATAAGGTGCAGAATGATAAGGTGGTCTCTAAGCATGTATCTCAGCAGGTCAATTCAGTGATCTCTATTCCTGAGAAGGTGCAGAGTGATAAGGTGGAATCTCCAAAGAAAGTGCAGGATCAATCAGTGGTAAGTGGAAAGGGTAAGGAAGTAGTGATATATGATGCATATCCACAGTTAAGTGCTATGATTCCAGAGTTTACTCCAAGAGTGGAAGCTCCTATTCCTCTAAACTTAGAGAGTTCTTTCCAAGCTGTGGCCACTTCTCCAAAACTGCCTATTGAGGATGAGTTTCAGCGGGTAGCGAATGGGGCTAAACCTCGTGTTTGGTCTCCTCAGCAGAGCCCAAAGCTTCAGATTTCTACTTCCACGTTCAGTGTGCTCAGTAAATTGGATGAAACCAACACTATTAAAGTACAAGAGGCTCCAAGAAAGAAGGAAGGTAAGAAAGAGGTTCGGAAGGGTGGGGGGAAGCCCTCTTCTTCCAAATGATTGTTTTGTTCTGGAATGTGAGGGGGTTTAATAAAGCCTCCAAATAAAAGGACTTGATGCAAGTCCTTCGAAGAAATAGGGTAGATGTTGTAGCTGTGTTGGAAACTAGAATACAAAAAGATAAGGATGAAGAGACAATGGAAGAAGGGGCGTGCTGATATAACAAGGGGAGTGGTGGACTTCTTCCACACAGGTACTATGCCTAGTGGTGTGAATTCCACTGCTGTCTCACTGCTTCCTAAGGTACATAATGCTGATACTTTGAAGAATTTTAGGCCAATATCTTGTGTGAATGTACTGTATAAGATAGTAGCTAAAATATTAGCCAAGAGAATAAGAGAAGTGCTGCCTAAGGTCATTAGTGGAACTCATTCTGCATTCATTAAAGGGAGAAACATAATGGATAACATTCTTTTGGCTCAAGAGCTGCTTAGTGGATATCATAGGAAAGCTTTATCCTCACGTTGTGCTATTAAGCTTGATATTATGAAAGCGTTTGACTCGGTTAATTGGACCTATCTTTTTCTTATGATGAGTTCAATGGGGTTTACCGACCAGTTTATGAAGTGGATAAGGAGCTGTATTCAAACAGCACATTACAGTATTAATGTGAATGGCAGTCTATGTGGCTTCTTTAGAGCAAGAAAGGGGGTCAGGCAGGGTGACCCACTGTCGCCTTACCTTTTCACTATAGCCATGGAGGGGCTTTCAACTCTGTTAATGAAAGCAGGACACACAGGAGCAATTCCTTTTCATCCACTATGCATTAAGGTCTCTTTGAACCAAATCTGTTATGCACAAGCCATCTTGCAAGTCAAAGCTGTTTTACATAGGTTTTATCAGTTGTCTGGGCTTAACAGTAACCCGGCTAAATGTGAGATTTACTTTGGTGCGGATTCAGTGCTTTACAAGAATAATGCATTGCAGCTTTCTGGTTTCTAGGAAGGTAAGCTCCCTCTCAGATACTTGGGGTTGCCATTAATAACTGGAAAATTATCCTCAAAGGAAATGGATGCTTTAGTGGATAAAATGACAAAGAGAATGAGGTCCTAGAGAGCTAAGAAATTGACTTATGCAGGTCGGTTGCAATTACTAAATTCTGTGCTGATTGGTATTGTTCAATATTGGATGCAATTATTTGTGTTGCCTAAGAAAGTTTTTAAGTGAATTCAGAAGGTTTGCTCTCAATTCCTTTGGCATGGGAATGAAGAGGGAAAGGCTAAAGTTGCTTGGGATTCGATTGCTCTTCCCAAAAAAGAAGGAGGATTGGGGATAAAATATTTACTGGGATGGAATCAAGCATGTACAGTTCGGCTACTCTGGTTATTTTTGTTGAATTCTGGGACACTCTGGGTAGCCTGGATATATGCTTATCTGGGTAGCCTGGATGTATGCTTATAAGTGCAAGCAGGGGGATTTGTGGACAATGAAGGTTCAATATAGTAATTCTTGGACTTGGCGGCCCTTGCTTAAGCTGAGGCCTTTGATTCAGACTTGGTTGCATAAGCAAAACAATGAGGTTTTCTGGGGGGCAAAGCTGATGAGGAAGTACTCAGTGCGACAAGTTTGGGAGACGCTACGACTTCGAGCATCTGAAGTTCCATGGTACAAACTGGTATGGTGTAAGCCTTGTCCTTTGCGTTATAATTTCCTTGCCTGGCTCATAATCAGGAATTCTATTGTTACTCGAGACAAGCTACTGAAGTGGTGGAAGATTACAGATACCTCTTGTCCTTTATGTGGAGGGGCTGCTGAGTCAAGAGAGCACTTGTTTTTACAGTGCTTGTTTATACGCCAGCTTGCCTCTATTATGCGATCCAATTTACTTAACTATAGTAGTTGGGATGCAATGTTGAGTGGTGCTTTGAATGTAGTAAGCAGGGACTCAAAGATGGGACATTGGCATGCTATGATTTGGTGCATTCTTTTGTCTTTCGTGTGGAAAGAATGTTGTGCAGTGGTACATGGCTCTGTCTGTAAAACCCCGACTTGGCTAGCTGATCTGTTGCAAGAGGAGTTGCGTTTTATTGTTGCTGGTCAACCGGAATTGCAGGCTGAACTGGAACTGCTGGGATACCTATAGATACAGATGCTGGTTCTTAGTTGTTTTCTTTTCCTTTCTTGTAAGTAGTATCAGATGAACAATAGTGGAGGAGATAGTAGAGGACGTTGTATTGCATAGGATCTATGGGATCCTATCTCGTTGTATCGGTTTCTTTCTATGAGCAATAAAAGCAACTGATTCAACGGAAAAAAAAATTCTAAAAACCTAATTTTCCTCTTCTTTCTCTTCCCAAAAAGTTGAATACACCAAAATTTTCCTATTCTTTTAGAAACATCAAATTATCAAATACATTGCTTTACTTTATATATATTTATTTCATAACTTTATTGAATAGTTAAATTCACCAAAATTTTAATTTACATATTATATTAATATTGTCAATGATCTCAATTATTAATTATTCATTATCAATATTCACATTGTGCTGATTTTATATTTCATATTTACTTTTTTAATTTTGTTAAAGAACTTAGTGCTCAAGTGACCTTCAGTTTCAATTTTTTTAATTTTCTTAAAATAGATAATATCAAGTGAGTTTCATGTTTTTAAATTTCCTATAGGAAATGAAGAATTAAATTTACCTAAGTTTATAATGAAAAATTTTATTTTGAAAAACTATGTATTATATAATATAATATTTATTTAAGTGAATTAGGTGATGTTTGGGTTGAGTCGGTCGGGTTGCGGCTTAGTCGGGTTCGGGTCAATCGGGTCGCGTTTATCTGGTTGCGGGTTTAATCGGGTTGCGGATCAATTGGGTTCGGGTTAATCGGGTTGCGGGTCAGTCTAGTTGCGAGTTAGTCGGGTTGCGGGTCGGGCGAGTTACGGGTTGTTGACTTTTAGTCAATTCAGATTGCGGGTCGGGTTGATCGGGCGGGTTAGTCAGATCGAGTTCTATTTTGACACCTATAATTTCAATGTGGCTGGATAATTAGTCATTTGTATATTAATTTTTAAGTCCTTTAATTTTAAATCAGATCGATCAGTTAAGTTCAACTTGTATATTTTGTTTTTCTCAAGTTCTTTAATCTAAGCTAGATTGATTAAGTTATTCAACATACAAACATTTAAGAATACTTTTGGACCGATAATGTACAAGTTGTTTTTCAAATACTCATATAATAGACATTCATTTTCCTATTATTATGAAAAATTGGATGGGATACACAACATTGAAATGCTTTATTAATTTGTTTATTTCTCTTATAATTTTATATTTAATTTACCATGCTCAAAATTTTAGATAGATAAGTTTACTCAAATTTTTAGTTATCATAATATTATAAAATATATTTTTAATTATTTTGATTAATTTTAATACATTTTTGCAGTAACATTGTAAAAAACTTTGGCCCCCGAATGCTAAATCTTTGCTCCCCCTGGGTATTATCATTTTGGTTTGGCCACCAGATGCAATGCAGTATGATTTCTATTCAAGTCTACTGTATGGAGACTTGAAAACGATCCACTTAATGCAGTTCGGTCATCGGTGACTCGGATGAAATTGGTAAGTAAAAAAAACAAATAAGTGACCCAGACAACCAATCTCCATGATAGTTTAGTGACCAAAACAAAGAAACAATATATGGAGTTGGAGACCTGTAAACGACCAACTTAATGCGCCGTGGACAAAATAAGAAATAACGTATTGGAATGGCGACGGCGGCACTCTAGTATTGGGGCCTGTTTTGAGGTTGTGGGCTTGTGGCAGCACGGGTAACGTTGGAGGCCCAATAACAAAGCTTTCCTGATTTGTGTGCTTACTGCTTAGACGGTCAATGAAGCCCACAATTCCCGAGTTAGCTAAATTGCGCTGCTCCTCTTTTCCCAGAGCTACAAGGAAAAGGAATGCTACTACTGTCAAAACAGGACATGTTTCTTCTTCTTTCCCAAGTCCAACCCATCCCCTAATCCGAGACAGCAAAGGACTCCAATTTCAGTTGCTTACTTGCTCTCCCTTCATCACCTAATCCGAATCCCAAGCTGAAAAGTGAAATCTTCCATCAACAATATAATGTCTATAGAGCCTATCACTTGCCAATTTCTCATTCTGTTTCCTCTTCCTTCCTCTTTTCTTCACTCTGCTTTTTTACTTGCTCTGCTTTGCTGTTCGATTCCGACAATGGCGTGGAGGCGAGGAGATTGTATCGGAAAGGGAGGTTACGGGGACGGAACCCAGAAGCCGTGGAGGAGAAAGAACGTACAACCTGCTAATGGAACTCGCACCCCCGAGGATCTCTCGTCAATTTGATCGCCGATTACTCCTGCATCGGACGGCGAACAGTGGGAATCCCGGAAACTCACGTCAGAGGCTACGCAAGAATGATTCTCCGCGCTCTGTCCTCCATCCATTCTCTTGGATTCACCCACTGCGACATTAAACCCGACAATGTCCTGGTTTTTTACGCGAAAAACAAGGGAGGGCAGAGTCTTTACTAATGAAAGATCGCGGATTTCGGGCTGGCGACGGAGACCTCGAAATTGAGTCCCAGGAGCAAGAGATTCACAGGTTTAGTTTCTAATATTTCTCACACACACATTATTATTAGCTATACACTGATACATTTATACAGATTGAAGAATAACAAATTAACAGAGTGGTAGAATATGGTGGGAGCAGAGGCGTAGAAGGAGGAACATCCTTGAAGTGTTCTGTTATGCATAACAGAAACAGAATGACACGGACTCCTTATCACGCCCCTGCAAGTTGATGGGCGGGGACCTTCAACTTGGACCGGAAGTGCTGAAAACGTTGTCGGGGTAGTGGTTTTGTAAGAAGATCAGCCACTTGATCGTCAGTGGAGATATATCGTACCATGAGCCGGTCAGCAGCAACTCGTTCGCGGACAAAATGAAAATCAATTTCCATGTGCTTACTGCGAGCATGGAAAACAGGATTCACAGTGAGGTAGGTTGCGCCAAGATTGTCGCACCAAATCGTCGGTGGCGAAGTGAGTGGGAAGCCGATCTCTTGGAGTAAGGACTCGATCGAAATGATTTCAGCAGCTACGGTGGCGAGGGCTTTGTACTCAGCTTCGGTGGAGGAACACGCAACGGTCTTTTGCTTGCGGGAAGACCATGAAATGAGATGTGAGCCCAAGTACACAACGTACCCAGTTGTGGAGCGCCGATCATGAATACTTTTGGCCCAGGCTGAAACCAAGTAGCCAGATAGGTGAAAAGCGGTGCGGTTGCTGAAGTGGATGGATGTGTTGTCAGGAACTGGTAGGAAAGAATCGGATTGAAGGCGTGATTAATCACTCTCCTTAGAGTGTTATTTGC
This sequence comes from Linum tenue, assembly GCA_946122785.1. Taxonomy (NCBI): domain Eukaryota; kingdom Viridiplantae; phylum Streptophyta; class Magnoliopsida; order Malpighiales; family Linaceae; genus Linum; species Linum tenue. The sequence continues at coordinate 16,941,365 of CAMGYJ010000004.1, read as the reverse complement.
CCCCACTACAAATTGCTGGTAGGCTCGAGCAAACCACCCCCAGGAGTCCCTTCAATTTTAAGTCTGGAAGCAGCAATCTTGCAGACTTCTGTGTTTGCGAAATAGAGAAGGAAAACCGGAAGAAGAAGAAGTAATCTCTCGTCATCAAAAGAGTTATGGCAGCCATCTATTTATAGTAGTGAAACTGGAAGTTACCTTCCGAAGAGACACATCCTTTCACATAAAAGGTAGTTACCTTTCCCGAAAGAACACATCCTTTCAAAGAAAAAAGGGAGTTACCTTTATGGAAATACACTTCTTTTCACAAAATTCAAACGTTTAATTAATTAATTAAACTGCCAAAATACTCCATCTTTATACTTTACTTCTCCCATCAATGTCGTATTACAACTCTATTGACTAACTCTAACAATCCCCCACTTAGTCAACAAGAGTTGAGAATACCTGCCTCGAACAAGTAACGCATACATAAAGGTATCTTTTCGATTTGAACCTTTACCTAGTGTAAGCAACTCAAAGTTGATAACGAATCAGTGACGGGCTTAAGCCTAGGAGTCACGATCCAAAGCTATAACCGGAGATGCCACACACGTCCTTGTCTCTTCTCTAAAGCACAACCACCAACTAGGGTAGCACTATTATGGCCATGTGCTAATCCTGTTTCATGAGCATAGACAAAAGTTGACCTCTACTTTTGTTAGAGCGGCACCACTCTTAATGCTCACATAGGTGACATTCCAAAGGAATTCATTAAGAGTTCTATAACTCATCTCAAGAGTTCTATAACCCACCCTTCTTTGGACTAATTTACTTGTACAATAAAATAGTACCTCAGTTAGAGTAACTTGTTATTACCACATTGAACCTTTTAATTAGTGAATACCTAAAGAAAAGGTTGGGTTCCCATTACTTCTAACTACACAAGAGGTCTCAATCCCTAACCTTGGGATGTCTCATAGATCATGCCTCTTGGCAATCCCTTGGTAAGAGAATCTGCAAAATATTGCTTGATCTAACATAAACAATAGAAATGATTCCATTAGAAATCAAATATCCAACGTAATCATGTCTTAGACTAGTAGCTCTAGACTCACCATTGCAAATCTTGTTATAAGCTCTCGACAAAGTAGCCTCACTATCACAAAAGACAGAAATGGCTGGCATCGGTTGTGGCCACAACTCTATACTTAACAACATGTCTCTTAGCCATTCTGCATCTTTCCAGCCGCCGCCCGGGCTAGAAATCCATCTTCCATGGTGGAGTGTAATACACATTTTGTTTCTTCGAAACCCAAGAAACAACTCCACCACCTAGTGTAAAAATCTACCCATCGTAGATTTATTATCACTAGCACTAGTTATTCAACTATCATGAGAAACATCTCCCCCACACTTCTCCCACTTGCCAAACTATCATGGAACAATTCCATTTTATTTTCCATTACTTATTGAACTTTCAACCGCTACATTGATCTAATTGTTTGCCAATGGTATGGACTAATTCAATTATTATACCACAAACAATTCAGATATTAGAAATATCATCTAATTACTTACCAATGGAATTGGTCAAGGTATCTTAAGATGCCACAAGTAATTCAGTTGCATTTCCAGATTGTATTGGAAATACCATCTAATTACTTACCAATGACTTTTCATCAAGGTAACTTGACATACCACAAGCAATTCAAATGAATATTCTAAATCAATAGTCTAATTACTTACCAATGGTATGCACTTCATAAATATACCATAAGTCATTCAGACTTTATGTTCAATAAGATCATCTCAATTGAACTCTCATGCCAAATTGTTTTCCAATGATATATATCTCTATATATACCATAAACAATTCTGACAAATAGCTTCATTCATCATCATAAGTCAAATTGTTTTCCAATGATGTAGTGTACATCTACCATAAACAATTCTGATAATATTTTTATCTTGATGATCATAGGAAACAATTCTCTCGCAAGCTTATTCAATCCTAACAAGGACCAATTTTAGTTTCATTTTCATTGCCCTCATGACATATGAAACATGACATGATAAACAAATTACCATGTCGGGGAACGCTTTTCACCATTATTTTAATTTACTTCAAGATCACAACTCAAAACAATTTGATTACATAAATCAAAGTGTTGCATTTTCCAAGAATTCCAACATGAATTCTTTTGAATTCAATCAAATTAAATTTCCTATGAACTCTTCTTATATTATGAGTTCGTTCATATCTCTACACCAAACTGAATTGGTTATAATACATCATCAATTTGGTACTCAATCATTCATCATTCCAAAATCGTGTTGATCATGTGCACGAAAGGACAACAATCAAGCATCAAAGATACACTATCGGTGCATGAACACGATTGCTTTAATTAAGCAGAACATTTCCAGGAACACTTGCATTGAAAATGAAATATATATGTAAGTATATGTATATATCCATATCACATTTCCAATTTCAACCACTAAGAAATTTCTCGTTATACACATCCACTAAAATGGACAGTAACAATCCACTTTAATTTGTAATGGAAGACATATAAACAGAATAGAGGGACGCACATATATATGCATATATACGTGTATATGAAATTCTGTCACAAAGCCATTATTACTTCGCTGGAAAACACGAAAGCATGCAGTATATATATATATACAAACATATTGATCATGCATTCATGCTTATTCACGGGAAAACCGAATACTTACATGATCATATCAGACCTGTCCTCCATTTGAAGTGTCGCTTTCCTTCTTCTTGTCAACCGTCCCTTTTCTTTTCCGATTGCCATTCCTTTCTTTCTCTTATACAAAGGAACTGTTTCCAACGAACTGAACATTTTTTTTCAGGCGTAGCGATACCTCGAAATCCGAAAACCAACGAACACACAAGACAACGAGAACCACTTGTTGGAATCAGAAGCATACACCTTCAATGTACTTTCCACTCCAGATTCTATTTTTTCAAACAAATAACACTCTAAGATTGTCAGGAACTGGTAGGAAAGAATCGGATTGAAGGCGTGATTAATCACTCTCCTTAGAGTGTTATTTGCTCCCACTACAAATTGCTGGTAGGCTCGAGCAAACCACCCCCAGGTAGGGGTGGCTATACGGTCCGGTCCGGTTAAATTGGCCCAAATTGATCCGGTCCAGTCCGGTTTTTTTTGAAAATATAAGGACCAAAGATTGGATTGGATTCAGTCCGGTCTTGATCCGGTCCGGGCTTGACCCGGTCCGGTCCCAATTCGGTCTTGATTTTATATTGAGATTGTGGGAATTTGAGTGGCCTAAGGCCTAAAAGGGTGAGGAGTTGGTTAAGTTTTGTACTAAGTGCAAAGGTTTGTGACCGTTTATGCAAATTACCCTTAAGTTTTGGGTGTTAAGCTCTCTTATCCGGTCTTTATCCGGTTTTTTACCTCAAATCTAAGCCCAAAGATTGGATTGGATTGTTTACTATTCGGTCCCGGTCCGGTCTCGGTCCGGGTTATACGGTCCGGTTTCCGGTTTTTCATCCGGTCCCGGTCCAAATAGCCAGCCCTACCCCCAGGAGTCCCTTCAATTTTAAGTCTGGAAGCAGCAATCTTGCAGACTTCTGTGTTTGCGAAATAGAGAAGGAAAACCGGAAGAAGAAGTAATCTCTCGTCATCAAAAGAGTTATGGCAGCCATCTATTTATAGTAGTGAAACTGGAAGTTACCTTCCGAAGAGACACATCCTTTCACATAAAAGGTAGTTACCTTTCCCGAAAGGACACATCCTTTCAAAGAAAAAAGGGAGTTACCTTTACGGAAAGACACTTCTTTTCACAAAATTCAAACGTTTAATTAATTAATTAAACTGCCAAAAGACTCCATCTTTATACTTTACTTCTCCCATCAATGTCGTATTACAACTCTATTGACTAACTCTAACATGTGTCACGAAGGTAGCGTAGGATACGCTTGACGGCGGACCAGTGATGTTGGAGAGGAGCATGCATGTGTTGGGCATAGTAGTTGACAGCTTGGGCAAGGTCTGGTCGAGTGAATTGAAGATATTGGAGGGCGCCAACTATTTTGCGATATTGTGGGCCGTCAGAGAAGGGAGTGCAGTCTGGATCTTTGACTGTAGTAGCAGCTGGGGTGGAGATGGATTTGGCGTCAGTCATCTTGGCCTATTAAAGGATGTGGTTGATATACTTCTTTTGAGAGAGATGGAGGCCATCAGGTTGCCAATGAGCTTCAACGCCAAGGAAGTAGTTAAGCCTGCCAAGATCACGAACTGCGAATTTCTGCTGCAGAAAGGAGAGAGCAGCATGGAGCAACTTGGAATCGTTGCCGGTTAGAATAATGTCGTCCACATAAATCAACATATAGAGACAAACAACACCATGACAGTAGATAAACAGAGAAGTGTCGGTTTTGGAGCCACGGAAACCAAATTCTTTCAAGTGCCTGGCGAAGGCAATGACACCACGCCCTGGGCGCCTGTTTCAGACAATAGAAGGAGCGCTTAAGGTGGCATACATGGTTCGGTCTGTTCGGATCAATAAATCCCGGTGGTTGTTGCATAAAAAGGTTCTCTGTGAGAGAACCATGTAGGAATGCATTTGCATTGTCGAGCTGGCGAACCGGCCAGTGTTGAGCAACAGCCAAGGAAAGTAAGAGACGAAGGGTGGTAGGCTTGATTACCGGGCTGAATGTGTCGCCCAATTCAAGCCTCGGTCGTTGTTGAAATCCCCGGGCGACCAATCAGGCTTTGTAGCGGTCAATTGCGCCGTCGGCCAGCGTCTTGATACGAAACAACCACTTGCAACTGATGACGTTTTAATGAGGACTGGGAGGAACCAACCTCCAGGTGCCATTCTTGAGTAGGGCATTAAATTCCTCCAGCATGGCGGCCCGCCAGAGAGGGTGTTTGAGGGCAATTGAGGGAGATGTGGGTACGATGGTTTGGGGAACAACGGTGAAGGTTTTGGGTTTTAGATTTTCGCTTTGGAGACGCTTAACTTAATCATGCGACATGGAGGAAGGGGATTGGTGGAACGAGTAGTAGGTGTAGGTGTTGGACGAGTTGAGGGAGGGGCACGGCAAGGACGACGAACATGGGGAGTGGATGGTGGCGGGGGTATGGATTGACGAGGGTTGGCCGGCGGAGGGAGATTTTTGGGGATTGGGAGAGGAGGGTGTGTGCGAGGAGGGTGTGTGTGAGGAGGTGGTAGGGAATGGCTGGGTTGGGCCCAAAGAGGGAGGGGTAGGGAGTGTGGGAGTTGGGCAGGGAGATGAATAATGATGACGGGTTGTTAGTGGGCCATGAGATGGGTCGGAGATGATGTGGAGGGAATAATGGGAAAGGGGAGGAACGTAGGGAAATTAGTGACAGGAGGTGGATTGGAGGGAAGGTGAGCAGAGGGACCCGATGAAGTCAGAGTGGCAAAGCAAGGGTCTTGAAACGGAAAACAATGCTCGTCAAAGATGACATGACGAGAAATGTGAATTTTATGTGTAGATAGATTGTAGCAACGATATCCCTTGTGAAGAGTATTGTAACCAAGAAACACACATGGAGCGGACCAAGGTTGAAGTTTGTGTTTAGTGAGCAAGCGTAGCCAAGGATAGCATAGCGTACCAAAAATACGAAGGGAAGAATAGGAAGGAATTTGGGAGTAAAGAACCTCCAAGGGGGATTTGTGAGCAAGAAGTGGTGTGGGTAGACGATTAATGAGGTATACCGCAGTGTCAAATGCGTAAGATCAGAACTTGAGCGGGACGGAGGCATGATGAAGGAGACAACATGACGGTGCTTTCGTTTAGCACAACCATTTTGCTCGGGAGTATATGGGCAAGAAGAGCGATGAACGATGGCATTATCACAGAGATAAGAGCTTAGTTTTTCGTATTCGCCACCCCAATCGGCTTGCAATATTTTGATGGGGCGGCCAAAAAATTTCTCAACCTGGGTACGAAATTGAATAAAGATGGAAAGAAGATTGGAGCGATAGCGAGTGGGAAAAATCCAAGTGAATTTACTAAATTGATCATAAAATAGAATGTAATAAGAATGACCATCAAGAGAGAGTTCTGGAGCAGGACCCCAAACTAAACATCACTACATATCAAATCTAAAGGACCTTGTCCTTGAAATTGAGAAATAGGGAAAGGGAGTTTGTGAATTTTGGCAACACTATAACCATGACACATATGTGGGTCATCTTTATTGGAAGTAGGGAGAGAATGACAAGCAACCACTTGACGAAGAGCTCGAGAATGAGGATGACCAAGCTGTTGATGCTAGTGAGCGAGAGTTGTGTGGAAGGCACGAGGAGGAATGCTGGAGAGGAGGGAAAGCGGGATGGAGTAGAGGCCATCCTTACTCTGGCCGCAATGGAGGATTTGGTGAGTGATCGAGAGTGTCCTTGATAGTGAAAAAATCATCAACAAAATGGATGGAGAGGGGATTAGCTAGTACGAGTAAGAGCATTGATGGATAATAAGTTACTAGTAGCAGAAGGTACATGAAGAAGACGATGAAGATGAATAGGATGAGAATGAAGAGAAACAAGAGAAGAGCCAAAAGTGAGAAATAGGGAGAGTTTGACCATTACCATTACCAAAGGCGACTTCATTGGGACCATAATGAAGGGCTAGATTATTGAAGTCGGATGTGAGATGAAAGTTGGAGCCGGAGTCCATAATCCAGTAGTCTTGAGATTGGGGAGAAATGGCAAGGTGGGTTGCTGGGGAGGGGCCGGTGTATGGGGAGGGACTGGGGCATTGTTTGGCAAGATGGCCAAACCCATGGCAGTCATAACAGCGGAGCGGACCAGCAGCTGGAGGGGCCTGTTACATTGTTGGTGAGTGGGTCGAGACCCAAGAAGGCCGATCGACACCTAGACCTGCAAAAGAAGATGAATAAGAGGGAGCCACCACGCCCGCCGGATTGCAGTATAGTATTTGATTGAAACTTGATCACCAATTTTCTTTGGAATGGGCATGTAATTTGTTTTTTTTTTTTACAATAAGCAACCATTTATTCCATCCAAAACCGGGAAAACCGTGGTCACATTACAGGAGTGGAGCAATAATATTGACAATTAAAATCCAATCCACTGGTAACGATCCCGCCCTAGCATGTCGTGCCACCCAATCCGCTACCCGATTCAAACGTCGAGGAACAAACTCAACACGAATCAATGGTGCAAGCCCGAGAAGAAGAACCATCTGCGCAATGGTAGCCCAGCACGTCCAAGGCCATGTCGAGGGTTCCTGATGTAGCGCAAGGGAAAGCACCTGACAATCTGTACGAATACAAGTTGGGATGTTATCCCGAGAAGCAACCCTGATAGCATTGAGAAGACCAAAAGCTTCCGCCTGAATCGGATGAGAACAAAGGAAGGTCTCAGTCTTGTCGTCATAAACGTGACCCCTGAGAGTTAACAATAATAATTCCATATGCCGCCGGACTCGAGTCTGAGATGAACGACCCATCACGGAACATCACTAGGGTATAGGGTGGTGGTTCAGTGTTGAAACGGGAACCCCTAGACTGAGAAGGTAACTGAGTTGGCCGGTAAGGAATCAAAGAAGGTGTCGAAACTCGAGCTTCTTCCCATTCAAGGATGTCACGGGCCGACTTAATTACCAAAGAGGCTGGGGAAGGGGCCTTACTGTCAAAGATGAAAGCATTCCTGGATAGCCAAATATTCCACAGGAAGTAGACTATCTTCCGGATGTGTGCCTCCCCCATGGTGTCTTTCGCATTGAAAAACCATGGAGCAAATGAAGCATCCACAGGCAGTACATTGACAAGGAGCCCTGATAGGTTCCAAGTTACCGAGGCATGATGATAGTGGAAAAGACAGCGCATCACCGTTTCAGATGGCATCTCATAGATTGGACATTTCAGATTAGGAGCACATCGGCGGGTGAAAAGTCGCTCCCTCGTCGTAATAGCTTTCTTAGCGCATTTCCATATGAAGAACCGCAACTTGGGAGGTAGATCAAGGGACCACATCCACTTCCAATCTTCACTATTGGGGTGGCTTTTCATTTGAGGTGAATGGGTGGCATGCAAATCACGTGCTTCACGAAGGACATGGTAGGCCGAGCGAGCAGTATACTCTCCATTAACAATGTGATTCCAAGCCCAGCAATCCCTCGATTCAACAGGACCAATAGGGACTCGAAAGATAGCATCTGCGACATCCTCAATGCGAATGTTCCGGATAGCAGCAGCGTCCCAAGACCGATCAATCTGCCGAATCCAATCACTCACTCGAGAATCGGGGAGGTTTGGATCAGCCACGGAAAGGCTCGGAAGGGATGAAATCCATGGGTGAAGGTTGAAGCTGGTATCCTCTCCTGACATCATCACCTTGATCATTCCTCCTTTAATCGCCTCTTTCGTGTCACACAAGCCATTCCACACCCAAGATCCACATCTGCCCTTTGGAGCTGCGAGAAAATTTCCATCTGGGAAGTACAACCCTTTAAGGAGCTTTACCCACAAAGCCTTTGGGTTCTCCAAAATTCTCCACACCTGTTTACCAAGAAGGGCCAATTTAAAAATGTGAAAATTACGGAAACCCAAACCACCTACCTGTTTTGGTCGTTCAAGAGTTCTTGCATCACACCAATGAATCGATTTCTTCCTCATATTTCCCGACCAAAAAAATCTCTTCAAGATGGAGTCCATTCTTTGGGTAATAGACAGAGGCAGCAAAAACACACTCATGATGAAGGTCGGAATAGCTTGAAGCATCGCTTTGAGCAAGACCTCCTTCCCTCCTGGAGATAAAAGAAGACTTTTCCCACAATCACCCTTCTTTTCCATCCTCTCAATCAAGAACGAGAACGTCTCCTTCTTAGATCTCCCCCACTCAGATGGCACCCCCAGGTATTTATCATGACAAGAAACTGGTGAGAACCCACACTGTGATGTAATCGGCTCCTTAATTGCCTTCGGTGTATTCTTGCTAAAGAAGATGGAAGATTTGGAAACACTAATTTCTTGGCCGGTCACACTCCCGTAACTCTTCAAGATGTTCATGATATGGGTTGCTTTCCTCACGCTACCTTTTCCAATAATCACAGTATCATCGACAAATAGGCAATGAGAGATATTAGGACAATGCTGATTTATTTTGATTCCTCGGTTGTCCCCTTCCTCAACCCCTTTGTCGATGAGGAAAGAAAGTGCATTGGAAAGCAGAATGAACGGGAAATGGGACAGGGGGTTCCCTTGGCAAATCCCTCGTGAAGGTGGGAAGTACTCTGTAGGGCTTCCATTGAACAGCACTGAAAAAGAGACCGTTCGAATGCATTGACTAATCCAGCTTCTCCACTTCCCGTCAAAACCATACGCTTGCAAGATAGCATCCAAGCAATCCCAATCAACAAGATCATAAGCTTTCCTCATATCAAGCTTCATCATCATATCCCAATTCCCGCTTCTCCGGTTCTTCAAATTGTGAAGAATCTCATGAACCATGATAATGTTTTCATGAATCATTCTCCCTCTTATAAACGCAACTTGATTGGATATCACTTTTTATCGAAAATTACAGCAACTGATTGGTCTAAATTGGCTCACCAACTCCGGAGCCAGGACCTTTGATATTAGCACAATATGAGTTTTGTTTCAACCTTGTGGCAAGACTGAGGACAAGAAGAACTCTTGGACTTCTTTACAAAAGTCATCCTTAATCTTGTTCTAGAATTTCCGGAAGAACATCCCCGCAAAACCATCTGGTCCCGGGAATTATCCTGACCAAGATAAAAAAACAACCACTCTAACTTCCTCCAACAAAGGTATCTTGCATAATTCCGTGTTCATTTCATCAGTGACCAGCTTGGGAAAACCCTGTAAAATCTCCGGATCAGGCACTGTGGAAGTACTAGCGAAGAGGGCTTGGTAAGAGTTCAACACATGATTTGATATCTCATCCTCTTGATTGAACTCATTTCCTTGATCGTCTTTGAGAGATAAAATCTTGTTCCTCTGTTTTAATTTGTTTTTGTTAAACTCACTTGGAAGCTCTCAAAAGCATATAGTATGTGGTTTTGAAAAATAACTATTAATCCTTAATCACATGTTTGAGTATTTGCACCCAAATGTTAGGGGTGTTCAAACGGAATGGTTCATGTGGTAACCATATTAACTAGTAGAATTCGGTTAATTTGGATAACTGGTTTGGTTTGGTTAAACAATTTAGCGTATTTGATTTAGGTGGTTTGGTTTGGTTTCAACATTGCTAACCAATGAAACCAATTAACCAATTAATCATACACCTAATATACAAAATTATTTATACTTCCATACAACCAACCAAACAAAACTTTCATGATTCCCTATTTTATGTCTATGTGCACAACAAACCAGAATATTATGAGTCAAAATTAAATGGGTCTGCCTATTTACTAAACCAAAAGATTTTGAACAGCTACTAGACTTTAGGATTACGTACAATACCATGACAGCCACCTCAAATTATGTATAGTTTAATTGTTTTGTAGGAGACCTTTAACTTCCTAATGAGTGGTATTTCTATGTATTTAATATATATGTGAAGGGTTTGTTGCAAGCTAACTATATTAGGTGCAGAGATGATGAATGATGTATTACCTCGAATGATTATGATAATCATGGATGGTTAGTCTTATTATTATTGCTTATATATAATGATAGTTCATTATAGTAGCAACATATGATTATTTTTTATTCATTAATAGGATAATTGTTTTCATGTAAGGTTATATTATTTGGTTAATCCGATTAACATTGGTTTGGTAATTTGGTTTTCGTGTTAATTTGGACGGTTTGGTTAAGACATTTTATTCCATGGTTAATGAAATTTAGGCTTAATTGTTTTGGTTAATACCACGGTAACCATTTGAACACCCCTATCAAATACCATTATCCTCGGAAAAAGTAACACTATTTATAATGTTTTCAAATTTGAATCGTGAGTCAAAATTTGTGTGGTCATCCTGAAAATATTATTTGTCCTCGGAAAATTAGTAGAGTGAAATTTTGGTTTTCACATGTCAATCTATGCGCAATCACGATGAACACAAGACACAATATAACGTGGTTTCCCCACAGTGGTCATTGGGAGTAGTCCACGGAGAACGGCGACGGTGATTCTTATTGACGTAAAAGATAATCTCCTCCTGTACAGCCATGCAACATATATATGGCTAAGACTAATGCTAACCCTAACTCGGATAATTACAAAGTGGTACCCAAATAATTACTTCATGATACATATACTTCTAACACCCTCCCCAAATTAATGTAGTTGTCGAAATATTAATTTGTGTGCAAGGAACCAGTGACGAGCCGAGGCAACAACTTTAGTCAACAAGTCGACAGTCTGATCTTCTAAAGTAATGTATGCTAGGACAAGTTGACCCTCTTCAACAAGCTGACATATATAGTGAACAGGAGCCTCAATGTGCTTCGTCCTATCATCAAGTACCGGGTTAGTAGCAATACAAATAGCACTCGTATTATCCACATATCAGCAAAAAGGAGAACGAACTGTCACCCCAAGTTCAGCCACCAACCGCTTGATCCACACTATCTCAGACGCAACCTCATTCATAGAGCGATACTCCGCTTTTGTGGAAGACTTCGACACACGATCTTGCTTTTTACACCTCCAGGATATAAATGAATGAACCAACCTGATACACCAGTCTGAGGTACTGCGTCGAGTATCGGGACAACCTGCGTAATCAACATCGACATAAGCCTCCATTACCTCCTCCCCTGTTGTAAGAAACAGAAGACCCACATCTTGAGTACCTCGAAGATAACAACAGCTCAGTGCATCGTCCTAGATGGAGTAGTCATTGGTGCTCTAGATAAAACCAGCCTGCAGTATGGTGTCCTAGAATTTCTCAAACCAGAACGGGGCGCCTGTTTCAAACCATACAAAGATCACTTGAGACGACAGACTATCGAACTATCACCAAGAGTGTAATCGGGAAGGAGCTCCAAATAGATGACCTCCTTGAGGTCCCCATGGAGAAAGACATTCTTCACATCCAATTGAAGAAGCCGCCAGCCCTTAATAGCTGCGACAACAAGCAAACTGCGCACCGTATGCATTTTAGCTACTGGGGCAAAGGTTTCAGCATAGTCCACACCATATTCTTGATGAAATCCTTGAGCAACAACCCGTGCTCTGAATCTCTCCACACTACCATCCGGTAGCATTTTCACCGTATATACCCACTTGCTACCGATAACAGAAAATTCAGGTTGACGAGGGACCTAGTCCCACGCTTGGGCAGCTTCAAGAGCCTCCTTCTCCAAGTCCATAGCCTGCTCTCAATGCTCTATTCCCTTCCCTGTTTGTAGCTCGCCGGAACGACCACTGCAGGAGTTGAGAAGGCCACTAACTCCGAGTGATGGGGAGGCAGGACGCCCTTGGTAGCACGCAGGGAGCGGCGTAGCTAGGGTGGCTCGACCTCAACAACAGGCTGAACATCAGATTCATGGGAGGAGTGGGAATGTGAAGTAGTCGAGCAGGAGGATGAAGATGAGGTGCTGGATGGAGAAGAGGACCCTAAAGACGATGTGGACGAGGTAGATGAGGAAGTTGAAGACTCTGAATCGAGGTGATGGGACAATGAAGTGGAGGAATCCTCATCATTGGCATCAAAATAATCTGAACCAGTGGTAGAGTACTCAAGCGGTCTAAAAAACTCCATGTCCATGGTTGTAGTAGAGTCTGGACCCTTCGAGCCATAATATGGCACATTTTCAAGAAAAACAACATGATAGGAGATTCGAATTCTCCTGTGAACGGGATCATAACACACGTACCCTTTATGCCTATCATTGTACCCCAGAAAAACACATCGAACTATCTTAGGAGTAAGCTTGGTGTGTTCCCGACGTGCTAGTAGAACATAACAGGCACACCCAAAACTCTTACCAGCCATAGTTAGGAAGCCGCAAATACAAAACTTGATATGGGCTACGTTGCTGAAGAACCGACGTAACCTGACGATTGATCAAATACACTACTGTATGGAATGCCTCAACCCAGAACCCCCGAGGGAACCTGTGAGTAAAATAAAATATCTCGGGTAAGTTCAAGAACATGCCGATGTTTGAGCTCCACTAGACCATTCTGCTGTGAAACCTCGGGACACGACTGATGCACAAGAATGCCCCGTTCACGAAGCATGGCCTGTAACGGAATAGAGGTAAACTCACCCCCAGGATCACAACGCAAAATCTGAATCATTTTGCCAAATTGGGTCGAGATCATCTATATAAACTCATGAGCTCGAGATAATAGACGCAATAAGAACACCCAGGTAAAACGGGTAGCATGATCAATAAATTTACAAGACCCTCAGCGCGACCCAGAGATCAATATGTATCAACTCGAAAGGGACAGAATAAACCGTCTCGCTAGATGTAAATGAACGTTGAGTAATTTAAGCCTGTAAGCAATGAACACACTCATGATCCTATTCATTCAAGCCACCATCAGATAACCATTTATTTTGAAACATCGTACGACAGTCTCAAAGAATGCGGATGGCCCAATCTAAAATGCCAAAAATGACACGACAACCATCGTCAGCTAATTGACCCACAGATACAAGACTAGGCACGAGTTGAGGAACATATAAAGTGTTGGAGAATGAGATACGGGGCTGTTGCACATTACCCACACCCGTAACCTCCAACCTAGCGCCATTCGCAGCTTGTAATGCGAGTCCACCTGTGGATTTATCAAGATTATGAAACACATATGATTGTAGGTTGTTGACTCGTTATGACACAACTCCTAACAATGGCCAAGTGTAACTAATGAAAGGGACTGCAATATAGTGGCTCAAGTAATAAATATTGAATCCACGGGTCTCTAGAGTTACTATTACTCAGCTTCAGTTCATTATTTAGCAAACAAGATTAAGATAGAAGAACTAAAACTACTCTAGCAAACTACAGTTAAAGTTAATCTAATTACAAGCTGGGAACTCACTTAGGTATGATTTCCCCTAGCCACTAGCCAGATTAATGATTGATTATCTCTAACCCGTTTCACTTTCATTAACAATGCGGAGAATCCTTGACTAGACCTTGTGTCTCGACTAAAGGAACAAGGCCCTCTTGAGTCAATTGCCTAGAGGGATGTGAACAAGCGATCAAGACGTTCTGAACTAGACTCCCTCTATCGAATGAGGTTCTGAATAGATACAAAGCTGTGAATCAACCCTCGACTAAAGCAATCGATCCAATACTATCAATCTATGCTGCTCTATTGACCTAATTAGGTATTCGCTCTTATAGGATCAAAGCAGAATCAATAATCTCGACTAAAGCATAATTGAATCATGAAAACGTGCATAGATTGAATATGAACTCAAGATTATCAAGTAGGAGTACTCATACAATCATCCAATCAAACAAACATAGCTAGGGTTTCTCAAAACCTAAGTGAATGGAAGTTACTCCATAGAGAAGAGAGAGACTACAGTAAGAATTTCCCGATGATCAGTCTTCAAGTCTGGGCTTGTTCCTCGATCTTCCAAGGTGAAGAAATCCTCCAATTCCACTACAAGATTGCCCTCAAATGGCCCTCTCTCTCTCTTTGGTTCGTCCCTTGGGTGTTTGGGAACCCAAAACCCACCTCTCTCCCTCCAAAAACGCACAAAACAGGCTTTTAACAGCCTGCATTCGCGAAACTTGGTCCAAATACCCGGTCGGGTATTTAGGAAACCGGTCGGGTATCAACAAAATGCTACGGGTCACTTTTCTGGGCAAAAGGGAAAATACCCGGTTGGGTATTTTGTTCACGACTGGGGGTCCTTCTGATGCTGCCAAAAATACCCTATCAGATGGTCAAATACCCGGTCGGGAATTTTGCAGTTTCGGGTCCCTTATCTTTGATTTTTCGTTTCTCCCTAGTTCGAACTACAAATCAGGTGCCGTTTGATCCCACACGCTTGTAGTCTCGTCCTCTTTCTTCTCATGACAAGCTTACATGATTCTATGGTCACAAATGAGGTAGAAATCCATTCTTCTTCAAGTTAAGCCCGAGTTTCTTCCCCCGAGTCTCCAGTTGATCTCCGATTGACTTGAAACTTGTGGCCAATGCAGTCAAAATCGTGATTTTAAGTAGAATCGAAAACTGGGGTAAAATCGGAATCGTAGATCAAAATCGTAAAATCGTAAGATTTTAAGGTTCATATTAAAATTAACGGTTAAAACGCCAGATTGTAACAACAATACATATCATGAACAATAATTCACTACATATCACTACTTAGTTACTTCTCATCGTAGGCTTGTATGATAAATAAACACAAATAAATCCATAGATTTGTACTTGTGCATTACAAAAACACACTAACAAATAACCTGAAACCTCGTAAATCACTTAGTCTAGTAAATAGTCAAGAATAGAAATCACATAAGATCATTTGGATCAATATTAACATCTAAGTCTTCAACATCATCATCACCCTCACTCTCATCTTCATAGAACCCTTGTCTATTTGCTTGTGCAATGATATTATTATTCTCAACACCACTTGAAGTACTTCCAAAACCAACTATATTTCCTTGATCTCCATCATCCGAAAAATGCTCATTGATTGGTTCACTCATTTCTTGATCGAGGACTTGATCATTCTCAATTTCATTAACTGCTCCATCTTCAGCAATCCATTCGTCATCAGAGTCAATATCTTCAAATATACGTTCTATCTTTTTACTTTGCCTCCGCATAAGCTTTGAGTTATACATCACATACACAAGGTCATTCATCTTCTTTTGAAGCAAACAATTTCTCTTCTTAGTATGTATCTACAAAAATGAAGCAAATATGAGAATATGATAAAAATGATAATGAAGTAATTAAAAAAATTTAGAAACTTACCCTCTCAAATACACTCCAATTGCGTTCACATCCAGAGGCACTACAAGTCAAGCTGAGAACCCGAATAGCAAACTTTTGAAGCTCAGGAACATCATCCCCAAAATCATTCCACCAATCTGCAGGATGCTTTCTATCCAATAATTGCATCGCTCCATAAGAATTGAACATTCCCCTAGCATTGCGAAACTCTGAAAGTTGTTCCATGATCTTAAGTTTCTCTTGAGGATCTCTTGCTAATCTTTCCACAGTTTCATACAACCCCACTTTCAGTTGTTTATCATTAGGGTCGAAACTGGATCCTTTCCCATGATGAACCTGAGGATTTAACCAATGAGCGGCAAAGTACAAAGGCCTACTCATTTGCTCTCCCCACCTCTTCTCAATAATTCTCAATATGGGTTTATATCTACAGACAATAAAACAAACACAGTAAATAAAACAAGAGAGTTGCAAGAAATTAAAAACATTTGTTGAACATGAGTAAATAGCTACTGGAAATTAAGCATATATGCTGAAAGTGGCCAAACCGCAGCTGGAAATGACAAAACAGTTGCTAGAAAGACAAAAATAGATGCTGGAAATTATAAACAGCAGTTGGAAATGACAAAAGGCTGCTGGAAATTAGAAATAGCTTGCTGAAAATGATCAAAAAGCTGCTGGGAATTGAAGGTAGCAATAAGAAAAGTGCTCTTACTTTCTCTCCATAGCACCAAAGTTACTTTTAATCTTCTCCTTTGCTTCATTCAGTTCTTTGACCACAAATGGCATTGTTGGCTTCTCCTCCGAGTCGACTAAACGTAGAACTTTCACCAAAGGCATAGCAGCTCGAAGACAATTTACAACATTTGTCCAAAATCTACCATCTAAAACAATCATTTGAATCCTTTTCCCCTCTGAAATGCTTGCAAAGTTACTTTTCCTCCATTTATCAGAAGAAAACATAGTCATCAAGTTTCCTTTTTGTTCACTAAGGCAACCTAGAGTCAAATAAGAAGTAGCAAACCTTGTTTGAGCAGGTCTAACCAAATCCCTGCCCTCTGTGAACTCTTTCATCATAGCAATCAGATTTGTCCTGGTGTAGATGAAATTAGTGACCTTTCTTCCTTTCGAAATTGTAGACTTATGAACTGGCATATGTTTCTCAAAATCCTCCAACATCAAGTCCATACAATGAGCTGCACAAGGAGTCCAGAACAAATGCTTCCACTTCCTCATCAATTTCTCTCCTGCAGCTTTATAAGCAGATGCGTTATCAGTGACGACTTGAACAACATTTTCCTCTCCAACCTTGTTTACAATATTATCTAGCATCTCAAAGACTTTCTCTGTGTTCTTGCTGATGCCAGATGCTATAGACTCAACAAAGACAGTTCCTCTTGGGCTGTTGACTAAGAAGTTGCAAATTGATCTTTTCTTCTTGTCGGTCCAGCCATCCGACATTATACTGCATCCCACAGATTTCCATTCTTCTTTAAACACATTAAGTTTCTCTTCTACTTCCTTCATCTCTTCTTTCAAGAAGGTTTCTCTTAACTCATGGTATGATGGTGGTTTGAAACCTGGACCATGTCTAGCAACAAGCTCAAACATATCAGCAAACAAAGGATCTCTTGCAGCATTGAAAGAAAGGGCATTGTTGTAGTACCATTTTGCTATACCACGACATGCTTCCTTTCTAAGATCCTTTTTTATCAGTTGGCTCATAGTTGTTTGAGTACGGGCTGGTGGAATGCTAATAGAAGCAGAATTTCCTCTATGAGACAGCATAGTGGAATGAACTGACTCATGAGATTGAGCAACAGAACCTACAACACTGTTGACCCCACGATGCAACAAATTTTTTCGTACCTCCTTTGCTTCTAAGTTGAGGTCGAGGAGCTCCAACATTTTGTGTCTCACATCATCAGGTACACTAACACATGCCTCTGCATTTTCTCTTGTTCCGGCAAGATGATGTTTGAGACGAAATGCACCGCCAGAGAACATCTTCAAGCAGAACTTGCATTTAGACCTCTTTGCATCGCCATTTACATCAATTGCATACTCCCAAGCTGGATCTTTTCTACTTCCAGCAACATTTCTTTTCCTTTTTGATTCTTTTCCTTTAGAAGCACTGGCAACACCTGTTGTAGACATTGCATCACCTATTGTATGAAATAAAATTAGGATTCACGCTTCATAATCCATATTGATTGCATATTTGCATAACAGGATGAGATTTGTAAAATAAGAGTTGAAAATTGAGTTGGAAGCGAGTAGAGCAAAATCAGAGCCAGTTACGAACGGAGGAAATGTGACTGTAAAGGGGGTAAATTCTACGCCTTACGTATTCTTTTAAGTATTAATCAGCCCCAAAAAGATCAAACGGATTGAGTAAAACGAATCACATCGAAATTATAGTTAATGATAAATTATTGGTTGTTAAAGTTTGACAAAATTGGTGGAGGAATGAAACACGTATGACCAAAGTCAATATTTTGAGGATGGCTGCCGGCTGGTAGTGTTAGATTGGACAAAGGGTGCAATGGAAGTTGAAGTTGTTGCTTTGGAGAGGATGGCTTACAACTTGGGCTAAACAAAAACAAGCAGTGGCCGCAGAAATCTACATATTCTCAACGAAGAAGGCTGTAGGCAGCAGCAATAAACCCAATACTCTACCTATTTTCAACGAAGAAGGCTGTAGGCAGCAGCAAACCTCAAGTCCTCGACAACTAAACTAAGGAACTTACCGTTGCAGCAGGCCGCAGAAATCACAGACGCGGCCGGAATGCGGTGGAGCAGAGGGGAGGCGGCGAATCAAAAGGGAGCGTCGGCCGTCTTTCGGCTCGCATCGGAGGGCCAAGGTCGTCTGCAGAGTGGAAGAGAGGATGACCAAAACAAAAAGAAATTAGGGCTGCGGGTTAGGAATTAGAGTTCCTTGCTTATTGATTAGTGTTGGGTATATGCCAAAAAAAAATATATATTAGTGTTGGGTCGGCTGTAGGAATGTACCTGACCCGGTTCTTGGTCAAAACCCGACCTTATTCGGCTTAATTTTGACTCAATTGTCATAAACCTTAAAATCGTACAAAATCGTATTAATCGTAGATTTTAAAGATTTTATAGTTTTTAATCGGGATTTTATGGGATTTTAAGGTTAAAAGATTTTACCTTAAAATCAGGATCGGAACCCATAGGTAAAATCGTAAAACCGTAAGATTTTAAGATTAAAATCGGGATTTTGACTACATTGCTTGTGGCTATGCTCACTTTATGTGCTAGGACTTGAAATGTGACAAACGAACACAACCTAGTGTAAAATTGGCCAAAAAAGTGATAATGCAAGCTTAAATTATCAAGAAACAAAGGGGAAAACATGTGCAAATATCGAGTTATCAGTTGTCGAATGAGTATGCAAAGATGGAGAACGAGAAGGAACCTTACCAGTAGCGAACGCCAATATCAAAGCATTAGGCAAAGCATCTTTAAAGTCCTCTTGGACAAGCCAACGGACATCCTCGGATGTCAAGGAGGTAGAATAAGATGGACTTGGGGCTGGTACAGAAGGCATCGCGGCATAAGCTCCTCCCACAGTAGGACGCGGCTGCCCACTGTGCGACCCATGAGAGCGCGACCTATTCTTCTGAGCAAGAGTAGGGCACGCAACAATGAGGTGACTGTCCAACTTACAATAATTGCAAGTGTTACGCTTAGGACAATGGAACTGAATGTGTCCTAAAGCCTTGCAATTAAAGCAAATTATCTCAACCTTGGTGGTACGATGGAATTGGGGTTTACCACCACCAACAAATGCGGTGCCCAGTTCAGAAGAGTGAAGATCAAGTTTCGCCTGAATCTTAAGAAGAGTCTCTTCCCGCAGAAGCTCAGCTAAGACATCCTCGATCGTCGAAACATCCCGATGAAGAAGAGATGCCTGAATTCCCTCAAATTTGGAACGCAAGTTCATAAGAAAATGCATCACCCGAGTACTGGATCTCTCCTGAATGGCGTCCCGACTCGCACGAAACTACACCACAAATTAATCCCGACTAGAGCCCAAGTTTTTAAACTCTAGCCGGGTGCAGTATGAGCAAGTATTTAAATAGTCAACCCGGGGCGGCCCATGTACCCCTACTTCAATCGCCTAAGTTGTTATCTAGCAAAACGGTTTTGGTTTTAAAACTAAGAAAACTACAAACTAAACTAGCAAGGAAAAGTAAATAAAAGAAAAGTCTAACTAAGGGAGCTTAAGCCAGGAGTTGCTTCCCCTTAACTAGCTATCAAGACTCGTTGGATTGGAACGATTGCTATGGGCAAGGTAACCGCGAACCGTAGAGGGATGCATATATGGTCGTAGACCACAATCTAAATTGCTAAACCAAGGTGAACATTATAGGCCGTGTCACTCGGCCCTCTCGGTTTAGGTGGCCAGTTCACGGCCGTGAACAGCTAAACGCGTCCGTGAACTCAGTGTCGTCCAAAATGCACCGCTTCACTCTCCTGGGTTCACGGTCAATGGCCCCATTTCACGATCTTAGAGACCGTGAACTCGCCTGGCGTCAGTAACTTCGGATTTGGCCCTGGACGCCTTGATGTTCACGGTTTGTGGTCCATGTTCATGGTCTTAGGAGACCGTGAACTGCCTTATCCGGCCGTGAACTGCGGCTGTTTCCTGGACGCCTAGTGTGAAATATGTCAAGGAACGATGAAATACTAAACTAAACGATTAAGAAATAAGGGGTAAAATGTGTACATTTGAGCCCGAATCACGTCCAGAGTAGGCGGAGCAGACGCCAAGGAAGCCAAAATCAAGTCCTACTCCGTTCACAATGTTACCGTCTCTTAATAGTAAGCACTAACAGACAGATCCCCTTGTTTCACCTGAGCAAGATCATGCTCCACATCAACTTGGCAAGATGCCCCCACATCTCAAACGCGGTCGCGAAGCTCCGGAGACTCAAGGCGACACCCGGTTCAACCAAAACCAGCAGTGAGGACATCACAGCCGCGTTATTGACAAACCCAATCATCCTTTTCCTTCTGCGAAGCTGTCTCCGCTGGTGCCCTAGATGTTTCGTCCAAGATAAAGAGCAGCCGCTTTCCTTGACAATGAATACGAAATTGAAATTCACAGAGAACGAAATTCTTACCATTGAACTGCGGGAGAGACATATCATTCTTAGAACCCTCCATGATAACCACAACCCAAGTCAGACGCAATATCCACACCAAGCACGAACACGAGCAAACCGATCGACGACAGTCACGGGGCGACGAGCGGCAATAGGAAACCCCCAAGCGAATACGCCATAGCCACGCAAATCACGAAGAAGATACGAGAGGCTCTGATACCATGTCAATCTATGCGCAATCACGATGAACATAAGACACAATATAGCGTGGTTTCCCCAACGGTGGTCGTTGGGACTAGTCCACGATATCCTCCTGTACAGCCATGCAACATATATGCGGCTAAGACTAATGGTAACCCTAACCCGGATAATTACAAAGTGGTACCCAAATAATTACTTCATGATACATATACTTCTAACATCATGTTGGAGGCCCTTCAA
Organism: Linum tenue; assembly: GCA_946122785.1. Taxonomy (NCBI): domain Eukaryota; kingdom Viridiplantae; phylum Streptophyta; class Magnoliopsida; order Malpighiales; family Linaceae; genus Linum; species Linum tenue. Next base: position 16,919,907 of record CAMGYJ010000004.1, on the reverse strand, counting down.
TAGTGAGAATCTCGTCGGAGCATGAGAAAATTTACCACCATAAGGGTGCTCGCAAGCAATGTAAAGATATTCTAGTATACATAATAATCTATGGAAGAAATTGAGAGGTAAGACTCGGAACATAAATAATCCAAAAAAATATGAAAAATAACAAACATAATATTTTGCATACCACACAATGGTTGCACAATCTACATAATATTCAGTACAACAACAAAGTTAATAACTATTAATACTTACCATTTTTTTCTGTAAAAGCAAATGAGAGACCTCCAATCTACTATTTTCCAAGTATTGGCTCCACACTATACCATAATTGAATATTTATATATTTTATATGATCTATAAATAACTTCAATTTTATACTCTATAAAACAAAAAAATACAAGTCTATCAGCAATATCATCACAGAGTCTTTCGAATATTATTGTGGTATAAAAAAATACCATAATGATTTCAGTTTTCAATCTATCAGTGTACAAAAAATTGCACCCAAATGTTTCCGATTTTATATCGTATTGGTGTAATTATGTATCATTCTATGTCTGCGACAATGTTTTTATAAGTAAAATTTCAACTATATCAGAACGCAAATCATTGTCTAAGTCACATTAAATATAAATTTTGTATGAAAAATATGTAACTTTGAAATTGAAAATGAAAGGACACATACTATTTAGTAACAATGGGGTAAAAACAATACACTAAGAATGTACAAATTTCATATTAAATTGATGTACTTATGTATAATTGTTGTAGAGAAACCCAACATGTAACTATGACCATGTTTTTAGAAGAAGAATTTTTTAATTTAAATCATATGTGAATGAATATCATTGTGAAACTCCCAATGCTTCTATGCCAAAATATGTAAATTTTAAATTGAAATGAAAAAGATAAATATCATTGGGTAATGTTAGGGTATTGAAAATTAAGAAGAGAATGTGCTAAGTGGAGAGCTCTAATTAGACGTCTGTGATATTGTAATAAAATTTATTATTCCCACGGATGTTCTTTTTAAATGATTTATCAAAGAAAAGATATAATAATTAGTTGAGACCTGTTTAGTGATAATAGTTTTATTTTTAAATGATTTATCAAATAGAAAATATAATAATTATATAGGTGTCAATCGGGCGGGTTCGGGCTGGGTTCAATCGGGTTCGGGCTCAAACGGGTTGCGGGTTAGTCGGGTTGCGGGTTCATCGGGTTCGGGTTCATCGGATTCGGGTTCAAACGGGTTGCGGGTTAGTCGGGTTGCGGGTTCATCGGGTTCGGGTTCAATCTGGTTGTGGGCAAATCGGGTTGCGAGTTCATCGGGTTTTGGGTCGGGCGGGTTGCGGGCGGGTTGCGGGCGGATCGGGTTGTTCGGGCCAGCGCATCAAGTAGCTTAGCTCATTACTCATTACCAACTTACACATTTTATTACACTAATTTAAAATATTTTCTCAACTTTTTAACCAATTTATTTCTACCTCGTATATATATACTTTATTTTTTTGAAAAAAACTAGTCAAAATGTTAAATCAATTTGTATGACTTGCAAACTTGTTATGTAATTAATCATAAATGGTAAAGTATTATAGCTAATAGTAATGGTGATATCAATATTTGCAACCAAAAGACAACATTAATTGTTTATTTGATATTTTAGTATTAATTCAGTAGTAATTGGATTAAAGTATCTCGTTTAGTATAACCATGCAAATCTGGTATTTGGCGTGTGGTAATTGGCAAAAGCATAGTGATAAAAGGAGTTATTTCGAAATAACTCATTGCCCAAATAACTTCAGTAAACTGTTGTCAAACGAGTTATTTGTAAAATTGTTCGAATTATCCTAAAAATTGAACCATTAAAGGTTAGCTATCAAATTTAGTAAAATTATTGTGACTTCAATCATAACTTACTCAGTAGCATATATCCTATACACTTAGCCTTACCCTCAATCAACAATATTAAGTTAGTATATGTTGTTGATTGCATACCCTAAACCATCAATACATTATACACTAACCACATAACCTATACCCTATACCCTAACCATATGTCTTTGAGTTGTGATTTAGTTGTGATTTTGCTAGTATAGTTAATTTAAAAGTGAAATTCATACTTTGATTTTCAAAACATAGATAAAAAGTGATATTTGATAATTGTTATACCCTAACCATATATCCTATACTTTACACCACATACCTTGTACCCTAACCACGTACCATTAACATAAATTAAAAAGGGATCTCCTGCCGTTAAAGACTTCAAATGACTTCAAGTGAACATATGTTAAATTGTTAATAAAAAACTTAGAACCGTCAAAACCATCAATATCTTATACCCTAACCATATACACCCTAAACCATATGTACCTTATACCCTATACCCTAACCATATACTTTATATCCTAAACAACGAACCGTCAAAGATTACTTATCAAGTTTAGTATAAATTGTTGTAACTAATGGTTAATTTATTTATTAGCCCATAAACAATTACATACATATATATATATATTAACCTTCAAAGCATATAAGAATAATTTTAAGTAGTCATGCCCTCCATATAAAAGTTAAAGATTCATATTTCAAAAGCTAAAATTATGAAAAACCAAAAAATTGAAAACACCAAATTTGTTTCCTTCTTTCTTTTCACAAAAATACTAAAATTTCCCTCCTTCTTTCTACTTCCATACATTAGAAAAGGCTAAATTACACGTTTGGTCACTCAAATTACATAAATCTTTCACGTTTGCCACCCGAATTACTTTTCTTTCTTATCCGCCACTAACTTTATGAATCGTTTCACCGTTAGTCACTGACCGTTACCCTCCGTTAAATTTGTCCTATGTGGCAGCCAACTATAAAGGTTGACTGTTAACTAGATGACGTGGAAATTTTTTTTTAAAAAAAATTAAAAATTATTATTCCACCTCTTCATTCCATGTACTTTGTCCCTATGATTTATCATATTACTTATTTAATAATAAATTATAAATTATAAAAATAAAATGGGTAAATGCCCAAAAATTGCCAAACTTTTTAACTTTTGGACATAAATAGCCAAAACTATTTAAAATGCAATAAAATAGCCAAACTTTTTAATTTGCTAGACAATTCTAATCACCCGTTAGTTTCATAGTTAACTGTAATGACGTGGCAAACGGAGATAGTGACATGGACAAATAATGTTGACGTGCAATTTAAATCCAATTTTTCCAATATCATTTTCCAAAATTAATTATGCAAAAAAGAAAACAAAACAACCACGTCAAATTAACCTAATCCCTCTCTTATACCATTTTAAAAAAAACTACCAAAAAAAACCTAATCCCTCTCTTCTCTTTGACAATCCATTCCAACGCTATCGCCGCCATCTTCTCCTGGCGTATCCCTCTTCCAGCAAGCCGCCATCGCTCTCCTCTTTCGGCAAACCGAAGCCAACTCAACCCTTCTGCAGCCCGCTGTCCAAATGTGAAGTTAGCTCAGCCTGTCTAGTACCTTTCTTCTCTGGAATTTGAGATTAAGACTAGAACCCTAATTTTTTCTTCCTTCAAATCGAATCGTAATCAACCGAGGTTCCATTGTCCGTCTTCGCCAGAGAGTCGGCGATGAAATACTGGGTTGAGATCTAGCTTGCCCGTTATGTAGCTACTTGGATCTGTGGAAATCATCGCTTTGCCCCGGCTTTTTACGACTTGGCAACCAAAGAAACTCCAAGGACAAGACCTGGGAAGATGCGTAGATCTCTCCTGAAGCATCGATGTCGGAAAGAAAGAATGGCGAGTAAAGGATGCTGACATTGGATTCCACCGTAGAATCCACTCACCACGCTTCCTCTTTAACCGAAAACTGGAGTTCCATCTCGTTCGATCTGCAGAATCGATTCCCCTTTCGCCGCCTCTCATGAAAGCCTAGGTTTGGGTTCTTGCGATATGGGTTCTGGAGATGGGGTTCTGGGTTGGTATTCTGGATCTGGATCCGGATTCAGTATTTGTTTTTGTTTGTTGCATGCGATTGCTCCAGCTACGATAGTGGAGGAATCATCCCTTACGAAGATCCAGCAAAGCCTCTGCTGCGATTGACGGGGTGACGACGGAGATTCAATCCATCGTAGATTCTATCTCCCAGTCGTCCATTCCTCATGTGTTCTCGCGTCAACGCCATTAAAAGCGTAGATTGTAACAAGTTGAAATCCCTACTGCAAAGAGAAGAAAATGGGTAGGGGAGTTTCGATTTAAACAGCGACGGGATAAGGCGGATGAAGTTCTTGGCAGCCTTTAACGATGGCCAAACAATGTTTTGTTTTCATTGTTTTTTCCTTTTCTGCTTCACTAGTGAAGCCCCTGTTGCGAATAAGATGATAAAATAAAGTAATAAATCTTATAGAAAAAGTAGAGGAATGATGAGGTGGAATATTAAATTTATTTTTTAATTTATTTTAATTTCCACGTCATCTAGTTAACGGTCAACCTTTATAGTTGACTGCCACGTAGGACAAATTTAACGGAGGGTAACGGCCGGTGACTAACGGTGAAATGATTCGTAAAGTTAGTGGCTAATAAGAAAGAAAATAATTCGGGTGGCAAACATGAAAGATTTGTGTAATTTGAGTGACCAAACGTGTAATTTAGCCCATTAGAAAACTCAATTTTCCCTCCTCTTTCTCTTCCATAAAATTGAAAGAAACAAATTACCCTCTTCTTTCCTTCTACAAAAAGTTGAAAACTCAAAAGTTTCCCTCCTTATTTCTCTTTCATAATCAAAAGAATCAAACTTTCCCACTTCTTTCTCTTCCCACATATCAAAACCACCAAAACTCCCACTTGTTTCTTTTCTAAAAAATTCAAAGAACCAAATTTTCCTCTTCTTTCTCTTCCCAAAAACTGGAATACACCAAAATTTCCCTCTTCATTTAAAAACATCAAATTACCAAATACATTACTTTACTTTATCTATATTTAATTGATAATTTAATTGAATAGTTAAATTTTAATTTATATATTATATTAATATTGTCATGATCTCAAGTGACCTTCATGTTTCAATTTTTGTAATTTTCTTAAAATACGTAATATCAAGTGAGTTTCATATTTTTTAAATTTCCTATACGAAATGAAAAAATAATATTACTTAAGTTTAGGATGAAAAACTTTATTTTGAAAAACTATGTATTGTATATTTTTATAATTATTCAAGTGGATTAGATGAAATTCGGGTTGAGTCGGTCGGGTTACGGGTTAGTCTGGTTCGGGTCAATCGGGTTCGGGTTAATCGGGTTGCGGGTCAGTCGGGTTGCGGGTCAATCGGATTCGGGTTAATCGGGTTGCGAGTCAGTCGGGTTGCGGGTTAGTTGGATTGTAGGTCGGGCGGGTTACGGGTTGTTGACTTTTAGTCAATTCGGGTTGCGGGTTAGTTGGGTTGCAGGTCGGGCGGGTTACGGGTTGTTGACTTTTAGTCAATTCGGGTTGCGGGTGGGGTTGATCGGGCGAGTTAATCGGGTCGGGCTATGTTTTGACACTATAAATAATTAGTTTAGACATGAAGAGTGATAATAGTCCCTTACTTGTCAATTATTTAATTATTAAGAAATATTTTTTTTAGAGCTATAGTCACTTTTATACGATTTATGCGTAGAGTTTGTTACATTTTTTTTATAATAAATACACATGACAAAAATATCCTTACTAAGTTCTCATAGAGCTAGAATTTTCAAATGGAGCATGTTTGAATAAACAATCTCCATAAATAAGTGGTAGGATATGTAAAGGGAACAAGCAAGGGATGATGCAAATAAGGTTTTTAGGATAATTTGAGATGTAATCAGGTGATAAAACTCAAAAGTTATCGTTGATTTGAACTATATCAAACTGTTTGGACAAATGAAAAAATAGGATTAACATACCTCATATGTTTAAATTTACTGAATCGCCATTGCCTAAATTTCAAATTTTATCACCCTAAAACATAATAACTTGACATATTTACCCCTCAACCCAGTTTCTATTCTAAACCTTAACCAAACAAGACTTTGTACCTTCCCTCACCCCAAACCATATCGGCCGCCGGCCTCCCCTATTCGCATGAGAAAATGTTTCTCTTCCTTTGCATCTCATGGGAAATCGACTCTCCCTTTCTCCCCATCTCTCAAACTTTGTTCTGATCAATTTTCTGTCAGATAATTGGAGCCATTTTCCGGCAAAATTCTCAAAATCAAATTTCTCCTAGATTTACTTTGAAGTTTGAACACACTCTGTAATTCTGAAAGTTAACTTCCTCTGCATTTACACTCATCCTCTATTTTTGCAGGGACGATGGCAGCGCCTAGGAAGAAAAACAGAGCCTCTGCACCATTGGCTCCATGCCTTTAGAATTAGAAGCAAGAGGTTGGGAAACCAAGAGAACGCTTCGCCCTAGGAATCATAAGTACTTAATTTTTTTCTTTAATCAAAATCATTAACTAGTGCTTTTAGGGACTCAATTCTTGCTTTCCACCTTTTTTACGACTCTAAAATTTGACATTTGCTCTTAAGTTTTTACGAATTTTTTTTTTAGATTTTACATAAGATACTTACTTTCTAAAATTCTATATTTTTAGTCTCATTAGAATTAATAAGGGAATCCTGGAAAGACGCCAACTTTATCAGACTTAATATAGTTCTCTACTTCTCTGTAGTGCCAAAAGTAAATGTAACTAAGGGAATTAGTGTAAATGTAACCTAGTTAGGGCGGCGAACAAGGAATATCAGGACGACAAATATTAATGCCCTAACTTTAAAGTCAACTAAAAAATATCGTGTCCATATAATATAATATAATATATGTAAAAAAATACGTAATTGAATACTATATGATTAAAATAAAAATTACCAGTCATGTACAAACTATCCAATCAGCAATCACATCATCAATTGATGTCCAACTACACATTCACTATGATCCATCCTTCTTCAATGATTCCCATTTGACACGATATGACTCGTGATTTCTGACTTTCTATCTATGGGTTACGTTGTGGATGAAGTGGTTTCTTTCTACTTGCTAGTTGCTACAAACTTACATGTATAAATAGAACTGATGAGTGATCTATCTTTTTTCTGAGAAAAGGATAGTGACGAGTTACTCCCTTAAATGAAACATTGATGACCAATTAGTACTTATGCCTAGGCGTGAACAAACACACTCGTAAATTGACTCACCCGTCCAACCCACTTGTATTTATCGCTAAAACTAAGGTTTTGAGTTGGGTGAGTGTTTTTTTTTTTTTTTGTACAGCCTGCCTCTTTTGGGTTGGGTTTGGATTTTAGATTACACAACATGTATAACCCGATCCAACCCGTGTTCCAACTATTGATATGAGTTAGTATTCAAAAAATATTTATGTCGCATATGGCAATACTTATGGCACAAGTAAGATATTTTGCCATGTTTTACTCTCATAGTCTCTCTAATCTAATGCATTCTTTGACTTAAAGTTTAGACATAGATTTAATATTTTAATGATTCACGTAATTCTTTTTTATTGTGTACAATTTTAATAAAATAACATATTATGGATGCGTTCGTTTACAACCTTTTTAGCCTATTTCAACAAATGTCGTGAGAAAAACTAGACATATGTTGAAATATTAAAATTCAAACAATATTTGTGAATTTTGATACCTTTCACCTCTGTTTATTCATTTGAAATTTTAATTAGTTATAAAATATTTTTATGGTGTAGAATAATTACATAGTTTGTGTTAGGTTGAGTTTTTATTTAAAAATATCGCCAATCCGACCCAACCCAATTAAAAACAAACAGTAGGATTTTTTTTTTGGGTTTTGATTTAATATTTCTCAAACCGTAATCTATTGATCGGGTAATTAAAGTGGCTAAATTTGAAATACCTGAAGCTGGAAATTCATGTGGCAGAGCAACCGAGGAGCGGTTCTTCTTGGTGAAGATGGTTGTTTTTTTTTTTTTTCCCGGGAACGATTACTTTTGGCCTTGGCACTTGGCAGATCTTGAGAAGGGATGAGAAGGTACTTGGCTCTTTACTCAACGTATGCAATTGCTATACGCCTTTGGGGTTTCAATCTTTAGCTTCTATTTCAGACGTAAGAGTTGCTTAGTTATTGTTTATTCGTTCAGCGTTGAATTTGTCGATCTTTCTCCATCTCTATCTCGATCTTCATGTGATTACTATCAGTTCCATAGTCAGCATCTACTGGACGACTTCAGGCATAAGACATCTATCTATCTATCTATCTAGACAACATGTTTCTGTTTATCAAATAGCTAACAAATTGATTTCTTGCTTAGAAAAAGAATTAAAAGTTACTTTTAACTTTTGATGATTTCTCTTATAGATCATTCTGTGTCTGTGTGTGATCAAATGGACTATAGTTTCTAGGTGACCAGGAATAAAGAGACCCGGATTGAGCCATTTGTCTATTGTTGTTTATAACCTGGTAAACATATTAGTAATGTTATGAATCAGGTAATTATGTAAATGTTGCATTTGGGTCATGGATTTGGTACGCAAATCCCAAACTTGATGGATTTAACATAAGTCCATTGTTTGTTGAAGGGTGCTAAATCCGTGGGGTCCACGGATTTGATCTTTATTTTGGAACCAAATCCGTGGACCCCACAGACTTGTAAATCCCACATATTGATTTGGGATTTGCAAACACTACAAAAAAATGGGGCATTAACGAGGGGAAAAGTTGCCGAGGGTGTAAAAACCGGTCATTAAAAGGTTGTTTATGATTGACACTTTTCTATTAACGAGGGTCTTTCATTCCCCCTCGTTATTGTCTAAAAATCACTGTCGTTATTAATCCAAAGACCAGTAACGATGGGCCGAAACCCTCGTTGAATCAATTCACTGAAATTGTTTTGAAAGCCCGCCTCTTTTTTCAACTTGGCGGGTTTCACTGTTTCAGTCCACTTTCAGATCCAATAGAAGGAATCTCTCAGTCTTAATCACCTGTGTGGCTGCCTGAAACAATCTTGTTCCTCTCTTCTCGTTCCTTCTACACTTTTTGAAATCCTAGAAAAAAACTCAAACAAGAAAAAGGCTCCATCCTCCACTTTTCTCAAAGACAAAAATCCAGATCTGCTCTCACTTTTTCCTTTTCTTCCGATCTCCATATCTGCTCCGCTTTCGCAAATTGAAGATGGAATGAAGAACCCCTGTTTCCTTCTCGCGGTTGCGACTTCGTGTAGTGAGTTCGAGAAAATCGCATTGGGCGTCCAAATTACGATGACCTTTCAGCGTGTCCTTCACATCTATCGATTGGTTCCAGGATTCGGAGGTTGGAGCTCTTCTGGAGGCTATGGTCTTGAAGTATTTAAAAGAGAAATCGGTTGACAATGAGCTTTTTGTCTCTGTCGTAGAAAGGTTTTGGATTGTAGAGGAACGAGTACGCCGAAGTTGAATTGTTGTTGCTGTTGCATTCTTCGAGGTCGGATTTCATTTTGCGGCAGTCCAGTAAGCTCTGCCTTTGATAGTGCAATTCTAGAATTGGTTTGCCTATAGGGTTTGAACTCGTCCCAATCGAGGATTAGAGGTTTTTCTAGGGTTTGGTATGGATTCCAGCTTTATTCTTTTAATTGAACTTTATTTTGACTCTATATAGGGATTCTTGACATGTTTTGATGCTAAACCAGTGCCTGTGCAATTCTTGTTTTGTTGTGTTATATTCCCTTTGTTCGTTTCATCTTCTGTGCCTTACACTTTTTCTGTTGGTATGCTTCTAGAGGCTTGAGGGTGGTTGCCTTCTACTTGTTCTTCATTTATGATTATTCTTGAAGCAGGTAAATGGGGTTGCAGTATACAAACAGCTATCTGCTTCTTCCTTCTTATAGTGGCATATTTGTGAGTGTTACTTCCTTCCTGTACTACTGCCCATTTTGCTTTCTTTTGTTTGATTGGTTGTGCCTCAATTCTGTAAGGGTTGTACCTTTGATTCAATGCAGGTGAGACTTGTAGAATATGACGAGATGCAATTTTCGTGTTTCCTCTGGTTCCTATGTTAGATAATTTATTTGAGCTGAATCTTTTATTTCTCTTTATGTCTAAGATTAGAGGCGTCTCTTGGAAGCTATTGTTTGTTGGTAAGGAGAAGGAATCCAGCTGTGGTTATACGAACTAAAGCTAAGAACAAAGCCTATTTTGCTGGTAAGGAGAAGGAATCCAGCTATAGCAATTTGCATATATTGAATGTTCTTATTTTGTGAAGTTGTATCTTCTAAAACATACAAATATGATCAATTAGTGTTCAATTCATGATTTTTGATGGGGATCCTCTAGTGGCTTTTTTCTCTCGATCATAAATAGACAACTTCATCCATTCACAGGTCCATCTACTCTCTGACTTCCCTTTCACTTACTGGAACTATACTTCATGTCCCTGTTCTACCTTTTACCCTTTCTTTCTATTGTATCTTCCTTTTTAGTTTTTACTGCACTTTAATTTGTGCCGCTTGCTGTAATTTTCTTTGTCCCTGTTCTACCTTTTCCCCTTTTCTTTATATTGTATCTTCTTCTGATGCTAGCTTCAACTTCTTCTTTTACTTTTGATCCCAGATGTTTTCATCTCTTATGAGTAACATGATTTTGTTTTCATTGCTTCAGCAAGGACTTTGAAGGGCATATGCAAAGTATATGGGGATCAAAGAAGAGTGCTCAGCGTGATGAGAGAAGGGATAATAATCATAATATTGTTCCACCACCCAGAAACCTAATATAGTATATTATCTTTATTTGGAGTGTAAATTGCTTTTCTTTTACTTTGTTAAAGCACGATGACATAAATGTAATTTAATGCTAGATGATCATTTGCTCAATTTCTTTTATGTATTTTCATATAGATACACCAAAATAAGATATAATTTGCTCCTTTTTGTTAATTTTATGAATAAAAATGTCAAATATTTCAGCATTTGTTGGTTTGGAACGTCAATAATGATTCAGGGGAAAACAATAATGACAAGAATCATGTAATTTCCCTGTATATTAATTGGGGATCCCGTCGGTAATGGCTATGATTTCACATATTAGAAATGGATTTTTAACGACCGGAAGCCATACTCTCGTTGATACTTTCAACGACCGGATGTAATTTTCCGGTCGTTATTGACTTTTACCGGCCAAGCCTATAATGAGAGGTTCTATCCCGTCGTCAATCACTTTTCCCGACCGTTTTTTGACAATTAACGACCGTTTTTACCCCTCGTTAGAGCCTCTTTTTTTTGTAGTGAAATCCTTGATGGTTAGTTATTTATTTAACAAATTCATCACAAATCCTTCATCAAATCTATCATGCAAACATTAGACTCTTCAAATCCATAATCCAATAAATCCAACATAAATCCCAAGGTTTTTGTTGGCCAAAATCCTCATTTTCCAAATCCAACAAGCAAACGACCCCTAAATGTGTGCAGAGAATTCTGCTGTTTATTGTAGATAGATACAAAGTCCAAGGCTTGTGATTATGCCCAAGATTTTTTTATTAGAACATCTTGTTTTGTTCTTTGATATCATGATGACACTATTCTTTGTTTAAGATCCTATAAATGAACCTTGCAGGCAAACGTTTGAGAAGCACGCATATCTTTTATAAATACTTGTCTACAGTTCCATTAAGGAAGTGAAATACAATAGTAAGTGAAATACAATAGTATGAGTAAGTTATATACAAAATACATATGCGTATTTAAAATCATCTCTAAACTAATTATATGCTTAATAGTATGTAACTAGTTTTTACAAAATATAAAACTAATTATTTTACAAATAAACTAATACATAAATAATATTTAGATTAGCATTCTAATTCAAGAAATACAAACATAAACATGTTATACAGGGTTTAATCACTTTATTAACATATCCATGAATTAAACGGAAAAATCAAAATAATTTGACAATGATACAAATACAAAAAATCTAAACGAATAAAATATATACGACCATATATACATGAATAAACGAAGCATTTACTAATTATGTTATACACTACACAAAATATCAATTCAAAAAACTGTCATCACTCAGCAGAGTATGCTTCTCAATTCCTCCGGCGAAAAATTCATGGCTAAAAAAAATACAAATCATTAGACAAATACTGCAGATGGCCCAAGCCAACAAACAATGAAGAAATCAAATTGAGCCCAATAAGCAGTAATTTCATACAAGCAATAATGAACAAAGTTTTCTTAAACCCAAAATCTACCAAAATCCCATGTGTCGATCGAAATCTAATCCAATACAATCAATGCGAGGCAAAACAAAGAAACCTAACAAAATACCACCACTTTTTCGTCTTCTCAAAACGTAGTTCAAGCGAATAACTTCTTACACAATGAATATAATCCTCACTGTCCATCCATTTCAAAAACAGTTATTACCACTACCCATTATCACACAAATACATCAGGCGCCGCTTGCAGAAAATCATCTACCAGAGCGACTGTTACCTAGTTGCTTTCGTCTATCCTATCACGTAACTAACAGAAATCTATACGCCACCCACAAAAGCTATATATGAGTTGCCCATATAATCTTCATGCCACATTTGTATCACTGTGAATGCTGAAACCTGCACCAATGGCATACCAGGCGTTGTGAAGTCTCACACGGCAAAGGAGAGCACATGTACCAATCAAATACAAAGTCTACAGACTCTGGGAAGCAATCAACACGAACAATGACAGGTGACTACATTTGGATATGATCCTGATTGATGAAGACATATGGTGTCAAATACCTGCTAATAGGTTTACACCAAAACTTACTAGGTTTACACCAAAACTGAACAGGGCACAGACATATGGTGTCAAATACTTGCATCAATCATCCACAGGTTCCAACACCTTCTTCATGAGCAGCAAGTCTACGAGTTCCAGGACTTCAAAGTTTCTCCACTGCGAGAAGACTTCAAGCCATGCAACAACTAGTTCTTCATTCAATTCGAGGAAGATACAAAGGTAACCCACATTGCAGCTATACAAGACATCCCATCGTTTTGATTTAATTTCATCAAACACGAGGAAATAGCTCCAAGATGCTGTCAGAAGACCTGGCTAATAGGTAATTGTATTGTCGACCCTCCCTACATATCTTGCCTACAATAAGATGTCCTATGTGCCATTTATTAACAAACAACTCCACCCAAAGATGCTGTAGGCACCTTAATTGACTACAAGGGACTCAAGACAACGCCTTTAATTTGAAAGACCAGGCGCAAGGAACTGCATGTCAAACTAGCTGAGTAATATCTATTCACATATTCAAAAAAAAAATAGAATGCTATCCCGCTATAAGTTATACTCAACCAGCTTATTTGCAGGGGAGATCCTGTAAAGGTCACCATGTGGGGCGCAGTCATCAACCAATTTGATGAAATACTCACCGCAAATGGAGGCGCACCAATTATCTTGGTCATCACATCAGTTTGGGCCAAACGACAAGAAGGTAAAGCATCGCCAACAAAATATTCATCTTCCCAAAGTATATCACATGACCCTAACAACAAGTATCTTCAACTGGGGAAGCCACTTAGTCAAGAACCGGCGCCACCATGTTGTTTCCCAATATGAACATTCCAGAAGTTGAAACCATCAGAAACAGGTTCGCATAAATTTTATTAATAGAATATGATACATACATGGTTCAACATGAACTTCAAATAGTTTCAAACACACATACATATCTCAACCCAGTTGTGTAACTAAGCTTATGATGAGGGACCTTGACAACAATATACCAGCCCCCATCCCAGAAGATCCACTGGAGGAAATCCCATTCATCAAAATAGCAGACTTATCTTCATTGGAAACCATGAACCAACACATGGTAAATAACATATTTCCATACGAGATGCATCATATAGTGAACTGCAAATAGCTAACAACTACCGGGTGTATACAACTACAGAACAAAGTCTTCTCTGTCCACTGCAAGGTGCTCGAAATCAAGCTCGGGTGGTACTACATGAGATGTGTTACATGCCCAATTAAGGTGGAACCTGATGTCGAGGAATACTATTGCTTCGAGTGTAAGACAACCCAAACTGCAACGGCAAATTAGGGCGTCGAAGCAGGACTGCATACCATAATGTAGTCGTAAACGTGTTGTCATTTACCTATATGAGCGGCAAAATCCTTCACATAACATAATTTTTTTTTACCACCATGCTTGAAAAAGATATCGCCTACAGCTCATAGTTGGAGACCCTACTGGAAATTTTTTTTCTCAACTTGGAGGGAGAAGGTCGATGCTTCTTTGGAGTATCAGCCAATGAGCTATACAATGATGGTGTAAAAGACAAGAATGAAGTACCTGCAATTCTACAGCAGGTGATTGATATGCATCTCACCTTCAACGTAAAGTTGACCAACTACAATTACGCATATTCGAAGAGTGAATACACCGTGGTCAGAATCAGCAATGAACCATTCAATGTAAGCACATCTACTTAACCAATTCGCACAACATATAATCTTAGTAATTATTCCCTATCTCTAAAAATAAATCATTGTTCCTGGAAATTAAACAAACCATGTTGAACCACCAATTTAGGCAGGTAGCAACGCCACCGCAGAATCCAGTCATTTAAATAACCACCAGTTGGAGAACATTGAAGATGAAATCTCAACTCCAACCAACTTGGACAATGACCATCCCAAAGAAGCAACTCCCTTGCCCAAGAAAAGGAAAGTCACTTGTGTCTATGACAATGAGGGGAATTGATGAGGTGCCAATTAAGTAAGAAATCACATATATTTTGTGATCTTGGTAGATGCATTCTACAATACCTAAATAATAACAATATTGTGCACAAATAAATTATGTATGGGATACTGTAATTTCTCCTGTGTTTTCCGTGAATAACAATCTAGAATATATAAATAAGACATGCATCATGCATTCACACAGTTTAACCACTTTCTCCCATGTACGTACTTCACCATCACCCAAAATATATACCATGATAAATAAATGACATGTCCATTTTATAGACAAACGAGTAATCAACATCACCCATTTAACATCTCCCATTGTAAGTCGTATCATATTAGTCATACCGATGGTATTTACCCCAATTAAATGATCAACATGGATAGAACCATATTCCATCGGTTGTCATTTGAAGGATGTGGCAACCACATTCCCGATCTCAATAAAGAAAAATTCCAACAACACAACAAACAACCAAAAAATACAATCTAACACAAACAACGACACCAACCTCAAAATAGGACACCAAACTTAAAAACCGGCCAACCGGCCGGTAATAATACTAGTGTACATTATAAATGTATCACGTAAAACTTATGTATCAACTAAGTTGCTCTATA
Organism: Linum tenue; assembly: GCA_946122785.1. Taxonomy (NCBI): domain Eukaryota; kingdom Viridiplantae; phylum Streptophyta; class Magnoliopsida; order Malpighiales; family Linaceae; genus Linum; species Linum tenue. Next base: position 16,904,564 of record CAMGYJ010000004.1, on the reverse strand, counting down.
ATAGTTATGTACATTACCATGGTTGTCAAACAGGTTTCATGTCGGCCGGTTCAACCGGTACTTGTTAGCAAACCAGCTAGAAAGGGGCTGGTATTTAACTGTGGTCAAATCCGATCAATGCCGGTCAGATCCTGTAAAATCCGGAAATACTGGCCGGTTAGACCACAAATCGGAATTCAATGTTATACACATTATATCCAAAAATAAACATCATCCATAGGATTTAAACCAAGTACCTCATGTTCATTTTAGTTTAACTTATACACCAATAGGTTACAAGCAATTTTGTTGTCTATATTAACCTTATATATTATATATCGAATACTAAATTTTACACAAAACATTATAAACATTAATAAAATTCATTTTATATAATTTTTTTAAGCATCTAATTGTTTAGTATTAGTTATCAATTCTTAGCTATAAATTATTTTTTTTTAAATAATTTTTCTAATTGCTTTTTCATGACTAATTTATTTGGAATTGAGGATTTTTTTCTTATGTATTTTATCAAAACCGGCACACCGGCATGAATACTGGTTGTACCACGATCAGACCTTTACACTAGCAAAATCGGCACACCGGCATAAACCGGTTTGACAACCTTTTACATTACTAATGCATTAAGTAAAAATTTACATAACGTTTATATGTTTTTTATATATTTTCAATAAATAACTTCTAAATGTAGTACTTTCGTAAATTATTTTTTTATTAGATAACCTATTACAAAAAATTTACATAACGTTGTTTTATAATAGTTACGTACATTAAAATGCATTTTGTAAAGCTTATGGAGTGATACTTACTAATGCATTACATGAAACTTATTGACAGATAGATATTTCGAATGATTAAAAACATTACGTAAAGCTTATTAATAGATAGTTAGTTCTTATGCATCACTACTAAAACTGATGATATAATTCTTTCGAAATGATTCAAACATAAAGTTTATAATGGTATTTTACCAGAAAATTTAGAAATATTTGATATTTCTAATTATTAAATAAATTGATATAATTTTAAATATAATTAATTTCTTACCGATGTGGAGCGCGGGCCAAAAAACTAGTTAACTTCTTAAAAGAACAAGTTCTACAGAACTGTTTATAAGGACTTAATACGTGACCTTAAAAATAGGCTAGCTCTAATATTATGTCACAAACTAACTAGTCTCAATTACTCGAGTTGTTGAGAGAAGGTTGATTATTGATCTTATACTACTCTACGCCCCCTTGAAGCGGAAGCCAACTCATGGGCTTTAAGTTCTTATCGTTCCATCATACCTTGGGATTAGATCAACTATTAGTATCGAGGGGTCGTGGAGATTCGAACACAAGACCACTTAATCATACCAGCTCTGGTATCATGTCATAAACCAGATGGTCTCAATAAATTGAGTTGTTGGGAGAGGTCATGTGTACAAGTCCTCAAGACCACCAATATTATCGTTGTCTTTAAAGCATGTCATAAACTAGCTGGTCCAAACAAATCGATCAACTGTTAAATATTGTGGGTTGTGGAGATTCGAACACAAGATCACTTAATCTTACCAGCTCAAATACCATGTCATAAACCAGTTGGCCTAATGAATCAAGTTGTTGATCGAGAGGTAAGGTGTTCAAGTCCCCACGATGTCCAATATTAATCGTGGTCTTCAAAGCATGTCATAAACCAACTAGTTCCAATAACTCGAGTTGTTGGAAGAGGTCCAATTATGATACTTAACTACTTTCTTACAGTCCCCCTCAAACAAAAAACAACTCATTGTCTGAAAGCATATCATAAATCAACTGGTCCCCAATACTTTTTTATTTATCACAAACTCTATTAATTTTATTGGGACCAGTATTAACCTGCCTAATACGACAAAGTCCACGTCACCAATGGGCCCAAGCACACTGTCAAGGTCATTCTACCTTGGGTCCAAACCTACCCTTAGACACCTCTCTAAGGCGTCCACCCTAAGGCACCTCTCAAAGGCGTCCACTTTTTTGGAAGCCTTGAGGCCTATACAAGGAGGCTCAAGCTCTCCACATGCATATAGCACGTTAACATATGGGAAGAGGAGGAGGAGGAGAACTGAAATTGCTACTAACTCACCTTCGAATTGATCTACTGCATATCTAGCAGACCGAATCAGAAGAATATATAGCACATGATGATGAGAAGGGTCAACATCTGAAAGCGAAGCTGAACCAAAAACGAAAGACACGTACGTAGAGTCTACGTTTTCTTTGAAGCATCTTCTCTGGCTATATTTGCTGAAATATAACGATTACTCGGTTTCCACATCCATCGTCTTTAATTTGTTACAGTGGTTATAGGCACTTGTCATGATCAGCCCTAGTTCTACATCCATGAAAGTCTGGCAAAGCATAGGGAAAGCAATCAAGGAACAAAACTAAGGTCGAAAACAGAATGGGAAACAGTGTCTTTACTACGTCTTTGTCTTTTATGATCCAACAATGTGTATATATATAGTAATACTTGTATCTACACCTCTTTTGTAAAGACTTACCTAACCCTAAATATAACATTACCTTCATCCTAGCTCCCAGTAATCATTCTAGCTCCGATCCTCTTTGATAACACTGATTTTAATTAAGTATTGCATTGTTCAAAACCACGTATGTATAAAACCATCCTGAGTACTCCTCATGAATTTCATTTCTATTTCTTTTCTTCGTTTCCGGTCCAGAAATCTAGCAATAAACAAAAAAACATGTTAACTTTTCATTATGTTTTATGTTTGTTTTCAACTCGGCAAACAGATTGTGATTGCTTCCACCTGTTTCCGAAAACAACAAGATGTTACTTCCGTCGGTTGTCAGCATCTTTTTCTCATATTTTCAATGAAAAACACATTTTTTTCCTAACTTCTTGATGAGGTGAAATATTCAAAAGACATTACTCATAATTATTCTTAATACTTTTTTTTTTGTCCTTTGTTTTTTTTTTCTCTTTTACCAATCTACAATTGAAAATGCATTTCCTTTGCATTTCAAACACAAAAATATTTCATTACAAAATGTATACCGTAAAAGGAGGAATTTTACAATATTATATAGTATTGGTGCTATAGGTTTTTACCTTTATGGTACAACTTGAAATTGTACATTCAATGTTATGGTACAGTTTTAGATTATACCTACACTGTTTTGTACATATTCTTTATGGTACAACTTGAACTTGTACCTTTATGTGATGGTACAACTTCAACTTGTAAAGTTGTACCATAACATAAGAGTAAAAATGTCTTTATGGTACAACTTGAACTTATACATTTAATGTTATGGTACAACTTCAAGTTGTACATTAAAACAACAATACTTTATAGCATAGTAAAAGGGTTCACCGTAAAAACCTATAGAAGTAATTTATATGAAAACAATATGTTAGATTTTATTGTAAAATGCAACTAGTTTCTCTCACACTATATAAACTGTGCAAATTAATCCCCCTAACGTAACACTTGCTCGCACCAACTGCAAAGTTCCATCTCTTAAAAAATAACATCACATCCAAGATTTAACTAATCGATCGTTATGGGGAGCATCGCGGCCAACTGGAAGAAGCTGAGCGGGGAGGACGAGTGGGCCGGCCTGCTGGAGCCGCCGCTCGACGCCGACCTCCGCCGGTACCTCATCCACTACGCGGAGCGGGCCCAGGCCCTCTACGACGCCTTCAACGACGACAAGCTTTCCACGGCGTACGGCTTCAGCCGCTACCCGCCCGACGAGGACTTCTTCGCCAGCGTCTTCCTCCGGAACGGGAACCCTTACGAATACGAGATCACCCACTTCTTCTACGCCTCCACGGCCTACACGGTGGGCGACTGGGCCGTCGCCGACGGCCGGTCCGCGTGGATCGGGTACGTGGCCGTAAGCACGGAGAAAGGTAGTATAACAATTAGACTTTCTTTTTTTTTTTTTTTTTGTGTATTATTACTGAAATCATATAGGATGGATATGGAGTAGAGACTAACTCCTGTAATATCGCTAATATTAATACGAAAATTACCCAACTTTGTGATACTCTGATAGGTACATGGAGGTTGGGGAGGCGGGATATCTTGGTGTGCTGGAGGGGGACGAAGACAAGGGCGGAGTGGTTCCAGGACGCGAGCTCTGCAATGGTTCCGGCTTCCGAGGTTTTTGGGAGTACGGCTCATGATCCCATGGTGCATCAGGGATTCTTCAGCGTTTACACCCATAACAGCCCTGATTCCACCTACAACAAGACCAGCGCTCGCCAACAGGTGCCTACAATTAGTATTGTTATATGGAAAATTCTGAGCTAAGTCGAGAAGTTCCAACCACCCATATATAAATGAAGAATTAAAATATAAGAATTAACTCAATAATAGGAAACTGACATGCGGCTGATTGGATCGAGCTCATACGCCAAATCAAGGTTGGAGGAGCTAAGAATTTTTCATAGTTATAACATATAACAACCCCAAATGGATTACATGGTAAAAATAACAATTCGGGTTCATGTGCTTGATGGTTAGGAATGGGTCAAATGGTTTTTAACCGTTTGATATGAAACAGATGAACCGCACCTGGTTTGATTGGTTCATTGGTTGACTATTATTTTTGTAAATAATAAAATAATAGTTTAAGGTAAACTAAAATCATTCCATCATAATCATTGATTTTATTTCTACTTCCTTTATTCCGGTTCCCATCTCCTCTGTCGGTTTTATGTGTTGCACTACGGATTGTCATCCTAATTACTAACTTGATTTTTTTTTAAATTATGATTTTTCTGAAAAACAGTTTGAATGATTTGTGATACCTTTTGATAATGAATACTATAAACGGGTTTGAAATCATTTTAGGTTAGTGATTATAAATTCATATTTATTATATATCACATAAACAATTTAGTTCATTGCTGAACTATAAACCACTAAAATTTTCAAACAAATTTAGTAACCTAGTATATCAATATTAGCTGAATCAATTTCATCATGATCATCTATCCCTTTTACACATGCATACATACAGGTGCTAGCAGAGGTGAGAAGGCTAGTGGACAAATACCGCGACGAGGAAACCAGCATCACCGTGGTCGGACACAGCTTAGGCGCCGCCTTGGCCACCCTCAACGCCGCCGACATAGTCACCAACCACTACCACAAACCGACCCACACCGGTCCAACCACTTCTGGCGGCTGCATGGTCACCGCGTTCGTCTACGGCTGTCCTCTCACTGGCGACCAAGGCTTCCACGACATGTTCACGGGCCTTTCCCACCACCTCCGCCTCCTCCGGATCCGGAACTTCCCTGACCCGGTCACCACCTACCCGCCGGAATTCTTCGGGTTCGTCCACGTCGGGAAGGAGCTGGTCATTTATATTAAGTCGCCTTACATAAAGCCGGGTCCGAACCACCACAGCTTGGAGCTCTACATGCACGGACTGGACGGGTACAATGGAGTCCGGCCGTTTGAGCTGGTGGTGAGGCGGGATCTGGCGCTGGTGAACAAAGGGGAGGATCATCTCAAGGATGAGTTCAAGGTGCCGCTGAATTGGTGGACGGAGAAGAACAAGGCGATGAGACAGCTGGGTGATGGGTCCTGGGCGATGGCTGACTACATGCCGCCCCCTCCTGCTGCGGCGGAGGACGACGGTGAAAGTTGATGTCCGGGGAAGTTGTGCTGGTCGGAGCAGTAACAATATAATAATAAGAGAATGAAAATAGAAAAATTTAAATGAAGGGTTGATTTGAGCAATGATAATGGGAGAGTACTAAAATCTTATAAATTACTCTATTTTCTAAATTTGTTACGAATTTTATAGGTAATTTTACCTATACTTTAAATTTTATGAGAAGCCATAACCTCCCCTGATTTCAACCTAGCTTTGAGTGTATATTTATGTTGGATTACCCAATGATGGTAATTTACAAATTATTATTATTATTATTATTATTATAGTTAGTTTGAAATTTTTTTCTCATTAAGATATTGCATGTTTTTGGTTGTACATAGGCGACATCTACAAAACACTACAAGACAATGTCAATAAATCACTACAAAAAAGACATATAGAAGTGACGGAATCCTTCTGACGACACTTTTTTCGGTTGGAAATAAACTTTTTGTGACAAAAATTTATCGTCCTCATAAAAACGTACAATATTTGTGACAAACATCAATCCTCGTCAATAAAGCCCAAAACATTTGTCACTAAAAGTGAAAATAACAAATACGAGGAACGTCATCTAACTTTTACTAAGGACATTTCAACTTTTGTCACAAATACAAATTATTTATGACCAAATTGAAATAGGCGTCAGAAATAATATGTTTATTTGACGCAGAAAAGGAGGAAAAAATTCATGAATATGATTTTTTGAGGACACAAATTTTTCATCAGAAAATGTTGTTGGAAATAGTATTATTTGTTAGGAATTTCCCTATCTCTCAGAAAGACAAACGTTTTTATGAGGGAACGTATTTGGTCTTGATAAAAGTTTGTTAGAAAAGTGACTCGACAAAATGGCCATCACAAATGATTATTTCGTTGAAAAAACTTCGTGAGGAAAATACTTTCCGTGAAGAATTCATATGTCGTCAATAATATGCAAACAACGTTGTCACATATAGAACATTATTTACAAATTTCGCTTGTCGGAAAAATTTCTTTACATATGAACAAATTCTTAGTTTTAAGAGGTGAAATTGAAAATAACCTTAAACAAAAGGTCATGAATGTTCTCGAACCATGGATCTCTTGTTCGCAAAACAAAGTCCTAACCAATTAGACTGGTAACATTTTATGTTAAATACATGTTTCGTTGAGTATTTATTCCTAACAAAAATCTATAAGCAACAAAGAGCTCTCTGCCTTCTCTGCAAATTCATTCCCTTTCTTCCTCTGCAATAAACGAAGGAAGCCCAAAACATTCCCTTTCTCCACTTGTGTTCAACGACGATAGAATTGGTGGTTCTGGGTTTGCAACCGACAACGATGGGTGGTGATTCTGGGTTTGCATCCGACGGCGATGCAATTGGTGGTTTCTCCACTTGTGTTCGGCGGCGATAGACATTACCTTTTTTTTAAACTAAACTCTAAACCCTAAAACCTGAATCCTGAACCCCGAATCCTGAACATTCCCTTTCTCCACTTGTGTACCTTAAACCCCGAATCCTTAAACCTAGAAAAAAACTGAACCCTATCCTGTAAAAACTAAATCATAAACCCTAAATCTTGAAACATGTAAAAAACATTACCTTGACCCTATAAAAAACTTTACCCTAAGTCAGCGAGTGGGGACCAGGAGCAACGCCCCGCTCAGGGGGTTCCCGAGGGGGGGGGGGGGCGATGCTTCCCCGGATGGGGGCTCGAGGGCCATAAACCCTGAATTTTAACGCGCGCTACCTATAAACTTTCCATTATATTATCACCAAACTTGAACTCTAAAACAACAAACTTTATAACCCTAAAACACTGAACCGTAAACTCTAAAGTGTAAAACCCTGAACATTAAGAACTTCCTCTAAACCCAAAAACCTTTAACGCGCTACATAAAGGCATAGTTAGTTAGTAAATACCTGTACGTATTATATTCGTCCAAAAACTTATGTATCCGTTCTAAACACGTATAAAACCCATATAACACTGTTAATGTCCATATATAAAACCTGTACTTATTTTTATCTATTTAATACTTCTTGTGCCGTATTTTACTTAGAATAGCTTACTAGCTATTAATTAAAAAAAATTGTGTCCATCCGTGTATAGAGTAAAATTCTTTATTAAAAACACGTACATCAATTATATTGTTTAGCTTTTTGTTGATAATCATTCAATTCATTTATATTTGAAGAATTTGAAACAAAAGTAACTTTGAAGACCAATTAAAAATTACCATAAATTCCTTCTCAAGAACTGTACACATTTTTCTCTTATCCGTAATACCCAATTTGTTTAGAGCAATAAAAAATTACCATATAAAATCCTGCCAATTAGCTTTAAGCGTTGATCAATTGAGAATAGATAAAAAAAAATTACCGTAATTAGCTCGTTAACATAAAGGCAAGAAGAGGGAATCCTTTCCCAAATAAAAAGCAAACAAAAAAATAAATTAATACTTAATCGGTGGGCAAAAATCATACCTTCCTACCGAGGCAAGAACAATGTGCGTTTGGCTTCTCTTTTGCTGCATTTCTTCTTGGGGCAAGTTTCTTTGAATTTTATTTTGCATAAACCGGGGATTTTGGGCGCTGTAGGAGTACCCGCCCCAAACAATTTCCCAAAACAAAATCAACGGGGAAAATCCCGCCTTCCCATCCCCAAAACCGCCTTAATTAACTCTGTCAGAGAACCTTTCCACAATAACCAATCCCTTTCTCCAAAACCCAAACCCCTCTTTTCCCATTCCGAGCTATGGCATGTACTTACTACTCATGGACATGGACTTGCCCCCCTGTCCACACTTAGCCAAATTTGCGTACTTATCACAAGCATGTGCAGGTTGGAATTCTTTTAGATTCTTGGACATGCCCCCTACTCCATTATTCATGTGGGTGACATGCCTCCTTGCCCATACTTAGCTAAATTTTCAACACTACGAGAACTCTTTTGGCATTCCCACATCTTTTCTTGTTGGACTTGACCTCATATCCACTGTTTGCGATTGGTTGCATATCCTCTTGTCCAGACTTAACCATAGTTTTACACTTATAAAGGTCATGGGTGGCTTGGAGCTGTTGTGACTACCAAGACATGCCCCCGACTTCATACTTCATGATGGGTGACACTGACATGCCCTCATGTCCAGACTTAGCCAAACTAGCATGCTTATCACAAACATGTGTGGCTTGGACTTCATATGACTTTTTGGACATGCGTTTTCCATAATTAGCCATATTTTCAAATCTGCAATAACTTTTATGGCTTTCTTGCGTCGTGACTTGTTAGATATGCCCCAATTTCCACTACAAGTGGTTGGATGCATGCCCTCATTTCCAAACTTAGCCAAATTAGCATGCTTAGCACAAGCATGTGTTGCTTGTGATTGATGTGGTCTCTTAGAAATCACATGCACCCTGGATGGACTTTTAGGCTTCACCTTGTGGGAAGTTAGACTTTCATGCCCCCCTTGCTGAGCTCTTGGTGTTTTGAGTCCATCAGAATGGCTTCTTTGTCTACTCAATAGGGGTGGCTTCGGGGGTGGGCAAGCATGTGGTGGTACTTGTTCCACATTGAATGGATCTTCACCATCTCGTTCATTGACAAGTGCCTCATCTGATCTTGTCTCGAGAACAAGCGGTTGAACATCACCTTGTACATGCAAGACCCTATGATTGGTGTTCGGAGTGGAGGTGGACCTCTAACCACAACTATCACATTGAGGGAGTGGTTTGGTTGCCACTGGAGGTGACAAGCTCTTCTGCCATAGTTGGCCATTCTGGTCATTAGCAGAAGAGTTTGTACCATCTAGTGGCAAATCTCTTGATTGAATCACTTGCTTTATCAAAAGGTGTTTCAAATCATTGAAATCATCATTATTTTTGTTAACCAACTCTATAAGTTGACTTAAACGATTATCTAGATGAGAAGTGAGAGATGCTAGGCGGAGGTTTACTTGTTGGGCACCACGATGAAGGCCGACTAGGCATCCCTCCAAGGAATAACGATGTTCCTCCATGGCACGGACGTTCTCCACCCTCAACATGCGGTTCTCCTCCATGGCTTGACAGTTCTCCGCCATCATCTTGCGGTTCTCCTCCAAGGCTTGACGATTCTCCACCATCATCTTGCGGTCTTCCTCCAATATTTTGTGAAGTAACTTGTTGTTGGTGGTTATATCAACACTTGGTGCCACCGGTGACGAAGTCTCCACCACGCCATTGTTTCCGGCAACATACTTCATCTCTTGGCCAAATTCAAACTTAGCCACGTGCTTCTTCACAAGCCCAGGTAAGAGATCACCTTCTTGTTGTCTCTGTCTTGGAGCCATAAAATCAAACACAAGGTTCCACCAGGTGTGCCAAATTTGTTTTCCGGTGAGAAAACTTGCGTTGAAATGAGATTAATGCACCTTTGACTAATGGTTTCTGGGAAATGAGATTAATGCACCTACTAAGACACGGCTCACACCTCTTCAAACAAAGTTCGAATGAGGGTATTTGATTAATGGTTTCTGGGAACGAGATCTAAATTAAATTACTTCTACTCCTATGGAGGTTCGACGAGAGCTCCAAACTACGAACTACATCTATGGCTACATCCTACATGATAGAGAAAAGGTAAAGGATAAACTTGACATGTGTGTCAGTTGTTTGGTTTTGGGAACCTTTGTCTCTGTTCACCCCTCCTCTTATTTATAGCCACAAGTAGGTAACCGCCATAGAAAACCGCTTGTTTGATAACTGCTACAAAGAACCGCTCCCCCTTCTTCGGTAGAAACTGCCTCTTGGATAACTCCCAAAAAGATCCACTCCCTGCTTCCTCGGAGTGGTGGTTACTCCTTCAACCGCCTAGGGGCCTCTCTTGTAACCGTCGTGGGTCTTGGAGTGTAGCTTGTCTCGCCTAGTCTTGTTCTGAATCTCGTGTCATGCTAGTCTTTTGATAAGCATGTGGTGTCTCACAAAGGGGGTCGTGGTCTTCTTGCCTCTTGAGAGATATTCACTAGTGATATAATGCTCCATCACCACACCCTTTTTATTTGTGTCCATGGCCCCTCTCATGAGGCGGCATGGACCTCTCAATCGTGCACATGGCCCCTCTCGTGAAGCGGCATGTTCTTCCAAGACTTAGAATATTTTTAGGTCATTCAAATTTGGTCATAAGGTGGCATGGCCTTCATTCGTGGCCATGGACCTCTCATTCATGCTCGTGGCCCATCCTGTGACACACATGACCCTCTCAATCTCTAGAGGGACATGACCCTCCTCGTTAAAGCGACAAGTCCTTCTCCACACTTAGAATATCTTTGTCTTCTTTAAAGTGCGATTCGCGGCCTTGCGTACATGGCCCCTCTCGTGACACGGCATGCGTCAATCATGCCTAAGCCTCTTGTCTCCCATCCATTCCCCTTCTCCTGACTCGGCATGGACGTCTCATCTTGTCTCGCGTCCATGCCTCTTCTCGTGAAGCGAGATGACACGTGCTTCTCCTTGAAGCGGCATGTAACTCTTCCAGACTTAGTTTTTTTCCAGTCATTCAGTCTTGATCTTGGGGTGGCATGTGCTCCTCGATTTCTAGATGGACATGGCCCTCTTCATGAGGCGGCACATGCTTCTAGATTTTATATGGACATGGCCCTCTTCGCTGAGGCGGCATGTCACTCTCCAGACTTAGTGACTTGGGCTTAAATTCAATATCCATAAGACCCAAATTAAACAATATTAATTGTTATAATGAGTGTGGAGTTATAAACTCATTGATTATCTTGTAACTCACCAATGTTGTACAAGACAAATTTTATGGTATAAAGTGTAAACAATTCCACAGATGGGAATCCCCTCCACCGCTGATTGCCCTTCCCTTTCCCTCCGGCCAATTCTTTCTCCCTTTCTTCAATTCTACTCAAAAGTCAAAGTTTCCAATGAGCTCAATTGATTTTCTCCTTCTCGATCTTTCTTAAGATCATAAGTTGTGAGCTTTAGTAAGGTTAGTTGCATTTCAATTCCAAGTTTTGATTTTTCTACACCAGCCTCTTGGTGTTGGGTTTACGTTTAAGTTTGATTTACAATTATTCTTTCTCCCCTTATTCATTTGGCACTCCTAGATATTATTGGTAAATTATTAAGATTTTGGGTAAATACAATATATTAGCCACAACTATTATAAAGCGGAGAATTATATCCATAACTATGGAAATTCAAATTATTAGCCAAACGTTAACTCTCTGTTAACAATTTCGTTAGTAATGCTGACTAAACTTTAATGTTTAAAGTTATTAATTAAAGCAGTCCGCCGTGGCGGCTGCCGTGGCCGATGATATGGCCTTCACCGTTAAAAATTCAATAATAATAACGGACAATTAGCCATATCTTGATCTGCAACAATAGTCATGGCTAATAATTTGAATTTACATAGTTGTGGCTATAATTCCCACCTTCATAATAGTTGTGGCTAATATATTATGTTTACCTACCCTAAAATTTTGTAATCAATTGTGCTTGCCAGCAAATTAAGCACCTTTGCTTTGATAGTTGTGAGATCTCTGCCTCTTACACTAAACCTCTTTGTCGCATGCATTTTTGTATTTATGGAACCGGTTGAAAAGTTTAATTCAGACACTAGGTTTCATTTTGTGTGTTTATGAGAACATCAGTTTAGTTTAGTATGTCCATACAACAAAAACTCAAACTTTTGTGTGTTCATGACGGCTAATAATGGGAAGAAGGTATGGGTTGTTAGTGCACAGATCTAGAGAGACAGATAGAGAGTCGCCAAAGGGCGCTCAAGCTAAGCTACTTAATTATTCTTTCTCAATCATACTTCTCTATCTCATTGGCTCTAAAAAGGGCTTTAACTATTGTTTACAATTCAAATGAGGCTACTGATGTGTTTTCCGGCGAGGAAACTTGTGTTTGAACTCAATCAATGCACTTTTGACTTCTTGGACAACGATAATTATACGGTCCATTTCTCTCCGAACAATGTTCGAACGAGGGTGTTTGATGTTTTGATGGTTTTTTGGGAACAAGCTACGTTACTCTACTCCTATGGAGGTTCAGTGAGAGCTCCGAAAACTAAAAGCTGATTTGCAAGGAAAAGATAAATTTTGACATAGTGTGTCAAATGATTGGTTGTGGAACCCTTGCTTCGTCTTCGTTTCTCCTATTTATAGCCATCCCTTGTAACCGTCGTGCAACCGCCTCTTTGTAACCGCTGCTCCACTGCTTGGTGTTTGATGTAGCTTGCTTGACGCCTTGACTGTCTTGCGTGCTTGCCACTTGATAACTAACCCTTGTGCCATGGAGGTGTCTTGTTTGATGAGTGAAGCCTTCACACTTGGTGGTACTCGTGCTAACCACCTTGACATGACGTCATGCTCGACACCAGGGTGCTTGGCGGTTCGATGGATCCGCACTGACCCCCTTGGGGTGGCATCATGCTTGACACCCTAGTGTTTGGTATCCGGTGCTTGACCCCCTGTAGTTGGATCTCCATACTAGCCAAATTTTGCCATTCTTCACCGCCATGGTTTAGGGACTCCCTTGCCAACATGCTTGATACCCGGTACGCGGCTAGACCCCCCTTGCGTCTCGCCATACTCGACTCACCTTGGATGTTATCACGCTTGACCCCCTTGGACGATGTCATGCATGACCCCCCTGGTGCTTGACCCCCTTGGACGGTGTCATGCATGACCCCCCTGGACGGTTGGATCTCCATACTTAGCCAATTTTCACCTCGGCATCATGCTTGACACCCTAGTGCTTGACCCCCTTGGATCGTGTCATGCATGATCCCCCTGGTGTAAGGTAGGTAGATGGCATAGTGCTTGACCCCCCTTGGATGATGTCATGCATGACCCCCCTGGTGCTTGACCCCCTTGGACGGTGTCATGCATGACCCCCCCTGGACGGTTGGATCTCTATACTTAGCCAATTTTCACCTCGGCATCATGCTTGACACCCTAGTGCTTGACCCCTTTGGACGGTGTCATGCATGATCCCCCTGGTGCAAGGTAGGTAGATGGCATAGTGCTTAACCCCCCTTGTGCTATGGGTCTCAACACTTAGCCAAATTTTGGCTCTCTTTGCCACCACAGTTAGCTCGCGTCTCGTCATACTCAACACACATTGGATGGTATCATGCTTGACCCCCCTTGTACAAGACCCCCCTTGGACGATGTCATGCATGACCCCCCTTGGATGGTGTCATGCATGACCCCCCTTGTGCTGTGGGTCTCAATACTTAGCCAATATTTTGGCTCTCTTTGCCACCACACGGCGGAAGGGTACTCGCGATGACCCCTTGTGGTTGGGTCTCCACGACTTACTTGGGTGGTTGATGTTGAAGGTTGTCAACACGCTTGACACTTGACCCCCCTTGCGTGATGGGTGGGTATTTGATGGGTCAAGTGATGTGTTGAGGTACCTGGTATGAAGCCCAAAATACCATTATTTAGGCCCAACCTAAACCAATTTAATTAACATGGTTAAGTTGGCCTTATAAATCACTACCACCTCTTGAAAATAATCAATGTGGTATTGAATGATTTTTTAGTGGTAAACATGATGAGTGATTAGGGATGGCAATGGGGCGGGTTTGGGGCGGGTTTGCCTAAACCATCTCCATCCCCATCTTCAAATACCCAAACCCATACCTGCCCCATACCTATGCGGGGGAATGTTTTGCAAACCCATCCCCATACCCGTGGGTTTCGGGTACCCATGGGTAATACCCATCCCCGTATATCCAACATTATTCTACCTAAAATTTACAAGAAAAGTTTTAATTATAACCATAAACTAAACTATTATATCATGAAGTCAACAAAACACGGTCATTTTCTAAATACGATTCAATGAATATGATCCTAAAACATCCATTAATACATATTATAGACTACAATATTTTTTAAATTATTATGCTCTAACTCTTGATACATTTACTAAGTAATAATTAACTAACATAATCTTGTTGACAAGGGGGAAAGTGAAAGAGTGGAAGGAGAATTGAGGGAAATGAATTAAGTTTTGTTTAAGGTGGTTACTCAATTGCATTTCTACTATTTATTTTCTCGAGTTATCATCATCATCATTGATAGATTACAATTTAATCCACATATTTTTTTGATATGTGAAGAAATTCTCTTGGTGGGGCGGATATGAGTATGGGTATGGGGTGGGGGAGGCTAAAACCATACCCGCCCCATTACCCATCAAACTTTTTGCGGGTTTTACCCATACCCGCCCCATACCCGGTCAAAGCGGGGATTCCCCACGTTGACTGGGTCGGGGGCGGTCGGGTACCCGCGGCCATGGGTTTGATTGCCATCCCTATGAGTGATGATGATGATCATCTCCGGTAGGAGTGTCAATTCGGGTTTGGGTTTTCGGTTTTAACCGAACCCGAATCGATAATATGTATTATTGGTTTTTTTTGGGTTTTTTCGGGTTTTATTTTTCGGTTTCGGTTTCGGGTTTAGCTAAAGATACAAACGCTTCATATCTCATAGAGTGTTTTCGTTTTCAGGTTTCGGTTTTGCCTTAATCGAACCCGAAACCATTAGGAGATTTTTTGGTTTTCGGTTTTCGGTTTTCGATTTTTCCTTAATCGAACCCAAACTCGGATTCGGTTTTCAAAGAATAACGAATATAGGCATGTTACCCAAACCCCGAACCCAACCGGCAGCCCTAATCTCCGGTGAATTAAATGATCATCCAACCACCAAATATACTTTATTCATTCATCAACCTTTGAAATAGAACAAATGATTTGCGAATGATATTTGGACTTATGCCTTTTGTTTTAAGTAGTGTAATAAAGGCTTCCCTAACCCAGCTAAGATTTTGGGTTCAACTGTTACCACCATTGCGTTTCTGTTCTTAAAAAGAAGCACTTTTCAGCTTTCGATTAGTAAACTGAGAAGAATCTATGTGAACTAAATTACATGTGGCGTGATTAAATTTTATCAACAAGTCACATGTTCTCTGCCAACATATCTAGCATCGTGAATTCAACAAAATTATGTTTCCTTTCACTAACTTTCCAGACTATTTTATAGTTGATTGTATTAGTCCTGATGAGGTATTCAATTAAGTCGATTGTTGTGGTTATATAACATTCATCATATTGTAGCTTTTTTATCATTAAAATGAGTTTTATATACCACTGTAGTAATATGTGATCATTTGTCATTTGCAAGTATTACAGATGTTATCAAATTATGATACCCAAGATAATGCAAGCATGTATATGTTCGGGACTTTTAATTCCCTTTGCATGAGCTTCTTATTTTTCTGTTCTTTCCTTGTTTCCGGTTTGTTTATGTCTATAATAGTCGTTATCCCAATCTGATTATTAAAATTCTTTTTGCTGGAAATTTGTAATAGTTGGTTCTTATTAGAGCCTTGCTGACATACACATTAGTTTCCGATTTGATTGTGGAATTGATGATGCATATTAGGGATGAAATCTTTTGCTGCAAATTTAAGTGACTTATGTGATGAGTTGTGTGAATAATAATATATATCTTAAACTTCATGAATGTTTTATTTTAAAAAATAGTTTCCTAAAACCTTCCTCCACAATTACTTTGTCTTTCGTCTTAAATTGGGATTTTATATTTACTATTTTAAAGTGTGGTCCTTTGATTTTTCCTGTAAGACCCATTAGCAATATGCAAGCCTCTGATGCTGTGATATCTTTAGAAGTCAAGCAGTTAATCCCTTTGCAACAGATAAATGTGATATCAAATATATTGGGTTAATTGTATGGTTGATCACTGAGATTACAAAAAACGTTCATGTTTGATCACTGAAAATATTTAAATCCAATTTTGGTCACTCAAATTAGTTAAATGGTTCAAGTTTGGTCACTCTCCGTCCAACTCTGTTAAATTTGTCTGATGTGGCAGTCAACCCTCAAAGTTGACCGTTAACTCAGTGATGTGGCAATTAAAAAATAAAAAATAAAAAAAATTTAGTTTTCTATCATTTTCAACTCATTTTCACAATAAAGTAAAATAAATAAATAAATAATATTATAATTACAAATTGCATCGACCCTTCATCACTTGCAGTGTCATCAAGCTCAGTTTCAAAGTTCTCCCAAAACCCATCTCTTTTTTGGCCACTCCAGCTCCAATTTGTCTCCACCAATCGGTAAAGCTAAGATCTTTAGTAAATGCCATAGCTCTCTCAGACTCTGTAGGTCAAGAAGCTATCGAGGTGCTCTGGTTTTTGGGATGAATAGGAACCTTACTAGCAATCCCATTACCAAATTCATTCCTCGTCCTTCAATTTCGGCATCTGCTTCTTCCTCTTCCCTCAGTGGCTCTGCCGGGCGCTTTCCCGGAGCAGCTGTCGGATACAGAGGAAAGAAAGAACTGCTTCTTCCTCTTCCCTCAGTGGCTCTGCCGCCGCTTTCCCGGAGCAGCTGTCGGATACAGAAGAAAGAAGAAGAAGCAAATAGCTGGCATTGATCAAGATGGACTGGTGGATCCTGAACTTTTAGCAGACCCAGACAATTGTTTCTGCGAGTTCAGAGGCGTGAAGATGAACCATAAGCGAATCGCAATCGCAATCGCCAGAGGCAAATGGCTCTTCGCCTCAAATTGCTTCTTCTGATCCTGATAAGAAGCTGGGGTTTCCTGTCGTCTTACTGCATGACTTTGGAGCTTCATTGTTCTCATGGAGCAGGGCGTTGAAGAGGTTGGGAGAAGCCACATCTGCTCCTAAAGTTGTTGCCTTTGATAGACCAGCCTTGGATTACGTAACTACAATGCAGTCAAAAGCGCGATTCTACCTAGAAACGGAAAAGGGTAAAATCGTAAAGCGTAGAATTAAAGCGTAAAAGCGTAAGTTTTTGACACATGCTCTAAAATAACAAAAAAATTGTTAAATACGACATATATTATGTAAAATATGAGTGCACAGAATTTAGAAAAGTTAATAAGCACATGCAATTCAAACCTAAAGTAGAGAAGCTAATAGCCTATTAATAATAAGTTCATAAACATGGGAGCGGATCATGTCAGTAACTCTCATTGTGGGCTCAAGATAGGGTGCATAACCATGGGTTATGCATCCATCAATAACCAAATCTGAACCCTTCATTTAGAAAATCCAGATCTAAGGATGGAGAATTAAAGATCATTTTTATTTTCTCTATATTTCTTAATCGGCTCATATCTTTTTCGTTTTAACTCGGATTTTAATTTTTTTTGCACAGGTGGAACGAGTTCATCGTGCTCTACAAAATGAGATCAATTTTAAATATTTTTTTAGAACAAAAAATTATGGTCTCTCGGTACCAACTGCATACCATATGGTATTTTCTTCATTTTTAATTCGTTTTTGAAAACGTTTGCACAGAATGGACGAGTTCATCATGATCTATTAGATCTACAAATTTCTGGGTGAACAAATTACAGGACCAAAAAATACCACACAATACCATACAATACCACCCTGGTACAGGGTGGTATTGTATGGTATCTTCTTCGTTTTTAATTCGTTTTTGAAAACGTTTGCACAGAAGGGACGAGTTCATCATGATCTATTGGATCTACAAATTTATGGGTGAACAAATTATAGGACCAAAAAATACCACACAATACCATACAATACCACCCTGGTACGGGGTGGTATCTTGTGGTATACAATGTTAAAAGTCGTAAATGACAATTAATATATTTCTACTATCATGTATTCAACCATCCTACAGTCTTGGTTTGTTCATACCACCATGGTACTTTTTTCAAACCATATGTATGCTTTTATTTCAATACCAGTCAATACCATATGGTATAGACTGGTAAAAAATGGCTCAATTTTTTTTGTTCGAAAAATATATTAAAGTGGATATCATTTTGAAGAGCACAATTAATCTGATCTAACTGTGCAAAAAAAAAAAAAATTTTGACTTAAAATGAGTGAGAAATCGTTCGTCAAAGATTAAAGAGGGGAAAATTAAAGGCTTTCCAGGAGAGAGAGGATGCTGATGTCATGCTGATGTGGACGGGTTACTCATGGTTACTCACCACAAGGTTACTCACCTGATCTGCTCCCCTTATTGTGAACTCGACTCGACTCGGCTCGAACTCGACTCGTTAAGATCTTAATAAACAAGCTAGCTCGAACTCGACTCGACTCGGCTCGTTAATAAACGAGCTGAGCTCGACTCGTTAATAAACGAGCTGAGCTCGACTCGTTTATTAACTAGCCGAGCTCAAACTCGGTAAAACTCGACTCGACTCGGCTCATTTGCAGCCCTACACATACAATAGCAAAAGAGTATGACCACATCTTAGTTTAATTAGTTCCTTATAATTGTAAAAAAAATGTTTGATACCATATACGGTTTCCAACAGCAGTAGTAGCCAATAGGCATGGCCTGTTTAGTTTGATTTTGTACAGTTTATTGGTCTTTCATCAAAACTCGATCGGCCAACGGGCCGGGGCTAACGCTAATTTATTATATAATGTAATGGTGGATACACCCTTTATTTATTTACAACTAACGGAAAGATAGAAATGCCTTCAGTTTTTTTTATTATTATTTCCATACATATACTGAAGGCTTTATTTGAAAAACATTACTGCTATATAGTAGGTGATTGTGGTAGTTGTTGCGTACGAATGATGGTGGTTGTGTTTTGCTGAATTGTTAGTCGGCGTTTGATATCACCAAAGCTATTTTGCGCCTCTTGTAGGTTTTGACCTCTGATGTCTTGTTATTGGCTGAAGCTGCAACGACCTTTCCTTTTGGTTAGGGAGAAATATGCCTCTTATTCATGTTGGCTGAATTTGCGGCCGGTTCAATTGGGTGCTTTGGTTGGGCAGTGTTGCAACTTGCTTCTTCATTAGTTGAGACATTTTATCTATGTCATGCTGTGAAGTAAGTGCAGATTAGGACTGGGTGGTTAATCTGATTCATACTTACCGAGAAGGGAATAGAGTCGCGGACTGGCTCTCGAAGCACAGTCTCGTCTATCCCTACGGTATGTATGAGTTGGATATACCGCCAAACGAGCTTAATGCTTTTCTGCAGGATGACGAAAGAGGCATCTCTTTTCCTAGGAGAGTAACTACCTCGTCCCTCTCATCTTCTAATACACCCCTGTAACCTGCCAGCTGTTCTTGGCTTTGTGCCTCCTCCTTATGCAAAAAAAAAAAAAAAAATACCACTGTAGTAATATGTGATCATTTGTCATTTGCAAGTATTACAGATGTTATCAAATTATGATACCCAAGATAATGCAAGCATGTATCTGTTCGGGACTTTTAATTCCCTTTGCATGAGCTTCTTATTTTTCTGTTCTTTCCTTGCTTCCAGTTTGTTTATGTCTATAATAGTCGTTATCCCAATCTGATTATTAAAATTCTTTTTGCTGGAATTTTGTAATAGTTGGTTCTTATTAGAGCCTTGCTGACATACACATTAGTTTCCGATTTGATTGTGGAATTGATGATGCATATTAGGGATGAAATCTTTTGCTGCAAATTTATGTGACTTATGTGATGAGTTGTGTGAATAATAATATATATCTTAAACTTCATGAATGTTTTATTTTAAAAAAGAGTTTCCTAAAACCTTCCTCCACAATTACTTTGTCTTTCGTCTTAAATTGGGATTTTATATTTACTATTTTAAAGTGTGGTCCTTTGATTTTTCCTGTAAGACCCATTAGCAATATGCAAGCCTCTGGTGCTGTGATATCTTTAGAAGTCAAGCAGTTAATCCCTTTGCAACAGATAAATGGGTTAATTGCATGGTTGATCACTGAAATTACAAAAAACGTTCAAGTTTGGTCACTCGAAATATTTAAATCCATTGGTGGTACTTCATTTTACTGAAACCGTTCATGTTTGGTCACTCTCCGTCCAACTCCGTTAACTCTTGCTTAGGTGGCAGTCAACTCTAAAAGTTGACCGTTAAATGTGTGAAGTGGCAATTTAAAAATAATAAAATTAGAATTTTCAAAATTGTCATTTCATTTCCACCTCATTCACTTTTCTTTAAAATAAATAAAAAATTCTAATATCTTCTAATCCCTAATTTATTTTCTACACACCCTAATATCCTACCCGAGCAACGACGTCGGCATCGATGACCGGAATACCATGGGACTTGAAAAGATTGGAGACGGTGCTCTTCCCGTACTAGATTCCTCCTGTCAATCCTACTGTTCTCATTAGGACTGTGCGAGATTCTGCCTCGCTCGTCCCCTGCATCCCACCAGATTCGTCGCCTCCCATCGCTAGAACTGTTGCTTATCGCCGGCCGCTACCTTCGCCAGCTTCATTCGCATAAATCTGCCTCTGTTCACATTGGGGATGGGCTGACGGAGACAACAGCAGCATCAGTGTTAAGGATGGTTAGCTGCATTCTTCTACTCATGAGCATTATTTGTGTGGCTAGCTCCCAAGTCAGCATGGCTTCAGGGCATGACTCTCCAGATATTTCACCAGATTCGTCAGCCCATACCCCGGCCGCATTCCGCTAGAATCCATTGCCCCCTGAGTTGCTTAATTGAAAACTGAAGAATTTGTTGCCCTGGGATTGTTCACTTTGGGGATCAAGACTGTTGAATCCTCAACCTGATGTTCCAATCAATCGAAACCCACCGGGTCAATAACATCCCCGCGGTGCCTCCGGTGATCCTCGCGATGGTGAAATTCGCGACCGCAATGGGGCACGATTTGAGCTCGTTACGACGGGTGGGTACGGGGGCGGCGCCGTTGAGCGGGGAATTGGGGGAGGAGTTCCGGCGGAGGTTCCCGTGGGTGGAACTGCGGCCGGGGTATGGGCTGACGAAGAGATGCGGAGCCACGACGATGTTTGCGAGCGACCACGACGCCAAGGCCGGAGGGTTGCTGGGGGCTTTTGCCGAGCTGCGAAAATCGTGGATGCGGAAACAGGGGAGGCTCTGCTTCCGTACGGAATAGGGGAGCTGTGGTTGAAGAGTCCCGCGGTGACGAAAGGGTACCTGAAGAACGAGGAGGCTACATCGGTGGTAGTGAATCCCGAAAGCTTGCAGAGGAGGATCGCTAGCTACGGGCGAACTGAAGGAATGCCGCCGCCGGACCGGAGGTTGTGTTCTGGTGGTGGTGAGGTTGGTTTCGGGTAGGGTATTTGGGATTTGGGGTGTGTAGAAAATAAATTAGGTGTTTTATTTTTTTATTTTTTAATGAATGTAATAATGAGGTGGAAAATATAAAAGATTATTTTTTTTATTTTTAATTATTTTTTAATTGCCACGTCACATATTTAACGGTCAACTACGAAAGTTGACTGACACGTAAGCTAGAGTTAACGGAAATAGACGGAGAGTGACCAAACTTGAACCATTTAACTAATTTGAGTGACCAAGATTGGATTTAAATATTTCCAGTGACCAAACATGAACGTTTTTTGTAATCTCAGTGACCAACCATGCAATTAACCTAGATAAATGTGATATCAAATATATCGGGTTAATTGTATGGTTGGTCACTGAGATTACAAAAAACGTTCATGTTTGATCACTGAAAATATTTAAATCCAATTTTGGTCACTCAAATTAGTTAAATGGTTCAAGTTTGGTCACTCTCCGTCCAACTCTGTTAAATTTGTCTGATGTGGCAGTCAACCCTCAAAGTTGACCGAATAAAGTAAAATAAATAAATAAATAATATTATAATTACAAATTGCATCGACCCTTCATCACTTGCAGTGTCATCAAGCTCAGTTTCAAAGTTCTCCCAAAACCCATCTCTTTTTTGGCCACTCCAGCTCCAATTTGTCTCCACCAATCGGTAAAGCTAAGATCTTTAGTAAATGCCATAGCTCTCTCAGACTCTGTAGGTCAAGAAGCTATCAAGGTGCTCTGGTTTTTGGGACGAATAGGAACCTTACTAGCAATCCCATTACCAAATTCATTCCTCGTCCTTCAATTTCGGCATCTGCTTCTTCCTCTTCCCTCAGTGGCTCTGCCGGGCGCTTTCCCGGAGCAGCTGTCGGATACAGAGGAAAGAAAGAACTGCTTCTTCCTCTTCCCTCAGTGGCTCTGCCGGCGCTTTCCCGGAGCAGCTGTCGGATACAGAAGAAAGAAGAAGAAGCAAATAGCTGGCATTGATCAAGATGGACTGGTGGATCCTGAACTTTTAGCAGACCCAGACAATTGTTTCTGCGAGATCAGAGGCGTGAAGATGCACCACAAGCGAATCGCAATCGCAATCGCCAGAGGCAAATGGCTCTTCGCCTCAAATTGCTTCTTCTGATCCTAATAAGAAGCTGGGGTTTCCTGTCGTCTTACTGCATGACTTTGGAGCTTCATTGTTCTCATGGAGCAGGGCGATGAAGAGGTTGGGAGAAGCCACATCTGCTCCTAAAGTTGTTGCCTTTGATAGACCAGCCTTGGATTACGTAACTATAATAATTTTTTGTTTTATTCATTGTACTTTCTTGTGAAAATGAGAAAATGAGTTGGAAATGATAGAAGATTAAAATTTATTAATAGCATTTCGTACCCCTCTACTATTGCGAACTAACAAACATACCCCTCTACAATTTTTTCGCACAAACATACCCTTCTAGTATTAAAACGTAACAATCATACACTTCCCTCTAATTATCTGTTAAGTGGCCGTTAAATGGACTGTAAAATGACCAAATTGCCCCTTATTTAATCCTAAATACACCTAATTTTAATTTTAATTTTAATTTTAATTATATTATATCCCAAATCAATTAAATAAAAGATCAAACCCCTAATCGTCCGTCTCCCCTCATGAGTCTCCGCTGGCCCTCGACTCTGCGGTGCCAGCTGCTCCCGGCATCTCCTCATCGAAAGAGTCGCATTCTCCGAGTAAAGCGCAGCGCTACCTCCAGCTGTGCCGTCGAAGTCCTTGCCTGTCTGTTTCTCCGCGGCCGCCTGATATTTTCTGGTTCCAAATTCTATTCCCAGTTCTAGTCTTCTAGAGAGACTCTCGATCTAGTAGTGGTCCGTCAGTGGGCGCTCACATTTAATTTGTAGTTCTCCAGAGATTTGGTTCCATCACTTGTGAATTGGGATATATATAAAAATAGAAATGCATTGTCCAAGTTAAAGTTGTGGGAGAAGCGGCAGTGAAAAAATTTTAGATCGGAGAAAGAAGAAAGAGTCGGGCGGGGAAAATTGGTACATTCATCACCCTTCTCCGTGACGCAATTAACCCGGAAGCCAGGAAGGAATCGAAGGTTTAGAAAAGGCGTAGAGAAACATAATCGACGGTTGCCGGCCAAGTGGAAGGGGAGCCAAACACGTTCGGCGACTTACCTAACCGCCGTCTGGTCGTCGGAGGGGAATCAGAGAAAGAAAAGGGAGAAGGTCGAGATCAGGGAGAATCTGGAAAGCTGATCTTCGTGTCTCGCCTATCAACCAGTTATCTCTACTCCAATCGCCGAGGAGATGCCGGGAGCAGGGGTCGCCGCCGAATCGACGGCCAACGGGGACTTCAGGGGGGAGACGGACGATCTGTGGGGGTTTGGCTTTTTAATGAATTACTTTGGGTTACAAAATAATTAAAATTGAATTTATGTTTGTTTAAGAGTAAATGAGGAGCAATTGGGTCATTTTACAACTTCTTTAACGGCCATTTAACAGAAAATTAGACGGAAGGGTATATTCGTTACATTTTAATATTAAAGGGGTATGTTTGTGCAAAGATTTAATAGAGGGGTACGTTTGTTAATTTATCATAATAGAGGGGTACAAAATGCTATTAACCCTTTATTTATTATTTTTTAATTGTCACGTCACTGAGTTAACGGTTAACTTTGAGGGTTGACTGCCACATCAGATAAATTTAACAGAGTTGGACGGAGAGTGACCAAACTTGAACTATTTAACTAATTTAAGTGACCAAGATTGAATTTAAATATTTCTAATGACCAAATATGAACATTTTTTTAAATCTCATTGACCAACCATGCAATTAACCCAAATATATCATATTCAACAAGTCAATTCTCTGACAAGTCAGCTTTTATCTCAGAGTAACTTTCCAGACTTCTCATATTCGATTGTAAACTTAGAGAAAAATTGCAACACTAATCCAAGTCTTGAACATCTTCAAGGAATACCTTAAAGAAGCACCTAGGGTCGTATGGATGAGGAATTGTAACGGATCAATTTGACACAATTGTCTCGTTTTGAGACAATTGTATCAAATTATCTCGTTTGCCAGTAAAAAATTTGGATGGATCAATCTGCCTGAGGTATTTTGAATTGATCTGTTTTGAGTCAATTTCAACTACCTGGGGTGGGGTAGGTAATTTGAATTGACTCGTTTTAATTGCCTTATTTATAAAACGAGACAATTGATCCAATTGACTCATTTCTAGATTCATCCAAACGATTAACAAATTTATTTATCTCTGACATTAATGTTGTTGTGATAATTGTTTTGTATCTGGTGTTCTTTGTTTGTGTCTTTCCGGTTTTGATCCGGAAGCTTTGCTTCTCTCCGGTTCCATTTCGGATTATTGTATCGTGTTCCTTTTCTTTTTTCTTTAATTAATTAAAAGTATATCACCATTATTAAAAAAATATATTGTTTTAGTATTGTGCCTCTCATTTATGGGATGTTAGTAAGTTGTTTGCTTTTCATTTAGATTGTAAACAACTTCAAATTATATGGTTTGCATAACCTTCTCCAGGTACAATTGGAAT
The DNA here is from genome assembly GCA_946122785.1 of Linum tenue. Lineage (NCBI taxonomy): Eukaryota > Viridiplantae > Streptophyta > Magnoliopsida > Malpighiales > Linaceae > Linum > Linum tenue. Next base: position 16,879,220 of record CAMGYJ010000004.1, on the reverse strand, counting down.
TTTTATGTTGTAAATGACATGTATTTGTGTTTATTCAATCTATTGAAAAAAGTATGACAACAACAGCTTACTTTCATGTAATTAATTGGTGTTTTACTTTCATACCAAAGCAAAAGGTTTCGAACAACAGCTGCTCAGTGTGAGAACGACTGATACTATGACAAGACCGCTTTAGTTTATTGGTGTTTAGTCATGTACTCATACATAGGGCTGCAAATGAGCCGAGCTGCTCGCGAGCGGCTCGGCGTTCGACTCGAGAGAAACTCGTTCGAAACTCGACTCATTAATAAACGAGTCGAACACGAGCTCACCTTTGTTCAGCTCGTGAAGCTCGCGAGCTAGCTCGACTCGGTGGCTTGTTGAGCTAAACTCGTGAGTTTGCTCGTTTAGAGCTCATGATATGTCTTAACATGTGGCTAGAGAGCCAACTCTATTACCAAGATATGGACGAATCAATCTATATCTTATGATTTTAATTCATATGGTTGTTAAATTATATATCTCACCATATATAAAGTTTAACACGTTGAGTATGTGAGCAAATATATCTTATTTTCTACTTTAAAAAGAAATTATACATCATAGATTGCTTCGATACTATGAAATAACATGATTTGGAGTAGTTAAAATTTATTAACTAAATGATATATGATACCAACAAAGTATAATATGAGATTAGCTAACAAAATAAATCATATGTATCATGATATTAAAAAATGAAGTACCAAATAAAAGTTAAGATCTTAATAAACAAGCTAGCTCGAACTCGACTCGACTCGGCTTGGCTCGTTAATAAACGAGCTGAGCTCGACTCGTTTATTAACTAGCCGAGCTCAAGCTCGGTAAACTCGACTCGACTCGGCTCATTTGCAGCCCTACACATACAATAGCAAAAGAGTATGACCACATCTTAGTTTAATTAGTTCCTTATAATTGTAAAAAAAATGTTTGATACCATATACGGTTTCCAACAGCAGTAGTAGCCAATAGGCATGGCCTGTTTAGTTTGATTTTGTACAGTTTATTGGTCTTTCATCAAAACTCGATCGGCCAACGGGCCGGGGCTAACGCTAATTTATTATATAATGTAATGGTGGATACACCCTTTATTTATTTACAACTAACGGAAAGATAGAAATGCCTTCAGTTTTTTTTATTATTATTTCCATACATATACTGAAGGCTTTATTTGAAAAACATTACTGCTATATAGTAGGTGATTGTGGTAGTTGTTGCGTACGAATGATGGTGGTTGTGTTTTGCTGAATTGTTAGTCGGCGTTTGATATCACCAAAGCTATTTTGCGCCTCTTGTAGGTTTTGACCTCTGATGTCTTGTTATTGGCTGAAGCTGCGACGGCCTTTCCTTTTGGTTAGGGAGAAATATGCCTCTGAATTTGCGGCCGGTTCAATATAATTGGGTGCTTTGGTTGGGCAGTGTTGCAACTTGCTTCTTCATTAGTTGAGACATTTTATTTATGTCATGCTGTGAAGTAGGTGCAGATTAGGTAGATGTAAATCTGCATGAAAATTCAACGGAAAAAATTCTGCATGAAATGTTAAGGAATAATCGGCGGGGGAAAGTTGGGTATTACTTTTCTCTGTACGTATTTCTATAAAATGCAAACTTGGCTTAGTAGGTTAATGATATTGTTGTTTAGATGTGCCTTTTTCCGGTGGCCTCATATAATGACAAATGAATAATCGTGAATAAGATGGGGAGTTCAATTGAGAGGGTTTAATTCCCCCCGGGAGAATTTGGCCGGTAGAACTTCCGAGGAATTGCCGAGACGTGAACGGAAGTTGGCGTTCGGATCGTGTGACCGGAGGCAGGAGTAGACACTGGCTGCAAATTGGGAAAACGGGAGACCAAGAATGCCTGCAGCGGAAGGGGAAGAGGTTTCGTTGGAATTGGCTAATTGAGACAGACGAAAGAGAGAAAGAATCTGATTCTGATGGGGAGGGAGGAGAGATAATGCGATGACGTGGCAACATGAGTATTGGTAAAATTAAAATCTCTAAAAGGCACTTTAGGAAAACGTTTATATGTTTCTTTAGACTAGCTTAGCAGAGATTGATAAGAGAACAGCAGTGGCCAGGGTTCTTTTCTCGGTTCTATGCTGGCGGTGGCAGTACCACTGGCCAGTGGGGCCCTCCATGCCCTACGCAGACTGATACTATTGCGGGACAACGCCGCCCTCTTCGGCATCGTCTTCCCCAAACCCTAAAGGAGATCGTGAAGCCCAACAAAGTAAAAAAAGAGGGTGAATTCAACGTTACCAGTAAAAAAAGAGCGGACGTGATGAATGAATGAGGATACTACGATGGGAGAGCAGCGCTACAGCCATGGCAATCCGAGACCAGTAGCATGGTCCTCTAGAACGAGGGCGGCGCAACACTTATTCAGTGAACTCCTCCGTCCGGATGCATGGGTATATTGCAGACTCCGATTCAGAGGATGTTGCGGCAGCGATTAGAGAAGATGGTCTGGAAGCCAACGAGGAGGGTGAAGATGACCCGATTTGCCCGATAATAAAATTCTCGACGGCTGAGGAACGAAGATATTGCAGGAAGCTACCAGTACAGGTGCCTTATTTGAGCAAGACTATTTGATATCCCAACACAATACTTCCACACGGATGAGGTCATGAAAATTGGAAATTGCATTGGTAAACCACTGCGAGTTGACTAGGCTACCAGTACAGGTGCGCGGTTGACTATGCGAGAGTATGTGTTCAACTCAACCTTACGAAGCCGCTACTCTCACAGTTTCGGATCCATGGAATCAAGTACTTCATCCTGTACTAGGGGTTAGAGAAGATCTGCTTGCAGTGCGGAAAATACTTCGAAAGATGAGGATGCCCATGTTCAGCCCCAGTGCAAAGCGGAGAGCAGGAGGCAGATATCCCACCATAGCCAATAAAGGATCCGGAGCCTTTAAAAATGTACGGCAAATGGATGATCGCCAAGCGACAGCCGCGGGCTACACGAAATGAGAATAGTACCAGGGTCTCGAAAAATGGGGTCAGCATGGCTCATGCGCTAAAAGAGAGGCAAAATGGCTCTTGGTTTGAGGCTCTAGTGGATGATGAAGTGATGGAAGTCGAAGATCCTGATCCATATGAACCAACGAGGGTCCTCCCAGGCACAAGGGCACAAAATTGGAAATGCGAAAGTGGCCAAGGGGAAACAGCGGGAAGCGATACAGCTTACCGAGGAAAAGCTAAACCACCAAAACCACAGGCAAGAATCACAAGAAAGTCGACCCCGACATATGAAATTGGATAAACGAGTACTAGTCCGCTCGACACGGGGTTAGAGATCCCAGCCTCTGATGGTGGACCATCCTCTGCAATCCAGCCTCATTCGATGCGTTCTAGGAAGCCAGTTGGAAACGTCGATATAGAGATGGGGGATCAAGCCAAGGCCCCAAGCCCCACAATGTCAGCTCCTCACAAGGATGGAAATGGCGAGACATTAAGTTCGGCAGCCCTGGGACGACCTCCGAACTTACGCCAAAGTGTACAGCATGAGAGAACCGGGACGCATGGAGTGCGAGAGAACCAAGAGGTGTTGGAGAGTGGCGCGGCCACCACAACGTCCTGAGATTACTTTGAGGGAGTCTTTCTTAAATCTTTCACAATGCTTTACAATATTTTTGTTTGGAATTGTAGGGGTGCGGGAAGTAGGAAATTTCTACGGGTTTTTAACGAGTATAAGCGGAAACATAGACTGCATGTTGTGATTATTGTGGAGCCACGTATCATTGGTGATACAGCGAGAGATGTTATTAATGATATGGGGTTTGATAGTAAATTAGTAGTTGAGGCGGTAGGATTCTCTGGGGGCATTTGGCTCTTATGGAACTCTACTGACCTAACGATTAATCAAATTGATGCTAATTCCCAGTTCATTCATATGCAGGTTACTGACCCAAGTGTGCCTGGACAAGGGTGGCAGCTAACGCCGGTATATGCCAATCCAGATCCCATGCAGCGGCGTTCTTTGTGGGCAAGTCTACGAGCTCTAGCGGTAGATAAGCATAAACCGTGGATGATTACGGGGGACTTCAGCTTCATACTCCACCCCTCCAAGAAGCTAGGTGGTGCAGCCTTTAATGAGAGTCGAATTCGGAATTTCCAGGATTGTTTTCATGATGCGAGGCTGGCTGATATGGGATTCATGGGGCCTCCATATACCTGGTTTCACATTGGAATTCGGGAACGCCTTGACAGAGTCATAGTGAATAATCTCTGGCTAACTACACACCCAGAGGCGGCTGTCTGACATCTCCCGCGAGTCAAGTCTAATCACCGTCCCAGTCTTATCCATACTGCACTACCAAGTCAACCAGCAGGCCCGAAACCATTCCGGTTCCTTGCAGCCTGGCTCACTCATGATGAGTTAAGCCTATGCTACAAGAAGCGTGGGTAAAGGGCAATTCATTTTCTCATGTCGGGGGAGGCATTTGCTAGAGACGCGACCCAGTGGAACTTCCATGTGTTTGGACACATCCAGAGAAGGAAAGACAACCTGTTGAGGAGAATCGAAAGCTTAGAGTTAAGGGACGGGAGGCAGAATCTAGCACGTCAGCTGGAGTAGGCTAGAGAAGTGCTCGAACAGGTTCTTTTCCAGGAAAAAACTCCTCTGCTGTCAAAAGTCTAGACTGGAATGGAATGCATGGGGGGATCGGAATACATATTACTTTCACTCACGCACGATGCAACGACGCAAACAGAATAGGATCATGTCCCTGAAGAACCAAAATGGAGAGTGAGCCGACTCTCCAACCGAATTGCAGCAAATGGCCAGGTCCTTCTATATCGTTCTCTACACATATGAAATGGGGGAGACCCGTACCTTACCGAGGGGTTTCCCGGCCATCGATGTGTCTAGATGGGTAGGGCTGGCGCTGATTCCGAGTTCAGAAGAGATTCACTTAGCAGTGAAAGAGATGGGGGGTCTGAAAGCTCCGAGCAAGGACGGGCTGAACCCTCTGTTCTTCCAGATTTGCTGGTCGACGGTGGGAGAGTCTGTGATCAAGTTTATTAGAGACTACTGGGAGGAGCCTGAGAAGATTAAGGAAGTTAATTCCACTATCCTTGTGCTCATCCCAAAGGTTACGGTTCCCTCCACGATAGATCAGTTTAGGCTGATCAGCATGTGCAACGTCGTGTACAAGGCCATGACAAAATTCTTAGCGGATCGACTGAAACCTCTTATGCTGAGCTTGGTTCACGAAACACAGACCAGTTTTGTTCCAGGTCGACAGATCACAAATAACATATGCATTCTTCAGGAGGTTGTCCACTCAATGCGGGCTAAGAAGGGAAGGGTTGGCCAGGTTTTGAAGATAGACTTAACCAAGGCTTATGACCGCATTCGATGGGGGTTTGTTCGGGACACGTTAGAGGTAGTGGGTGTGCCAGCCAATTCCATGGAGGCTACCATGGCTTGCATCACTAAATTCAGTGGAACGGAGGCCTCACTAGTCCTTGCAACCCTTCGAGCGGTCTCAGACGGGGTTGTCCGCTATCTCTTTATATTTCCACTCTTTGTATGGAACTTTTAAGTCATCAAATTAATAATTCAATGAGATCAGACCAGTGGCAGTCCATAAGCTGACCAACATAGGACTAGCTCTTTCTCACTTATGTTTTGCAGATGACCTTATATAGTTTGAAGTGGCATCAAGCAGACAGGTTCAAACTGTTATGCAGTGTTTCGAGCTATTTGGAGAGGCATCAGGGCAAAGCATAAGCAAGTCCAAATCCCGGGTCTTCTTCTCCCCAAATATCCGAAAACAGTAAAGAGCCTCCCTAAGTGCCGAGCTGGGTATCCCTCAAACATCGAATCTGGGATGCTATTTGGGGGTTCCGGTGATTCACGACAGGGTGCCAAGGTGACTTATAACAAGCTGATCGACAAAATTGATGCACGACTGGCGGAATGAAAGACGTCCACTATGAGTCTCGCAACTAGAATTACCATGGCGCAGTCGGTCCTCCTTCTCTCCCCTCGTACACAATGCAAATGTCTTTCTTACCGGAAAGTGTTCGTGATTTGATCGATAAAAAGATCAAAGATTTTGTATGGGGGATTATGAAGGGAGGACGCAAGGTCCACTTGGTGGACTGGGAGACGGTCTGACTAAACCGAATGATCTTTGGGTACAGATGGTGTTAAATAAATACACGAAGAAGTTGGAGATGGGGCTTGCTCCTAAAAGAACTGGGCGGATATCAAACTTTTGGTGGGGGGTGCTACGAGTGTGGCACAAGCTCCAGGAGGCCTCGACTTGGAACATTATGAATGGAAAGGAGGCTCGGTTTTGAAGGGATAGATAGTGGACGGATGGCAAACCTCTCGAGACGTATGCCCCGACAGTGCCTGCGGAAGTCTTGGAGATGCGAGTGGCGGATTTCGTCCTTAACGGTGAATTGAACCATGCGTACATTAATCATTTCTTACCAGCTGATATTGCTTCATAGGTCTTCCTTCACCTCGTACCTTGCGGCAATGACGAGGACATCCGATGTTGGAGATTCGCAGCGGATGGAAAATTCAGCTTCAAATCGGCATACAAGCTTCTAGGAGAGGAGGACGATACTGCCCCGCAGAGACATCCGAAGTGGCACTCCCTTTGGGGAGCCCCAAATCTCGAGCAAACAAGAACCTTTCTGTGGTTGATGGCGCATGAAAGATAACTCACAAATGCAGAAAGAGCGAGGTGACACCTTACCACGGACGACAGCTGCAAGATATGCGAAGGTGGACCGGAGACGACGCTCCATGTCCTCAGAGACTGCCCCTTTGCTAAAGCCACGTCGGCAGACGTTCTCAGCGACAAACCATATGCGGATTTCTTCGAGGATAGCTTGGAACGCTGGATGACCCACTACTTAACAGAGCGGAGCCAAGTTCTAGACTCCACCTTCTTCGTCAACATGTGTTGGTCACTGTGGAAGAACCGGAATAGTTACTGTTTCGAGGGAGAACTGAAGTCTCATGCACAAAGTCAGGGGAAAGCTGTGCAACTACGACAACAGATTTTTCAAGCCGCAAAGAAGAATAGTGCTATTTTTGGAGTCGAGGGACTCCGAACGCAGAGAGAGATTGGTTGAACTCCACCACCTAGGGGTTGGACGTGCCTGAACACCGTTGGATCAGTGATACCTTCTCTGAGAAGTATTGTTGTCGGCGGCATCTTACGGGGGGAGGATGGCCGCCTTATATCAGCTTTTACAGTGAACATTGGGAGAGGTTCTATCACAAGTGCAGAACTAGCCGGGATTCTGCATGGGCTTCGGATTGCCTAGGAAACAAGAACTAAGAAAGTTCTTCTTCAGACGGACTCGACGATGACAACTTCTCTCATTGAGTCGGCAACGCCAGAGCATCTCCATTACACCAGCATTGCGGAGATTCGACAATGGTTACAGCGCAATTAGGAGGTCCACATTACCCACGTCTACAGAGAGGCGAACATAGTCGCTGATTATTTGGCCGACATCGGTCACTCTTTTCCTATCGGCAGAGACCTTGTTACTCTTCCCGATAATAGATTATCTTATTGGTTGTATCATGATATTATTTGGATTCAGACCACCCGTTTGATTAGTGAATAAAGGTGGGAGCGCCCTTTAAGCGCTGCGTTTCTCACCCCCAAAAAAAAGACTGGCTTAGCTAGGTATGGATGGGGCGGAGGAAGTTGGGATGGGAGAGTGTTTAGGTGGAGTGGACTGAGTAGATGGGCCGTATAAGGCGTAGCCAAAGATAAAGAAGAAAACCATAAATACATAGATTGAGAACATCAAGATCATATATGGTTGAACAAAGTATCAAAAGGAGTTGTATGATGAAGTAGAGGAGTGAGAGTGTGATTAATGAGATCCCAATCAATATCAAATGCAGGAGACTAATACTGAAGAGGAACGTGTGCATGATGTAACGTGGCAAGACCATTGTTGACAATGTGACAATGTTTTCGTACCAAACAACCATTTTGCTCAGACGTATAGAGACACGCTGAACATTGAACAATACCATTATCCTTAGACAAGTCATTTCAGACCAAAGCAAGTTATTAACACTAACACATTTCTCCAAACAAATCTACACAATGCATAAAGGCAAAACATGGGTTGGAATTCTCCCATTTCAAATTTCGTGGCATGAGAGTGATTCTAGGAAGATCATTTTTGTCATTGCACTCAGCTCATGTTTATATATTAAAAATGTTATCATTGGAGTTCGAACCTTGGCCACTTGAATGAAGAAAGAGCATTATAACAACTAGGCTACATTTTATTCATTGTTATTTTTTTTGTTGAACTCTAGCAATATGTTTGATTGATGATGCTTCTATATTTATATTTTATCTTAAGTTATTTATATTTTATAGAAAGATATTAGTTCTGAAATAGGAACTCAAGTATTATTGATTCAAACATTAATATTAAATTTTATGTGGTGTTTAGTTCAAAAAAATACAGAAGTGTAACCAAAACATGGACCTTTGTGACGAGTATAATTTCTGTAAAAAAAAGTGACGAGTATAATCATTTTTTGTGACAAATCTACACATAATATAATGATAAAATTGGAAAATGAGAGTCTCATTTCAAATTTGTGGCCTGAGAGTGATTCTAGGAAGCTCTTTTTCGTCATAATGCCCAATTTACCTTTATATTATATGTAGATTTATGACAAAAAATTACTATATTTGTCTCAAAGATCCATGTTTTGGCTACACATATGTATTTTGTCTAAACTGAACCACACATACAATTTATTATTTAATGTTTGAATAAATGATACTTGAGTTCCAGTTTCACAATTAATCACTTTCTATAAGAAATAATAATTTCAGGTAAAATACTTTTCCTACTTGGTTGAATAAGTTCTTTCTATGAGATATATTCAATGTCTTAAGATTTTCTATTTCAAATTTCATGAAGCGAGAGCGAAAGTAGGAAGAGTATTTTTGTCATCACGATTATTATATACTTCATATGAAAAAGTATCAATATCAAGATTTAAATCATGATCTCCTAAAACAAAAAAAATAATTACAACCAATTACACTTAACAAATTTGTTCTATCTTCATAAATTATAAACATGCACTAAACGAAGATTTGAAAAGCAAAGGACTTTTCACAGTTAGCTAGCTTATTAAATCTTCGGTTAAATACACTTGTATATCCAAAACTATTACGGTTGTGCCAATAATTTCCAATAATCCAGAAATCCAAAACTTTTACGGTTGTGCCAGTAATATCCAAAAATCCAGAAATACCACTTATATCCAATTCTGTGACATTCTTTGACGGTGTTAACGTTAAGTCTTACTGGACAAACGGTGGTGCTTACGTGGCGACGCTAATTTTCCAATTCCTCTGTACTTATCCACGTGTATTGCTAATTAATTTTATTTAAAAAATTAAAGAATAAAACTTTCAAAGCCCCATCTGACCTCACCCCTCGACTCGACCTAACTTTTTGCCCTTCTCATTTTTTCCATTGACGAACCCCTAACCCTTCACCTGCGGAGGAAGACGAAGGCGACGGATTTTGACGAAGGCGACGGAGGAAGACGAAGGCAGCAAACCCCCTAACCCATTGTATCCCCTGATTTTCCTTCATCCTTCGTCGATCTAACCTTCTCGCCCAGCTTCCTCGACGAAGACCAACACCAATTTCGGTGAATTAAACAACTTGCGTCGAGCTTAGGCTGGCTCCTCCCATGCTTCCTTTCCACTGGAAACCCTAATCGCGACGAACCCTAGAAACGCGAGGAGAGGATTCGAAGAAACCCTAATCGCACATAAAAGGGGGATTTCTGAGCAACCTCGTCTGTAACCACTGGTGAGTCTCGCTTTTGAATTGGTAGTTGTGGGTGGTGATTTTGGCTGGAAAGTTCTTATGGTATTGTCTTTCTCTTGCTTTTTTTTGGTTGGTAGCAAGGTGTAAAGACAGAAGAACAAGGGGACCACTCGACTGGATTCCACACACATTTTGCCCCTGAATCTGACGGTGAGTAGCTGAATCTTCTGGATAGAATTGTCATTACCTTCGGTTGTAAAAACCCTAGAATTGAATAATGTCAATCGTTGCTTTTTTCGAGTTGTTTGTTAGTTAGCGATTAAAGAATTGTTAATGGGGATAATGGTGATTAAAAAACTTATTAAAGCTGTTATAGATGGTTGATTCATGGGATGAGGCTTTTGGAGAGTATGATCCAAACGCTGTTCAGGAGAGTCTGGATACTTCCTTGGCGGCACATGATGGTGTCGAGGCATTTATTGCTCGAGATATATACCATGTTTACGATTCAGAAGATGTAGACACATCTGCTGATGAGTACCATGAAGCAATGGCAAATTTGAGAGCCTATGGGGAGAGTAAGAGAAGGAAGGTGAAGGCATGTATTGTTGGCCATGGAGAGGAGGTCGAACAGGTTAATGTTTTTGAGGAGGACGAATCCTCTGGTGATGACTCTGAGGAGGAGGATGGATTGGCTGGGGATAATGGTCAGAATGGGGATAATGGTGTGAATGAAGAACAGGAGCATGCAGAACCGGCCGAGGTACCTCCAATGCAAGAAGCTAGGCGAGCAGAATCGAACCATTCGAGTTACAGGCTCTCTGAAGATTCCAACCATGTCAGAGCCAATCTTTATGACTCAGAAGGTGGGGACATCTTCGATGATGCAATATGACCCGCATTGTAACCACAATGTTCTCCAGTTCGTGCCCGGGATGAAGTTTGCAAGTCCGGAGGAATTTAAGGCAGCTGTGGTTCGCCACTCTGTTGCTGTTGGGGTCGGTTTGAGATGGGTTAGGGTTGAGAAATCAAGAAGAGAGGTCAAATGCAAGGACAAGAACTGCAAATGGAAGGTATATGCTAGCTGGTTCAGGCGGAATCAGAGCTTCATGGTGAGGAAAACCGGACTGCCACATTCTTGTGCAAGACAACTGCGTGTCAACCAAGTAACTGCCCACTGGATTTCACAGGATATGCTCGAGAGATTCAGAATTAATCCGGAGTGGGCGCCAACTCAAATCATGGCAGAGGTAAAGTTGAAGCATAATATAGAAGTGGCTAGAACCTGGAGGTCCCAGGTTCAAATCCCTTTAGTAGTACCTACCTAATCACAAAAAAGTAAACCTATATCACCCTTATCTAAAAAAAATATAGAAGTGGCTAGAAGAACCTGCTATACAGCAAAAATAAGTGCTATCAAAATGTTGAGTGGTTCACTTGTGGAAGATTATCACATGGTGAGGTCTTACTTGAGAGAGTTGAAAAAGCGAGATCCTAGAGGGAACTTCATTCTAGGAGTTGAGCCGCACCCTTCACAAGACAAGGTGTACTTCCAAAGAATGTACAAAGGATTCTCTGCATTTAAGGGATGGGTTTCTTGAAGCGTGTCGTCCGATGTTCGGATTGGACGGATGTTTCTGAAGGGGGGAAATTAAAGGCATGCTACTGACGGTGATTGGTAAAGATAGCAACAACCAAATGTACCCAATTGCTTGGGCAGTTGTAGAGGGAGAAAACACAAACTCATGGTTGTGGTTTGTGAACACCTTAGCTCAAGATTTGGAGCTCAGGGACGGCAGGGGCTGGTCTGTCATATCAGACCAGCAAAGGGTAGTGATTTCAATAACTACAACCTCATTAAATTCCATTAATTAAGCACAATTTCTAATAGTTTGTTTACTTTGCAGGGGTTAGTGGAGGCATTACATGATCTGCTGCCCGAGGTCGAGCATCGTAAGTGCGCAAGGCACGTGTATGCTAACTGGAAAGTCAAGAACAAGACAGATAGGGTCAGAAAGCTTTTCTGGAAAGCAGTCTACTCTTGCATTGAGGTTGATTGGAAGAATGCCACAACCGAAATGGAAGGTATTGAAGGTGAGGAACTTGGTACAACCCCCTTCACTGATTTCATGAATGCAGAACCTAGGTCGTTTTGCGGTGCATTCTTGTCTACCTTTCCAAAGTGTGACTCGGTTGAATCTAATATTTGTGAAACTTGGAATGGGGTGATTGTCAAGTATAGGGGAATGCGAATCATTGACATGTTAGAGGGAATTAGAGGGTATGTGATGGATAGGGTTTTCGTGAAGTATCAAATGTTGTTAAATACAACCGATCTGTTATGCCCTAGAATTAGAAAAAGGATAGAGAAGGAAAAGGAGGTGGCAAGGTTATGCACTGCAAGACAAACTTTGTATGATAAGTGTGAGGTCAATATAGGTGCTAAGGTTACATCGTCGACCTAACTACTAGATCTTGCACGTGTGGTTATTGGTCGTTGAGTGGCATTCCTTGCTGCCATGTCGTCTTTGCGATCTCCCACTTGAGAAAGGACTTGGACAGCTACGTGCATTCCAATTACTATGTGCACAAAGCCGAGCACGCTTACAAGAACGGAATCCCTTGTCTAGAAGGGAGACAAGCTTGGTCTGCTGCTGAGGGCATTCCAGTGTACCCACCCAAACAAAGAAGTATGCCTGGAAGGCCCAAAAAAACAAAAGAAAGGCAGCCCACGAGCGAGAGGTTCGACCGCAACGGAATGGTGAAGGAGAGGAAGTTGCAAGACGTGGTTCAATTATGCATTGTACGAAATATGGTGGAGAAGGCCACAATGCAAGAGGTTGTACTGCTCCTACTGTCGCAACATGCATGGTAAGTATTTTTGTGTGCATTCTTGATTAGTTTCCTTCATAGATAGTGGGGGAAATTTGCCTAACATTCCCTTATTGAATGATAGAGAACACGTGGCAATAGGGCTGCTCCTACTGTTGCAGCAAGAGGGGTGAGAACTAGAGGCAATGGGGCTACTCCTAGAGATGCAGTAGGCGTGGTGAGACTGCTCCTGATCTTTCCAGTTCACTACTCTTGTGTTCAAATGTTGAATTTAAACTAACAAATGAACCTTATTGTTTGCATATGTCAACACCCAGAGTACTAGGGGAAAGCGACCAGCCCATGATCTACCAAGAAACACAGCTCCTGCAACTCGGAGAACTCGTGTTGGACATTGCTCCAAATGTGGCTCGGGTAATCATAACGTCAGAACCTGTCCTCTGAATCGAGGGGTTGGAATCCAAGTAAGATATCTACATGAAATCTGAATGTTGTATGGTATGATTTCGGTTTAACATGCTAAAGTATATGGAATGTTTGCATAGGATGTTAGGCTGAATGTTAGCGACCGAAGAACGATTGAACGCGAGTTACGAGTTGCCACAACCAGAATAGGAATATATGCTAACGAGACTACTGGTAACCAATATGTTCAAGTGAGTACCTGCTTTTACAATAATGAATAGAACATGTTATTGTTGTATGCACAAAAGTTGATTTTAACATGACATGGTTTCAGCTCAATGGCGCGCAAGGACGGCCAGTTCGAGGCTCTCAACCCACCAAGATCGAGATGCATGGTAGCCAGCCCCCCAACACTCAACCTTAGACGGATAAAGGCTTTATTTTTTGTGATAGGCCATTCAGCTACCTCACTAGAGGTCATTTTGTTTAGCTGACTCGTGTAATGGCCGATTATGGTAGGCAAAAGTTATCGGATGCTATGTAATTATGCACAAACAAGTTATTATAGATGTGTTGTCTAGACTGTTAGAGCTCATGTTTGGAAGCTCATAAACTACAACAACTATTTAGCATCTCAGGCTTCGGCTATCTTATGTTTAACATCTCATATTGGAAGCTCATAAACTACAACAACTAAGTAACATCATGCCATTTTATAACAGATTCATGTTCCACATTCATCATTCAACCAAAATTCTCTTCAACCAAAATTCTCTTCTCCTTCTTCCTCCTTTCCGCTTTCTACTCAGCTATCCACAAACTTTCCTCGAGCTTCAGCTGAGAACTCCCAATTGTAGAGGTTTCTTCTTCCACTTCATCAACCATCCCATGTACCCACCTAAAGAAACCGCAGTTCTTTTTCTCGTTCTGCACCATAAAAGGCAACCTCAAAAAACACATTCATCAAAGGCAACCTCAAAAACCAAAAACCACCTTACATTCCAACTAGCTTTTTACCCGGCCCGTTGGTCAGAGAGATTTATTTTATAATTTATATTAATTAATTTATATGTTTAAATTGTTTGGATCTTCTAATATTTTGTGCTCTTGATTTATAACAGAGTTTGTAGTATGTCTATATTGAAAATTTCCAATATTGAGCACACTCACTTGTGATGCTTCGGTTTTCTAATAATAAATCATGTCATTGTCACGTTCCATCTCTAAGAGTAGCCCGAAGACATCAATTTTGGATGTTAATTGGTAACATTAGTCTGATATGATGATATAACATATGGTCACAACTAATCAATCCATTACCCTAACCCCTAAACCTTCAATTTTGAACACAAACCCAAAATCCCATATTATAAACGCTAAACCTAACCCTAAATCCCTAAATCCTTCAATTTAAAGACAATCTTGAATGTGTTTTTTGGAAATTCATGTGTTTCTTGTTCATAATACCATAAGCGACGATTGATACCATTTTAACATGAATCACATGCTCGGAATGACGATTATGAAACGAATGCATTGAATGCACCCAAAAAAGTGAGTGCACCGAATATACCACCACATATATATATAGTTCAAGCGAGCGTGGGCCAAGAGTATGCTATACTCTTGCATTCACACTACCATACGACCATTGAGTTTTACTATTTAAACCTCGAATTAACCTGAGTTTTTTGGGGCATGATACTATACCCTAACCTCTAATATGTGAACTCCAATCCCTAATTCTCTAACCTCTAATTTATGCACATACTTCGTCATACCTATCTTCTATCGTATCTAGCGAAAAATCAAAAGTATAGCATACCTTGATATTATGTGTGTGTGTGTGTGTGTGTGTAGTAGACTCAAAATTATTAAGATATTTCGTCAGACCTATCTTATCTCGCCTAATACTCATATTAAAAGTACTATTTGCCTACCCCCACCCCCGGGATAGAGATCCCGCTTTTACCCACATAACATCAGACAACCGTTGGGGTTGTCTATCATTCTATATGTAATATATAAAGAGGCAACTCCTAAGATCCTGCTATTTATATCTTATCCTCTCCCGCCTCCCCCTTTATGGAGAATAAAAGGGTAGGGATGACAGGATCATAGCTTGATATGGTTTTCTTATGTTCGTCGTAGCGGAGGTTATGTTCTTTTTTGCTATTTTTCATAGAACTGCCTATCTGGGTTTAGTTCCGTACCAGAGGTATTAACCACACAGACCATGTTGTGTTTGCAAACTACCACCCCATGACCTTGTGTCGAAGTTGAAGAAGAACATCTCTTCGACATGGCGGGACGTCGACTTAATTCTCGGCAGAGACAAGAATCAGCAAAGAAGCTAATCGTCTACGACAAATGGAAAGCTGGGTCGCCGATCGCCAATCGCCAAATCTGCCAGAATCCCAGGAGTCGCCAAATCGCCAGAATCCACGAATCAAAAATCTTCACTCATCGTGAGGATCTTCAATCGTCGGGAGGAGGTTTAGTCGGCAAGTGGAGGTTCTGTCGCCACCAGGGTGCGAACCCTAAAAACGAAAGGAGAAAGGGGGACTGAATGTGCTCGTCATCAGTGAGTATATGTGGGATTGGTTTCTTATTAAAAAATTAAATTATTTTTTAATTCTTCTGTGTCACCTTTGGCGTAGTTGGCGCTTATGTGTCCACTTAGTTGGCGCACAGTCAGTTTGCCGTCAACTATGTTGACGGAGTTATTAACGCCGTCAAAGTATTTAACGGAAGTGGATAGATTTGGTAAAGAACAACTTTAAAACATGGATATAAGTGGTATTTCTGGATTTTTTGGATATCGTCTCATTATCGTCTCATTATTTGGTAAAAATAAAAATTTAATACGTGATTTATAAATTTTATAACCTATAAAATGACGGATAATCTTAAAATTACAACACGAATTTCTTTGCTTAAAATATTGCATATCGAACTAAAGTATTGAATAAGCAAAAGTAATGTAAAATTCTGTAATTAATATGAATTTTCAGAACTAATAAGAAACAATAATATTTTGTACAAACTACAGGTGACTGGTTCGCTAAAATTTTAGCTTGATTAACTGTTAAACGTTAAACTCTTGCTAATCAGGCATGAATGGACCCGACAATAATGAGACGATATCGAGTTTAATGTGATGTTCATTTCGTTAGTTTTGGATCGGATGCGTTGAACAATTTATAGGGCATTAACATATAAAGGAGTTATAATTAACCTCATTATACAATTTTTACTCTTTATAATAATTAATTTTATCTTAATATTTGTGATGAAATATTTTATGTATGATTTAGAGGTATAATTATTATTTGTGACATCAATAGTAGTTTACTCAAATTAGTATTTCATCGGGCAGTTAAAATCAAATACTCGGTGCATTTATGAATGTTTTTACCTTGGTTTTATGAATAGGTAGAAACTTAATTACTATAATGCATATAACTATACCTAGGCACATGATCGAGCTAGCATGACACAGTTAGAGCATAACATGAGACAATGTATATGGATCGGCCATGTACAAGCATGAATGCTTCATGGGTCGACCTAGACTTAAACTTCAACCGCTCGCGCACAAGTGCGAGCACCACACAGTCTATATTGGTGAACTCATGTTTTATGGAGAAATGCACCATTTGATAAAAATAAAACAAAATATTCTAAAAATAACATATAAAATTTGAATTAATGAGTAGTTTCTCACATCAACGTGTGACGACTCATATTCTAAAAGGTTTATAAAATATATTCATTGTTTATTTTGAGACTCAAACATTTTTCAATGTATACAACTAAAAATTCAATAATAAAATCGTTCTTGATTAACTTCATAGCTGAAAAGTATTTTTTACAACTTGCAGTAATAACAAACAACGTCAACAATAATTTTAGAAGCAAGTAAAGTGAAGAAGAAATAGAGATTTAGTATTTTTTTGCAAATGTGTGTGGGGGGAGATTTTTTTGTCTACAAAATTTGAGGAAGGGTTCAAACTCATATATCATTTATTTGAATAATGCATATTGAATTGGAGTATTGAACATTTTGGAAGCCCTATATAATTCTTAGATTAGTATTAATTTTCAGCCCGGTTGACCAATAGCCTTAGACCTTTTGCAAATCTGACATGGATCCAATAATCATAAGATGATATTTAATTTGATATGACGTCGGTTCAAAACCATTTTTATGTGTAATGAATTTGTACGACAAATACATGTAAATTGTAAAGTGAAGATGAACCTTATTATGCATTTTGATTCTTTAGATAAATACAATGGTTTAAGGCTTTAAACAATGAACTAACTATACACTCACTCGATTGGTTTAACGAGTTCTGCTTTTTATCACTTTTAATAATTAGTTTATTCACAAGCTATCAAGCTACTGTGTCCGTCGATGAATAAACGACCATCTATTCGCCAGGTTTCAGGAGCTCTGATTCACACTATCGGCTGTGAATGGAGAAGAAGCATTTCGAACGCAAAATTGGAGAATTAATTGGGATGTTTCTAGGATTCTCTCAATTCCAGGCGGTGGGAAGAAAGAGGAAGGGAAAATGGGAGAGTTGTGAGATACAAAGCTGAGAGAAAGATATGAAAGAACAAATGGAAAAACAAAGAGCAAGGCAAAGAGAGTGTGAGATGACACATTTAAAAGAGGAGGAAAATGAGGTAGTGTGAAATAATTGTCCTTCTCCTTTGTTTAATAGATATTCTTGGCCCTATTATGTTGAGTTTTGATTTATTTTAGGACATGACATTATGTTTGACATATTTTTTCTATTTCAATTTAAAATCCTAAATCAATATTATCATTTGGAAGTTTTTTTTCTTAATATGATTATTGTAATTTCTGAGATTTAAGGGGTATCTGATAATGTCAATATTTTAGCAATTTTTTATTTGAAGTTTGTATTGAAAGATCGTACGTACCGGTAGTTAGACCATAAAACTTCACATTATATGCGAAATCAATAGGTGATATTTAGCAATATGAAACGGTTGAGCCATAGTTAAATTATTAGTTCAGTATAAAATACTCTACTACCAACTTTTTCGATATGGTTTTACAATCCTTTGGTGCAAACAATTCTTTTACACTGGTGGAAACAAAAGTTTTAAGGCACATTTTGAACTATCTATTGCAAAAAAGCATAAGTCAGTTAGGGATAATGAGAATCTGCGATCTCATGCAACCCAAAAGACACTTTATGACTTCTATCTTTTTAAAATAAATGTATGTTACTCATACCCCCTCATTCATAAACTTAATGAGTAACATATATTTCATGTAATATTATTTTCATAATTTTTATTTATTGAATTATTTCATAAAAAAATATTTGCTGCATGAAAATTACTACATTGATGCTAGACATGTCTGCGATCTGAGAATAATTTGGGAAGTCCGTACACAATACATTGTCTAATTAACTATTAGCGATAGCTTAGCCGCATCATGTCCGCTATAAAATCAAGCAACTTCAGATTCATTACCAACAGTGTGGTAAAAAAGAATGCTCTCTATTGAGAAAAACTTAAAAGACATACTAAACTCTATGATACATTTTCTTTCATCCTAAAGGTTGATTATGTATGTATTATGAGAAACAACTCTAATATTCAACTATATGGTTTAATTAAGTAATGAATGACAATTAGTTATATTTATTTTTTTCATTCAATAATTATATGTAATGCTTATATTATATTTTTGTTATCTTTTCATGGAGGTCTAAAAACATTATGCATAGTCGGATCATTTTTAAAAAATGTTATGTTATAAAACAATAATTTCATGCATTTCAAATCATCTACTATATCCATTATTATATAATATATTCTCCAACAAAATTCTTCCAACCAACGGTCCGGGGCTTGTGATAGTGAATATTAACGCTAAAACACTAGCATCATAACTTAAGTCCGATAAAATCGCTGCAACAGACCAACGCATGCAGAGTCCAGACCTCCTCTTCCTGTGCTATGTACAAAATGTTAATTCCGCCCTTGGATGCTTAATTAATTTGGAGTTTTGGATACATAATTAACGTATCAAAATATTAAAATATATAGGATAATAATAAACCATATTACTCCTCAAGCATTTCCCAAGCAACCGACATAAGTACTCCGACAAATTCAAGCTTACTATATATTAATAATACTAATACAGTACAGCATAACAAATCTCCAAAATTAACAAAATTATTACTAATACAACAAGTTCCCCAAACTAGCGCAAATTACACTACTACCCAAGATCCAGACCGAAAGCTCCCAACAAAAACAGCCAGCCGATCAACGGCGGCGGGGAGGGCAGAAAGTGACCAAATAGTTGCCGCCGGTACAAGTAGAGATGCTGGTGGGATCATCATAAGCATAAGAATACGCTCTCGGGCAAGCCGCCTTGAAGATCCTGGAGTACGCCGTCGGCTTACAGGTCTGCGGGTTCCCGTACGCGCCGGTACAGCAGTACCTCGGCGAGTTAAAAGCAGAGCACGCGCTTTTACACGCGACCACGCGCCGCCCGTCACGCGACCTCACCTGCAGCCCGGCGGGGCACATCAGGTTCAAATCGCTCACGCACCCGGCGGTACTGCACTTCCCGGCGGTCCCCTTGACAGGGGTGATGGCCATGGCGATGTTATAGCCGTCGACGAGGCTGACGTCGTAGAAGTCCTGGTCGCGGCCGAGGGTGATCTCGGCGAGGGTTGCCGGCGGGGCGCCGCCGAGGCCGTTGCAGTAGAGGGAGCCGCAGTCGCCGGTGGCGCAGCGGCCGCGTCCCGAGGCGTCGAAGGAGCAGCCGTGGCGGCCCCAGAAGCGGCCGGACCAGAGGGGCGGGAGGGTTAGGGTTTGAGCCTTGTTGGGCGGGAGGTGGAAGCCGCCGCGGGCGAGGATTGGGCTTCCCGAGCCCGGCTGGATCCCGGGCCAGACTGGGTGGTTGCATTTGTTGATCATTGTGACCGTCGTCGTTGACGACACATCGACTGCGAGATTTGGGGAAACAAAAAAATTAGTTGATTAATTAGCTGGGAATTAAAATTGATGGGAGAAGAAAGGGGGGGGAAGTTTTAAAATTACCTGCATTGTGGAAGATGAGGAGGAGGGAGAAGAGGAGGAGAGCCGCCGGGGTTGTCATCGGAAGGTAGAGAGACGGTGAGAGTGTGAACTGTGATGAAGTGTTTGGGGGTTTGCAAAGAAAGGAGGAGAGGGAAGGGAAGGTGATTTATAGACTATAGAGGGGGGAAAGGTGGTGGTAGACAGTAACTTTTCTTTTATTTTTTACTGGCTGCTGGTTGGTTTGGTTTGGTTCCATGGTTGGGACAGAGAGAGAAGGGTAAATAATTAATTTTGGGTTTTATGTTTTTTACTTTTTGGCTGATTGATTGAGCTGGGACTGGGAAAGGAGAAGCGCAGTACAGTAGAGTAGAGTGTCTGTCTCTGACCACTGAGAGACTGAGTCGCTGCTGCACATTGTTATTTGTGAATCTCGAAACAATACAAATCATGTCCACACTTTTGCCTTTTCCTCCTCTCTCTCTCTCTCTCTCTCCCTCTCTCTCCCTTGATATTTTTCTCTCTTACATCATTCTTTCTTGTTATACTTTTGGAGGTGAATTAATTAATAGGCAGTTCGCATTTAACCGATGAAAAGTTGAAAACACATATATATATATATAGTGATAGTATAGTAGAACAATATTTCAACGGCACAATGTGTGATGCACCCAAAACCGTTCTGATTACAAAATTATTATTTACTTTGTGTATTCGAGTGACTACTAGAGCAGCATCCAATCCAATGGTGTTCTCTTGTTAAGAAATTCATTAAATCTAGGATTCTTCTATAAGGGTACAGTAGTGCAAAGTGATAAGGAGACAATTGAGTTGTGGGAGGAGAAGAGCGCTGAACTCGTTTCAATCACTAACCAATCCTAACCACGTCATATGCTTGTGTTACATGTGGGGATGTGACTGAGTCGAATAGCAAAATTGAGCTAGCTAGCTAGCTAGGTCCATGATAGATAAATAATACACACCATTGTCCTGTCCATTGGTGGTAGGCGGGGAGGGGAATATGGAGGGTGGTGGTCTCATCTCATTCGACCTTTAGGTCTGTGGCATTCATGTGTCTTAGATAGTGGAATTCATGTTTCCTCCTTTTGCAGGTTCATCTATCAATAGAGGTGGCAATTAGGATCCAAATCCATGAATCCAATCCAATCCATCCACCAAATTATCCACCTAATCCAATCCATTTAAATCCAATCCATTTGATCCAAATTCAATTGAATTGGTGGATTCATGGATCAAACCATGGATCCAAATGACAAATTACGATTTGGTACCTATATTTTTTATATTTTACATTTTGGTACCTAAAATTTATATTTTTATACGAAAAATATCATTGGAAAATTACATTTTGGTACCTAAAATTTTTCATTATGACATTTTAGTACCTAAACTTTTCAAAATTTACATTTTGGTCCAAACCTTGGATGTTATTTGGATTCATGGATCAATCCACCAATCCATTGGATCCAATCCATGAATCCACCAATCCATTGGATCCAATCCATTTGATCCATGGATCCACGAATCCAATCCACAAATCCACGAATCCGATCCAATTGCCACCTCTATCTATCAGCCACTCTCCCTAGTCCCTACCCACATTTACACTAAAAAAACCCCTCGTGACCTGTTTCTGATTCTAGCTTACCCAGAACTCCAATAGATTTAGATCAAGACGATTGTACACATGAAGGTATAAATATCCATCATTTCATTAAGTAATACAATTCACTTTTAATGTTGGTTTCCACCTTTCTGTTTGTTTCGGACATAAAGAGAATGCAAAAATTTATTTAGAATTGGGTTTTTATTTTCTTTCGACTATCCAATAACATGGGGTCCAGTTTAATTCCAAACTAAAGAGTCGGTATGAATATATGCCCCAAAAGTAAATTTTCTCAAATATAATTTCACACATAATAAGTTGGGTTTGTGAAATACCCAAATATTGAGTCCTATTTTCCATCTTTAAGCACCATAACAATGAAAATTCAGAAATCAATTATTATCCACCACATGATTATGAATGACAGTTGCACTCAAACTCATATCAATCCATTCATAGGACATGAGTAGGCAATGAGAGGCGTCATAGCGGCGGGCATACGGTTTGGTAAAACCGAACCGAAACCAAATTAATGTTATTCGGTTCGGAATTCGGAAGGGAAAATGACATATTTCAGAAACTAGGGTCCTTTCGACCGAACCGAATAACCGAATTACTATAATTGCAAGCTCCAAATGGTGGATTTTTATGTTTGCACTTATTATAGGACGTAAATATTTGAATCATGTTAGTGTTTTATGACTTATGTGTTGAAATGTTTGATTTTATGCATATAATTGCATATTTATTGTTCATATTAAGGTGAAAAGTAATTTAAAAGAGAGAAAATACAAGATAACCTCACAAATTCAATTTTGTATGAAAAATCGAACCGAACCAAATCATAATTCGGTTTGAACCAACCGACCAAATTATAATTCGGTTCGAATTCGATTTGGGGTTTGATGAAATTCGGAAACTCGATATGCATTATTTCGGTTCGGTATCGAACCGACCGAATACCCACCCCAAAGGCGATACATAAGAAATGGAAACTCTGCCCCGATTCAGTCACCTTGTTTGGCTTCTTCTTCCTTGGCTGGTTCATTTCTTAGGGGCAATTATTTATTCTTGCACCAAAATATTCGTTCGGCTTCATGTAACTACAAAGGCAAACCGAACCACCATGCAGTAGTAGTACACACGTGACCTGGACTTCCCTCCCCACCCACCCATTTCGATCTATTTGTTTAACAGGGACCGCGACGTCCCAATAAGCTATCTAGCTTAAAGAGATAAAGGCCAACATCACTACTTGTGTTTTCATTCAAGACACACAGATTCGATTACCATACTTGTCCTTTACCGTCACAGATCTAGCCAAAGGAAGGGGGAAAACTAAAAGAGAGAGAGAGGTCGGGACGGGGCGGGGCGGTAACTCAATATTCGTGTTCCGCACCATGCTACTCCGGGTTGGGTCGGGCAAAATCCGCGTAGATACAGGTCGGGACAAGTCGACACATTCTTATATGTTATTTAAAAAAAATACACATAAATTTTATTTTTTATGATAAAACAAAGGGGAAAACACTTTATGAATGAAAAATAGTGATAATAGAATGGGTAATTTAATCTAACAAGTTCAAATCATGGCTCTGCCCCTGTTACCAAGGAGACAAAATTATAAGTGGTGATCACTGGATCGATCGACGAAGCAGTACGATTGACCATGCTTACCAAATACCAATCATATGATATTAAAGGACTAATGGCACAATATCGACCAAGTTGTTTCAGTTTACGGACAGGAGTACAGTGCTCTGAAGCAATGACATATAAAAACAATGATTGTGAAATCATACCAAAAGTTATATTGGAAAGTTAGTGATAAAGTATTTTGTATTATAATCGTGTTGAAATTCTAGTTCTACCATTTCGTACCGATAAAACTACTTATCATTTGGTGTTTTATATCAAATATTTCCATTCCAACAAATCAATACGACAAGATTTCTAAAACATTGCTAAAAACGGATTAACTGAACCAAGTTAGTAAACCCATACCTCATGTGGAAAAAGCTAGCTTGGGTGCAAGAAATGAGCTTATCGTAAGTTCTAAATATACCTCTGTTTTCATAACCAGACCGGAGGCTGAACCAGAAAAGTTAGTGATTTAAGAGTTCACCGGTTAACCGTTACAAAACCGTTGGTGAACCGTTGATAGAACCGTTAATAATATATAACATATAAGACTTGTATATTACACTAATTTATCATTGACATATATAACATATAAGAATGAAATTATCATTGACCATAAACAAGTTCAAATTCATATCATCACGAACATATCTAATAAATCATTCCAATCATCTCACAAAAGAAACCACATTTTTTAATTCAAATTGAAAATTACGGTTCTAGTTGGTAGTAGACAATGTAAAATCGACAATAAGGTTGAGGAAGCATATATAAATTAATAATTATGATTTGATGGTCTTAGTTTATGTTAAAATATTTTTTTTGTTAAAATAGTGAACCAATGGACCAGCTAAACCGTGTCGGTTCATCTGATTTTATGTTGAACCGTGAAAATCCGTTTGGTCCATCAATAACCGTTCAAACAATGAACCGGACCGCTATCGTAACTGGTTTGACGATTCTACTGGCCCGGCCGTTGATCCGGTTAGTTTCTTATAACAAGGAAATATACTGATGGTTTATGCTAGCTCTTTCAATTCTTCAGCGTCTTCCTTTGCTAGTATCAATAGTTTCTATACGAAAGCAGCTAGCAGAATTTGATGTTTGGCAAAACAAAACTCACCTATTTAATTATAAACCTACTAATAAAACTCATAATTCAGAAAACCAAATGGAAAAGGAAAAGGATTCACTCTCCAAGATTGAAAAGGAAAAGGTCATAGTTAAAAGAAATTCATAATAATTAAAGTCCAGTGAATGAAATATTGCTGCCTTGCCAATTTTAGCGGGGTAAAATCCTCCTGATCCGCTCATGAAAAAATCCACCCCCAATATTATAAAAAAAGTCCACCTCCAATTAACAATTCCTTCGAAATATTTATGGGGACAACTAAACCAACTAATTAAATACAAAAACTACATCCTTTATTCTGTGGAGACAATATAGTGTGTTTGTCCCTAATATGACTAAGAAAACTATTTCTTGAGACAACATAAAAAGGTCGTCCCCTATTTTGGTCCCCAATCTCTTTGTTTTTTAGGTACATAAGGCAGAAAAAATGAAAAATCAAAGAAACGGGTGGAGAGAACAACAACATGATAATAAAAAGTGAAAAGGGCTGAAGAGGGAGGCCCATTGGGCAGCCCGTTATGGCACTTTCGTTGCCGCAAACGGCAGGGGAAAAGATAATAGCACCTTTGCCGCTAGGGGTGAAAATGGGTACGGTATCACAATACCAAATATTGAAATCGCGAATATTGAATTATACACTAAAGTCAATCTCAATCTCAATCCCTAAATAATTTCGGTATCCCAATCCCTAAATATTTCGGTATCCCAATCGGTATTATCGAATACAAAATTAATTACCTTTGTAATTAATAATTAAATATATAAATTAGATTTTATAGTTTAATTTCGGGGAAAAGGACTAAGCGAAGAGTCTTGAATTAGGAAATTATTAAGGAGAATGGAGGAGGGGAGACATCTCAACTTCTTGTCATTAGTAATCTTTAATTTGACGAATTGGAGGTTGAGAGACGACTATTAATAGTGATGGAATGATCTGTGTATAATTAAATGACACTCTTGGTGGTTGAGGGTCATGTAGTAGTGAATGAGAGAGTCTAGTTGAGAATATAATATACACACTAGCTTATATTTCGGTATTGATCGGTATTTTGGTATATACCGATCCCAATCCCGTAATCCCTAATACCGAATAACAATTGAAATTCAATCCCAATCCCAAGAAATAATACGTGTGTTCGGTAATTCCAAATATAGACAAATTTGGTACGGTATTCCCTATATCCCAAATACCGGTACCAAACTTCCAGCCCTATTTGCGGCACAGGCAGAAAATCCTGGTTGTCATGCCGGTGGCATGCCACACGGTTGAACTTGGTTCAACCTATGCCGGTTATGAAACCGGCTTGACACCACCGGTATGACTGGTATGATCGACTTACGTATTCTAAGCAAAATGACATCAATTTAATAGTTAAAAGTTGATGATAATTGTTGGATTGTAACTAAATTGTCCACAAATATGTTTTATATATGATTAAATACATTGAATATTAATTGTTTCCACATGTTTTAAAACCGACATGAACTGACACAAACTAGTTATACCACCTGTCGTACCATTCCTCTTGCCAAACCGGCACAACGATATAAACCGGTTTAACAACCTTGCAGAAAACCAACCCATATAAATAAACACCAAATCATTTATCGACATCAAAATGGAGAGGTGGGGAAATCATTACCTTTTTTTTTATTCAGGATGCGCATTAGCAAAACTTTTTCGTTTCATTGGTCGAAACGTGATCATTCCTTCGCTAATGATGTTCTGCTTGGTACTTAGATCTACAGCTTCGTGAGATGGTCAATTTAAATAAACATGTTATAGGAAGCCTTTTAAGCAAGTGTGGGTGTGGTGTGATTTCCATCCGATCCGGAATCTAATTAGTTAGGAACTAGTGTGGTCTCCAACCATTTGGACACAGGAAGGTGAGGTATGAAATTTGATAATGTAATGGAGTATATAGCTTATTGTTGTATAGTTTTTTATTTTCAAACACGTGATAAAAATAGTGAATTTTAGTAGGAAAGAGACATGAATGATGCAACGAATCAAAAATCAGCCTTATGAACCAAAATCAAGTATCTGTTACCTTGTGAAACAATATTATTTCTGGTAATATGATGAGGTGGAGTAAGTTTTATAGAAACCGAATTCCAAAAAATCGTCTATCCCGCAGGTTTTCGGGAAATGAGCATCTCACAATCGTTGCTAGCTTTTACACTGTCCGTTGGCCGATTAATTTGCTTTATAAAACTTTCATCTTGTCATCATTGTGGTTTCTGGTTTTTTGCCAAGCCATGATAAAATCTAAAGAAATCAAGAATGAACAACACGATTTGGGATAGGAACCACCGTTCCTGTAGCCCTAGAAAATGGTGGTAAACACGGACTCACCTGCCAAACTGGTTTGGAATGAGATTTTTATCGGGTATCGGGGAACCATGTGATTATAAATTAGACTTGATCAAAACGGGCCAAAACTTGAAATTCAGCATGTTTGACCGACCCATGCCAATCTCTAATTATTCTTTACTTTTAAACTTTCTATTTGAAAATAAAAAATAATGAAAGAAAAGAGATTACTGCAATTCGCCATTTGCACATCACTGATTCGGGAATAAAACTATAGAATTTCGAAAGGAAACTGAAAATGTTTAGGATCGTTTTAATATTAAAAATAATCAAATAGATCTTCTGTTTAGTTTTTTACTAACAATACCAAACGATTCCCTATAATATACACTATAATTTAATCATTATGATATCAAATAATTACATAATATATATTTGAAATGATAAAAATTGGACTAATTGGGTTGGTCGAGGTTGAACCATTGAATAACTTTAAAATACATTATATTTTAGCCACTGAGATATAAAATAATAGCATAATATATATTATGCTAGAGAAAATAGCTTGTTTTAGAATGACAAATCCATGATGTTCATTTGTTTTAATTGATGGGCAAATCCCGTGTAGGGCAGGCCCATTAAACTCTTTTATTTTACGATTAGCGGTTAGCCCATTATAATTCATGCATTAGTTTATTGTTAAATTTTTTCATTTTAGCAATAAAGAGGAGTATTGTTTTTGCCTTTTCATATAAATTTTACCACCACGGAGAAATAAAAAGGACTTAAAGAAAAAAATTGACACTTCTGGACCCGTTTAAATCCGCATGTGTACGGTAAGTTAGTCCGTTCACAGAGGAAAAGGAAAAAAACTGACACTCCCTGTTCTACCCTTCCTACAAACGCTCCTGGAGCAGGGAATTTGAAATGAGGGAAAGGTTTTTTCCTCTCTGCAATTATATATTTTTAATTTAATAAGAAACAACAAATGTACTTAGTGTGATTGGTTATGATCTTTGCTTTTCTTTAAAGTGGTCATGGTTCGAATCCTAGTAAGTGTCTTTTTAATGAATAAAAAAGTAATTGTGAAGACCAAAATGTCCTTCCTACTTTCACTCTGGATGCAGGAAATTTGAAATGGGGCTTCATGTTTTCTCATTTGACTTTTATTTATTGTGTAGAGATGTAGATGTATAAAAAATTAAAGAAAAAATAAGGACTACAATTTAAAACTATAAATTAGCAAACGCTTATGCATCATCAAAAGAGTTTAAAATGGTTTAAGTAACATTAGTCATGACGCATTTTGATTCAAGGTAAACAAATCATAATAAAAGTATAAAACTTGATTGATCGTAACTAATGATTTATGGCAATACCTCTTTTAGTCTAATAGCTAGTAGCTTGGAAGATGCACTTATAAATAAAGTTGCAACATGAGATTGGTGAAAATGTTTTCATTGTGTCTGCATTAGGAGTTTTTGGATCAGAATTAAGATACCGCAATTTATCTCTTTGAACACATTGTGTGTCTCGAAAAAAGTCTCGCATTGGATGCGTCACTTTTTTGCTACTGTTGTTCTAAAACAAGTCTTATAAGAATTCATATGTACCCGCCAGGTGATTTTTCTATCTTCATTCCAAGAACTACTCCTCTGACTTCCTCTTTTGAGACGAGAGAGGATAGAGATTAAAAAGTGTCTTCTCTTCAGGGAGGTGGTGAACCAACAACCTTCTTAGCTTCTCAACGATCCAAAATGCCAATCTCATTATGCCTAACGTGAAAGAGTAGTTGGCCACGATCCAAGATTATTGGCCAGCCCTCCAATGCCTAATGTAGAAACATAGCGGGCTTGGGCTTCAAGCTGGAAACTTAAGGCCCAATCAATGCCCAGTTGGCTGGCTGGCTAGCCTAGAATGAGGCTCGTTGCAATTACGGTTGCAAATGAGCCGAGCTGGGCCGAGTTTTACCCCCAATTTGAGCTTGACTCGTTAACAAATGAGCTGAACTCGAGTTCGATCCATTTGTTAACGAGCCGAGTCGAGTAGAGTTCGAGTTAGGCTTGTTTACTAAATTCTTAGATCGTATTTGATACATTCATTTTGTATGTCGTGTATGGTACATGTGATTGATGTAACGATAAAAAAAATAATCAAATGTTCAACATTAATTAATCTTATATTATAATTTGTAGGTGTCATATTGTTTAGTTAATAATTTTTAACTAGTTCAAATCATGTTATTTCATAGTACCGAAACAATTTTGTACATAATTTCTTTATAGAATTAAAAATAAGGCATATTTTCTTACATGTTCAACATGTTAAACTTCGCATGATGTGAGATATATAATTTAACAATCCTATGAATTATGAAAGTCCAAATTAGATCGATTCATCCATAAGTCGGTGATCAAGTTGACCCTCAAATCACTATGTTGAGACATCTCATGAGCTCTAAATGAGCCAACTCACGAGTTGAGCGTAACAAGCCACCGAGTTGAGCTACCTCGCGAGCTTCGTGATCTGAACAAAGCTAAGCTCAAACTTGACTAGTTAGTAAATGAGTCGAGTTTCGAACAAGTTTTTCCCGATTCGAGCCTCGAATTGCTCGCGAGTAGCTCGCCTCATTTGCAGCCCTAGTTGCACTTTATTGGTCACGCTTGCGGGCTCGATCTTTCTTTATTGTACCTAACTTATAAATTTGGGCTTCATGTATCTTTTCTCAGCCCCTGCTTAAATATTTTGCAGACAAGACAACCCTATCAAATGGTAAATTAAATATTGAAGAAAAGCACTGCTAGATTGCTAGTGTTGGGCCTAAAACTGTGTACACAGAGGGGAAGGGTGTAAAAAAATATTTGGGCTTCATGTATCTTCTTGTTTGGTGTCGAGACACAGTCACAGAGTTCAGCTCCACCAGTAACCCTACACCGTGTAGGTATATGGGACCGAATGGATGACATGTACGACTACATGGGGTAGATGACCATCCAGATGAATGTTGTATGGTATGATTTCGGTTTACATGCTAAAGTATATGGAATGTTTGCATAGGATGTTAGGCTGAATGTTAGCGACCGAAGAACGATTGAACGCGAGTTACGAGTTGCCACAACCAGAATAGGAATATATGCTAACGAGACTACTGGTAACCAATATGTTCAAGTGAGTACCTGCTTTTACAATAATGAATAGAACATGTTATTGTTGTATGCACAAAAGTTGATTTTAACATGACATGGTTTCAGCTCAATGGCGCGCAAGGACGGCCAGTTCGAGGCTCTCAACCCACCAAGATCGAGATGCATGGTAGCCAGCCCCCCAACACTCAACCTTAGACGGATAAAGGCTTTATTTTTTGTGATAGGCCATTCAGCTACCTCACTAGAGGTCATTTTGTTTAGCTGACTCGTGTAATGGCCGATTATGGTAGGCAAAAGTTATCGGATGCTATGTAATTATGCACAAACAAGTTATTATAGATGTGTTGTCTAGACTGTTAGAGCTCATGTTTGGAAGCTCATAAACTACAACAACTATTTAGCATCTCAGGCTTCGGCTATCTTATGTTTAACATCTCATATTGGAAGCTCATAAACTACAACAACTAAGTAACATCATGCCATTTTATAACAGATTCATGTTCCACATTCATCATTCAACCAAAATTCTCTTCAACCAAAATTCTCTTCTCCTTCTTCCTCCTTTCCGCTTTCTACTCAGCTATC
Organism: Linum tenue; assembly: GCA_946122785.1. Classification (NCBI taxonomy): domain Eukaryota; kingdom Viridiplantae; phylum Streptophyta; class Magnoliopsida; order Malpighiales; family Linaceae; genus Linum; species Linum tenue. The sequence goes on along the minus strand of CAMGYJ010000004.1, from coordinate 16,848,629 downwards.
CACAAACTTTCCTCGAGCTTCAGCTGAGAACTCCCAATTGTAGAGGTTTCTTCTTCCACTTCATCAACCATCCCATGTACCCACCTAAAGAAACCGCAGTTCTTTTTCTCGTTCTGCACCATAAAAGGCAACCTCAAAAAACACATTCATCAAAGGCAACCTCAAAAACCAAAAACCACCTTACATTCCAACTAGCTTTTTACCTGGCCCGTTGGTCAGAGAGATTTATTTTATAATTTATATTAATTAATTTATATGTTTAAATTGTTTGGATCTTCTAATATTTTGTGCTCTTGATTTATAACAGAGTTTGTAGTATGTCTATATTGAAAATTTCCAATATTGAGCACACTCACTTGTGATGCTTCGGTTTTCTAATAATAAATCATGTCATTGTCACGTTCCATCTCTAAGAGTAGCCCGAAGACATCAATTTTGGATGTTAATTGGTAACATTAGTCTGATATGATGATATAACATATGGTCACAACTAATCAATCCATTACCCTAACCCCTAAACCTTCAATTTTGAACACAAACCCAAAATCCCATATTATAAACGCTAAACCTAACCCTAAATCCCTAAATCCTTCAATTTAAAGACAATCTTGAATGTGTTTTTTGGAAATTCATGTGTTTCTTGTTCATAATACCATAAGCGACGATTGATACCATTTTAACATGAATCACATGCTCGGAATGACGATTATGAAACGAATGCATTGAATGCACCCAAAAAAGTGAGTGCACCGAATATACCACCACATATATATATAGTTCAAGCGAGCGTGGGCCAAGAGTATGCTATACTCTTGCATTCACACTACCATACGACCATTGAGTTTTACTATTTAAACCTCGAATTAACCTGAGTTTTTTGGGGCATGATACTATACCCTAACCTCTAATATGTGAACTCCAATCCCTAATTCTCTAACCTCTAATTTATGCACATACTTCGTCATACCTATCTTCTATCGTATCTAGCGGAAAATCAAAAGTATAGCATACCTTGATATTATGTGTGTGTGTGTAGTAGACTCAAAATTATTAAGATATTTCGTCAGACCTATCTTATCTCGCCTAATACTCATATTAAAAGTACTATTTGCCTACCCCCACCCCCGGGATAGAGATCCCGCTTTTACCCACATAACATCAGACAACCGTTGGGGTTGTCTATCATTCTATATGTAATATATAAAGAGGCAACTCCTAAGATCCTGCTATTTATATCTTATCCTCTCCCGCCTCCCCCTTTATGGAGAATAAAAGGGTAGGGATGACAGGATCATAGCTTGATATGGTTTTCTTATGTTCGTCGTAGCGGAGGTTATGTTCTTTTTTGCTATTTTTCATAGAACTGCCTATCTGGGTTTAGTTCCGTACCAGAGGTATTAACCACACAGACCATGTTGTGTTTGCAAACTACCACCCCATGACCTTGTGTCGAAGTTGAAGAAGAACATCTCTTCGACATGGCGGGACGTCGACTTAATTCTCGGCAGAGACAAGAATCAGCAAAGAAGCTAATCGTCTACGACAAATGGAAAGCTGGGTCGCCGATCGCCAATCGCCAAATCTGCCAGAATCCCAGGAGTCGCCAAATCGCCAGAATCCACGAATCAAAAATCTTCACTCATCGTGAGGATCTTCAATCGTCGGGAGGAGGTTTAGTCGGCAAGTGGAGGTTTTGTCGCCACCAGGGTGCGAACCCTAAAAACGAAAGGAGAAAGGGGGACTGAATGTGCTCGTCATCAGTGAGTATATGTGGGATTGGTTTCTTATTAAAAAATTAAATTATTTTTTAATTCTTCTGTGTCACCTTTGGCGTAGTTGGCGCTTATGTGTCCACTTAGTTGGCGCACAGTCAGTTTGTCGTCAACTATGTTGACGGAGTTATTAACGCCGTCAAAGTATTTAACGGAAGTGGATAGATTTGGTAAAGAACAACTTTAAAACATGGATATAAGTGGTATTTCTGGATTTTTGGATATTATTGGCACAACCATGAAAGTGTTGGATATACAAGTGTATTAAACCTAAATCTTCTAAAAATCAAAATTTAATACGTGATTTATAAATTTTATAACCTATAAAATGACGGATAATCTTAAAATTACAACACAAATTTCTTTGCTTAAAATATTGCATATCGAACTAAAGTATTGAATAAGCAAAAGTAATGTAAAATTCTGTAATTAATATGAATTTTCAGAACTAATAAGAAACAATAATATTTTGTACAAACTACAGGTGACTGGTTCGCTAAAATTTTAGTCTGATTAACTGTTAAACGTTAAACTCTTGCTAATCAGGCATGAATGGACCCGACAATAATGAGACGATATCGAGTTTAATGTGATGTTCATTTCGTCAGTTTTGGATCGGATGCGTTGAACAATTTATAGGGCATTAACATATAAAGGAGTTATAATTAACCTCATTATACAATTTTTACTCTTTATAATAATTAATTTTATCTTAATATTTGTGATGAAATATTTTATGTATGATTTAGAGGTATAATTATTATTTGTGACATCAATAGTAGTTTACTCAAATTAGTATTTCATCGGGCAGTTAAAATCAAATACTCGGTGCATTTATGAATGTTTTTACCTTGGTTTTGTGAATAGGTAGAAACTTAATTACTATAATGCATATAACTATACCTGGGCACATGATCGAGCTAGCATGACACAGTTAGAGCATAACATGAGACAATGTATATGGATCGGCCATGTACAAGCATGAATGCTTCATGGGTCGACCCAGACTTAAACTTCAACCGCTCGCGCACAAGTGCGAGCACCACACAGTCTATATTGGTGAACTCATGTTTTATGGAGAAATGCACCATTTGATAAAAATAAAACAAAATATTCTAAAAATAACATATAAAATTTGAATTAATGAGTAGTTTCTCACATCAACGTGTGACGACTCATATTCTAAAAGGTTTATAAAATATATTCATTGTTTATTTTGAGACTCAAACATTTTTCAATGTATACAACTAAAAATTCAATAATAAAATCGTTCTTGATTAACTTCATAGCTGAAAAGTATTTTTTACAACTTGCAGTAATAACAAACAACGTCAACAATAATTTTAGAAGCAAGTAAAGTGAAGAAGAAATAGAGATTTAGTATTTTTTTGCAAATGTGTGTGGGGGGAGATTTTTTTGTCTACAAAATTTGAGGAAGGGTTCAAACTCATATATCATTTATTTGAATAATGCATATTGAATTGGAGTATTGAACATTTTGGAAGCCCTATATAATTCTTAGATTAGTATTAATTTTCAGCCCGGTTGACCAATAGCCTTAGACCTTTTGCAAATCTGACATGGATCCAATAATCATAAGATGATATTTAATTTGATATGACGTCGGTTCAAAACCATTTTTATGTGTAATGAATTTGTACGACAAATACATGTAAATTGTAAAGTGAAGATGAACCTTATTATGCATTTTGATTCTTTAGATAAATACAATGGTTTAAGGCTTTAAACAATGAACTAACTATACACTCACTCGATTGGTTTAACGAGTTCTGCTTTTTATCACTTTTAATAATTAGTTTATTCACAAGCTATCAAGCTACTGTGTCCGTCGATGAATAAACGACCATCTATTCGCCAGGTTTCAGGAGCTCTGATTCACACTATCGGCTGTGAATGGAGAAGAAGCATTTCGAACGCAAAATTGGAGAATTAATTGGGATGTTTCTAGGATTCTCTCAATTCCAGGCGGTGGGAAGAAAGAGGAAGGGAAAATGGGAGAGTTGTGAGATACAAAGCTGAGAGAAAGATATGAAAGAACAAATGGAAAAACAAAGAGCAAGGCAAAGAGAGTGTGAGATGACACATTTAAAAGAGGAGGAAAATGAGGTAGTGTGAAATAATTGTCCTTCTCCTTTGTTTAATAGATATTCTTGGCCCTATTATGTTGAGTTTTGATTTATTTTAGGACATGACATTATGTTTGACATATTTTTTCTATTTCAATTTAAAATCCTAAATCAATATTATCATTTGGAAGTTTTTTTTCTTAATATGATTATTGTAATTTCTGAGATTTAAGGGGTATCTGATAATGTCAATATTTTAGCAATTTTTTATTTGAAGTTTGTATTGAAAGATCGTACGTACCGGTAGTTAGACCATAAAACTTCACATTATATGCGAAATCAATAGGTGATATTTAGCAATATGAAACGGTTGAGCCATAGTTAAATTATTAGTTCAGTATAAAATACTCTACTACCAACTTTTTCGATATGGTTTTACAATCCTTTGGTGCAAACAATTCTTTTACACTGGTGGAAACAAAAGTTTTAAGGCACATTTTGAACTATCTATTGCAAAAAAGCATAAGTCAGTTAGGGATAATGAGAATCTGCGATCTCATGCAACCCAAAAGACACTTTATGACTTCTATCTTTTTAAAATAAATGTATGTTACTCATACCCCCTCATTCATAAACTTAATGAGTAACTATATTTCATGTAATATTATTTTCATAATTTTTATTTATTGAATTATTTCATAAAAAAATATTTGCTGCATGAAAATTACTACATTGATGCTAGACATGTCTGCGATCTGAGAATAATTTGGGAAGTCCGTACACAATACATTGTCTAATTAACTATTAGCGATAGCTTAGCCGCATCATGTCCGCTATAAAATCAAGCAACTTCAGATTCATTACCAACAGTGTGGTAAAAAAGAATGCTCTCTATTGAGAAAAACTTAAAAGACATACTAAACTCTATGAGACATTTTCTTTCATCCTAAAGGTTGATTATGTATGTATTATGAGAAACAACTCTAATATTCAACTATATGGTTTAATTAAGTAATGAATGACAATTAGTTATATTTATTTTTTTCATTCAATAATTATATGTAATGCTTATATTATATTTTTGTTATCTTTTCATGGAGGTCTAAAAACATTATGGATAGTCGGATCATTTTTAAAAAATGTTATGTTATAAAACAATAATTTCATGCATTTCAAATCATCTACTATATCCATTATTATATAATATATTCTCCAACAAAATTCTTCCAACCAACGATCCGGGGCTTGTGATAGTGAATATTAACGCTAAAACACTAGCATCATAACTTAAGTCCGATAAAATCGCTGCAACAGACCAACGCATGCAGAGTCCAGACCTCCTCTTCCTGTGCTATGTACAAAATGTTAATTCCGCCCTTGGATGCTTAATTAATTTGGAGTTTTGGACACATAATTAACGTATCAAAATATTAAAATATATAGGATAATAATAAACCATATTACTCCTCAAGCATTTCCCAAGCAACCGACATAAGTACTCCGACAAATTCAAGCTTACTATATATTAATAATACTAATACAGTAGAGCATAACAAATCTCCAAAATTAACAAAATTATTACTAATACAACAAGTTCCCCAAACTAGCGCAAATTACACTACTACCCAAGATCCAGACCGAAAGCTCCCAACAAAAACAGCCAGCCGATCAACGGCGGCGGGGAGGGCAGAAAGTGACCAAATAGTTGCCGCCGGTACAAGTAGAGATGCTGGTGGGATCATCATAAGCATAAGAATACGCTCTCGGGCAAGCCGCCTTGAAGATCCTGGAGTACGCCGTCGGCTTACAGGTCTGCGGGTTCCCGTACGCGCCGGTACAGCAGTACCTCGGCGAGTTAAAAGCAGAGCACGCGCTTTTACACGCGACCACGCGCCGCCCGTCACGCGACCTCACCTGCAGCCCGGCGGGGCACATCAGGTTCAAATCGCTCACGCACCCGGCGGTACTGCACTTCCCGGCGGTCCCCTTGACAGGGGTGATGGCCATGGCGATGTTATAGCCGTCGACGAGGCTGACGTCGTAGAAGTCCTGGTCGCGGCCGAGGGTGATCTCGGCGAGGGTTGCCGGCGGGGCGCCGCCGAGGCCGTTGCAGTAGAGGGAGCCGCAGTCGCCGGTGGCGCAGCGGCCGCGTCCCGAGGCGTCGAAGGAGCAGCCGTGGCGGCCCCAGAAGCGGCCGGACCAGAGGGGCGGGAGGGTTAGGGTTTGGGCCTTGTTGGGCGGGAGGTTGAAGCCGCCGCGGGCGAGGATTGGGCTTCCCGAGCCCGGCTGGATCCCGGGCCAGACTGGGTGGGTGCATTTGTTGATCATTGTGACCGTCGTCGTTGACGACACATCGACTGCGAGATTTGGGGAAACAAAAAAATTAGTTGATTAATTAGCTGGGAATTAAAATTGATGGGAGAAGAAAGGGGGGGGAAGTTTTAAAATTACCTGCATTGTGGAAGATGAGGAGGAGGGAGAAGAGGAGGAGAGCCGCCGGGGTTGTCATCGGAAGGTAGAGAGACGGTGAGAGTGTGAACTGTGATGAAGTGTTTGGGGGTTTGCAAAGAAAGGAGGAGAGGGAAGGGAAGGTGATTTATAGACTATAGAGGGGGGAAAGGTGGTGGTAGACAGTAACTTTTCTTTTATTTTTTACTGGCTGCTGGTTGGTTTGGTTTGGTTCCATGGTTGGGACAGAGAGAGAAGGGTAAATAATTAATTTTGGGTTTTATGTTTTTTACTTTTTGGCTGATTGATTGAGCTGGGACTGGGAAAGGAGAAGCGCAGTACAGTAGAGTAGAGTGTCTGTCTCTGACCACTGAGAGACTGAGTCGCTGCTGCACATTGTTATTTGTGAATCTCGAAACAATACAAATCATGTCCACACTTTTGCCTTTTCCTCCTCTCTCTCTCTCTCTCTCTCCCTCTCTCTCCCTTGATATTTTTCTCTCTTACATCATTCTTTCTTGTTATACTTTTGGAGGTGAATTAATTAATAGGCAGTTCGCATTTAACCGATGAAAAGTTGAAAACACATATATATATATATAGTGATAGTATAGTAGAACAATATTTCAACGGCACAATGTGTGATGCACCCAAAACCGTTCTGATTACAAAATTATTATTTACTTTGTGTATTCGAGTGACTACTAGAGCAGCATCCAATCCAATGGTGTTCTCTTGTTAAGAAATTCATTAAATCTAGGATTCTTCTATAAGGGTACAGTAGTGCAAAGTGATAAGGAGACAATTGAGTTGTGGGAGGAGAAGAGCGCTGAACTCGTTTCAATCACTAACCAATCCTAACCACGTCATATGCTTGTGTTACATGTGGGGATGTGACTGAGTCGAATAGCAAAATTGAGCTAGCTAGCTAGCTAGGTCCATGATAGATAAATAATACACACCATTGTCCTGTCCATTGGTGGTAGGCGGGGAGGGGAATATGGAGGGTGGTGGTCTCATCTCATTCGACCTTTAGGTCTGTGGCATTCATGTGTCTTAGATAGTGGAATTCATGTTTCCTCCTTTTGCAGGTTCATCTATCAATAGAGGTGGCAATTAGGATCCAAATCCATGAATCCAATCCAATCCATCCACCAAATTATCCACCTAATCCAATCCATTTAAATCCAATCCATTTGATCCAAATTCAATTGAATTGGTGGATTCATGGATCAAACCATGGATCCAAATGACAAATTACGATTTGGTACCTATATTTTTATATTTTACATTTTGGTACCTAAAATTTATATTTTTATACGAAAAATATCATTGGAAAATTACATTTTGGTACCTAAAATTTTTCATTATGACATTTTAGTACCTAAACTTTTCAAAATTTACATTTTGGTCCAAACCTTGGATGTTATTTGGATTCATGGATCAATCCACCAATCCATTGGATCCAATCCATGAATCCACCAATCCATTGGATCCAATCCATTTGATCCATGGATCCACGAATCCAATCCACAAATCCACGAATCCGATCCAATTGCCACCTCTATCTATCAGCCACTCTCCCTAGTCCCTACCCACATTTACACTAAAAAAACCCCTCGTGACCTGTTTCTGATTCTAGCTTACCCAGAACTCCAATAGATTTAGATCAAGACGATTGTACACATGAAGGTATAAATATCCATCATTTCATTAAGTAATACAATTCACTTTTAATGTTGGTTTCCACCTTTCTGTTTGTTTCGGACATAAAGAGAATGCAAAAATTTATTTAGAATTGGGTTTTTATTTTCTTTCGACTATCCAATAACATGGGGTCCAGTTTAATTCCAAACTAAAGAGTCGGTATGAATATATGCCCCAAAAGTAAATTTTCTCAAATATAATTTCACACATAATAAGTTGGGTTTGTGAAATACCCAAATATTGAGTCCTATTTTCCATCTTTAAGCACCATAACAATGAAAATTCAGAAATCAATTATTATCCACCACATGATTATGAATGACAGTTGCACTCAAACTCATATCAATCCATTCATAGGACATGAGTAGGCAATGAGAGGCGTCATAGCGGCGGGCATACGGTTTGGTAAAACCGAACCGAAACCAAATTAATGTTATTCGGTTCGGAATTCGGAAGGGAAAATGACATATTTCAGAAACTAGGGTCCTTTCGACCGAACCGAATAACCGAATTACTATAATTGCAAGCTCCAAATGGTGGATTTTTATGTTTGCACTTATTATAGGACGTAAATATTTGAATCATGTTAGTGTTTTATGACTTATGTGTTGAAATGTTTGATTTTTGCATATAATTGCATATTTATTGTTCATATTAAGGTGAAAAGTAATTTAAAAGAGAGAAAATACAAGATAACCTCACAAATTCAATTTTGTATGAAAAATCGAACCGAACCAAATCATAATTCGGTTTGAACCAACCGACCAAATTATAATTCGGTTCGAATTCGATTTGGGGTTTGATGAAATTCGGAAACTCGATATGCATTATTTCGGTTCGGTATCGAACCGACCGAATACCCACCCCAAAGGCGATACATAAGAAATGGAAACTCTGCCCCGATTCAGTCACCTTGTTTGGCTTCTTCTTCCTTGGCTGGTTCATTTCTTAGGGGCAATTATTTATTCTTGCACCAAAATATTCGTTCGGCTTCATGTAACTACAAAGGCAAACCGAACCACCATGCAGTAGTAGTACACACGTGACCTGGACTTCCCTCCCCACCCACCCATTTCGATCTATTTGTTTAACAGGGACCGCGACGTCCCAATAAGCTATCTAGCTTAAAGAGATAAAGGCCAACATCACTACTTGTGTTTTCATTCAAGACACACAGATTCGATTACCATACTTGTCCTTTACCGTCACAGATCTAGCCAAAGGAAGGGGGAAAACTAAAAGGAGAGAGAGGTCGGGACGGGGCGGGGCGGTAACTCAATATTCGTGTTCCGCACCATGCTACTCCGGGTTGGGTCGGGCAAAATCCGCGTAGATACAGGTCGGGACAAGTCGACACATTCTTATATGTTATTTAAAAAAAATACACATAAATTTTATTTTTTATGATAAAACAAAGGGGAAAACACTTTATGAATGAAAAATATAATAGAATGGGTAATTTAATCTAACAAGTTCAAATCATGGCTCTGCCCCTGTTACCAAGGAGACAAAATTATAAGTGGTGATCACTGGATCGATCGACGAAGCAGTACGATTGACCATGCTTACCAAATACCAATCATATGATATTAAAGGACTAATGGCACAATATCGACCAAGTTGTTTCAGTTTACGGACAGGAGTACAGTGCTCTGAAGCAATGACATATAAAAACAATGATTGTGAAATCATACCAAAAGTTATATTGGAAAGTTAGTGATAAAGTATTTTGTATTATAATCGTGTTGAAATTCTAGTTCTACCATTTCGTACCGATAAAACTACTTATCATTTGGTGTTTTATATCAAATATTTCCATTCCAACAAATCAATACGACAAGATTTCTAAAACATTGCTAAAAACGGATTAACTGAACCAAGTTAGTAAACCCATACCTCATGTGGAAAAAGCTAGCTTGGGTGCAAGAAATGAGCTTATCGTAAGTTCTAAATATACCTCTGTTTTCATAACCAGACCGGAGGCTGAACCAGAAAAGTTAGTGATTTAAGAGTTCACGGTTAACCGTTACAAAACCGTTGGTGAACCGTTGATAGAACCGTTAATAATATATAACATATAAGACTTGTATATTACACTAATTTATCATTGACATATATAACATATAAGAATGAAATTATCATTGACCATAAACAAGTTCAAATTCATATCATCACGAACATATCTAATAAATCATTCCAATCATCTCACAAAAGAAACCACATTTTTTAATTCAAATTGAAAATTACGGTTCTAGTTGGTAGTAGACAATGTAAAATCGACAATAAGGTTGAGGAAGCATATATAAATTAATAATTATGATTTGATGGTCTTAGTTTATGTTAAAATATTTTTTTTGTTAAAATAGTGAACCAATGGACCAGCTAAACCGTGTCGGTTCATCTGATTTTATGTTGAACCGTGAAAATCCGTTTGGTCCATCAATAACCGTTCAAACAATGAACCGGACCGCTATCGTAACTGGTTTGACGATTCTACTGGCCCGGCCGTTGATCCGGTTAGTTTCTTATAACAAGGAAATATACTGATGGTTTATGCTAGCTCTTTCAATTCTTCAGCGTCTTCCTTTGCTAGTATCAATAGTTTCTATACGAAAGCAGCTAGCAGAATTTGATGTTTGGCAAAACAAAACTCACCTATTTAATTATAAACCTACTAATAAAACTCATAATTCAGAAAACCAAATGGAAAAGGAAAAGGATTCACTCTCCAAGATTGAAAAGGAAAAGGTCATAGTTAAAAGAAATTCATAATAATTAAAGTCCAGTGAATGAAATATTGCTGCCTTGCCAATTTTAGCGGGGTAAAATCCTCCTGATCCGCTCATGAAAAAATCCACCCCCAATATTATAAAAAAAGTCCACCTCCAATTAACAATTCCTTCGAAATATTTATGGGGACAACTAAACCAACTAATTAAATACAAAAACTACATCCTTTATTCTGTGGAGACAATATAGTGTGTTTGTCCCTAATATGACTAAGAAAACTATTTCTTGAGACAACATAAAAAGGTCGTCCCCTATTTTGGTCCCCAATCTCTTTGTTTTTTAGGTACATAAGGCAGAAAAAATGAAAAATCAAAGAAACGGGTGGAGAGAACAACAACATGATAATAAAAAGTGAAAAGGGCTGAAGAGGGAGGCCCATTGGGCAGCCCGTTATGGCACTTTCGTTGCCGCAAACGGCAGGGGAAAAGATAATAGCACCTTTGCCGCTAGGGGTGAAAATGGGTACGGTATCACAATACCAAATATTGAAATCGCGAATATTGAATTATACACTAAAGTCAATCTCAATCTCAATCCCTAAATAATTTCGGTATCCCAATCCCTAAATATTTCGGTATCCCAATCGGTATTATCGAATACAAAATTAATTACCTTTGTAATTAATAATTAAATATATAAATTAGATTTTATAGTTTAATTTCGGGGAAAAGGACTAAGCGAAGAGTCTTGAATTAGGAAATTATTAAGGAGAATGGAGGAGGGGAGACATCTCAACTTCTTGTCATTAGTAATCTTTAATTTGACGAATTGGAGGTTGAGAGACGACTATTAATAGTGATGGAATGATCTGTGTATAATTAAATGACACTCTTGGTGGTTGAGGGTCATGTAGTAGTGAATGAGAGAGTCTAGTTGAGAATATAATATACACACTAGCTTATATTTCGGTATTGATCGGTATTTTGGTATATACCGATCCCAATCCCGTAATCCCTAATACCGAATAACAATTGAAATTCAATCCCAATCCCAAGAAATAATACGTGTGTTCGGTAATTCCAAATATAGACAAATTTGGTACGGTATTCCCTATATCCCAAATACCGGTACCAAACTTCCAGCCCTATTTGCGGCACAGGCAGAAAATCCTGGTTGTCATGCCGGTGGCATGCCACACGGTTGAACTTGGTTCAACCTATGCCGGTTATGAAACCGGCTTGACACCACCGGTATGACTGGTATGATCGACTTACGTATTCTAAGCAAAATGACATCAATTTAATAGTTAAAAGTTGATGATAATTGTTGGATTGTAACTAAATTGTCCACAAATATGTTTTATATATGATTAAATACATTGAATATTAATTGTTTCCACATGTTTTAAAACCGACATGAACTGACACAAACTAGTTATACCACCTGTCGTACCATTCCTCTTGCCAAACCGGCACAACGATATAAACCGGTTTAACAACCTTGCAGAAAACCAACCCATATAAATAAACACCAAATCATTTATCGACATCAAAATGGAGAGGTGGGGAAATCATTACCTTTTTTTTTATTCAGGATGCGCATTAGCAAAACTTTTTCGTTTCATTGGTCGAAACGTGATCATTCCTTCGCTAATGATGTTCTGCTTGGTACTTAGATCTACAGCTTCGTGAGATGGTCAATTTAAATAAACATGTTATAGGAAGCCTTTTAAGCAAGTGTGGGTGTGGTGTGATTTCCATCCGATCCGGAATCTAATTAGTTAGGAACTAGTGTGGTCTCCAACCATTTGGACACAGGAAGGTGAGGTATGAAATTTGATAATGTAATGGAGTATATAGCTTATTGTTGTATAGTTTTTTTTTTTCAAACACGTGATAAAAATAGTGAATTTTAGTAGGAAAGAGACATGAATGATGCAACGAATCAAAAATCAGCCTTATGAACCAAAATCAAGTATCTGTTACCTTGTGAAACAATATTATTTCTGGTAATATGATGAGGTGGAGTAAGTTTTATAGAAACCGAATTCCAAAAAATCGTCTATCCCGCAGGTTTTCGGGAAATGAGCATCTCACAATCGTTGCTAGCTTTTACACTGTCCGTTGGCCGATTAATTTGCTTTATAAAACTTTCATCTTGTCATCATTGTGGTTTCTGGTTTTTGCCAAGCCATGATAAAATCTAAAGAAATCAAGAATGAACAACACGATTTGGGATAGGAACCACCGTTCCTGTAGCCCTAGAAAATGGTGGTAAACACGGACTCACCTGCCAAACTGGTTTGGAATGAGATTTTTATCGGGTATCGGGGAACCATGTGATTATAAATTAGACTTGATCAAAACGGGCCAAAACTTGAAATTCAGCATGTTTGACCGACCCATGCCAATCTCTAATTATTCTTTACTTTTAAACTTTCTATTTGAAAATAAAAAATAATGAAAGAAAAGAGATTACTGCAATTCGCCATTTGCACATCACTGATTCGGGAATAAAACTATAGAATTTCGAAAGGAAACTGAAAATGTTTAGGATCGTTTTAATATTAAAAATAATCAAATAGATCTTCTGTTTAGTTTTTTACTAACAATACCAAACGATTCCCTATAATATACACTATAATTTAATCATTATGATATCAAATAATTACATAATATATATTTGAAATGATAAAAATTGGACTAATTGGGTTGGTCGAGGTTGAACCATTGAATAACTTTAAAATACATTATATTTTAGCCACTGAGATATAAAATAATAGCATAATATATTATGCTAGAGAAAATAGCTTGTTTTAGAATGACAAATCCATGATGTTCATTTGTTTTAATTGATGGGCAAATCCCGTGTAGGGCAGGCCCATTAAACTCTTTTATTTTACGATTAGCGGTTAGCCCATTATAATTCATGCATTAGTTTATTGTTAAATTTTTTCATTTTAGCAATAAAGAGGAGTATTGTTTTTGCCTTTTCATATAAATTTTACCACCACGGAGAAATAAAAAGGACTTAAAGAAAAAAATTGACACTTCTGGACCCGTTTAAATCCGCATGTGTACGGTAAGTTAGTCCGTTCACAGAGGAAAAGGAAAAAAACTGACACTCCCTGTTCTACCCTTCCTACAAACGCTCCTGGAGCAGGGAATTTGAAATGAGGGAAAGGTTTTTTCCTCTCTGCAATTATATATTTTTAATTTAATAAGAAACAACAAATGTACTTAGTGTGATTGGTTATGATCTTTGCTTTTCTTTAAAGTGGTCATGGTTCGAATCCTAGTAAGTGTCTTTTTAATGAATAAAAAAGTAATTGTGAAGACCAAAATGTCCTTCCTACTTTCACTCTGGATGCAGGAAATTTGAAATGGGGCTTCATGTTTTCTCATTTGACTTTTATTTATTGTGTAGAGATGTAGATGTATAAAAAATTAAAGAAAAAATAAGGACTACAATTTAAAACTATAAATTAGCAAACGCTTATGCATCATCAAAAGAGTTTAAAATGGTTTAAGTAACATTAGTCATGACGCATTTGATTCAAGGTAAACAAATCATAATAAAAGTATAAAACTTGATTGATCGTAACTAATGATTTATGGCAATACCTCTTTTAGTCTAATAGCTAGTAGCTTGGAAGATGCACTTATAAATAAAGTTGCAACATGAGATTGGTGAAAATGTTTTCATTGTGTCTGCATTAGGAGTTTTTGGATCAGAATTAAGATACCGCAATTTATCTCTTTGAACACATTGTGTGTCTCGAAAAAAGTCTCGCATTGGATGCGTCACTTTTTTGCTACTGTTGTTCTAAAACAAGTCTTATAAGAATTCATATGTACCCGCCAGGTGATTTTTCTATCTTCATTCCAAGAACTACTCCTCTGACTTCCTCTTTTGAGACGAGAGAGGATAGAGATTAAAAAGTGTCTTCTCTTCAGGGAGGTGGTGAACCAACAACCTTCTTAGCTTCTCAACGATCCAAAATGCCAATCTCATTATGCCTAACGTGAAAGAGTAGTTGGCCACGATCCAAGATTATTGGCCAGCCCTCCAATGCCTAATGTAGAAACATAGCGGGCTTGGGCTTCAAGCTGGAAACTTAAGGCCCAATCAATGCCCAGTTGGCTGGCTGGCTAGCCTAGAATGAGGCTCGTTGCAATTACGGTTGCAAATGAGCCGAGCTGGGCCGAGTTTTACCCCCAATTTGAGCTTGACTCGTTAACAAATGAGCTGAACTCGAGTTCGATCCATTTGTTAACGAGCCGAGTCGAGTAGAGTTCGAGTTAGGCTTGTTTACTAAATTCTTAGATCGTATTTGATACATTCATTTTGTATGTCGTGTATGGTACATGTGATTGATGTAACGATAAAAAAAATAATCAAATGTTCAACATTAATTAATCTTATATTATAATTTGTAGGTGTCATATTGTTTAGTTAATAATTTTTAACTAGTTCAAATCATGTTATTTCATAGTACCGAAACAATTTTGTACATAATTTCTTTATAGAATTAAAAATAAGGCATATTTTCTTACATGTTCAACATGTTAAACTTCGCATGATGTGAGATATATAATTTAACAATCCTATGAATTATGAAAGTCCAAATTAGATCGATTCATCCATAAGTCGGTGATCAAGTTGACCCTCAAATCACTATGTTGAGACATCTCATGAGCTCTAAATGAGCCAACTCACGAGTTGAGCGTAACAAGCCACCGAGTTGAGCTACCTCGCGAGCTTCGTGATCTGAACAAAGCTAAGCTCAAACTTGACTAGTTAGTAAATGAGTCGAGTTTCGAACAAGTTTTTCCCGATTCGAGCCTCGAATTGCTCGCGAGTAGCTCGCCTCATTTGCAGCCCTAGTTGCACTTTATTGGTCACGCTTGCGGGCTCGATCTTTCTTTATTGTACCTAACTTATAAATTTGGGCTTCATGTATCTTTTCTCAGCCCCTGCTTAAATATTTTGCAGACAAGACAACCCTATCAAATGGTAAATTAAATATTGAAGAAAAGCACTGCTAGATTGCTAGTGTTGGGCCTAAAACTGTGTACACAGAGGGGAAGGGTGTAAAAAAATATTTGGGCTTCATGTATCTTCTTGTTTGGTGTCGAGACACAGTCACAGAGTTCAGCTCCACCAGTAACCCTACACCGTGTAGGTATATGGGACCGAATGGATGACATGTACGACTACATGGGGTAGATGACCATCCAGATGAGTGCACTGCAGGTGATCGTAACAGAGATGCGAGATGTGTTTCGATCTTTCAGTGGAATATACATGCATCCCACCACATCCAACTACCATAATGCTAGCACCACCAATGGGGAAAATGCGGATGAGTGAGAGAGGGGAGAGGTGTAGGAACTCCATGATTTTAGATTGTGCTTTTTTGTTGTTGTTAAGTCTTAAAGGCGATTTGGTTTGAATTAACCGTGATTGAGGATTGATATTATGTGGTTTTCGATTTTAGGTATGTGTGAACAATTATAAGGTTTGTTTTATTGTATTTCTAGTTAGTGTATTAAGTTGTTATGTTATGAAGTTATGGGTCTTTGCTATCATAATTTAGGACTGATTCTGTTAGTTTCAAACGTAATTTGTACGAGCAAACGAACCACCCATATCAACATACATAAGCAAAAAATTCGAAGGTCATAGGTTGATTTTCCTGTATGCGGTCGACCGCGAAACCATTGCTCTTCCTTTCACGCCAAAGGGGGATGGATAGATGGGTAGAACTTTACTCTTCTATCTAGTCGACATCTTTTTGTAAATGCTTGACCATTTTGGTAATGACTGCCAACAAGTGGTCGACCTCCTTACGTTTATGGTCCACCATTTTGCTTCTGAATACAATGAAAAGGTCGACCGAAGTTTTATTATGGTCGACCATTAATGCATCAACTTAACTTAAAACAGTCGACCACTATATTTTAATGGTCAATCGTGATTTTTCATCATAAAGGAATTCGGTCGACCGCAGATATAAATAGGTCGATCGAATTGTGCAAGTTACGGTGACTTGCAAGGCACCATAGACATACCCTATATGATGATATATTAAGGTAAATGAATGTTTTTTAGTTTGCGAGCATGAACATTGGACTTATTACATGCCACAATTAATATTAATATAATAATGTCATGGATTTATGTGTATGTGTACATAATTAATTTTACTAATTTAAAATATTTGAATATGTATTTGTTTAAATTATTATTTATTTAAATTAATTGAGTATGTTTGTTTTATGAAATTATGTATATATTTTGGAAACAATCTTGAATTATTTTAATTTTTTTGTTATAATAGATTTATAATAAAAATATGGTGAAATTTAAATCATTTATTTTAGTTATAAAAAACCTTGATACTAGTATATCATAAACTTATGGTAAACATTAAATTTTTGTTACGAGGCACACCAAATAATTGCTACAGGGGTACGACCAATGTGCTCCATGGAACGACGTTATCTTGTCATTTCTTAAAAAAGCACGGTTGGAGTCGATTAGGCATTTTCTGGTATAAAAAGAGTTTTTTTTTAGTTTGGCAAGAATGAACATTGGACATGATTTATATGCACAATTACACTTCCACAGGTTAGAACCAATTTTTGCATTTATTATGCCGAATATAAGTTAGATGAATTTGACCAAAAGACTCCTCCGGCTTCTGCGCTAGGAGCAGGAAAAGTGAAACTAATTGGGTGCTGGAGAAGAACCTTCATAATGGGGTCTGGATAGTATAATAACACTTAAAGTGTTGTTATAGTTACATCATAATTCATTAAGGGCAAAAGAGTAAATTACACAGAAAGTAATAAAATAATTGGATTAAAATTCACAATCCTCTGCCCAAATCTAATCTTCCTTCAACCCCATTGCGATGCTTCTCCTCCGCTCCCCTTCTTCCCCGCCACCTGCCGCCCCCGCCACGCTTGCTTGTTCTGTCATCGGGCGTTTTATTTCTCCGTTATATTCTTCTAGCACTCATCAATCACCGTCAATGTATTGTCACCGATGTTCTCTGCTTCCCAACTACAACTTCGACTGCTTATGCCGTCGAATGCTCACGCCGATTCCACCTAGTGTCTCGACGAGCTGGTTCACATACTTCGGTGCCATAAACGGAGGGATCTAAGATCTGTGTCGATTTTCGACGAGGTGATCCATCTGATGTGAGGAAGCAGAAGGTAGGAAACATCTTCGGTGTCGCTTTTGCTAAACGCGACAGAGTTTCCGCCGGCAACAAGGTGTGGAACTGGACAAATGCTCTGACGGAAGTCGCTAACCTATCCCGAGTTTCTGCCATCGGCGGCGCCAGTCCGCATCTCTACCATCGCTGGCGCCATCGCATCAGCTGCATCGTCGGTGAAATTGTCGTTGAATTTGCTGTTTGCTCGTGATTGAGCTCGGGATTGGGGAAAAAATTATCGTGGTTGAGCTCGGGATTGGGGAAAAATTGTCTGCAAAATTGTGTGGATGGAATTGAAACATCGACGATGCTGCCTAAACGGGGTGAAATGGTGGGAAGAGGCTGTTGCTGCCGCCGTCGAATTGATATGAAGAACGACATCGCCGAGTCCGACTTTCGATGCGAGAATAAAAGCAGGGGAACTACCCTCTATTGGAAGGATTTACGATGAGCTGGGTTGTGTGAAGTGTGGAGAGTTATCTAGGAAAAATAATGGTGACAGATGAGCTGTCTGGAGAGTGGTAGCTTGTCTTTCAACACCAGCAGCTAGCTATTGTAATAAGTGAGATAAAAAAGCATTGGCATTGTCGATGGTGACTAGGAGTTGATGGCCATGGTTTTGGGGGATTGGTCAATTAGCATGAATAGTGAGGTTATATGGGTTGATGATGTTGATGAAAGAGATGGAAAAACTTGTGTTATGTTTCATTAATTTGTGGGGGGCGGGGGAACAAAATTAACTCAACGAGACTGCTTCTATATCACTCAAAGAGAGACAGAGGCATTTTGATAAACCCAATAAAACATACTATAAAACACACCAAAAACCTTGTAATGTAAACCATAAATCTCCTGAAAACATACCAAAAACACCATAAAAACACACCACAAATGTTTCTAAAGCGCACCAAAAACCTCATAATGCAGACTACAAATCGCCTAAAACATACTAGAAACACCATAAAGCAAACCACAAATATTTCAAAAGCACACCATAAACCTCCTAATGTAGACCACAAACACGGTAAAACAAACCACAAAAAGCATATCAGATACCTCCTAATGCAGACCACAAATCAACTAAAACAGACGAGAAACCCCACAAAGCAAACCACAAAATATTTCATAAGCATACCAGAAACCTCATAATGCAAACCACAGACACTGTAAAGGAAATCACAAAAAGAAAACCAGAAACGTCCTAATGCAGACCACAAATCTATTAAAACAAACCAGAAACCCTCCAAACAAACCACAATATTTTTTTAAAGCACACCAAAAACTTCTTAATGCAAACCAGTAACACGATAAAATAAACCACAAATAGAATACAAAAAACACGAGATACCAAACCATCAATCTCACAATGCAAACCATAATATCCTGTGGTCGTTGACCGGTCAACGAAAATTATTGACCAAACTTCGATGACCGTGGGTGACCGGATTCCGACACTGAAAAACATATTCTGGTCTCGATGAGTAGATTTTGATGCCGGTAAGCATATTCCGACCACGGTTATTTGATTCTGGCGACGGTGGGCATATTCCGACGATAAAATAGCATATTCCGGTGACAAAAAGCATATTCCGGTGACCAGCGACCAGATTCCGGCGACCGGTGGCCGAATTCCGGCAACAAAAGTTTGGGCAGAAAATAAAAAAATATTTTTTAAATAAAAAATAAAAAATCATCACATCCCTAACTTCCTATTGGTTGAAGACTAGTCTACACAATATATAATAGCACGAAGGGGAAAACTATTGCTCCATTTCAAATTTGTTGCAACGAGAGTGAAAGTTGGAAGGACATTTTGGTCTTCACAATTACTTTTTTTTTATTCATTAAAAAGACACGTACTAAGATTCGAACCATGACTACTTTAAAGAAAAACAAATATCATAACCAATCACACTAAGTACATTTGTTGTATCTTTTTAAATTAAAAACATATAATAGCAGAGAGGAAAAAAAACCCTTCCCTCATTTTAAATTCCTTGCTCCAGGAGCGTTTGTAGGAAGGGTAGAATAGAGAATGTCGATTTTTTTCTTTTTCCTCTGTGGAACGGGCCAACTTACCGTACACATGCGGATTTAAACGGGTCCAGGAGTGTCAATTTTTTTCTTTAAGCACTTTTATTTCTCTGTGGTGGTAAAATATATTTGGAAATGCAAAAACAATACTTCTTTTTATTGCTAAAAAGAAAAAAATTTAAGAATAAACTAATGCATGGATTCTAATGGACTAACCGCTAACCATAAAATAAAAGAGTTGAATGGGCCTGATCTACACGGGATTTGGCCATCAAGTAAAATAAATGAACTTCATGGGTTTGCCATTCTTAAACAAGCTATTTTCTCTAGCATAATATATATTATGCTATTATTTTATATCTTGGTGGCTAAAATATAATGTATTATAAAGTTATTCAATGCTTCAACCTCGACCAACCCAATTAGTCCAATTTTTATCATTTCAAATATATATTATGTAATTATTTGATATCATGATGATTAAATTATAGTGTATTTTATAGGGAATCGTTTGGTATTTGTTAGTAAAAAACTAAACAGAAAGATCTATTTGATTATTTTTAACATTAAAACGATCCTAAACATTTTCAGTTTCCTTTTGAATTACTATGGTTTTATTCCCGAATCAGTGATGTGCAAATGGTGAATTGCAGTAATCTCTTTTCTTTCACTATTTTTTATTTTCAAATAGAAAGTTTAAAAGTAAAGAATAATTAGAGTTTGACATGGGTCGGTCAAACATGCTGAATTTCAAGTTTTGACCCATTTTGATCAAGTCTAATTTATAATCACATGGTTCTCTGATACCCAATAAAAGTCTCAATCCAAACCAGTTTGGCAGGTGAGTTCGTGTTTACCACTATTTTCTAGGGATACAGGAATGACGGTTTCTATCCCAAATCGTGTTGTTCATTCTTGATTTCTTTAGATTTTATCATGGCATGGCAAAAACCAAAAAGCACAATGACGACAAGATGAAAGTTTTATAAAGCAAATTAATCAGCCAACGGGCCGAGTAAAAGTTAGCAACGATTGTGAGATGCTCATTTCATGAAAACTGGCAGGATAGGCGATTTTTTATTCGATTTTCTGGAATTCGGTTTCTATAAAACTTACTATACTTCATCATATTACCAGAAACAATATTATTTCACAAGGTAACATGTACTTGATTTTGGTTCATAAGACTGATTTTTTATTCGTTGCATCATTCATGTCTCTTTCCTACTAAAATTCAATATTTTTATCACGTGTTTCCAAAAAAAATATACAACAATAAGCTACACCCCATTACATTATCAAATTTCATACCTCAGCTTTCTCCGGCCAAATACTCGGGGCCCACGCTAGTGTTGTTACAATAACAACACAAGGGGTGTTGTCACCCTATCTAGTCCCTTCATAATCTAATGGAGGAGGAAGGAAGATTAGTTGACAACGATCCAAGATTAGTATTGCCCGGGCCTCGAAAGCCTAATGTAATAACTTAGCGGGCTTGGGCTTCAAGTTGAAAACTTAAGGCCCGATGCCCATCCTTCCTTCGGCTGGCTGGCTAGCTTAGAAGGAGGCTCGTTGCATTCTATGATCACAGTGGCGGGCTTGATCTCTCTTTATTGGATCTAACTTAGAGCATCCACATTGGTATTGCATTCTCAATTGCAAAATGACATGGCATAGGTGTTTGCAATTCCAAAACCAATTGCATTGATGTGGCTACCAATTGCATATTTGCAAGCTTGCAACAAATGCAATTCCATATGCAAGTCAAAAAAGCCTAAAAAATGAGGATTTTTTTATTTTTTTATTTTCTCTTTTACTTAATTTTCTATAATTTAAATATAATATTTAATTACATTTGCAATTGCAAATTAATTGCATTGATGTAGGTGAATGAAATAAATGTGATGTGGATTGCAAAAAATTTGAGTTGACAATAAAAAACACAAAACACAAATATTAAATCAAACCATAAATAGTGATCTCGATGCTCTCTACCGAAAAGTCTCCGGTTACGGCTCCGACACTGATTCTTCCACCTACCAATAGACCGCCGGAGGTGGAAATGAAGGAATCAAATCCCCCCCCCCCCCCGGTGGCGGTTGAGTCGACGACCAGTAAAGACGGACCCGGCCTACTGGCATCTCATCAAGAAGCCAATGGGGCTCCTGCCGGCGCTGCGAGTCAATCTAAAAAAGTCCAGCTGTCGATCTCGTATAGTTTAGCGGTGACAGGGTCTCCGAGTAAAACAAAGCTACCGATTGTGCCTTGGACTTATGTGGGTGAACATGATCTGCTGCCAGGCTCCTTCAACGGCGAGCCGGAGCTGAAAGTCTCGGAGGGCTTCAAAGCCAGGCTGTGCGACCCATGGAAGAAGACGCTCGTCGTCCGCCTGCTGGGTCGCCAGATATCATATGCTTATCTATGCTCCCAGCTCCGGTGGCTATGGTGTCCCACCGGGAAGCTAGACATTATGGATCTCGACAACGACGTGTTCCTGGTTTCTTTTGACAATGACAATTATTATTTCAAGGCTCTTACAGGAGGACCATGGACAATCCTCGATCACTATCTGGTAGTGCATCAGTGGACCCCAGCCTTTCGGGTCGGCGAGCAAACACCGAGAACGGTGACGGCCTGGGTTCAGTTCCCTCGGCTCCCAATACAGTTCTACAATAGAGAGGTGTTTTTTCCCCTTGGTAACCTTCTTGGCAGGACAATTAAGCTCGATTATCATACGGAGAATGGTGTTCGTGGGAAATTCGCTCGTATCGCTATTGAGCTAGATTTGACAAAACCTTTGAGACCAAGAATTAGGCTGGATGGGTTCTGGCAAAAAGTGGTGTATGAAAACCTGCCGAATGCCTGCTTTGAGTGTGGAATTATTGGTCACACAGACAGTTCATGTCCTCAGCTTCATCAAGCTACGGTTTCCTCCACGGCGGCGACGCCCGGTCAACCGGATGTCGGCCCGCTGCCGGCGATGGCAGATTCAGACACTCCCGCAGGCTTCGGGCCCTGGATGCAAGTAACACGGAAGTCGCGCAAATCAGATCGGAAGATCCCAGCACAACAGGCGAACAATCAGGCACACTTCCAGGAGGCCAAAATC
Source organism: Linum tenue (assembly GCA_946122785.1). Classification (NCBI taxonomy): domain Eukaryota; kingdom Viridiplantae; phylum Streptophyta; class Magnoliopsida; order Malpighiales; family Linaceae; genus Linum; species Linum tenue. The sequence continues at coordinate 16,825,514 of CAMGYJ010000004.1, read as the reverse complement.
GGGAAACAGATTCAAGGGCGAAAGGACGTTGGAGACCTTCCAACTGGCACCGGAAAAAATCTCTCAACGAACGGGAAAGGAAAGTCTAACGTGCATCAGTCCGGAGGGATGGCACCGAAAAAGGAGGATCAGAAAAGCAAAGCGAAAAATCAGGGAGGAACGTCATCGTCCAGCACCGCTCAACAGGAAAGGGAAAGGAAGAAGAATAGTGGCGGGCAATCTACTCTGGCAGACCTAATGGATAAATTGGGTGGTCCAAGTAACGTCTCTCCAAATGGCGACTCTCCCAAGTTTGATGGCAAGGGAATCTTAGGCCCAAGCCCAACCTCCTCCCAGACCCCCCTATCACAGACTCCTCCCACTCCCGACCTGAACGCCGACCCAATCAACCAGGCCACCATGGGCAACTCGCGTACTGTGTTTGTGCCCAATGGGGAACTTGTCACTATCACCGACGTCTCGTGCCCGGAGCCGCCTCCTCCCCGAGCAACTGATCCCGACATCCCTCTCTCGAGCCTGCGAATCAAGAATGGCCAGAAAAAGACTCCCCGACCAACAAAAAGTGGAATTCCGATCAATAATACGGCCAAACCCCTCCATATCTGGTCGCCGAAAAAAGAGAAGAAGATAAAGAATAGAGAGAAGTTGGTTACGCTAACGCTCCAGGAGATAGAAGCTTGTAGCTCGGCTGCCCGGAAGCAGACGTCGGATGTTAGTTCGAGTGTCGCCGCGCAAGCGAGCATGGACACCACCGAGCTCTAGACGTTTCCCCTCCTCTTCTTTCCCCTTATTTTATTTTGCTATGTTAGTTCTTCCCAATCTTAAAGTTATGTCATGGAATGTGGGTGGTGCAGGTAGCAGAGCTTTCATCAGGGCTTTCAAACTGCTGATCCTGCAGAACAAGCCGGATTTTCTAATTCTTTTGGAACCTCAAATCAGTGGCTCAATTGCTGATGTTGTTTGCATCAAATTGGGGTTTCCTGACATCCTTCGAGTTGAGGCGCAGGGTAGGAGTGGGGGCATTTGGATGTGTTTGGACAAGAGGAACTTCATCGTGGAGATCGTCTCAGCGTGCTCTCAGCACCTCACAGTCAAAATCTCTAATAGCTCTTCCTTTTCTTTTTCACCTTACTGCAGTTTATGCTTCCCCTAACTACCAGTTGCAGCCGCATCTTTGGAAGAAGCTTATTGACTTCAGCTCTTCGTCGTCCATTCCTTGGCTGATCACAGGAGATTTCAACTCCTTCCGCTCCCTTGACGAGAAGTCGGGTCTAGCATCGGCAAACACAGCCCGCCGTTGCCGACTTTTTAACGAGTTTATTGATCGTGGAGGACTCATTGATCTGGGCTTCTCTGATCCACGGTTCACCTGGTCAAGAGGGGATTCCGCGCAGACTTTCAAAGCTAGCAGAATCGATCGCAGTCTGTGCAACATTGGATGGAACACGACCTTCCCCGCGTCCTCAGTCCTTCACCTTCCTCGCCTTCAATCGGACCACTCTCCTATTCTCACCTCCACTGGAGTTCAGGGAGCCCCCAACACCCATTCCCGATCCTTTAAATTCGAGGCTGCCTGGCTATTGCATTCTGACTTCTCTGCCTTCTTGACAGGTAGCTGGGACCCTAATATCCCGCTGCATAGTTCCCTTCAGAAGGGATTAATTCCCTAAATACAGATAAAACTAAAACAAATTCCTAAACTACCACACTTTTAAAATTTTTTCCCAAAATACCTAAGTTTGGAGTGGTTCGAGTTTGAGGAACTCGAACTGCTAACCGGTTCGAGTTTAGGAGACTTGATCTAGTCTTAGATCGATGATATAAGCCTCGAACCATGTGGAGCTGAAGTGAACTCGAACCACTCCTTTGAAATTTCCAACAACCTTAACTTTGTGCTCGGTTATCCGATCGTAGCAAAAAAAATTTTCATTTCGCATAACTTTTTGAGGACTACAACTTTTATAATAGAAATATTTTTAGAATATATGTGAAAATGTGAAAAATAAAGTTAAATGTACTCCCAAACCACCTTATATTAAAAACTATTCCTATTTTGAAAATTTATTCCTAGTAAATGTTGTAGTACTCAAAAAATTATGCAAAACAAAAAAAAAAATTTGCGACGTTCGGATTGCGGAGCACAAAGTTATGATCCTCCAAAGTTTGACAAATTCGAAAATTTGCTCGTTTATGGGTAGCAAATGACGTTTTTTAGGAAGATAGCCATTCAAAAATTTCTCGTTTGGAAAAATATTGCTCTTTTGGCAGAAATTCCCTATATATAAAAAAATTTCCTGTGCCTTCGCCCCGAGAAAATGTCATTTGTTACCCCTAAATGAGCAATTTTTCGATTTTGCCAAACTTTAGAGGATCATAACTTTGTGCTCCGCAATCCGAATGTCGCAAAGTTTTTTTTTTAATTTTGCATAATTTTTTGAGTACTACAACATTTACTAGGAATAAATTTTCAAAATAGGAACAGTTTTTAATATAAAATGGTTTGGGAGTAAATTTAACTTTATTTTTCACATTTTCACATATATTCTGAAAATATTTCTATTATAAAAGTTGTACTCCTCGAAAAGTTATGTGAAATGAAAAAAAAGTTTGCTACGATCGGACAACCGAGCACAAAGTTAAGGTTGTTGGAAATTTCAAAGGAGTGGTTCGAGTTCACTAAACTCGAACCACTTCAGCTCCACATGGTTCGAGGCTTATATCATCGATCTACGACTAGATCGAGTCTCCTAAACTCGAACCGGTTAGTAGTTCGAGTTCCTCAAACTCGAACCACTCCAAACTTAAGTATTTTGGGAATTTTTTTTAAAAGTGTGGTAGTTTAGGAATTTGTTTTAGTTCCTTCAGAAGCTGGCAGGAGACTTAAAAGAATGGAGCTCGCAGACTGTTGGGAACCTGTTCAAACAGAAGCGGGCTATCCTTAACAGGATTAAAGGGATTCAAATTCGCCTTGCTAGTGCTTTTCACCCTGGTCTTGCAAAGCTTCTCAGCAAACTAGAGAAGGAGTTGGATGGAATTATGGAGCAAGAAGAGATGATTTGGTTCCAGCGTTCGAGGGAGCAGTGGGTCAAATTTGGAGACCGTAACACCGGCTATTTCCACCAGCAAGCAAGCATAAGGAGAAGAAGGAATAAGATCCTCAGTTTGAAGGATGCTAATGGGGAGTGGATTAGTGACCCTGATGTTCTCGCTAAGTTTGTCTTTGACTCTTTTGTGAGTTTATTTTCGCAGGATCACTTGGACTATGTGGATCTTTTGCCCAAGAACAGGTTTCCACGAGCCTCTCAGCAGGATCTTTGCCTCCTTCGCCTTTTCACGACCGTCGACATCCTCAAGGCCATCCAGGACATGAAACCCCTGCAAGCCCCTGGTCCCGATGGCTTTCAAGCTTTGTTTTACCAGAGTAATTGGCAGGTTGTGGGTAAGGCTTTCACTAAAATGACTCTGGATTTCTTTGAGACAGGTCAGTCGGAGGACGCAATCACGGATTCCACGCTCATTATAATTCGGAAAGTGGATACTCCAGAACTGGTCTACCAACTCAGGCCTATTTCATTGAATAATGTAAGCTTGAAAGCTATCACGAAGGCAATGCCGAATCGTCTTAAGCACCTGATGAGGAAGTGGGTTTCCCCTAGACAGAGCAGTTTTATTCTAGGCAGGCAGACAACAGACAATATCATCGTGGTCCAAGAAGTCCTTCACTCTCTCCGGAAGCGCAAGGGGAGAAGAGGCGGCATAGTGGTTAAGATCGATCTTGAGAAAGCCTATGACCGCCTCCGGTGGGATTTTCTTCGGGACACTCTTATAGAGGTTGGGTTGCCCAGCACGTGGATCAACTGCATTATGTAATGTGTGGAGAAGAACAAGATGAGGATCTCTTGGAATGGCGAGCTCTCCCATCCCATTACTCCTTCTAGAGGAGTTCGCCAGGGAGACCCTCTTTCCCCTTATCTGTTTGTTTTATGCATGGAATGCCTATCTCACAGAATTGACTTGGCCATTGAAGAGAAGCGATGGAAACCCCTTACGCTATCTCCCGGTGGTCCGAAACTTTCTCACCTCTTTTTTGCAGAAGATCTTATGCTTTTTGCAGAGGCAGGGCTGAGCCAAATCAATATTATGAAGAAATGCCCGGAGGAGTTTTGCAGCAGTTCGGGCCAACGAGTGAATTTGCAGAAATCCCTACTCTTTGTCTCACCGAACATTACGAGGGATACAACTACATACTACAGTAGCAGGGCCAGGATCCCACTTACCTTGGACCTTGGCAGATATCACTGTGATGGCTATCAACTCCAGGGTGACCAAAGACCGATATAGGGACCTAGTGCTCAAAGTTTAGAAGAAACTCTCGACTTGGAAAGCTAAGACACTATCCCTTGCTGGTCGTCTCACTATTGCTCGCTCTGTTTCTACGTCTATTCCTGTTTATCCCATGCAGACAGAGATGATTCCAGCAGCAGTCTGCAAGGAAATTGACAGCATCAACAGAGCGTTCGTATGGGGGGATTCAGAAAGCATTCTCATCTGGTGGGATGGAAGAAGCTCTTGGAACCAAAGGAATGTGGAGGGGCGGGTCTGAGATCCCTTCGACATACTAATATGGCGCTTCTTGCTAAGAATGGATGGAGAGTCCTGAAAGAGAAGGACACCCTCTGGACTCAAGTAGTACGAGGAAAATACGGACGCAACAAGCAGGACATCTCAATCCTAGAAACCAAACAGGGAAGTTCCTTCACTTGGAGAAGTATCTCCAAAGCAACTCCCCTGCTTAAGAAAGGGTGTGCTTTGTCTATTTTAAATGGTAAGAACACCAAATTCTGGACTGATATTTGGGCTCTGCAGGTACCCCTCAGCACGGTGTCGTCTGCCCCAATTCAAGAAGAGGAAATTCATAATTCAGTTGCTACCTACATTGATGACGCAAGGAGATGGAGGACTGATCTCCTTCACCAACTTCTGCCAACAAAAGTTGTAGACATCATCACGGCCATAGCAGTTGATCCATTAACCACTCAGGAAGACGAACTGATCTGGTAGGCCACCTCCAATGGTAAATTCACCACTAAATCTTCTTACCAGCTAGCGTATCTTGCTCCCCCAAGCCCAGTTGGTCAGATATGGAAGCGAGTGTGGCAACTTCAAGTTCCAGAGAGGGTACGACATTTCACTTGGATTCTTCTCCTTCACCGGATCAACACCAACCAGCGTCGTTATGACAAGAACCTGGCCCCGAATCCCTTCTGCTACAAGTGCACCACCTGCCCGGAGACGGAACTCCACATTCTGAGAGATTGCCCGGCTTCTCTTTACTTCTGGGTTAGGGAAGTTCCTGCAAATGAGATCGTGGACTTCCTCTCTGCAGGTTTAGATCAGTGGCTTCAGAAGAACATTCTCAGCTCAAACTGTGACGTGAACGGCACTCCTTGGGCGATGAAGTTCACCATTGCTCTTTGGACAATATGGAAAAACCGAAATGAAGGGGCATTGGGCGGTGGCAGCAAAGTGCTATCTCCTCCTTCCCTCTTGCACGCGATCCGTTTGAAGACGAACCTTTGGCATACCACCTGGACTGCCCCCTCTCCCCTGCTACAGAGGAACCTGCAGAAGACGAACCGAGTAGCAGCGGATATCAGCTGGTCGGCCCCTCCGGCAGGCTGGTATAAGTTGAACGTCGATGGAGCGTCCCAAGGTAACCCGGGGAAGGCTGGAGCTGGAGGATTACTTCGGGATGATCAACGAAGATGGATTGGTGGATTCTGTTATAGCATTGGCATATGTACAGCTGCTCATGCAGAACTTTGGGCCCTTAAATAAGGTCTCGATATGGCTTGGCGCAAGGGGCTCCGATTTCTCATTGCGGAAACAGACTCTCAGCTTGCGATCGATCTCATTCAGCACAGGTCTGATCAGGCTCACCCTTTTGCTTCCCTTCTCAATACGATTCGTAGACTTTTGGCGCAGGACTGGCTGGTTAACCTAGTGCATACATACCGTGAAGGGAATAGAGTCACGGACTGGCTCTCGAATCACAATCTCGTCTATCCCTACGGTATGTATGAACTAGCCAACCCTCAAGCCCAACTTATTGAAACGTTAAAGGATGATAACGTGGGCTGACTTTACCTAGGAATATTGTCACTCCCTCTGTAACCCTCCCCTTGTAACCCCAATTTCTCACTTCTTGGCGTTTCTGCGCCTCATTGCAATAAAAAAAAAAAACACAAATACAATTTCTTTTGCAATTACATTGATGGAGATGCTCTTATAAGTTTGGGCTTCATGTATCTTTCCTCCGCCCTACTTAAATATTTGGCAGAAACCTCTATAAAATATGATTCTTCATTGTTATTTTATCATTTCAAAAGAGAATAATGTGTATTTCTAACGGTAAAGTTTCCGCGACAGTGAAGATTTGGGAGTTGCAGATCCCATGTTCGAATTCAAGCGAGACTCGTTGGTTTTCCCGAAGGTACAAGGCTACTGGGGGCGAAGCCGTGTTGGCATCGAATTTGATTGTAGGTGGCCCCCAAATTTAGTATGACCTGCTGTCACAAAGTGGCACGTGGGGATGAGGTTCCTGGGTAATAAAAAAAATATGTATTTTTATCAACATGTCATTTGTTTTACCTCTGAACATATCCTTATAATGTAGAAAAATTATCAAATATGTCATCTTGTTAAGTCTCATAAAAAAATCGTCATTCATCGTCGAATCATGATTTGGAGACGACCAAAATGTCTAAACTACTCACAATAATGATTTTACTCTAATGTTTTATTGATTATTTTGAATGGCTCAATATCCCTAATAATTTCACGGTAACAAAACTTACATAAATAAATGAAAAAAGACATTTTCCTCCCATTTTTTTGAGGTCATGTCGAACTTTGGCCGGCACGAAAAAGAATTAATTGATCCACCACTAAACCATTCATAGATTTACTACTATGAAGTTCAAAACAAGTGAGTAAACTACAAACAAAAAATTCGAACCCACCGACTGTGAGAACCCCGCTTCTAGGGATTCTCGATACTGATCTTCGGCACCCGTGAGATTGAGATTTAGGGTTGAGATTAGGGATTTAGATGAGATAGAATAGAATTGGGAATCGGCCGAGGCCTTGGACTAGGATGAGATGAGAAAGTAGGAGTTGAGAGGATAAACTAGGGTTTAGGAGATTCTTCTTAATATTGTTCTTGATTGATTATGACGTAAACCCAAAGTACATATTTATAGAAAATACTGGAAATCTCTAATAATAATCCTAATACGACTAAATCTCTACTAACCATAATTATAATTATCCTACCTAATATAATAATAAAAAACCCCAACTGAATGTGTTCCTCACACCGACTATCATGATTAATCAAACTAAATATAGAATGTAGTGGTATAGATAAGCGCTGGTAGTGGTGAACCTAATTAAACTGTGTACGCAAAGAAGACATATTTTTCAATATATCTTGTCTGCTGCATAAAGTCTGCAAGACTGTAACTATTTAAAACTCCCTGAATAGGTATTAATCCCTTTCTCAATCAACCATTTCCATTAGGACATCCAATTTCTGGTACTAAGGGTGTCAGGGAAACAGTATGGAGAAACGAATTGAAGGCGTGATTTGATCACTCTCCTTAGAGTGTTATTTGCCCCCACTACTTCGTTGCTGGTAGGAATTAGGCAAACCACCCCCAGGAGTCCCTTCAACCAAAGTCCGAAAGCAGCAACCTTTCTGACTTCTGTGTTTGTGTTTTTGGAGAAGGAAAAACGAGGAGAAGAAGATGAACGTTGGCAAGAACATCGGCGGCAGAAGACTTCTTATAGTGAAAACGGCAGTTCCCTTCCGAAGGGTTACGTCGTTTCACAAAAGTCAAAATCAAATAATTATCCGGATTAATTAATTAAAATAATTCCGGTAATTAATTAGCCAAAAATTCAAATCCGAACGCGTCGCGCAAAGTGCTAAGTGCGTAGTGCGATTTAATATGTCAAACTAAATAGCCCACACTTTTCCCAAAAGCCAACTAACCACTTTATCCAATAACTAAAGTGGAAAGCAAACTTCAAAACAACTTGCACTTTCCTTCTCCCACCAATGTGGTATTTCCTTTACTCTTTGACTACTCCAACAATCCCCCACTTAGTCAATAAGAGTCGAGAATACCAGTCTCAAACAAGTAACGCATACATAAAGGTATCTTTTCGATTTGAACCTTTACTTAGTGTAAGCATCTCAAAGTTCATAGCGAATCAATGACGGGCTTAAGCCTAGGAGTCAAGATCCAAAGCTAGAACCGGAGACACCACACACGTACTCGTCTCTTCTCTAAAACACATCCACCAACAAGGGTAGCACTATTATGGCCATGTGCTTATCCTGTTTCATGAGCATATACAAAAGTTGACCTTTACAGCTTGTTTGGATATAATTCTGTTGGAAAATGAATTCCATTTCTTATGAGAATCTGAATTCAAGTGGGAATTCATTTTAAAATTTTATGTTTGGAACAAATCCAAAAGTTTGGGAAATGATTTCATCTTTTTATGTTTGGAAAAAATGGAAATGATTTCTTACAAGTGCTTTTACAATAATATCCTTAGTATTAATGATTTCAAATCCAAAAGTAGTAAGGGCTTTCTTGTAAAGGTGAGTTAAAATTAATGTGGGGTCCACTAATTCCATCACTCCCTCCACCAATTCCGACCACTTTTGGTAGGATTTAGAATTTCCAACTTTTTACCTTTTGGAATTCCATTTCCTTTTTACTTTTTACTTCCAAACATGAGAATCATGGAAAGTTTGGGAATTGGAATTTCATTTCCTCAAAATTTAGCCTTTCCAAACAGGCTGTTACTTTCGTTAGAGCAGCACCACTCCAAATGCTCACATAGGTGACATTCCAAATGAACGTCATTAAGAGTCCTACAACTCACCCTTCTTACAACTAATTTACTTGTACAATAAACTAGTTCCCAGTTAGAGTAACTTGTTATTACCACATTGAACCTTTTAATTAGGGAATATCTAAAGAAAAGGTTGGGTTTCCATTACTTCTAACTATACAAAAGGTCTCAATCCCATCCCTTGGGATGTCTCATAGATCATGCCTCTTGGCAACCCCTTTGTAAGTGCTAAGTGCGTAGTGCGATTTAATATGTCAAACTAAATAGCCCACACTTCTCCCACCAATGTGGTATTTCCTTTACTCTTTGACTACTCTAACAAAGGGAACGATTTCATTTTATATATATAGGTGAATGATGGCATAAAATTTTGAGGCTATTCAGTTGACTTAATGAATATTCGACAAACTTGTGAGAATTGACGATTAAATTTACATCACTAACTAGAAGTTAACTTTTTTTCCCCCTTAGAGTGAATGCCTGATCATTAGTCGGGTGAATTTGTGAGTTTGCATTTGATTTGTAAAACATGAAACCACCTTCAATTTTGGTCCGATTTCATCCCCATTTATAACAAGATTTTTTGTGGGTAAAACCATTGATTGAGAAATGGTAATTTTACGGTGCAGCATAGAGCAAGAAGCTAAGGGTTGTCTCCATAAGAGTGAAAAGCTGGAAGGAAGGAAGGAAGGAAGGAGTAGTCAATTTTGGCGCTGCCAGTACTCTCCTGCGTCTGTCCTCTTTGCCCTTTCTGTCTTATTATATTCAATTCCTTCGTGTATCATTTTGGTGGAATCATTTTAGTAAAAGAGATTGATTGTAATACATGTGCTGCCTGCCTACGGCTTGCTTGATACTTACACCATGATGCAGTTCAATAGTTTTCTTATGCAAAGTCCTCATTACCATTTAATGTATTATGATGAGCACCAAATAATTACATAACTGAAGGCATCAAAGTGCACATTTTGAAGGGACATAAGATAAGATTGTCATCTTAAAGTTAGGGCTTCTGTGCTCATTTTGTTTTGTCCATATTAAACTACTGATCAAGATATGCCTCTACAATTCCGCACCCAGAAAAGAAGAAATTTGAGAAACAGTGCATGGTAGTGCTTTTGAAGAGGGTCGAAGCATGAAACACAAATAATTTGGAGGCAAAAGGGAAGTAAAAAAACGACGCAAAGCAAGAGGGACTGCATAGAGCGAGGGGCGGCCTAGAGGGACGGTGAGTCTCTTCTTCTTCTTCGAGATCGCCTGGTATTGTGACGGTGGCCCAATTCGTCGGAAACAGAGGCTAGTGAAGACGGACAAGTCCGCCGGAGAGGAATATCGAGGAAGAACATACAAGTGTTTTTGGGTTCGTTTTTCTGATTCCTTGTTTTTGGCGATAACCAAATCAAGTAGCCAATTAATTAAAGTGAAAGGAATTAAATGAAAAATAAAAGACAAACAGATAAACGACGATGCTTTTCCGTTTGTGTGGGCAGCTGCGGTTAGGGCTGGGCATACGGGCGGATCATCCGTGGGTTTGGGCCGACCCACCCGCATTTGACCCGAATTTCGTTAAGTGGGTGGGTCTATGGGTGGGTGACGGGTTCCGCTGGGAGCCATCCGCCGGGTGGTGGGTGGGTGCGCGGGTGACCCGCTCAACCCAACAACAAAAAGATCAAAGTCGTCGGCGCTAGAGAGGGGAGAGTGGAGATGTTAGACATAAACTAGGACTGCTTCTGGAGTTTGAACTTCAAAGCCAACCTTCCAAATAGCGATCCCCTCTTCTTCCCTTTATTTTTCCCTCAAATTCTTGTGCCTAGATCACTGCTCTTTCCTTTGTGGAATTATTTTTCTTAGTTCCTTGCACCTGATAATCATCTCAATCTGTAGAAAACTCTTTCATAATAGAATTTCTATCCATTTTAAGAACTAATTCAATATTTTTCGCCCTATTTCATCTTCTTGTTTCCCCCGATAACTCTCTTCGCCTATTATCATGTCAAGTTGACTCCTTTATATTATATACATTGTGATGTGGGTGAACCCACAAACCCACCTAAATCATCCATCATCCGCCCGACCCAACCCGAGAGTAAATATGGGTGGGTGGTGGGTTAAAAATTATCAATCCGTTTAAGCGCGGGTGGGTGCATTTTATGGTCAAAATCCACCCAACCCACTCAATGCCCACCCCTTGGGCCAGTGAGTTTGACACTAGTGTAATAAGCTTAGTCAGTGCCACTTCAGGTGGACCAATCAAAATGAGCGGTTTGGGCTTCAAGCTGGAAACTTAAGGCCCAATTAATGCCCATCCTTCCTTCGGAAAGAGGCTCGTTGCACTCTATTGATCACGCTTGCGGGCTCGATCTTTCTTTATTGACCTAACTTATAAATTTGGGCTTCATGTATCTTTTCTCATTCTCAGCCCCTACTTAAATATTTTGCAGACAACTCTCTCAAATGGTAAATTAAATATTGAAGAAAAGCACTGCTTGATTGCTAGTGGTGGACCTAAACCTGTGTAAACAGAGGAAGGAAAGGGTGTAAAAAAACTTACACGTTGGACATATTTTTTAATCTTCTCTGCTGCATGAAGACTGTAACTATTAAAAAACTCCCTAAAGATCATAGTAATTGAGAACGGTTTTATTATATAAACGAATCATTATTTACGATTTTTAAGGCGGTTCAATTGACTTAATAAATATTCGACAAACTCATGAAAATTGACTCTAGATTTACGTCAATTATCCGAAAGAAAATATCTTTTTTTCTCTCTCTCTTAGAGTGACTGCCTGATCATTAGTTGGGTGAATTTGTGAAACTACGACGACTTTGCATTGATTTGTATAACATGAAAATTCAATGTCATTTCATCCCTATCGATATGAATATTTTTTATGGGTAAAATCATTGATTGAGGGATGGTAATTTTATGGCGCAGTAGCAGAGCAAGCAGCTAAGGACTGTCTCCAGAAGTGTGAAAAGCTCAAAGGAGTAGTCAATTTTGGCGCTGCCACTCTCCTGTCTGTGTCTGCTTCCTCTTTGCCCTTTCTGTCTTTGCCTCTCCCTCTATATTCAATTCCTTCTTCTATCAGTATATATCAGTGTTATTAAAGCTGAACCGAGCCGCCCGGTCCGACCGGTAAAATCGCCACTAAATCACAAAATTGCCTCGAAACAATCTAAAAGTCGCTCCGGTCCTATGTAGCGGTTGACGAGCGGCCGAGACGGTTAACCACTCGAGCCGATCGAGCCGCTCGTCCGATTTTTGACATTCAGCCGTTAAATTTAATTAAAAAAATTGCAGAAAATTGAAATAAACCAAAACCGTCGGACTCTCAAACTGAATCCTTATTTCCATTTCACAATTTCGAAGGAAAGAGACGAGCTCTGATTAAGAAATGTCCACTTCTTATACCGATAACGTTTATTAGGTACCGGTTCTCTAACGATTTTTAAACGGTCTAATGCGGGTTGGACCACTAAAGTGCGAGCCGTTCGCATTATCGGGTCATGCTCCGGTTCGGTTCTGACAACATTTATATATATAAATGAATAGCCAAATACCACATCACTCTATCAGTAATTATTTAATAAATGTACGAAAGATATAAATAAAAGACAAAACAAAACAAAAAAAACTTACTACACAAGATCAGTCACATGTCACATCTCTATTGCATTTGCATATGCTGCCCTGCCATGCCAGACCCCACAACCCCAACCATAAATCGTCAACTAACCCTCTCACATTCTCTTTGGAAACACATCATCATTAAATTAATCATAAGCTGATAATTCACTCATGATAGGTTTAGTTTAGGGTTTGATTAATTAACTAGCTAGTTGTACTTCCAGTACATTTCTTTCATTGATACCAACACATCAACGTTCTACTCAATATATCTTGAATATTATCTCATTAGGTATATTACTGAACATGTGCTTAGATTAGAGGAAATATATATAAAATTAAAAACCCACAATACAATATACCAGCCACCCTAGAGGTAGAGGATTCAGTAATTGCATAGAAATAAATGGAGTATCTATCTTATATCCATTCTGGTGTTAATTAAATTAAGGCAAAATACACTTGTATAGCCAAAACTTTGACGGTTTAACCAAATATAGCCACTTTTGGCGAAATATCAAAAATAGCCACTTCCGTCCAATTCTTTAACGGTGTGAGTTAACGTGCTGACTGGACTAACAGCAGCGGTTGACGTGGCATATTTTATTCAAAAATAAAATTAGGTGGAAAAAATAATATTAGGTGGTAAATAAGCAAAAATTTATCCTTGTATTTTAATTAAATAAAAAAACAATAAAAACAAAAATATTTCTCTCCATCACCACCTCCTGTTCATCTATATTCAATAATCAATACCACGCCTCTTCTGCAACCCTCCACAATTTCCCTAACCTAAATAAAAATCAATCCCTTCACAGCTTCCTTCGTCGATACTACCACCACCATTTTGAAACCTTTCATTATTGCTTCTCACTCTCTCAAAAACACCACCATCGAGCCAACTAAGTCGCTGAGTCTTCCCTCCGATTTTACAGAATTGAAGCCGACGACCCTAGTGGCGGTGCCGACAATAGAGAAGGAGCCTCCGTCTGGCGCTCGATTCTCCTCCAATGTCTTCTGGAGCGATTCTCTTCCGATTCTCAATTGATGTCGGTTCTGGGTCAAAGCCGGTCCAGGATCTCGCTGCCGTCGAGTTCGCCATCTCTGTCGTTGGTGAGAACGAAAGGAAGGGAGAAGTGAGCACCGCCATTACTTCTCGGCGACACCCGATCTGTTGTCGGAGTTGTCGAGGTCATTATCAGCCCATGGTGCTAGCGGTGGGAGGGATCAACAAGGAAGGAAGCCGAGACTTCTCGATTCTTTCTTTTTCAGGGAAATCGATTTGGAGATTTAGGGATTTCTGGGTTTTGGGGTAAATCTGAGGAAGATGTGGCAGGAGAAGGGTGGGGTGAAGTGGATATGGTTTTGCACCTGGGTTGGACCTTAAATTCCCAAAATTGCAATATAAAGGAGGAGGAAGAAGAAGAAAGGTGGGGTGGAGTGGAAGAATGGACGACGGTGAGGGGAAGAATGGCGACAGTGAGGGGAAGTGGGGCAGTTTTTGGCTTTTTTTTTTGTTTATAAATGATTTTTTTTAATAAATTAATTAAATATTTTAAAATAAAATCTGACGTGTCACGTATATGTGGCAAGTATTGGTGAGTTGTCAATGATGTGTCAGGTGAGTTGGCAGCCAGATCATCGTTCCGGTAATTTGACTAACGGTGTCATTGACACCGTCAAACTATGTAACGGAAATGACTATTATTGTCATCAAACTTTCAAATTTCTGGCTATTTTTGGTATTTCTCCAAAAGTGGCTATTATTGTCACAACCGTCAAAGTTTTGGCTACAGAGATGAATTTTGCCTTAAATTAATAGGGTTTCTATCTTTTTTGGTGGGCTTGGAAGTTGAAAATATGGGCAAGTAAAGTAAGTAACTGCTGGAGCAGGGCTAGCTATTAGCTCTATACATGTATACTATAGTATTTGACCCTCCATCTCCCTCCATGGCCGCGGACAGCTATAACACAGAAAGCAGCCATTGTCATGCATTTTGACTTCACTCTCACCCATCACTTTGAAATTTGCTGCAGCCTGGCAATTAGCTCTGCTCTCTCTTTTTCCCTTAGCTTTCTCTGTTTCTGCTAACCACAGACAAACATATATATATATAGATATAGATCAAACAAACAGAGATATATCAGAGTGCAGAGAGAGAGAGAGAGTAGAGAGTGCATTGATAAAGCAAGAGAAACAATGGTAGTTTAGCCATAACTAGTGTAATGTCATTCCATGATGCATCCCTTCCCAAATTCCAAGGCTGCCTCTCTCTCTCTCTCTCTCTCCTTTAGTTTTTTTTACTGGTGGAATGGTCATATGGAAAGAAAGAAAGAAAGAATCCATGAAACACACAAAAGTACATCACCAAAAGCAATAGAATAGAGTAGACCAACACAGTCTCTCTACTCTACAACATGCATATCTAATTCAAAGTCACAGTCGAGTCTCCCTACAACGTACATATGGGCAGATGGCTGCCTGCTGCTGCTGCTACTGATCGATGCACAGAGAGAGCAGCTATAGCATCAGAAAGAAAGGGGGAGAAGCTATTAGCTACTAGCTAAGTTAGACGACAGACTGAGAGAAAAAAAAGGGGATTGTGGCAGGCACCATGAAAGATGATCAAAAGCGAATCACCAGAGAAGAAGAAATCTGAAATTTACATTGACATTATATATATGCTGTTGTTATTGAAGTGGTGTAGACCATCTTTGTGTAAGGAAAGGAAACTATGGGATGGGGGAAGCCTTGGTTGGTTGGCCCCTCTTCTCCCCATGTTCCATTCCCTGGCCCTGCTGCACCACAAATCTTTTCCATCCGCCTCCCTCCACCCTGTTACACTTCCCATGCATTGCATATCAGAAAAAAGGTAAGAAACATCAAACCCAAAAAACATATATATATATATATATAACAATATTGATTGATTCTATTGTATTGTATGTCCTTGCTAGTGAGACAAAGTTGGCAAGACCAAAACTTTATTTTGGCTGTGCCGAAAACTTTGCTTTGGTGTTGCTTGCGTGGGCAACACCAACACCATGCACTTGCATAGTTGCATAATCATTCATGGCCCTTCAATTATTGCTAGCTATAGACATGGCATCCCATTGCATATATATATATATAGCTACTTTCGTCCTATCAGCAGCTCATCATGTCACTGCCATGATTGTGTTTTTCTCTTTCTTTTTGTCACATTTTTCATTCCATGATCTATAAGTCGAGTATGTACATTCAATCAAAATTATATATGGAATACTATCAAAATCTATGATTCAATTTTGAGGGAGCGAGAGTTGTGTTCCCGAAACGGGGGCAACCCAGTAAGTTCTGACGTCCATGCATTGTACGTATTTGAGAGTCCATATCAGAGCCTCAAGTATTACTGTATTGGCCTAGGGTACATTTTAAGTTCAAACACCAACAAGGAGGGACAATAAGATAAAACATTAATAGTCTATCACACAATCCGAACGTACAATACATTGAACATTGTGGTCTAGTGCAAATTTTAAACCTTTAAATAGAGTCTTTGCTCTCACTTTAATGAGTAACAACATAGTATATGCCCATACATATTACATTAACCATTCAAGTTTTTAAGCCTCAATTAAAAGGATAAATATAGGCTTATTTGACCAAAAAAGGAAAGAAGATGCATGGGCTTTAATTATTTTCATTTTTCTGACCTTTTATAGCGTGCAGTTTTTTTATGGCGTGCATTTAGGAAAAGAAAAATGGAAACTTTATTAAATGAGAAAGTATAAGGAAGTTGCATATAAAACTCTATGCAATTTCGAAAAAGTTAGAATATCATATATTTCAGCTTATAGATACGTGGTAATGGATTTATCCATAACATGTGAAGCTTTTACCCAAACTTCAGAATTTTTACGGTGTACCCTTTTTAGGGTTTAGGGAAATTACTGGTTCAGAAAAAGGTTTTCGGTAAATGTGATGCATTGAATCTCTCTACTGATGCATTAGCCTTTTTGTAAGTAAATACCTCGGATCTCTAAAACAAATGATACTATATAGAGATAAGCTTTTTACATTTAATTTGTCTTCTATAGTAACCTCAATGAGTTGGTAGTATGTATCTCATAGTGAGGTTTCTAATTATTATTTATTTTTTTATAAAAAAATGTTCATAATTATTTTATACCATCCAAGTAAGAAAATCTATGTGATTGTTGCCATCATTAGAGTAAGTTAATTAGTGATATTGTGAGATAATAACATCCTATGCACACACAATATTCGAACTAAACGATTAACGTTATCACTTATTTGAACCTATAATTATTACGTAATCATTTACCGTCAGCCTAACTAAAACTTATTGAATGTCGATAATTCATAATCGTGAACGAAAATCCTTACTTGCATGATCATGACTACCTTACACTGTTTTTTTCAACTTAATACAACATTATATTTTGAATTATTTTGATGGTTGATCCCTCGTAAAAAAAAATGCTAATAAGTACCACTTATTGCAGCTTATTCAAAAGAAGTTTAAATTTAATTCTATATACAAAAATGCTATCAATATCACGAGTTAACCAGTTTGCTTCCTTTCTTAGACGATTAACAATTTAATTTTGGCTTGCGAACAAATGTTTGGTCCAGTTATATATCATCTCATCTTAAACCTGCCATCTAAGTCTCATCTTCTATTTCATTAGGTAGCACCTAACTATAAAACACAAACTTATAACACTCATCCATATATAAATATTTTTTTATTTTGGATGAATATAAATTATATGATACATCAATTTATAGAGTCAACATTAATTCCTTCAACTGGATGTTCAGATATCACTTTGAAGCAGCTACCCAAAACCCACAAATACTAGTGCAGGAATAAATTGCAAACTTGTTGCTATCACAGTCCCATATTACTCTAACTTCATTTTCCTCTGCAATAACCCAACCAACCAACCAACTGAAGAATTGAATGTAAAACCCTAAACCCACAAGCCCCACAAAACCCACCATGTATATACATGTCAAGGTTCCAAATTTGCAGCAAGAGAACAAAACTACCCTCTTACCCAAAATTTCTTTCCCACACAGTCTAATCCATCAACTTCAACATCAAAGCATTTATAAACAAAAACCCACTGGTTACTCCACCACTATTCTGCCCTCTCCACCTCCTCTTTCACTTTCTGAGTTGCCCAGTTTAGATCCTTCCATAATTTCCAACCTCCAAACTTTCAACATCCCATCCTGTTTTAGGGAACCAATCGTCATTACAACCTTAGCATTGAGAGGCACCACCACCTTCCCACAGACATTCATTCCCTAGCTAGCCTGCTGCCCTCTCTTTCATTTTCATCACTAGCTACTAGCCATTACTTACACCTCACACATGCACACTTCCATCATCTTCTGCAGCAGCAGCATTATTACTGCACTCTGGTGCAGCACCATCTTCTCTTCTTATTTGGCATGTTAAGTTTATAGAGATGGGTCATTCTTTGATTCAACCAACATGGTCCAAACATTGCATTTTCGAACTAAAAACTGAAAGAAAGGTAAGGAACCAAGGAAACCCCTTTGAAAGAGAGAGAGAGAGAGAGAGGGAGGGACCCTTGAATATCCTATTTGAAGGACCATTCAAGCTACTAGCCTCTCCCTCACCAGGGTAGTTCCCATGAAATGTTACATCAAACAGAACACTATCCCAAAAAAGAGATGATCAGCCACATAACCTTCCCCACCACTAGCTATATTAATATAGGTCCCCAATCTCCAACAAGAATACAAAAAGAGAGATGAAAAACCAAAGGGGAAAATCTTCCTGATTAATACCCACCTCCCCCCTAAAGAAAAAAAGGAACTAACTTTAGCTACTAGCTAGCTTGTCTTTCAGCTTATAAGATATTATATTGGAACATCGATCAGTTCTTGAGTGGGAGGAACTCAAAGAATTGGAAACTATGGTTATTGCTAGTAGGGTGGTTAGCAGTGGCCATGAAGTTGGGATCCATCATGCTTCTTGCTGGATAAGTAGACTCCCTCTGGTTGCAACTGTGGTAGCCATTTCCATTATTATTATTATCAGCCACATTTCTGCTGCCAAGGGGGAAGAGGTCAAGGGTTGCACTTCTGTGTGTCTCATCATTATGATCTCCATTACCATCATCACAATTACCATCTTCCTTGTAATTGATAATGACTCCATGATTATTGTTTCCCTCTGTACCCCTGCCACTGCTGTTGGTGGTGAGGGAGTAATTAGGGTTGAGCAGAAGGCCATATTGGGAATGGAAGATGTTGAGATCTTGATGCTGACCACCATGGGCTGCCTTGACTATGAGCTGCTGCTGCTGCTGCTGCTGCTTTGGGTCCATTATTAATGCTGGTTCATGAGTTGCTGTTCTAGCTGCTGCTGTAGTAGTAACAGCAGCTGATGATGGCACTACCACTACTGCTGCTGTGGCCGTGGAGGATGATGATGATGGAATTATAATGTTTGTGTTGGGAGTTGCAGGGGAAGCAGTAGCAGTTGTAGTTTTAGCAGCAGCAGTAGAAGTGGTGGGGTTGATTATGAAATGGGTGGTGGGAGGTGGACAGGACATCTGCTGCCACGTGGCATTCCTTTCCATGATGATAAAGTTCCTTCTTGCTGCTGCTGGTTCTAATTCCTCTCCTCCTCCTCCTCCCTCGAATTGGTTCCATCCATCTCTTCCTCCACTTGATGAAGATACCATTGGGATTGCCTCCTGCAATTTCCATTG
This sequence comes from Linum tenue, assembly GCA_946122785.1. Classification (NCBI taxonomy): domain Eukaryota; kingdom Viridiplantae; phylum Streptophyta; class Magnoliopsida; order Malpighiales; family Linaceae; genus Linum; species Linum tenue. The sequence goes on along the minus strand of CAMGYJ010000004.1, from coordinate 16,806,193 downwards.
TTCTGTCATTTTCTTCATTTGTGCTTTCAAATGTTAAAAAAAGGAGAAGGGGCATTGTTGACTCTCCCCATGCAGATAAAAACAAGTGTGGAATGAAAGGTAAAGAAAGAAAGTGGGTAGCTGTTGGGTGCCAAGTGCCAACAAGTTCATTTTTAGGGCACGCCCAAACTTCCCTCGCCTTTTCCTTTTCCTCTTTGTTTCCTACTTTTTTTCTTTCTTTCCATGTACCCTTATCATCACTAGTCTAGTCTCCATTAAACCCCAACTACCTAAAAGCTTTGCATTGAAGTCACAATTAAGTTCATATACTGTCTCACTATTTACTGCTATATATATATGCTGTTACTGTAACTTGAGAGTAATGAAGGTTAATTAAAGGAGGGTAGCCATGGCAAGCATGCACAAAGACCTAAAAGAAAAGCTAGCTAGGGTATCCCCCCAGCCAGCCAGCCAGCCACAGCAGAGGGCCATGCGGATCCCAACCCAAACAACAACAGTAACAATACAAACAGCAGCCCCGACAGAAAGGATGGAACCCAGCTTTTAACTCCTTTGGTTTTTGTTTTCTCTGCATTTCCCAACAAGACAAACTAGACTACCTTTTATTATTACTTGTGTTTGAGTGTGTGTGTGGTCATCACTCATCACCCTTTGATTCTTTTTTCCTTCCTTCCTCATTGTTCCCTTCCTTGTGTTGTTATCATTCAACTTTGTACTCATTATGCTATGATATGATGCTAATGATTATAATCTTCCCCAAACCCTACGTGTCTCCTAGAGGGGCGAAATGGTCTGATCCGAATCGGACCAAACTCTTAGAATCTCAATCCAATAGTAAAAGATATTAAAAAATTAAAGATTAAACCAACATTACATTTGATATGACCTAAATGACAATTAATTTTATTTTTCTTCAATATTTATATTTGATATGAAATGATCCCATACTATTCGATATGGACCAAACCATTACACAGCCGTACGTTGTCCCGTGCCACTTTTGCTTATTATTAAACTAAACCTCATTTTTGTCTTAATCCCAAAAGACCCATTATCTATAAGATCTCATCATTACCATCATCATCAACAACAACAACAACAACTAAGTAATGATGACACAATTATTTACACATTCTATCTCTCATCTCTGTTTCCAACAGAGACAGCACAGCAGCATACAAAGGAATTCTACCCCCACAAAATAACAAAACTGTAGAGAGAGCAGAGAGAGAGTACTGACCTGTGAAGAAGTGGAGTTGTTAATGGAGGAGCTTCCTGCTGCCCAGTTTTTGTTGTTGTTTTGCTCTCCTCCTCCTTCATAGCAGCATGATCTCCCATTCATTGCAGCCCCTACTGACACCACCACCAAAATAATTACAATACAATTTATTAGTAAGTTAAAATAAAAGTTGAAGCAAATTACAAATAAAAGAAAAGAAACTCAGCAGGTAGCAGAGATAGTAATTCAACCTGATTCTTTGGGATCAAGCATTTCAACGGCGCCGGCGTTGTTATTGTTGGAGTCGAGGTGGCGGCGGCGCTTCTGGCGCTCGCGGGCCTTGTGGTTCTGAAACCAGTAGAAGACGTTCTTGCCCTCTATCTTGCCGTACCGCCGGAGCTGCGATGTGATGTGCTGGATTTGGTCGGCGGAAGGGGTTCGCGTCCCTCTCCTGTACAGCTCCTCCAGCGTCCGGAGCTGCTCCGGCGTCGGATTCCATCGCGACGAGCTCACCACCGCCCCCGCTTCCTGCTGCTGGTAGAGGTTCGGTGAGTTGTAGTTTTGGTCTCTTATTTTCCCCTGCTCTGCCGCCATTGGAGCCGGTGCTGCATTCGTCAAGCCAAATTAAGTTAACGCGTGATAAAAAAAAATGACCCCACAAAGGAAAGAAGCAAACAAGTGAAGATGGTTAGGAGTTATCTCTTACGCAGACGATGATGGGTCGGCCATGGAGGCTGCTGGGTCGTCGTAGCAGTTGTGTTTGAGGAAGAGAGGAGTGTAGTTGGGATGAAAGGAAGAAGCTTTCTGCTGCCATTGGTGAACTGATGATCGTGGTGGTGAGGATTCCTACCATCGTTGTAACCCATCATCCACATCTTCTTGTTTTCACAAAGCTTGCACACCACCTGCTTGTGAAAATGGGTGACCGAAAGAAAAAACAGAGAAACAGACAGGGAGCGAGGGAGGACTGGATCGGAGGAGGAGAAAATGGGTGCAAAGCTGCTGGGTAGGGTAGGTACTTAGGCTAGGGTAGGGTAGGGTAGGTGGTGGCTATAGCTTGTTGAAGACCATGCATATGGGGAGGGGAATGACTGAATGAGGGAGTTTGTGCAAAAGGATGAGTGATGAATTAAATGGACGGTATGAATGATGATGATGAAGAAGAAGAAGAAGAAGAAGAAGAAGAAGAAGGATGTAATGACTACTTTCCACAAACACAAAGGTGTGTTAGCTTTAGAGACAGTAAGTAAGGCTGTGTTGATACATTACTGGGTAATATATAGTACTGGTGCAGAAGAAGCCTGTGGATGAGATTAATGGGAGAAAGGGAGGAAATTAGGAAATGAAGCTAGCTAGCTAGCTAGATGGTGAAAGTAGTAGTGGTAGGAATACTATAAGTGGGATAAGGTGGATGCTTTTGGTTCTGCTCTGGTCTGTCCAGCTTGCCTTCTCCATATAAGAGCAGAGCAGAGAGGACTATAGGCCCATAAATTAAAGCAGCTGATCATCACAGGCTCTCATATATATATTGCCAAGTCTGTTGACATCAGTGGTGAGTCACAGACAAGGAGATCATTCATTAACTGTGTTTTGGTAGTATAGTATGATAATTAATGGGGTTGGATGAGTGAAAATGGAGGGTGATCAACTGATATGGAATGAGAGCAGAAGGGAAAGACATGCAAAATATGGAGTGAATAGTGGGGGGATTATGAAGAGAAGGTTGGGGGGAAGTTGACTTACTATATGCTAGTTATAGTAGCTTAATACGAGGGGAATAGGGTTTTGGGGAGACTGTTTAATGAGCAGCAGCAGCAGCTATAACTGCTAAGCTATATGGTGTGTTTGTGTGTGTTTGCAGGCAGAAGAGGGACAGGGCCGGGAAAGGCAAGAGGTAGAGAGAGAGAGAGAGAGAGAGAGATAATAAGGAGGAGACAGTACAGTGTAGTAAGCATGGAATGAAAACACAGCGATTTTGAAAAAGAGGAAGGAAAGAAGAGAAGAGAAGCTAGGCGTGGAATTCTGGGAGGAGAGCTTGGGGGGACATGCATGGGGAGTTGGGACGTAAAAACGACCTGACGATGGAGAGAGAGAGAGAGAGAGAGAGAGAGAGAGAGAAAGGCTTATCATAAGCCTCTCATCACCATACAGCAGCAGCAGCAGCAGCAGCGCCAAGCCACAGACAGAGCAGCAGAAACCAATCCAGAGAGAGAGAGAGAGATGAAGTGGGTCTATCTCTATCTATCTTCTTCCCCGGCTGTGTGTATGAATTAATTGTCCCCGCCTTTGTCATTTACTTACTTGCGATTGCAGCTACTACATATATTGATATTATACATACATATTGAATTCGCCATTTAATTTGCTTTTTTTCTTTCTTTCTTTATTGCTGGCTGCTGGGTTGCTGTATCGTCTTCTTCTCCAATTCCAATAGTGTCTGGTCTGGTCTGGTCTGGTCTGGTCTGGTGCCTTTCATACTTATTCTAAATCCGAACTGCCCCTCGCCCCACTTCTACTACTGCCTTGCCTTTTCCCTCTCCACCCTCTGCTTTGCTTTCATCTCTTCGTTACATTTCTTGCTTTATTTAATTTGTCCCTTTTTCCATCACTGGCCTGGGCTGGCTTTACTGTTTAGCATTTAGTTCCGGCCATTTACATCTTCCATGTGGGTTTACTGAATCCTTCATGCATGTATGTAAACCACCACCAGTAGCTACTCTAGTCGGGGTATTTAATTTATAGCTATTTCACCACAAAAAGGTTTTTCTTTATATATATATGGATATTTCAATTACCGAAATATGATCCAATCCTTTTAAATCCTACGTCGGTAATTGAATTGCCTTCCTATTTTCATATCAATTTGTGACTTAATACTTAGTTTGGCTCACGTATAGATCAAAATTTATCCTTAATTTTGTGAAAACTATTTTATTTGTGCCGAATAAATCCTATGTTTAAACAAAATGTGAATCAAACTCGGAAAATAGTGGTTGATTTAGTCCAATAATGTGATTGGTTGAAACAACCGTTTAGTCTTATATTTCTTTCAAATGCAACCTACAAGTTTCAACTTATAAAAACTAACTATTCAAAATCTCTAAGTTATGCTAAGGGACCTCCCTCCTATTTCTTTCTTTCCACTTGTCCTGATATATTATGATAATTCCAATATCATCGAAAAATAATGACTAATCTTTCCTCATGAATAATCGTAAAAACAATTTGATGCATGCATAACTTAATTGTACAGGGCACATGACATGTTCATTCATGATTGTCACACATTTATTGTTATTAGGGGCGTGCAACGGATTGGTCCGTACTAGTGGCGAAGCCACCTTATTTCCAGGAGGGGCCCCTCCTCAACTCTCAAAATCGTGCAAATTTACGTGTAAATTTTGTAACAAACTTGGAGAATAGATTAGATTGTAAGGCTTTAGCCCCCCTCCCCGGTTCAAACATCTTGAACGTAAATTTTTAGCCCCCTCACTCAAATTTCTGGCTCCGCCACTGGTCCGTACATGGCCTTATCAAACCAAACTATAACGAATCAAATATAACGTGGTCTGATCGATGATCTCGTGAATTTTATAAATACCGAATAAAAATGGAGCAAAGTGGCATTTGGAGCGAAGCGAACTGACAAAAAACAGACCAAATACAATGTTGGTCCAATCCTTAATCCTAAAATATCCTTCATTATTGTACCATAGTACTCATGAATTTGGTTCAATCAAACCAAGAAACTCCTATCCTTTCCACATATATAAGGAGATTCCGGCTCACAACCCACTTTATTTAGTTTTCCCTGGACTCCCCGCAATGCAAGGAAGGGTTTATGAGTCTTTCTACATCTAAATTTCGATTAATAAGCTACTCGCAGGATATGAATTGGCTTTTGGGTTCTTCTTCTGCCGCCCCACTAAATTTTATAAATTTATAATTAAAAATATTTTACTTAAAATGAATGTATTAAATGCCTTATGCGTGTTTAATAGGTGAAGTATCAATAAAATATAAAATGAAGAGAAAAGTCTATAATAGTACGTAAACGAGAGTACAAGATGTTTAATACGTGAAGTACCAACCAAATATAAAATAAAGAGAAAACTCTATAACGTAAGCGAGAATTAGAGGTTGATTTCAAAATATTTTTTATGAAGTTCAAACCATCTATCGATGTCCAACCAGTGGGAATACCCACTTATAAGTATAATTTTTTTATTTTTAAATTGAATGTTTTATCAGAACTCTAAGTTTCACTTTGGGTGCAAGAGATGTGGGAATACGAGCTTAGAAGTTTTAATTTTTATTTTTAATATGCATGTTTTATCAGAATTTTAAGTTTCACTTTGGGTGCAAGAGATGTGTTGTGAAGATAAATTTATGAAGCAGAACGGTTGATAAAATCAATAAGGTTCTTGCTAAGGCTATTAATGCTATGTTCATCTGGACGCCCCTTCACCCTCTTCATCTCGCTCCCTTCTCTTCGACCAAGGCGTGGGCGGGTCACCACCGCCCTTCTTGAGCACCTCGACCTCCTTCTACAGGATCTAGAGGGTGTGATCTTGACTCTCGATGATTTGAAGCAACTCCTCCTTTGTGAGTTGGGCGCTGTTACGCGAAAGATTCTAGAAGGATGCATGTACATGCATGCATCTTCCGATTCATGCACCAATGTACATGCATCCCCCTTTTCTATCTTTTATTCATGCACCTTTATTAATTACATTCATGTATGGGGCAAGTTCATGTATGGGGGGACTTCTAGGTTCGTTCATTTATGACGGCCATATACATTGTACTTAGTGGAGAGGATGCCTATATAAGGAGCCCTCTCCACCACTTTGCATTCATCCAGAAATTGAGAGTTTCCATCTCTAGAGCTTTTCTCCATACTTGTGAGTTTGAGTGAATACGAGCAAGGCTGACTTAGCGCTCTAACGAGACTTGAGAGCTAAGTGTCGCACGACCAAGAGTTGGTCCGTGACAAGTGGTATCAGAGCCAAGGTCGTAGCTCATCAAGTGAGAAAGAACCTCGAGGAGATGGCTGGATCCGGAAGTGGAGTTCTCAACAATGAAGAACAACGCGGTCGTGAGGAGAAGAAGGATCCAAACAGCAAGAAACATCGTGATAGATAAACTCGAGAGCCTTTGGTGGCAATCGAGGAGAGGCTCAAGATAGCGGAGACGAAGATTGCCAAGCATACAACCTTGTTCGAGGACATGGAATTGAAATTCGATCAAGTCCGCACAGAGGTGCAGACTTCGAAGGATGACATGCAAGGCATGGGCACTCGAATGTCAGGCTTGGAGGTGGGGTTAGAAGCTTTCAAAGACGAGTTTGTGACCATCATAACCAACGCCATCGACTCCTTGAGGGAGACCGTTCGAGGCCAGGTAGACGAAGTGAGGGAAGAATTTGACGAGCTGCAAGGAGAGCTCAATCTCGTCAAAAGAGCCGTGGCTAACGGACCTGCCATGACTCAATCTACACCACGAGTAAATGTTCCAAGGCCGAAGAACTTCGGTGGGTCGAGGAACGCGAGGGAATTAGAGAATTTCCTCTGGAGCCTAGAACAGTATTTCAAGGCCTCGGGCATCAATGATAATGAAGTCATGGTGCGCATTGCCTCCCTTTACTGGGTCGACACGGCCATGGTTTGGTGGAGGAGGAGGCAAGGTGATATAGAGAGAGGCACATGTGTGATGGACACATGGGAGGATTTCCGTCGGGAAATCAAGAGGCAGTTCTACCCGGAGAATATCGAAATGGAAGCTCGTGCAAAGCTTCGACGACTCACCCACACCGGCGGAATTCGTGACTATGTCAAGGAATTCTCGTAATTGCTACTCGAGATCCCCGATCTGCCGGACAAGGAGGCTTTGTTTAGCTTCCTTTTCGGATTGCAACCTTGGGCAAAGTTGGAGCTCGAGAGGCGTGGAGTGCAAGATCTTGCTACTGCTTTGGCAACGGAAGAGGCTTTCACGGAGTACAAGAAGAGTGAGAGGCCGAACGAGTCGAAGAACTCGAAGAGCAAAGGAGGAGGAGATCATCGGAAGCACTCCAAAGAAGGAAAAGGCTCGTACCAACATGGAGGCTCGAGCAAGGGAGCAAGATCTGGTAACCATGATAAACCCATGTCTTGTTTCCTTTGCAACGGTCCACATAAGGTGCGGAACTGCCCAAAAAAGAGCAAAAGCAGCCTTGGAGAAACAAGAAGGGGAGACCAAAGAGAATGCTAGGGAAGACAAAGGGAAGATAGGCTCCATGCGGAGACTAGGCGCGGCGAAGTCCGGCGCTAACGAAGTTAGCAAGGGGAGATTCTTTGTGATCACTCAATTCGAGGGAGGCAAGTCAAAAGCATTGGTTGACACCGGTGCGACCGACAACTTCCTTCGAGTTGAGGAGGCGGAGCGTTTGGGGATCGCTTACGAGAAGAGGCAATGATCGCTCAAGACCGTCAACTCAGAGGCAATACCCATCCATGGTGTTGCCAAGAACGTGCCATTGAAGATCGATGGTTGGGAAGGTATTGCCGACTTTAGCGTCATCACTATGGATGACCATCCGGTCATTCTTGGCTTCAACTTCATGGAGAAGGAGGGCGCGGTGATGGCAATGAATTCCAACACTCTCTGCCTTGACAAGGGAGATAAATTTTGCGCGGTGAAGATGTTGCGCGAAGAAGGGACGAAAAGAGCTTTATCGGCCATGCAATTAGTAAAGGGAATGAAGAGGATGGAACCCACGTTCCTTGTCACTTTGCGAGCGAAGGAAGAAGGAGGCTCGGTGGCGCCAACACCTCTCATCGAAGGTGTGTTGGAGGAGTTCGTGGATGTGATGCCAAAGGAACTACCAAAGAAGCTCCCGCCGAGAAGAGAAGTCAATCACAAGATCGAGCTTGAGCAAGGGGCGACGCCACCAGCAAGAGCACCTTATCGCATGGCTCCTCTCGAGTTGGAGGAATTGAGGAAGCAAATCAAGGAGTTGATGGATGTTGGCTTCATGCAATCTTCGAAATCCCCATATGGAGCACCCGTGTTGTTCCAGAAGAAGAAAGATGGTTCGTTGCAGATGTGCATCGATTATCGAGCTATTAACAAGCTCACGGTGAAGAACAAATGGCCCATCCCCAACATCGCCGATTTGTTTGATCAACTCGGAGAAGCAAAGTGGTTCACGAAGCTTGAGCTTCGCTCGGGGTACTACCAAGTGAGGATCGCCGAGGGGGACGAGGCAAAGACCGCTTGCATCACGAGGTATGGCTCGTACGAGTTCCTTGTTATGCCTTTTGGTCTAACCAACGCTCCTGCTACTTTTTGCACCTTGATGAACCAAGTTTTCGAGCCGTTCTTGGATCGCTTCGTTGTAGTGTATTTGGATGACATCGTGGTGTACAGCAACACACTCAATGAGCATGCCGAGCACTTGCGACAAGTATTTCAAGTCCTCCGAGACAACGAGCTCTATGTCAAGAAGGAGAAGTGCACGTTTGCAGCCGCGGAGGTTCCTTTCCTCGGCCACATCATTGGCGGAGGCAAGCTAAAGATGGACGAGGCCAAGGTGGAGACGATACAAAGATGGGAGCCACCGACGAGGGTCACTGAGTTGCGATCATTCCTCGGCCTGGCCAACTATTATAGGAGATTCATCAAGGGATACTCCGCTCTTGCATCACCCTTGACGGATCTTCTAAAGAAGAACAAGGCTTGGGAATGGTCGGATCGGTGCTGTGAAGCATTTGAAGCCTTGAAGGATGCGGTGACGAAGGAGCCGGTGCTAGCACTTCCCGATCCAACCAAGGCGTATGAAATGAAAATGGATGCCTCCGATTTTGCAATCGGTGGAGTGTTGATGCAAGAGGGACACCCAATTGCATTTGAGAGCCGCAAGCTCAATGAGGCCGAGAGAAGATATGCGATGCAAGAGAAGGAGATGACGGCGGTGGTCCATTGTTTGAGAACGTGGAGGCATTACTTGCTTGGGTCAAAGTTCGTTGTAAAGACGGACAATCTGGCGACGAGTTACTTCCTCACACAGAAGAAGCTCACGCCCAAGCAAGCAAGGTGGCAAGATTTTCTTGCGGAGTTCGACTTTGTGCTGGAGTACAAGCCGGGGAAAGCCAACTTTGTTGTCAATGCTCTTAGCCGAAAGAGCACACTTGCCACCATCCAGCCGCAATTCCCCTTGAAGGAACGGATGGAAGAAGGCTTTGGGCACGACCCCTTCGCCAAAACCGTGGTCGAGTACATCAAGCAAGGGAAGACTCGGCGATTTTGGATGAAAGGCGGACTCATCGTGACTAAAGGCGAGCGAGTGTTCATGCCGCGGTGGGACAACCTACGAAGGGAGATCATGAAGGAGTGCCACGACTCCAAGTGGGCTGGTCATCCCGGCATCGAGGAGGCTTACTATTGGCCTCGTATGAAGGACGACGTGGAACTCTACGTCAAGACTTGTCTTGTTTGCCAGCAAGACAAGATGGAGCAGCGGAGTCCGGCGGGCTTGTTGGAGCCATTACCCACTCCACAACGACCTTGGGAAAGCGTTAGCATGGATTTCATCATCGGCCTTCCCAAAGTCGAAGGGTGTGGTTCCATCATGGTTGTCGTCGACCGATTTTCGAAGTATGGCGTCTTCATCGCGGGGCCCAAAGACATGACGGCCGAGGATGCAGCCCGCTTGTTTTTCAAGCATGTTGTGAAGTATTGGGGCATCCCGGTTAGCATCGTCAGCGATAGAGATGGCCGCTTCACCGGCAAGTTTTGGAGGGAGTTGTTCAAGATGATGGGCTCCGATCTGAACTTCTCCACGAGCTTTCATCCTCAAACGGATGGGCAAACCGAGCGGGTCAATGCTTTGGTGGAGGTCTACTTGAGGCATTACGTGAGTGCCAACCAAAAGGATTGGGTGAAGTTATTGGATGTAGCCCAATTCTCCTACAACTTACACCGAAGTGAAGCCACGAGCATGAGCCCGTTCGAGTTGGCTACCGGGCAACAGTCGTTGACACCTAATACGGTGACGACGGGGTACAAGGGCAATAGCCCATCTGCCTACAAGTTTGCACGAGGGTGGCACGAGAAGATGGAGTTGGCGAAGTCTTATCTCGCTCGAGCAACGAAGAAGATGAAGAAGTGGACAGATAAGAAGCGGCGTCACTTGGAATTCGAGGAGGGAGACTTGGTGATGGTGAAGTTCTTCCCTTATCGATTCAAGCACCTCAAAAATGTGCACAAGGGGCTGCTGCGACGATATGAAGTGCCATATCTGATCTTGAAGCGGATTGGCACGGTGGCGTACAAAGTTGAGCTGCCATCGCACTTGGAGATTCACCCCGTCTTCCATGTGAGTCAATTGAAGGCATATCATGAAGACAAGGAAGATGGAGCACGGAAGGAGTCGACGAGGACACCAACACTCGTCACCACAACACATGAGCACGAAGTGGAGGAGATCTTGGCTCATCGTGTTGTGCCTAGGCGTGGTGTTCACCCAAGTTACGCGGAATATCTTGTCAAGTGGAAGGGGCGGCCAGAAAGCGACATCACTTGGGAGAAGGAGCTTTCGCTATGGCGTCACAAAGACTTGATCGAGGCATTTCATGCAGAGTCCGCGACGAGGGCGTCGCGAGATTGAGTGGGGGAGAATGTTACGCGGAAGATTCTAGAAGGATGCACGTACATGCATGCATCTTCCGATTCATGCACCAATGTACATGCATCCCCCTTTTCTATCTTTTATTCATGCACCTTTATTAATTACATTCATGTATGGGGCAAGTTCATGTATGGGGGGACTTCTAGGTTCGTTCATTTATGACGGCCATATACATTGTACTTAGTGGAGAGGATGCCTATATAAGGAGCCCTCTCCACCACTTTTCATTCATCCAGAAATTGAGAGTTTCCATCTCTAGAGCTTTTCTCCATACTTGTGAGTTTGAGTGCATACGAGCAAGACTGACTTAGCGCTCTAACGAGACTTGAGAGCTAAGTTCCGCACGACCAAGAGTTGGTCCGTGGCAGCGCCCTCCATCTGTGCGCTTTCCTTGACCCTCGGATTTCCCCTTCCATCATGCTCTACCGCCTCCTTGGTACCTTCCGTCCCGTGCTCTTGCGGTTCAGCGCCGCCTTCCTGCTCGCCTGACCAGAGAATCTCCATGCGTCTTGTTGGTTATATTCCCGTTCCTGGCGTGCCAATTATTTATGCCCGGAAGCCTTCTTCCTCCCGCTCCGTGCTCCGACCTCCAATGCGCTTCCTGTCACGCACCTGCCTACACGCACAAGCGCCTAGCGGACCGGGTAGGTCCGTTAGCACTCCGACGCCCAAGTGAGAACCCTCCTTTTTTAGAGAGAGAAGTAGAGAACAGTTCTAGTAAGAGAAGCAAAACTGAGTAATGAGGTTTACCTACTCCACTATTTATACCCGGGGCAGGAGCGACCGGTATCCGTCGCTCTCGCCTAGTGTCAGGTCCGCCATAAATGCGCCGTACAACCCTTGCGTATGCGCCTCGACCACCTGACAAGTTCGTCAGGAGTTTGAGGTGCATGACATCATGTGGCCAGCTTTTCGTACACTTTCGACCGTTGGGTGTCTTTTATCCTATGCGCCTCTTGTCAGGTGTCTGGTCTCACCTGTCTCACGTGCCACCTTGGCCATTTGGGCCCTTCAACACGCACCCTCCGGCCAAGACTCTTGCCCCCCATGGGCCTCTTTCGGTTTCTCCTGTTGGGCCCTGGATAGCCCACCTTTGTGCCTTTCTAACAATTTCCCTTGGGCCTTCCCCGCTTGAGTTGACCCTAGGCCCATACTCATTGTCCCAATAACATCTTTTCGTGAAACTTAGTCAATTTAGGAATCATCCTCAATAAAGCTTATATTGCTTTCTAAATAATGAATCTCAATTATCAACATTTTTAATATTTAACACATCAAGATATATCCTTCGGTCGAGCTAACTCGGTCGATCTCTCGGGCAAAGGACCCTACTTTAGTTGTGGATTCAACCAAATTATACATGAAATTGTTGTAGCTTTTTTTAACATGAGTTTGTTGTCTCCAATGTTGGATTTTAAGAGTTAATGCTGAATAGCTATTAAAAATAGTGGAAGAATAATACATCCTCTCCCTTATATCTTATTAAATGAAGAAATGGAATATTTACAAAAAATGGATCGGTGTTGAAGTTCCACATAAAGTTTAGTGGTTACAAAAAATCGAAGATAATCAATGATCTCCAACAACAGTTGTGACTAGAATGAGGTGAATTCTTTTGTTGTGAAAATTATTTTTCATATATGGTTAAGTTTAGTCTTTAAATTTGCTTCGCATAAACTATTAAAAAAGAAGCGTCTATTGATGATGAAGACAATGGAGTTAACGATGAAGATTCTTGATGGCGATGAAATGTTACCGGTCATTTTGGAATACCTATAATACTGTGTCATTAAGTTTATTATGAGTTGATATTCCCTTCCATGAGTCCTATTGTTTTAACTTCAACCACAATCTGCATATATAGAAGACAATGATTATAATGTTATAATATGTATGATGGATGCTCATCTTCTTTTTTTCTCAACAATTGAATAATTTGTCTTTTTTAATGGCCAACACTAAGAAACTATATTGGTATTTTTAAAATTGATAGAATTTTTTTTTTAAATTCGCATGATATTAACATATAATCATGACACGAATATGAAAGAAGAGAATATCACTAGAATTTAAACTTAGAAAATTTGTTATCTACGATCATCGATCATATTACAACCGACCAACGGACGGGGTACAATCTAGTATGTAACTGTATCCATGTATTCATAACAATTTGTCACGGATAGATGGATAGACTTGGAATTTGGGTTTTTGTTTTAGAAATCTTTTCTTTTACTCGGTGGGCCATGAAAAAGCCCCATTGTTTCACTATTCTATTTAGTTGTGCCTAACTAATTATTGGCCCATCATCTGGTTGATACATATACCAGCAGCCTAAGCCCAATTAGAAAACTAGACCCGGCTTTGACAAAGCAGAAGGCGACAGAAGACGATCCTTGTTCCGTTCTTCACTTCTTCGTCCCCTAACTCGATTCGTCACCCAGTCCCAGTGCAAAGCAAAGCTTTTAATTTAATTTATCCTCTGTTTCGACTTGGTTTGGTTGTCACTTACACCAAGACCAAGCTATACTGATATACCCTTCAAATCTGGTTAGCTGCCTGCAATCAAACTGTTACATAGTGACTGTGGATGTTTCAGAATAAGTTATCACTCAGATTCCATGTTATGTTACTGATGCAGGTTAACCTAGCACTACTTGGTCTTGGCTGAAAGAAATACCTGGCTATAACTAAAAGAATGCCAACATCCAGCTCTGGACTGGAGTAATATGCTGCGGCTGCCTGAATCTTCCCAGGAACCAATCAATGCTTCTGCATTAAACCCTGTGAGTCCCATTTCGCTTCGGACATGTTCAATTTCAAGGTTCACTTTCTTCTTTTCTTTTGGCCAGGATGGTGAGCAAAGGAACGGGGGAGTGATGGAAGGCTTGAACGGATCACCAGATAGCCGTGGGAGTCAAAACAGATGATGAATGCTCTGCATATCCTCCTCCTGTGATGGAACTGGAACTGGAACTGGAACTGGTGAGAGAAAAATGGATGCCTGTTCTGTTCTCTGTGTACAAGTTTGGATTTCAAGTAATTGGCTTCTGCTAGCTAGCTGTTAATGGTGGGACGATGTGGAGTTGGATGATGAAGCTGTGGTGTGAAGAACTAGTAAAGGCTGCTACGGCCATTACTGTTCTTAATATATTGATTTTGAATGTTCCTGCTGCGAGTGTTCCAAAATAGGGGACAGTTCAAAACATTTGATAGCAAAAACAAGAGAATCTTTCAAGGGAGTACAAAGCAATTACAATGCTCTACATCTTTCAACTTAACGAACGATTGTGTCTTAGCAGACTAGAAGCACGATGCAGCAGCAACGAAAGCGAATTCGGCAGTAGCTTCCAGTCTTCAACCAGCACGTCAACCTCGGAATGATCATAATGCTGGTGAAGAGAGGAAGGGTGGATCTTATTCTGATGCATAAAGTAACACACTAATTTACTGATGTGCGGACGGCACAATAGAGGGAAGACATTTTTTATTCTTGACTGATAGAACAAAGAAGCGAGCTGACAGGCCAGGAAATCACTTCTTGGCAATGAATAGACCCCATCGCTGCTCGCCGGAAGAGCTCCTGACAAGCTTCGACTTCCATCCGCCGACTATATCGTTATAGTCTTCCTGCAAAGCAGAAGTGGAGCATAAATATGAGCGTTTAAGAGATTTGAGTAACGAGTACAAGACGGTTAATGAAAGATCACGAGAGGAGGATGGAGAGCATACTTGAGAAAAGTCCTGGATGAATGCATTCTTCTCTTTCTCTATAGCATCCAGTTCCCGCAGCAGAACTTGGTTAAACTGATCTGTGCGGTCTTCAGCTATGACCTCTTGGAAACCAGCATCTCTAAGCATCTATATCACCCGCCGCGCAAAAAGAAGAATCAGTAATCTAAAAGCCAAAGTAAAGGGCCACAACAAGAGTCTGATGATCGATCCAAGAGATGGACGTGCCTGGCCATATTCTTTGATATCATGAAGATCATATCCTCTTTGCTTAATGTAGTCTGCAAATTCAGGCGAAGCAGTTCCAGCGCTCTTGCAGTAATCGCTGATGAGAACTTTGCCTCCCGGCTTCAGCCACTTGTGGAATGATCTAAACAGTGCAGGTTTGTCCTGCAAAAATCATGTGTAAGAAGAGTCATGTGTAAGAAGAGTCACTCCCCAGATAAACATGACAGCTTTAAGAACTTGACTGTGAACATGAGACCACAATGTTAAGTCCTTTACCTGAATATGGAGAATGGTGTCACGGCTATAGATAACATCGAAAGAGTTATCTGGGTAAGTCTTCTTGGTACAATCAGCAACCTCAAACTCAACTGCGCATTTCAGTCCAATAGCACGCTCCAGTGCAAAAGAGACCATGTTGATTGAGAGGTCAATCCCGACCACCTCAACATCAAAGTTCTCAGCCATGTAGAAATCACCTCCACCAATACCACAGCCAACGTCTAGGACCTTCTGACCAGGTTTCAGATCCAACTTTGCCACAAACTCCTTGGTTGTTTCTGCAAACCGAACGTATTGCTTAACTCAATAGCGGAACTACTACTCCTTCTCATCAAGTACCAAATATACAAGTTCTGCACAAGCATAAAAAACAGGAGTAACTGGCATACCTAGGCCTCCAGTGCTCACAAAACCCTGCCCAAACACACGTTCATAACGTAGAATTCCGTTGGACTTATACTGAACATTGTCCAAGAATTGCTGGAATCCTCTATCATCCTGGGACTGGACCTTCTGCCATGTCCAACAAATCTGCAGAGTGGGGCGTAATCTGAAGTTAAGATCTTTCATATCTGACCAAGAACCTTAAGAAAATGAACTGATCCCTTAAAACTGTTACCTGATTTTGGTTCTTTTTGTTCCTCACGTAAGCTCCAATACATTTGCATCCGATGAAAGAGAGCTCATAGGGATTTCCAGCATCATCATGCATATGGCTACCCATAAATACCTGAAATTTGTTAAACAAGTAGTTAAGTATAGGAACCAAAATACGCAACCCCATAAAGACCATTTGCTAAAACAAAGTCAAGTTAAAATAGGAGACAGCATTCAATATCTGGATACTAACCTTTGTGTAGAATCTTGGCTCGCGGTAGTGAGTCGGGTTGTACTTCCTTTTGCTATCTCCAGACTGATGGAAGCAGGACTCCCTAAAGAAAATATACCCTCCAGGCTTTAACCATTTCATCAGCCTTTGAGCCAGGTTTTCCACCTAATGTCCGAGTCAATATTACACAATAACATCAAAACATGAACAAGGCTCACTACAGCCACAACATTTGAATATGACTCACAAAATTCAGTCTTTATGCTAGCCGACATGCCTTAGAAAACACTGGTTCAGATCCATAATTCAGAACCAACTACAACATGTCTTCATATACAGTATGCAAATAGAGGCAAAGAAGCACAAGCTTAAATCCATGGATCCTTCTGAAAATTCACCTCAGCATCTGAGAGATACATAAGCAGCCAGTTGGAGAAAATCAAATCCATGGATCCTTCTGAAAATTTGAGGTCTGGGGATGTAACATCAGCACACATGAACTTGACATTCTTAAGGTGACCATTAATATCCTCATTCTGCAACAACAAGAGACATACAAAGAGTTGCAGTGTAGGATTTACAAGCATATCCCAGTCTGAAATAGCTTAGTACTCAAAGAGGAGACACAAGACACCGCACCTTCTTGATCACGCTGTCAATGAAATCCAAAGCAATGACTTGGCCAGCCTTCTTAGCTATCTCTCCGGTGAAACGGCCGATGCCAGCTCCAAGTTCCAGCACTGATTTGCCTTCATAGGGTGGGAGCAGAGAAAGTACCTGTTCATAACCCATACATCCAAATCGTTCAAATCAACACCACCAAACCCAAAACTGAAGTTCATGACAGTGAGTGATTAAGCCCGAGGATCCTTCAAAAATTAAAACCAAACACGCTTTTAACAATCAGGAATGGTGTTAAGCTTCAGAACCCAAGCTATAAAAAAACAGAGCTTTGCGAGTTGCTGCTAGGCTTATTACTCAATGATCAGCCAAAGACCGAATTTTAAAGAAAATTAGCAGTAGTTACTGTTTCCCCAGATTAACGATCATAAAGGATAACCCTCTAGTGAATTATCAAGCACTGAAACTCAGATATTGACAGTTTCGCGGATTCCATTTAGGGTAGCATTAAGATTAAAAATGACACGTCTAATCACTGCTTAAATTTGATAAAAAAAAAACAAAGCTTAAGCAGCTAAACAGCAGTGAAAGCGAAAGCATGAACAGTAACAGGGGGAAATTACTGGCTCCGAGAAAATCACTAAAAGGAAGTGGGGAAAAAATTGCGTATAGAACGATCGAACCTCGGGGCGTTCTTCTTTGTCGAGATCAGAAGCTTTGGAGTCGAGCATCATGGACTCCACCGTCAGATCAACGGAGTGCTCCATCCAGTAGTTCTTCTGAACCTCACGCTCCACCACTACAAATTCACAACAACAAAAAACAGAGGAGTCCAATCTCAGATGTCGCCAATACAAACAATTCAACCAAAACTGAGGTAAAACTGATTAATCGTACCAGGTGCTGCACCATTGGCCGCCATTGTTGATGCTCTTTTTCCGGTGGGTTTTCGTTAACGAGCGAGATGGGAAGCGGGCCGGGAATGTGGAGGTTGGAAATTTGTCCGAGAGTTTTGGGGGAAGAGTAATTATACTGGTGTGAGGCTAGTACCCCTGAATGGCGATTCGGGCCCGAGAAAAGCTCCTGGATCTACGGTTTGTGAGTCTCCCTTTCTGCTGCATCACCACACTCCCCTTCAACCAAGAGTATGGAGGGAGGGAAGAAGCCAAACAGAAATGGCGGCGGGCGCTGCTGCAGAAAGCTCTCTCTTTCTTACGCCCTGTTTGTTAATGAAGGCGCTTTGAGATGCGGGGAAGACGGAAGGAGGCTCTCCCCGCTTATATAGAATACAAGGGGATCGATTCGAGGGAGGGTGGCTTTTCCCTGTTGTTTGTGATCACTTCTTTTCTTAACCTGCCGGTTGAAATCGGTTTTTAACTTTTTAGCCATGGAGTCCCAGGTGAAATTTGTTCCCTCACTTGAGTTAAAACCCAGTGAACAAAGATGGATTTATCATTTTTTGGATCCCATTGGAACAATGGTGGTTCTTAGATCACTTAGATAATTTTTACTTTCTTTCCTTCAAACTTCTTCCTCCATCGGGTGGATCGAGAAAATCAATGGTAAGACATCACGCTAGTTTCGATCCAAGCTCATAGTAAAACACTTAAGTTTCTTCTAAAATCCACATTATCTCGTGAAAATATATATAGTTAAACAATCTAACTCTTGAAAATGATTTCACCCATATAAGAAGTTGATCATTGAAATGAATAATCACTTCCACTCCACTCCTATAATGCGTCTATCAACAAACATATCACTCGCTCATTGAACCACTGGATTTTTATTACCGAGAGCTTGCTGCAACATTCGAAATGAACTACTCGTTGAATTCCCACCATCATCAGTGCATAATGTGAGAAGTGGAAGAGACAGAAAAAGAAAAATTAGTTTATGATGGTTCAACTCAAAATAAGCACTAATTAAGAACCCGTTGAGGATCTCTGGAGGAACTTAAGGAGTCCAAACTCAATGTCATGCATCCCGCAAACTATCAACAATCTTTTGCGAAGACCAAATGGGATAGGGACTAAGATGAAAAGAAATTGTCGAAAATATCAAAATGGGATAGGGCCTAGCAAAACAAACAAAATACAATATCTATCAAAGTGGAATAGATGTGAAGAAGTTCATAACATACAACGAGATTAGGAAAATATAATTGCGAACCAAGCTGATGTGTAAACCAGATTCCATGATACCAAAAGTTTTTGAACTAGTTGAAATGTGAATAATTGGTATTGCAAGAGATGATCATTGCTTTCTTCTTGTCAAACGATACGAGAATGAACTTTGCATTATTTCCAAGATCAAATATAAACTTACTATAAACAATTAACTCGATGATGACGAGCAAATTTCAATGTTTTAGTTTCACAATATATCATTTTTATTAAATATATATTGATAAAGAATTTGACTTTGTAAATTCGAATTTAAGTTTTTAACCATGTTTATCTTAATTCCTAACCCTTCTATATTGCTTGCACTGGCTTTAATGGATTTATTATTATGTTACTGAAATGACATGGCATATCATCATGATTCATACATGTTCGTAAGGCTTTTATGGATAAAGACGTTAATCCTTGATTGAGATTTTTTTGGTTGCTTTTCTAATTTAATTGTCTCTTTCACTATCTCCATGGACGAAAATTACACTACCTTGCCCTTTCCCGAAATGAAGAGGCATCCATTGGTTTCTACATTTACTCATCATATGAAATGGAAATTAGCTGGGGCGAATTATTGAAAATATTGAACATCCAAATATCTCATGATTGAAAGAAAAAAAAAATCCACAAAATTAAACAAAAGAAACTTCATTGTTAAGAAAATTATATCCAGCGTTTTTTTTAGTGTGGTATGTTAATAAGATAGAAGAAATAAAAAAAACAACATTCTACACACTTGAGACGTAAAAGTTATATGAAAACAATTTTGGATATGACAGATAAACATTTCATGCAATGGTAGTTGTATCAGTACAATGGTTGTTAAAAAAAAGGAATGTAATTAAGATGAGTTTTTAATTTCCAAAGATTATTAAATGCAACATGAATTTAATACAAAAAATAACTATAATTAATAGGAGTGTCATTTTTCCAACCCCTTACAAGGGTTAGCATGCTAACCGATCCCTGAAATCCCACATATGTTACGGTGATTTTAATTAAGGTATTGTTTGCCTGCTATATTTGTTGACGAGGAGGAAGAAGAAGAAGAAGAAGAAGAAGGAGATACCAGTGCTCGAACCCACAACCAAGCGATGAGATGTTTGGCTGCCTTGCCTCAGCGACAACCAGAGCACTGGTGTTTGCCTGCTATATTGCACGAGTAATTTGGTATCAAATGACTCTTTTGTCAACAAAAAAACAAAATGGGTAATTTGCAAATGACTTATTTCTTTGGCACTACTCCCATCCTAATTAGGGGTGGAGGTTCGGTTACCGGTTATCGATTAACCGATCGGTTAAACTGATAACCGGCTGATTATCCACTAACCGATAACCGAAATTCGATTGGTGTTCGGAGGCTGGTCGAGATGGTTTTGGTCTTGGAGGTGGTTCGGTTAACCGAAATTCGAGATAACCATAACCTAAATCCCTATTTCGATCGATTATCGGTAAGGGGAGCCGACGGTTCGGTTAACCGATAACCGACCAATCGATTAGCAGTTATAACCGAACTAACCGAAATTTCACCCTTAATCCCAACCCTCCCCTTTTCATATACTCAGTAATAACCAATGTTCTCAGAACCGAACCGGAGCATGACCCGGTAATGCGAATGGCTCGCACTTTAGTGGTCAACCAACATTAGACCGTTTAAAAACCGTTAGAGAATCGGTACCTAATAAACGTTATCAGTATAAATAGTGGACATTTCTTATCAGAGCTTCTTTCCTTCGAAATTGTGAAATGGAAATAAGAATTCAGTTTGAGAGCCGGACGTTTTTTTATTTGTTTCAATTTTCAATTTTTTAATTAAATTTAACGGCTGAATGGCAAAAACCGGACGAGCGGCTCGAGCTTTTAACCGCCTCGGCCACTCGCCAACAGCTACATAAACCCGGATCGACTTTTTGACTGTGCCAAGCCGGTTTTGTGACTGGGTGACGGTTTTACCGGTCGAGCCGAGCGGCTCGGTTCGGCTTTAATAACACTGGTAATAACCCTTTTCTTTTTTGTTTACATTTTCAAATATCCATACTTGACAAAAATTTACATTTGCAAATGCACCAAGCAGACGGCCTCTAAATTCCGATGCTTCAATCTTCTGACAGCTAGGGGTGGGCATTCGGTCGGTTCGGTTTCGATCGAACCGAAATTATGAATAACGGGTCCCCGAATTCTCCCAAATCTCAAACCGAATTATAATTCGATTCGGTTTTGAACACAAAACCGAATTTATGAGGCTACTTGTATCTTCTCACTTTTAAATTATTTTTCACCCCTAATATAAACAATAAATATGCAATTATATGCATTATCAATGATAAAATCAAACATTTCAACACATTAGTATTAAAATATTTCAAATATTTAAGTATAAAAACAACTACAAATATAAAAATCCACCATTTGGAGGTTGCAATTATAGTATTTCGATCGGAAATTCGGTTCGATTGAAAGAACTCTGGTTTCCGAAATATCCATATTTTCCTTCCGAATTCCGAACCGAATAGCATTATTTTGATTTTGGTTTGATTTAATCGATTTCGGTTTGGTTCGGATCGAATTTACCGAACGTTTGTCCACCCCTCCCTACTTTCCACACATTAGTTACCTAAAATCAAGTGGAGATCCACTGCAGCTAAAGATAGCTGATCAACTTACATCAAAGCTATGCAACAAATTCATATTCAGGTAGTTTGTCTAATGCTAAAATCACCAATTAAACAACAATTAATCTCGTTGCTACTGTAAATTGGAAATTGATTCTCCAAGTGAATTTCAATAAATTATCCTAACCAGATCCGGAGAGAAACAAAGATAAAAGGACACGTACTTTTTACCACATGGCGGGACCGTATTGGACCATAGGCTCAACGATGCAGCGC
Source organism: Linum tenue (assembly GCA_946122785.1). NCBI lineage: Eukaryota > Viridiplantae > Streptophyta > Magnoliopsida > Malpighiales > Linaceae > Linum > Linum tenue. The sequence goes on along the minus strand of CAMGYJ010000004.1, from coordinate 16,784,553 downwards.
ATCGGGCGGGAAAGGACGGTAATGAATTAATAATAAATTAAATATGACTAGAAATGAATCTTTCTTGGCCCTTGGGAGGTGGGACGGGATCCAATCCGATTCCGTCGGCCCAGGCCCAGCCCACCACCCACCACTTAAAAATGCATTATTTAATGCTTGGCAGTATCCAGCGAGTGGTTGGTGCAATGGAATCATCTGACCCTATCGACGTAAGCCACGTAAGCTGTCAGCACCTTGTTCACGTCGACGTTTCAATAGCAGCCGTTGGATCCATCCTTTTCAGAGACAATGGACGGTTGCTAGGGTCTAGCCTGCTAGTACTAGTAGAGTATTGTATTATTGATCCAGCCAAGCCAAGCCAAGCCATGCATGAGCTCACTGATTGCTCCTTGGATCTATTCTTCCCCATCTGTCCTTTTCTCCTTATGTGGATTTTTCATTTTTTTTATAACAAGTTTTACAATAGTGTTTTCATATTCAAATCGTGTTATATATAATAATGCACCAAAAAATATCTGATTGGGTTGGGGAGAAAGATCATACATAGTTCAATTATTGGATGATCTTTCTTTCTTCATGCCGGCTTGATGCTAATCAGGCTTACAATGAAAGTGTCATGCTAACGCAATCTACGATTGTCGGATCTCACGTTGCACATAATCTGATCGTTGGGAATGATGAACATGTAAGACTGTATCTGGATCCAACGTGTGCCAGGACCCTAATCACTAATCAGATTGGTTTGGTTTGGTTTGGTTTGGTTGGGGCTGTAAGGATGGTTATTAGAGAGTAGTGGGTTAGTCATCTCAACAGCATGTCCATAATCTCCATGAGAGCTAATCAGAGAATAGGGCCGTGAGTCCTTAGTTTGTCCAAGTCCAAGTTGGGCCCCCTTTTCTAGGATTCTTTTTTCATCTACTTCCACAGCCCAAATATGGACGGACGGAAGAACTCCATCTAGTTAGAAATTGAGCTTGCTTGTTTTGGGCCATGAATTATGAATTCTGGGGAAAAAAGTTTCTAGCCCCAACTCTATATCAATTAGAAAAAGGGGAGAAAAATCCAACTTAGCATCAAATGTACATCAAAGCATGCAAGTGGCCATATAAGTAATGTAGATTTATTGCTACATGACAAATTGACAATCAATCTCAAGAGTAGGGGTGGGCAACGGGACTGGACGGGATACCCGTCCCGTTTGAAACGGGTACCCAGTCCCGTTTGGAGGTCAAAGTCCTTCCCATATCCCAAACTAGCTCATATGGGAAATGGGTACCCATTACCCGTACGGGACGGATCACGGGTACCCATACTACCCATAAATACCCAAAGTTTAAACCACTGTTGTCAAAACCGGCCCGGCCCGGCCGGTCTGACCGGGAAAAACCGGACCCGTTCATGATCCCGGTCTCGACAGTGCAAAAACGATATTGAATATGGCCGGCCGGATATTAACCGGTTCACGCGGATACCCGGCAGAACCGGCAAACCCGAACCGACGGTTTTGATGACTTTTACCTTTAAAGTTGTCTTTCCTTTTATAAAAATCTGAACTTACCTAACGTAAGAAACTAAAAAAAGAAAGAGAATAAAAAGAAAAAATGGTAAGGGAAAGGGAACATTTACTTCTATTCCTAAATCCTAGCCCAGCAAGTAGCAACAAACCACTTTTCCATTTCCGAATTTGTCTGTTCCTTTCTCTCTTTTTCCCTTCTTCGACAATTGCCTACATCTATTTCTAAATAAAAAATAAACCCAATCAACTCCACCAAGAATTACGCTTTATTATTTATAAGCACTATGGTTGACTTTTTATTATTGAATTGTACTAATTGAATATGTATATGAGATACAAAATTCATAATTTCAAAACTATTACCACTTTTAAAATGTACAACTAAGGTATGATTATTTTAATTGAAAGATTTGTACGTTACCGGTTTTATGACCGGTTATATACCGGTTAATCGCCGGTTATCCGATAAACCTTAAACCTCTAGCTAATCCGGATCGCTGCCCGGTCCGGTTTTGACAACACTGGTTTAAACCACTAAAATTTTAACAAAAGTTTAAACTTAACTTTTACTTGCTTAACAATCACAAGACACAAAATCCATCACAATCAAAAATACTTGGTTTACAAATTACACATTCATGAACAATCACAACGCATAGAAATAAATCATTCTAAGCACCAAATTATCAAATAAGAAGTTTCATTCAACACAACCAAAATATCAAGAAGTTTCTGCTTCTGCAAGCTGCTGCTACTATTCCTTTTACAAGCTGTTGTGCTACTCGTCCTTCTACAAGCTGCTGGAGTGCTGGAACTGGTCGCCTTCTGCTGCGGTTCTCCCTTCTGCTGCAGTTCTACCTTCTGTTGTAGGCTGCTGCTGTGTGCTGCACTGCTGCTGTAAATGAGCTGCAATTGGAAATAATGTTAAGAGCAGTATGAAATCAATGATGTAGCAGCAAGCATCCAAGTAGCAACAACTACAATTATCACCACTATGCGTACTACTTGAACTTCATCAAGAATGTAAACCCCAACAGGAATGCAACATATTCCTCCCTTTACCAGCCATAACCAGCCCACTCCACTTGGCCTCTTGCACCCACAGGAAATCATCATGAAAGCAGCAACAACAATATAACATTCCTGATCAAAATCAGTTCCAATCACAAACTAAACCCAGTAGTGCCTAGAGAATTGAGTGACAATTAACGCATCCCGAATTGATAAACAATTAGTAAAGTTTCTACGTCTTACAGTACTAATTGATAAACATGTTTTATGGTGTTGTTCAAAACCATTACAGATTAATTACTTTGCACTGATCAATTAGCATGTTTTTTTGTAGATTAATTCATATCTGCTCTGGGTTATTGTAACTGTGTTTGATGATGTCACAATTCTACGTACCTTGTAATAAGTAACTAAGATCATTTAATTTGTTCCAGAGTCAGAATCAAAGGATTTAAGGTGTACCTTACAATATCATCTGATACGTTTGTTTTTTTTAATTACCATTTAGCAGCAGTTTTTGGTGAAATAATTAATAATGCATACCAGCAAATACAATTAGGTAGCTCCAATTAGTAGCACGCAGTTTTTGGTGAAATAATTAATAATGCATATCAGCAATTGTATTGAATGGGTGTAACGGGTACCCACATTACCCAAACGGGTATTTGCGGGTAACCCGCGGGTACCCATATTAAGAATATACAATCTCAAGTCCCATCTGTTTATAATATTACGGGTAATATGGGTACCCATAACCCTTAAAAACGGGACGGGTACGGGTATACCCAAAAACCCGTTTCCCGTTGCCCACCCCTACTCAAGAGCACCAAAATTAAATATGTTCTAGGATACTACATAAAGGTACGAGATGCTTCAACAAATGTACACACGAAAGAGCTTCCCATAAAATTTAGGGTCAATACAATTTAATATCTAAATCTTTTATTTTAAACAATATAATAGCCAAACCTTTTAGAAAATAATCTAATTTCCAAATCGTCAACTTTCTGTCTAATTGACCGTTAGTTGACACTTCAAAAAAGTTCGAAGTACGACACTTCATCAATATCCATCGATATCTTCTCTGAAAAACCACCAACATATCGTAGTTTCAAACCCGAGAAGTCCATGACTCCACCATAATGGTATAGAATATCTAAATATTCAGTCATCTGCAATGCCAAAACAAGAAACAAAGTTGTATTGTGACAATTTCACCTAAACAAAGCTTTTTTGAAGTGTCAACTAACGGTCAAACGAACGGAAAGTTGACGATTTGGATATTAGAATGTTTTCGAAAAGGTTTGGCTATTATATTGTTTAAAATGAAAGATTTGGATATTAAATTGTATTTACCCTAAAATTTATGCTGGATTTTCAACAAATAACTTACTATGTGAATGTAGGTTCATAGACGTGAAAATCTCTTTTAGAAATGGAGGAACTTTCCCATAAAAGGAAAAACTCGTGTGGTAAAAAAATGATGGCATAACACTACACCAAGTTCTAGTATCCTAGATTTTTCTAAGATTACATCACAATTTTATAAATTGTCCTTGTGTGTTGTGCATCGTACAAACAACATGGAGAGGTCGTTTGGATGGGTGTTTTTGATGAGTTATTTGAGTCCAAATAACTCACAATGAGTTATTTGGGTCCAAATAACTCACAATGAGTTATTTGGGCCCAAATAACTTGTTTGAGTGCTTATTTTGCGGATGAGTTATTGTGTACCGGGTTATTTTCAAATAATGCGTAAACGCGTTAATTAGAATACCACCAGGGGGTGCTGTTATTTCGAAATAACGCATAGACCCACCTTTTCTGGCCGTCTGCGCCTTCCCTCTCTCCTCTCGCCTGCGTTCTTTCCTCTTCTCTTCGAATAATCCATTCTTTAGCCCAAAAACAAAATCGATCGAGGGACATTCTATTCTTCTTCTACCTTTGAACTCCTTGTTTCATGCAGATCAATTAGAGTAGGTGAAAGGCTAGGTTTCGTTGTCGGCGAACGGAAGCAGCATCGGTGAGTTTTATTGGTGGCGAACGACAACGGCGGACGGAGAACGACAAGCAGCAGCGATTCGTTGGCGAACGGCGGATGAAGGCGGATTCGTTGGCGAAAACAGTAAGTGGATTTCGTTGGCCTTGGCGGATTCCTTGGCGGCGAACGAAAGTGGATTGCAACGAACGGCGAATGGTGGCGGGTTTCGAGCGAAAAGCTTCGTCTGGCCTTGGAATTCCTTTTTCTATTTATTCTTCAAATTACAGCCGGTCAATCTAGAGCTAGGTTTCCATTGTATGTTATTGAATCTGTTGCATGAATTGGAAGCTGGCTATTTTGATTCTGTGTTTCTAGAATTGGGAATTGCATGAATATGGAGAATTTGGGGGTTTCTATAGAAGTGGTATGTAGAAAGTTGATTGAATTATCTGTGTCTCAGTGGCAAGGAAGGAGGTGTGTAAGTTGTCCAACAATTTAGAGAAGTAGAATGTGGAGTTGAGGGTTTCCGCCAACGGCCTCTGCTCATGCTTTTCTTCGTTCTATGTTTTCAGGCGGTGGCCGGAGGAAATACCCCAACAAATAACCCATTTTTACCCAAACAAGATAAATAAAATTAAAATACCACGTTGCAACTTCAAATAACTTTGAAATACCACAATCTCAAAATATGCATCATTTGTACACAAATACCACACCACATTCTATAACTCATCCAAACGACCCCGGAATCTAAATATATCATTTTTAATTGACAGAGGCTAGACTTGTTAATGGTGTGACTTGTTAGTGTTGTGGTATATGATCCACGATTGAACCTTTCCCAACAACTCGAGTTATTGGGACCAACTGGTTCTTGACATGGTATCAGAGCCTTCTGTGACCGAGAGGTCTTGTGTTCGAATCCTAGTAACCCAAATTTATTAAGCACATGGTATTCTTGTCTTCAGACCTGTGCAAACTTCAAGCCCTTGTGAGTGGTTTTCGTTTGTGGGGGCGTGTTAGTGTTGTAGTATATGATCCACGGTTGAACAACTCCCAACAACTCGAGTTATTGGGACCAACTGATTCTTGACATGACTCACCCATTTATAAAAAAGTACACATATGCTAAACTTTCATTTCGATCATATTTAGATATTGCATAATCGTATATTAAATCGCAAACATTCTGAATGATAATTGGTATACAAACTTTAAAACAAACTCTTGACCAAATTAACAACACTAATTGGTAATTACCTCCAGCAACCACCTCATAATATCTTGCTTCTCTATTGCCCCCAAACTTTCTAATACCCATTTCTATACATACAGCAACTCTGTAACTGCCTAAACCACATTTGCTTGCCTCAACTCAGATACCACCCATCACTTACTATTTACAGCCATCAATTTTTGACACCTTAAACTAATTAAGCAGCAGCAGATACAGAGAGGGAATGATCTACGACTTTTTTTTTTTTTGTTCTTAGGAAAGAAGATCGACTACTTAGATACAAATGGACTTGCATAATAACATAATAGACCCTCTTCTGCTTGCGCCTGGCCTGAACAGAGGCATCATGAATACGTAGAGCAGGTGATGGGTTCTTTGCGTTACACACCACCACCACCAGCCCATAGCTACGATCATCAATGATTTAGGCATACGCCATATTTTGGATGCTTTGTGTTGTTGCTTCTGCAACCCGAAAAAGGGTTTCATGTGGGCTCGCGAGGACGAGCTGCCCATAGCGAACTGAGGGCACGAAGGCGCTCGAAGTACTCTCCCAATGCAAGCAGCCCGCGAGCAGCTTGGCGCGTCGTCAGGATTCTAGCCATATGGTGCAGAGTTTGACCCCTCAAATGATCCGCCTGGCCAATGCATAAAAAAAAAACATAGATTTTGCGGTTTACCCTTTTTCTTTTCTAGATTGCAGTTTCAAACACCGTATGTAGCATCTGAGATTATGTCACATCTTGATGAATTTGAAAATTCGAATCTTAGCATTTCATTACCTGGTTAGCGAATGATTCGAGCCCCTCCAGCTTCTCAATGGCGGCAGCCATCTGAACCCTGTAACTTCCACCAATGCTTTGATCCAACGCCATGCTCTGTGACAGAGTCTGCTGCAGCCTCTCGATCCCTTGAGACAGAGCATCCTCTACTTGCTGACATGATTGACGGAGGGTGCACACTTCGGCGTGTTGCTGGTCGGTCAATGGCTCCAGCTGTGGCAGCAGAACCTGCAAGAAGGTGGTAAAAAATATGTTGTACGCATAGTCTCAAGGAACCCTTTTTTTTTTTTTTTTTTCTGTGCAGAACTTACATTGAGAAGCTCTGATGGACGGAACCCACCAATCCACAGAAAGAACCGCTCCACGGAGGTCCTCCATTTCCCTGAAATGAGGTAGAAGACGTCGGCCTTGGCGGCGTCTGCTTTCATCCGGAAGAGATTGGCGTAGTGGTTCAGCCCATTCTCCACCAGCATCCTCAGCTCCACGTCGCCGACGTGAGCTTGCAGCGCTCTCCTCAGCTCGGCCACTTGTTTGTGTTGCTCTTCTACCCAATGTGCATATTCCATCTCAAACGTCCCGATTCCTGCACCGTTCGGTTGAGTTGTGTATGTGGTCAGTCCAATGTCTCTAACTTACTATGACAATAACGTGGAACAAACAAGGGTCTTAGTCACAAATTAACCTGAATTCAAGGTTGCTGCAGGCATTCCAAAATCGAGCCCATTGTTTATGTATGCACCCTGCATCATCAAACCAAATTCACTGAGATCAGATCTACTAGGGTTAATCAACTTGGGGGAATTAGTTTACTTTATGAGATGCGAGACCTGTTGCCTAGCTCTGACAAGTTCTTGCTCTAACTGGACCAACTTCAAACGGCTTGTTTCTAGTTGCTGCACATATGCCTAAGGAACAACCACAACATGACACAGTGATTTAAGTTAAGCCTATGTTACACTTCTATCATCAGCTCCTTTGACAATTTTATCAGCATATGTCCACAATAAACCTTGTACCTTCTTCCTCAACCGGCTTTTTCTTGCAGCTTCACGGTTTTGTGCCAATCGTCTCTGTGTCTGTGGTGAGAAAGAAGCATACTTCTCTAACTCAAATTCATATCCAATGATATGCACTGAGGACTTCATAAAGAAGGTTAAGAAAGAGGGGAATTATGACCTTATCAGGTCGGCCGCCTCCAGCTTCTTGGTCACTTTTGGAAGGATCAGTTGACTCATGGGAGCCATTCTCAGCAGACTGCTTGTGGTAATAGATGAATATACCAGCAGTCAGATACAACACAGGAAATACAGAAACACCCCATCGTTGAAGGAAAAGCACAAGTGTTTTGAGTTTGAACCTTGTTTTCAGGTGCTGCAGTGTTGTTATCCTGTGGCAGAATCGGGGAGGGAGTAATATTGAGGATAGTGTTATTATTATTATCCCCTCTAAAAGGGTCAGCTGCTGCAGTTGCCCATGAGCTGATCTGCTGGAATGGCTCATAGATCCCCATTCCTCTCAAGATTGCTAGTTGAGTTGTTGGTGAGCTCATCATAGTCTCTTCACCAAAGGAATATAGAGAGTCAAGTATCTAGCAACCTGCCACAGTAACCCAATTGAGTAAGTAGTCAATTTTGGAAATGGAAACAGTCAAACAGATCACTCATACAAAGGAATCCTTATAGGCTTGGCAGCATGGATTTTGGTATCCAAAATCACCACAACAGCTGCAATTTTGAGTGCCTTTCACACCAAACAATCATCAAAAGGAGATCAGTGGGGAGTCACAATTCACAGTAGCATGGCAGCCTATGTGCCCAATATAAGAAACCCAGAAGGACAGAGAGGCAAAGACAGACAGACAGCTCTCAAAGTTACCAATTATACTCCCCCCTTTTGTAAAACTGTGTCAGACTCCATTATCTTCCACTTCCTTGCCTGAATTGGAAGATAAGAAACCCCATTCCTAGAAAACAAAGAGAAGGAAACAGCAAAAAAGGGTCCTTTACTGACTCCTCTCATATCCCTAGACCCAAACAGTAAAACCACAGAGCCCCATGAACCATGGAAAAAGTAGCAGAAACACCCTCAGAAGAGCAATAAAAGAACCAACTTTCCATGACAGCAGAGTATCATCACTCACTACTACTCATAACATTCGATTACCTATACGCAAACAGAGCCCTAGCTTCTTCAACTGTTGACGAGAAATGGAGCCAAAACCTGCTCACATCTTTCACTTCCTCCTGCTCTGCTGCTGATTACCATCTCAGTTAACTGAATTACCACACCAGAACCCAGAAGGGAGGTCCAGGAAAGAAACAAAAATCAACGATCTTTCTTCTAATTGAAGGAAACCCAATCGAAGGGTGCTGGCTTATTAATAAATAGTAAGTAGGAGTAGCAGCTGTGGAGCTTCTGGAATCAACATCACCCCACCATCCATTTTCTTCGGAAACAAACAAGACACGCCCAACAAAATCGACAAATAGAGTCTCTCAACCCCCAATACTATTATAAAAAGAAATTGAAGAAAGAAGGGGGAAACTAAAGCAACAGAGTAAAGCAGGGGGAATCGTCAAAACAATGAAGCAAGATAAAAGAGTGATCCTTTTTCCCTCTCGTCCCCCCACTCTGCCTTTGAACGCTACAATCAACTTGCGAAAAGGAAAAGAGGAATTCAATTCAATGGCACAGAATTTTAAAGTCACAGCCACTCACTTCATATAATTTAGCTTTAAGTCCATTTCCACAAAAGGGTTGGAGCGAGCGAGCGAGCGAAGGAAAGGTTCGTCAGCGCAATGAGAACAGAGGTTCCCGCGGGTGACGTCGCTTTCCGGCGGAGTTGCCCGACAGGACAACAACGATCGATCAGTCCACGTGGAGGCAGGGCGTTGGTGGGTGACCAAAGTGCCCGGTGATGTTAGCCGCTCATGGCTTACTTAGCTTGATAGAAGAAGTAAATTGATGTTGACCAGGGGTTCATTTTCACCCTTTTTCTAATCTGGTAAGCTTTTTTGTAAGAGTTAAAATTTTAGGCACCAAAACTTTACAAAGTTTGTATTCTCTTATTTTATAGTTACGTGTTTTGTATAGTGAGCTAGAAGTCGAATTAACTCGTCATAAAATTAAAAGTACAAAGATAACGAGGGAAGATACAGAGGGAAAATAAAAGACTACAAAATTAAAGTGAAAACCTAAAGACAGTCTCGAAAAACAGTATCACAACCTATTCCTAATGGAGTTGTTATAGCCATAGGAGGGCAATGAGTCATAAACTCCCATAGTCAATAGAGATTTTTGTTTTGGGTAATTTTACAATGTGCCACCATCTATGATGTTAGGAAACAACAATACACCAAGTCATATATAGTGGCTTTCGCTTAATTTCTCTCGAAAATTTTAAAAAATATTATGATTCCAGTTCAATCATTGGGTCCAATTTTTTTTGCAAAATATACAATTTTAAGTACGATAAACAATTTTGCCTATGTGTGGGTTAGTATTAGCCACTTGAAGAGATCTTGCACATGAGGTTTCGATATTGAGCTACGTCTTCAAAACAATGCATTCATTCATTTTTACAATGACATGATCTTATATATCTTTGACGAATTTTCAAGGTTCGAATCATTAGGTATACTCATCTGAATACTAATGGTCTCAAATGATCTAAAATGTTTAGATTCGATATAAAAAGGCATTCTTATATTGGGTAATAATCGTCATTGGCCATTCTTCATTTTCAAACATTCAACACATTTCACGATTAGTAATCAATTATTTGTACATGTCCTATTGTGATTTTACAACTTCGATATCAACTTTATCAACTTTTGGTTTCTATCACCAATGTAGTCAAAATCATGCTTTAAAATCCTACGCTTTTGCACTTTTAGGTTACTAAAATGCATCTATATAAAAGTGTATTTTTCACTTACAAATATATAGTCAAATCTACACTTTAAAATTAAAACTTATATTTTAATGTTTCTAGATCACCAAAACACTTTGAGGCAAAATCACAATTTTAAGTGCATTGTCCATCATCATATCTCAACCAACCTCTAGACTCCTATCTCCAAAGCAGTTCATCCAACTTTCTTAATATACAGGTGCCTAACTTGAGGAAACCCCTCTCATCACATTGCACCAAACCTCCCTCCTATTCATCCAACTCATCCACAAGACTGAAAAGCCTCTCAATCTCCATATTCCACCCTGCCAAACACGTTCTTGTTCACAATAAAAGGTGAAATAATTGAAGTATTTTCAACTTCCTGGCCATTTTGATCAAATCCTAAAATCCCTCGTGCCATCCATCGACTGTAAAGTCTGCAAATAAGATGCCTTAGTTAATAGATAATCAATCCACAGCCTCCCCATCCACATGCATGGATAAGCTCAAATGGACAGCTAGTAATTAGCATGGTTAATTAGGGATTGGGTCTTCTTTTTTCTAATTAAACAAAGCTTAGTTAGTACACAATTGTACTTAGCATCGATTGAATATTACTGGCCATCTTCTTTTTGTTTACTAAAGTTTCTTTTGATGAGGAATCACTTAGTATAGGATAGGATAGAGGGGGCACGATGACAGGGAATTAAGGAGACAGATGGAAGGAATATGTTAGCAAGATTCCACACACAAATGTAAGAAGAAAAAAAAAAAAAAAGTAAAATAATTTACCATAGCCAAGAAAAGGGGTTTTGTAAAGGAGAAGGAATGTGTGTCAATTAAGGAAAGTAAGGCCAGGCCAGGCCATGCACATTTCCCATTCCTTTATGATTTGTGCTGCCATTGACAAGCAGTAGAAATGATTTTGCTTTGCCTTTCCATCAATCAGTGGTCTAAGCCAAAATCGAGAGCAAGGCGGGTTGAAAAATAACAAATTACTAACATTATTTTGTGATCGAATGTGAATTTTGAAGAAAGGGCTAATAATCACTGTTTTGTTCAGAGTGACGGAGTCAGAAAATTGGACAAAGATGTATTTATCTCCATGTTATAAAAAAATTAGTTACATACTCGAAAAATCAAATAGTTCCACGGATTTGTACCTTTAAAGTCTGTGAGCCCCACAAATTTATTGCACCTAAATACATGAAGCAAACTATAGACTTTAAACCTCAAACAGTTCCGATTCTCAGTCCTAGAAGTGCATTGTTAAAACAGAATTGAAACACCAAATGACTCCAATTAAAAAGACCCCGTGATAAATCCAAATTCTATCACAAATCCATCAAACAAACAACCCAATAACTTTACCAATTACCACCGTCCTTCGCTAGCTACTAGCTCCTCATTCTGTGGGGATGCCCCTACCTATCCAAAAAGGCACTAAAGTTGCATTGCATGCATGCTTCAATAGTAATGTACAGGTGGAAAAAGCTCCAATCCAATAATTCCCTCTCTTAATTTTTCTTTTTTCTTGGCCATTTCATCTTTGCACGACTCCTACTTATGGGCTTATTGATTTCCATGTGTATGTGTTATCCACTCCCTTGGAACTGATAATCAATCAAATCCTGAGCTGAAAGGACTAATAATGCAACCGAAATCAAATTATTGCTCTTGTTTGGATTATATTTTCATGTGGTATTTCTGTTCAATCACTAGATAAGTTCTTGCCACAACAATCGACCCTAAACCCAAACTTCCTTACGTAACGTACTGCTTCTGCTTCTGCTTCTGCTTCTGCATGCAATGAATGGACCAACCTTACGAAAAGATGAGATGGCAAAAGATATTGGATATACTATGATCATGATATCCTACATAATTCAACGTTTCTCTTTGTGATTATATTGTTGTCTTCCAAGTTTTAACTCAGGTGTGGTGAATCTTATCAGTACACACACTATTTATTACTTGCAGTCAGAGGCGGATCCATGATAAAGTAGAGCACTAGGCCGCATTTCATTAGAAAATTAGATACCTTAAAAAAATGTTGATTGTATACGTTGATATTTTAATATAGTGAATTCATCAATAATGGAGTCTACATCCATACCAATAGCATACTACTCTCTTTCAAATAAAATAGTTCACCAATCGGCAAAAAAAAAAAAAAAATCCCTCATTTTGTTGGCAAATCATTTTCCACCTGTTCCATTGTTGAAAAGGTTCTCTCCATAGTAGTTGTTGAAACGAGCAATGTCAATACTAGACAAATCAATCGGCTAATCAATTTGTATTGTGTGTCCATCCCTATTTCGGTATTTCCACCTGCTGCTCTAGTTATTTTTCAAGGGACCAAATCTCATATTTCTTGCAGACTTTTACGTTTTAGACTTTTAGAATTTTAGATTTCATAATCCGTGTTTCTTTAGACGAGAATCATTGGAGCTACAATTTCTAGGCTAAATTTAGAATTGTGATTTGAATATGTTCATTTGATCCATTCCTAATTACACACAATTTTATTATAAAATAACACTGGACCGAATAGCTAAAATCTATAAACTCATATGGACTATATTAGCTTCGGATCCAGACGAGCAGGGGCGGAGCTACCTTGTGTCTCGGGGGGGCCCCGGCCCCCCCGAAAATTTTGGAGATCGCGTGTAAAAATATCGGGAATTTTAAAAATTCTGAAGAAGTTAACTATTGTAGAATAATAATAACGTGCAATAATGAGTAACAATGTATGGGTCTAGTCTAACGGAATGCAGCAGCTGCTTGGTATTTGTGAATACCTAGTACCATGGTTCAATCCCTAGCAACAACATTGTTTTTTTAATTTTCCTACTTTGGTTGAATTTTTGTTTAGATTGATCACTTAACTTTTTTCCTTATTCAAATACTTTTTAATTTCAAAGTTCAAACTAGATAATCAAATTTTGGAGCTTATAATATTTTTATAAATTTTGAAGCTTATGACTCGCAATGTAAATATTTTCTTAATTTTTTTTACGGATATTATACAATAAAGTCCGGCCCCCCCGACCACTGGATCCTAGCTCCGCCCCTGCAGACGAGGACTGGGCCGGGACTCGGGGTGGCCACCCCTGGATGATTGAACTCCAGCAGTGGCGGAGTTAAATGGAGAGCAGTGCAGTCTCAGGACCACACTTGGAAAAATGAGGACTGAATATGTGTGTAGTTCTTAATTGCACAAACCCGATGATTGAATTTTCAAGACTATAATTCTTAAATGGTTGTCAAAAACATGATTTTCTGCGACCTTTTATTGGTGGTCACTCGCTCGTAGAATGGTCGCTGAATACTAATTTTCTTTTTCTCATAGTGTAATGCAACTCCTCTATTTTATTTTTTCTTCTAGCTAGCTAGCAAGCACCTCCTCATGAACATGTGTCCTTAACCTTTACAACTTTAAGAAATGTTGTACAGAGTGTCCCTTGCAGATCCATAAGGACAGGAGTTTGGAGAAAGCAGGCTTAATGCTTTCGATTTTGCTTACAGGTATAGCTTTCTATCATCAACCCAAAAAGGCTCATAGCCTCATACAATCAATCTATGCAGCAGTAGTAAAGTTGGTAAGAAAAAGGAACAAAGAGAGATCGATGGAAGGAAAGGATAAGTTGATAAAGAAAACTCAAGACAAACAAATGAGAGATATATTATTATATGAATGTGGTGGGTGTGGTGTCTGGGGTAGGGGTGTGCCGAACAAACTCATGAAAATCGTGGTTGGTCTAACATCGAAGGTTATTTTACTATTAATGATTGAATTATGCGGTTTATGTGCATGCGGTCAAATTTGGTCAGGTTCATATGTTAATTCGGGCCATTTTTCTTCAATATTTATAAAACTGATTGGACAAATATCGAAGTTACATTATATTTAGTTTTGAAATCACCCTATATAAAAGCAAAGCTTAGAAGGGCACTTGTGTGTCAGCTTAGCATTAGGGTCCCATTAAACTAGAAGAAAAAAACAAGATGAGCAAAGCCAAAAGACAGAGAAATTAAAGGGAAAGAAGGAAAGAGAGGGATTGCTGAATTAATTATGTGAATAATTTTTAGGTTTAAGGTCCTCATAATTAAGTAAAGCAAGTGGGTATTTAAAAACCAACAATATATCCCACAAGTGTTTCATCATTATTTGTTATTCTGGCTTTTATAGCAACATGATTGCCACTCACGAGGCCACCAGATGGGATGTGGATTTCTTGATGTCTTGTTTAAATTAGCTAATTACCCATTAAGCTCTAGTTAATTTAATTTCTCCCCTAGAATGCTAAGCTATAGTTGATATAATTGTCTGTTTTAATCCGTTACAAGTCCAAATATTTTCTTATATATTGTGAAAATCTTATCTATTAGCGTTTTACGTCAAGGTCCATCCATAATAATAACAATAATAGAGTTTATTATAAAAAATAACTAGTTTTGTGCCCGTCCGATGGGCGGCGAGTGTTATCTGTTTGTACTTTTTCTTCTATTATTTGTTATTTTTTCAATGGTATAAGATTCCTAATTTTCATAATTATTTATTATTGTTACCTATTATCGGATATGAGGGCTGCTACATTTACTCACTGACTTATCTGATATGAGGGCTGCTACATTTACTCTATGTTTTAATGATGATCAACAATAAAGTCAAACAACGCTGTAACTCCATCACCGCTTGGACCAACAATTGTCAACTTCATAAGTTGTACATGGTTTAAGCTCGTGTACGCCACCTTACCGAACTCCTATAGAGTTGGTATTTAGACCATGTATTAACGAAGTTTGGCACATGATGTTATGCCATATTCTCTAATAGGTGAACTTGGTCTCTAATTCTCTAATCCAAATCGTACGATTCATTTAATGAAAAATAATAACCACCGATTCTTATTTGTCAAAATATATTAACATACAAATAATAGATATGAATGAAGGTGCATATTACACCTCGAGTGTACGCTAGCCTTTTCCACCATTATATCAAAGTACAACAAAACTATTCTGCTATGCTTCTTACCTTCAACATTGTACGAATGATATCAAAGCAAATGTTAGTTATTGAGACACTTTGTCTTCACTTCACATTATCATCCAATATTAAATATGTGACTTACTGTAACTGGAATTGTATGACTTAATACAAACATAAAGGCGCTATGTTGTGCAGTCAGTATATAGTAACTGAATTTATAGGACATCGTCATGATATGATCCTGCGTTGATTTTATAGGACACCGGTGCGGGTACATCCCACCCTGGTATACATGACATCGGTTAGGGTATGACCCGCAACGGATTTATCGGACACCAGTCTAGGTACGATCTGTGGTGGTATGCATGACATCTACTATACTACCCGGGGAATGTATGACTTGGCAAATTAAGATGTAAAATGCAATGAACTTAACCATGCATGTGATTGAATCCTTGTATAAATATTACTTATGATGTGGTTAAGTGATGACTTTCTATGATGTGATATATGAAATGTGCATTTCGATGATGATGGTTTTCTATGGTGTTTTATACAATGATTTAAGATTGGATGATATGATGTTTTGCTATGTTGGGACAGGGGTTACATGGTAATGCCAGTATGATGTGATATTTGATGCATACATGTTTAAACATTGAGTTATCAAGAGGATGAGTGATAGTCCTTATGTTGTGATGTATGAATTCTTTGAGTTTGAGATGATGAATGTGATATGGCATGTGGTGATGAATGGATGTTTATTTGACTGAATAAGATATAGCATATCACATGTATCTTGACAGTTAAGTTAAGGCAGAAGGCCTGAGAGGTGGGTGACGGAAAACTGAATACTCCATGTTCTGCCATGGTCAATGGGAGGGACAATAAGTCATTTTGAACTATATTCTTAAAGGTAACGGAGAAGATATAGATCATTATCTTATGAGTAAGGCTGTCCGGCGAGTATAACTGGTTACTAGAAACAGTAATAGTAATATATGTATTAGGGTATCATATTAAGTAAGTATTAAAATAGTTATTTACATATCAACTATCATATATCCAATAGTTTAAGATTCGTTTACAAATCTTGCTTAACTTAGGTGTTATTCATCTGAATATGACTCAAAGTTGCACATCTACACTCATGTATGAAAAAAAAAGGAATTTATGTCAAACAATTAAAAGAGAAAAGAAAGGAATTATAATTACATTAGGAAAAAAGTAAAGACAATGTGTTTTATAATTGTGCAGGGAAAAATATTTAATGACTACGGAAAATAAAAAGAGAAAGAAGTCGGAATAACATAAAAGAAAAGATAATTATATCATTTTAATATGCGAGAAATGCCAAATTCAATCCTAAAAATGACAACTGCATTATGTATATGTACATGACTTTTTTTTAACTTCTTTCACTAATTGGTCACAAACATATTTAAACCATATAACCATTATTTGGTTTTGAAAAATATACAAAAAAACATTTGGTGACCATTGGTGTCTAGTGATATTCTTAAACACATGGAATTTTGTGTATATATCAATGTACCATATGACTGAACTATGTTGATATATTTCATATATTTATAGTAAGTATTTTCTAACAAACTGCAGCATATCTACATTGGTTCACATATTTATAGTAGTTCGTACAAATAAAATGTTAAATTCTTCATGTTCTAGAATGCGGAAGAAGATTATTCCTTACTTTTCATTTTTCAATTTTAAAAGAAAATCACATGTCAAATTATGTAAAAGTTTATAATTGTGTACCAACTAAATTTATGCTTTGCGAATTTTTTTAATTATTTGTAAGAAATTATAAAAAATTATGAAACATATTATAAACTAAAAAAAATATTTGTAGATGTTAATGATTTTCTTATCAATACTAAAAAATAGAATATAAAATTTTAATTGTGATAGCTATTCTATTGGTTAAACAATAGTTTTGATTAATTGAATGAAATATATTTTATTCTATTGATTAAAAATTTGAAATGATTACAGTTTGAGCTTGTAGGTTGCATGATTAAATCTTAGTTATGGTGATTGCTATATATGCTTTGTTGTGGTTAATAGCCTCAAATATACTTTATCTTATTGGTTGAACATTTGAAATGATGATAGTATGACCTCATAGGTCACAGGTTCAAATCTTAGTCATGATGATTGATATACATGTTTATTTAGTTTTATTTTAATATAACTAATAACTTAAAATGTTAAAAATGACATGTAAAATTATGGAAATTTTGTTGTCCTATTATTTCTAAGAAATTATAAAAAATTATGAAAAATATTATAAACTAAATTTTTTTTATTTGTAGATGTTAATGATTTTCTTATCAATGCTAAAAAATAGAATATAAAATTTTAACTGTGATAGCTATTCTATTGGTTAAAAAATAGTTGTGATTAATTGCATGAAATATATTTTATTCTAATGATTAAAAATTTGAAATGATTACAGTTTGAGCTTGTAGGTTGCATGATTAAATCTTAGTTATGGTAATTGCTATACATGTTTTGTTGTGGTTAATAGCATCAAATATACTTTATCCTAGTGGTTGAACATTTGAAATGATGATAGTATGACCTCGTAGGTCACAGGTTCAAATCTTGGTCATGATGAATGATATACATGTTTATTTAGTTTTATTTTAATGTAACTAATAAATTAAAATGTTAAAAATGACAAAATGACATGGAAAATTGTGGAGATTTCGTTGTCCTACGTGGCAAAAACATACTCCACAACGACCATAATATAAGTTAAGAAGTGTCGAACTTTATGAGCTAGACAATCCGCTGATATAAAATTGTTATAACTAATGGTTGTATACTAATTAATGTTGTGGGTGACATCGCTCAATAGTGTTACGCATTGAAGTTATACTTGCAATAATAGAAGTTGTACTCAAATTTATGGCGTGGTGCAAAAGATGTTTTGATCTAGCGATTTCACCATTGTTTTTTATAAATATATTATAATAGCCAAATCTTTTATTTTAAACAAAATGATAGTCAAACCTTTTTGAAAATAATTTAATAGCCAAACAGTTAACTTTTCGTCAAGTCAACCGTTAGTTGACTATAACGTGGCAGAATACTATGTGAGCTGGATAGTTTTTGCTGACGTGGCACGAACTCAAATATATCACCTTGCCACATAGATAATTATTCATTTTACAAAACCATTTTTATTTTCAAAAATTGATAAAATCAAAACAAAACAGAATCCAAAGTTATGTTACCCTCTCAATCAACATTGCTTCTTTTGTGACCTCCAAGCCATTGCAGCGCCGGCCAAAAGGCTAGAAGGTCACCACGACACCACCAACGTTCTTGCTTCCACTACCGTCTCTCCTTCCTCTCCGACGACAATTGTTTCATTTCCGCCTAATTGGAATGTTTTCCCCCATTCCGCATTGAGCTCGTATGACATTTGCTTCTTCCTCTGTTTCCACACCTCCACTCTGACCCGCCAGGGGATTTTTGCCCGATCTCCCATCTCCCACCAGATCCAAATTCCCATGCCGAGCATTTGCGATTGCAGATCTGTACCAAGCAAAGCAGTTCTAGGTCGATGCTTTCTTCTCATTTCTCTTCCCCAAGTTAGCATATCTCAACATGTGCATCTCCGATTCCGCGATGATCTCAACCTAGTAAAACTCACTAGCAGAGAAAGAATAAGCCCTAGCCCGTTCAAGATTATCTCGACTCGGTCCCCATGGATCGACGACCCTAAACCCGATTGGTCAACTAGAACTGGGCCCAACGCCGCTTCCATCGTCCCTGGAGTCTTTGCCGAATCGGCGAGCTAGTAGACGGGAAAACCATAGGAGAAGGGACGGAGGAGGATGTTGGAGTCGGCGGTATGGCCGTAGAGGGTTCTGATGAAATTTTCAATCACTGGCCAGGTTCATAGACAAAAGGCGCAGTGGGAAGAGGGAAAGAACGAGAGTAGATAGAAGCATAGCAGAGCTGGTGAGGCTGGAGAAGAGAAAGGAGAGAAGAAAGGCTGTTTGATTGGAGGAGTAGCAATGGTGGCGGTGGTCGGTGGTGGTGGAAGAGGAAGGAGAGGAAAGTAAGGTCGTGGAGGGAGTTCGGGGAGAGAACAGGCCAGGATTGTTTTTTAATTTTAATAATAAATAATTGGTTAAAAATAATAAATATTCATGTGTAACGGTTGAATGTTTGTCTTTAGGCCATGCCACTAAAATCCTGTCACATCATAGTTAACTAACGGTTAACCGGACAGAAAGTTAATAGTTTGATTATTAAATTATTTTTAAAAAAATTTGGCTATTGTTTTGTTTAAAATAAAAGATTTGGATATTAAATTATATTTACCCTTATTTTTTTAACTTGAATATCTCATGTACAAACTCACAGTGTACTTTCCCAATCCAGTCAACCTCCATCGGTAGGATTAAGAAAACAAAGTCTGTGGTGTGGTTATATATACAGCTGTAAAGCTTTTGTCAGAATGATTAGAGCTTAAATGTTAATAAGCTATATATAGGTAGTAGGTACCAATAATTAGAGCTTAATTGTGCTAATTTAAAACATCCTGCCGTATTTCCTTATGGGTTTATTATAAGAACAAAATATGATTTTTTTCTCTAAGAAGAGGAGCGGATCAGGTCAGTAACTCTTATGGTGAGGAACCATCAGTAACCTGTTCACATCCACATGACATCAGCATTCCCTCTCTATTTGAAAGCCTTTTATCTTTTCTTCTTTAATCTTTAACGGACGATTTATCTCTCATTTTAAGGCGAAATTTAAATTTTTTACACAGATAAATGAGATTAACTGTGCTTTTAAAATGATATCCACTTTGATATATTTTTAGTACAAAAAAATTGAATAATTTTTTACCAGCCATTACCATATCCATATGGTATGCTCATATTTAATACCATATGGTAGGGGTGAACAAACACACCCGCAAACCGACCCACCCGTCCAACCCGACCCAACCCACCCGTATTTATCGTTAAAACGAAGGTTTTGGGTTGGGTGAGGGTTTTCTTTTGTACAACCCGCCTCTTTTGGGTTGGGTTTGGATTTTGGATTACACAACCCGTAGAACCCGATCCAACCCGTGTTCCAATTATTAGTATGAGTTCGAATCTAAAAAATATTTATGTAGTATATAGTCATATACTTATGAGAAAATTAAGATATTTCGCCATGTTTTTCTCTCATGGTCTCCCTAATCTAATGCATTCTTCAACTTAAAGTTTAGACATAAATTGAATATAGTTATGATTCACGTAATCCTTTTTCTTGTGTACAATTTTAATAGAATAACATATGATGGATGCATTTTTTTATAACATTTTTAGCCTATTTCAACAAATATCGTGAAAAAACAAGACATATGTTGAAGTAAATTACATTATATTAAAATTTAAACAATATTTTTGAATTTTCATACCTTTCACCTTGGTTCATTCGTTTGAAATTTTAATTAGTTATAAAATATTTTTATGATGTAGAATAATTATATATTTTATGTTGGGTTGGGTTTTTACTTAAAAATATCGCCAACCCGACCCAACCCAATTAGAAACAAACCGTAGGGTTTAAAATTTTTTGGGTGGGTTTGGGTTTGATATTTCCCAAACCGTAGTGCATGGGTCGGGTGATTAAAATGACTAAAACCGAACCACCCGACCCATGTACACCCCTACCATATGGTAAGAAAGCGTACCATGATGGTATGAATATACCAATATGGTAAGAAGGTTGAATACATGATAGTATGAGTATACTAACTGTCATTTATGACTTTCATCATTGTTTACCACAAGTTACCACCCACATATCATAGTGGTAAAGTATGGTAATTTTTTGTCCAGTATTTTTTTGACCCAGAAATTTGTAGATCCAATAGATCATGATGAGCTCGTTCCTTCTGAGCAAACGTTTTCAGAAACGACTTAAAAACGAAGAAGTTATCATATGGTATGTAGTTGGTAAAAAAAAAGTTTCTCGAAATATATTGAAAATTGATCTCATTTTGTAGAGCACAACGACCTCGTTCCATGTGTACAAAAAAAAATTGAAATCCGAGTTAAAACGAAGAAGATAAGAGCCGATTGTGAAAACTAGGGAAAATGAAATGTCTTTAATTGACAACCCTTAGATCTGAATTTTCTGGACTCACTTAAATCTAAAGGTCCAGATTTAGTTACTCATAGATCAGTAACCAATGGTTACTGACCCTATCCTAAGCCTCAAGAAGGCTACCATCTTCCTTTAGATGATATATATAGATTAGCATGGTGTACTTATAGAGTATGTCTATCTAATCGTTGAATTAAATCGAATTTGGAGTATAATACTATTCACTAATCTCTAATGGGTAAATCCTAGGCTCCAATTTTATAAACCCAAACCCGAAGTTCCATTTGATGGAAAACAATAATTAACAGTTGAGATTGATTGGAGCTCATCGAAATTAATCTAATGACCATATCACCTAGAGTATACTATACTCCTGGAGTATATCAGTCAGTATTTGCCGTAAATTTATGAGGGTCATTTGAAAGTTGTGATTGTTTTAGTGAGATTGTTACTATCCTTGTAATACTTAGAATACATAGCTTTATTCTTATGTTTTTCATACACAATGCATGAATTGTTATATGATGTGACAGAAACTACAACTCAAAATGAATGATGTTACATCTCATTTTTAGCTGATCATATGACATACACAATCACTCATAGCAAACGTTGTATTTTTATATACATTGCATCAAATTCAATCAATCTGTATACAACATTATACATGCATTGACAACAATACATCTGTTATCTGTTGAACAATCATAACTTCTGAACAACCCGATTATATATTATTCACATCATATATATCACACTCCAAAAGAAACGTTTCAGATGACAAGGGATTCCAACTATAATGATCATGCAATCATGGACCCACTTAAAAAATAAAGTTATTGAACAACACTATACTATCATATGTGTTTTATTAGTGGCAGAATCTAATGTGTATGGTTGTAGTGATTGAATAAAAGATACCCACCCACTCAAACCAAATTAGGTCATCCTGAATTAAAGTAGTTCCCTTTTCTTTCTTCTTCCTTTTAATCTTATTTTCTTGTCTTTGCCCTGTCATTTCAATTCCTCATCATCATGATCTCCTTTACTTCTTCATGTGTTTATACGGTTAGATCGGGCAGTCATCCACGATCGTTCGATGCACATGGTAGTTGTCATTAACAAATGCTTTACTATATTCTTTCAATGATTAACTGTCGTCGGATACATGGTCCAACGGTTTAACGATGTACTTATGCCAAAGACTATATAAAACATGTGAACATAATCATGGCAATTGACCCCATCTCCTCCTCTTCTTATATCCAAGTATTGATAACAATCCTCATATTTCCATTCACTCCCGAAACTACGAAATCAAATGAATCATTTCGCATAATATATTATTTAGGATAAAAGGGGAAAAGGAAAGATTTTCCCACTCTAAATTCAAGATAATTTAATTAATTATTAAGATCCTCTCTTTAATTCCAAATTATCTAAAGGCATCTTGTTTGAGTTAGGGCACACACTTGCTCCACACCAGCCTTTTCTTCTACCACTTTATTGCATATATTTTCTCCTCTTTCTTTTTTCTTCAAAATGCAATTATTTCTCTTGGTTTTGTTTTAATGGGTGAGCAAGCTTTACAGGTAGAAGAAGAAAAAGCTTGATTACGAGGTTGATGGTAAGTAAGTTGGCTAGATGGTGATAATTTATCAGTTAAGTCTGTTTGAGAATTGAGACAAGTACCCAGAATATTCCTGCTCTCTCTTTTGGTACTCCTAACTCCTCAAAGTGATCCGAAAGGTCCAGAATCCTGCCCTTGACTTCCCCAGACCTTAAACTATTGCAGTCATCCATGGTAGAATGACCATGGGTTATGAAATCTTATTGGATTTATTCATCCTGACTCGTAACGGCCACGTAATACCTGATTCATAGTAGTGTGGAGCAAGATATAGGTATTTACTTCAGACCCACCCTATTCCGCATCGTTCTTGAGCTGTTCTATTTTAATTTCTTATAATATCTATTTATATTTCTTCTATTTTGATTTTTCTTTAATGGTTGATCTTTCAACTAATTAGACTCAATTACCCATTTTATTATCACTATTTTTCATTCAAAAAGTTTTTCATTCATTTTATAGTAAAAATTAAAATTTTGCGTGTATTTTTCTCATATAATTTGTAAGAGTAGGTCGATCCATCTCTCCCCTACCCAAAAGAGTATTACCCGCCCGACCCTACATATATGGCTATTGAGCAGTGTTATCAAAGCCGAGTCGGCCGGCCCGACCAGCAAAATCAGCACCCGGTCGCCAAACCGGCTCGGGACAACTATTTTACCGGAACAATTTTTTGGGACGGTCGACTAGTGGCCGAGGCGGTTAACCGCTCGGGCTTGATCGAGCCGATTGCCCGGTTTTCCATTTTGGCCGGTTGGTTTTTAATTAAAAAAAATCGTAAACTGAAAGGGGAGGGGAAAATGTCGGGCGGTCCAACATTGTCTCTCGTGAAAACTAAACAGACAAGGGGAGCGCCGCTTCCGTCGCCGCCAACCCCATCACTATTCCTCGTTCGCGTTCCCCGTCGCCACTACCCAGCGCCGCTTCTCGTCGCAATCCCCGTCACCACTCCACGCTCGTCGATTTGGCGAGCTCCTGTTAGAGTTTTTTAGTTGTTAATATATATATATATATATATATATATATATATATATATATATATATATATATATATATATACGGTGCCCAGGGCAAATTTCGGGTACGGGTACCTTGGCCGATCTTAACCATTCATTTTCAATCTCCACGGCTCACGTTTGTTAAACCTAACTGCGCCACTAAATAACTAAACAAATTACAAAAAGCCTCCTGTCGCGTTATGTTTGTTTTCATCCTAGTCCAACTAACGGGGCCGATTAAATTATATAACCCAATTGGGTAGACCCACTGCCGCCCTAACCAATTTCCAGTCTCCCTAACCAATTACACGATCCCTCTCTCGTCTTGGAGGGACGCCCCTTCACAGTTCCAAGAGAAGCTCCCCATCCAATTTGAACTCCCCAACTTAATCATCTTTTTGAATCCCAATTACTTGCATCCACATTCGACGTAGATTGAATTTCCCAATTTTTTTTTGTCTTGTTTCTTCTTCGCCATTGTATTTCCCCTCGCCTATCTCTTTCTAACACGATTACGGCGACCATGTCTATTATTGTGTTCATCAAACTTTTCATTTACAAAAGAACCCTTGAAAGAGGTTTGCTAACCCTAGGGTTCATGTCACTAGTGCTTTGTCATCTTGTCTTAGCGTTATTGTGATTTTCTCGAACCTTATATCTCTCGGTGAAATTTAGGTTTCCTGATATGTAGTGTTCGTCTCGCCCAGAGGATTGAGGAAGAAGATGAAGAACACATAATTTGATTCGAATCGGATGGAGAGGTCTCCTTAGTTTGTGTTTATGTATTAACTGTGCGTTTAGGAGTAATTCTAGTTGGACTGAGTCTGATCATTGATTTTTGCAGGTTTTTAAATAGGGTTATATGTATAATATGCCCCTCTACTATGAAGTTTTATCAAACATGCCCCTCTACTATTTTTTATATCAAATATGCCCCTGTACTTTGAAAGAATTATCAAACATGCCCTTTAGTTAAAATTTTCATCCAAAAACCGTTAAATAAGGCCGAACTTTAGCTTGGGCGACACAAATGTCTACAATATCCCTAATAAATTCACTTTATAATTTTTTTGGTTCTTTTGTATAGTCAAAATTCAAATAATTTAACTTTGAAAAGACCCAGGGAAATAAAACAAGGGACAAAACTGACATTTTTCCTCCTATTTGCCGATGTCGGATCGTCTAAATCTTGGTTCAACCATGATTGAGAATTTTTTCAATAGAAATTTTAACAGAAGGGCATGTTTGATAATTTTTTCAAAGTACAGGGGCATATTTGATGTAAAAAATAGTAGAAGGGCATGTTTGATAAAACGTCATAGTAGAAAGGTATATTATACCTATAACCCTTTTAAATAACATTCAAACGTGGGCTTGTACATGACCCATGCAATATTCAAAAGTGGGCCTGGAACGTGCGAGCCCATTTGTTTTCTCCTGCGGTATCAATTCATGCGCCAACCCTAGTTTAACTAGCTTTACTTACCCTAGTTTAACCTACACGAGTTAACATCATCATTACTACATATCTTCCGAAATCTTCTAACTCTTGACATTCCAGACTCAACCGTCTCCATCACACTCACGTCTCCACACTCAACCCCCACGATCACTTTTTCTTACACCTACAATCTCTCTTTCCTCCATCTTCACCTTCCCTTGTTCCTTCTTCCTCTGACTCCATGGCAAACAAAGGTAAATCGTTTGCGGAAATGGGCATACTATCTCTATCAAACGACGACTGCCGATCCACCGCAAGTCTCGGGGACTATCTTTCATTCACAAGCAAGACATCTATTGTGGCCGAGTACGAGTTCATCCACCCGAGTCCTTTCCCTGAAGAAGTGAAGAAGTTAATTAAAAATCTTGGCTGGGAAAAGTTCTTTGATCTCCGGAGTCGAGGAAGCACCAGTTACTGCCCGCATGTGGTGAGGAAGTTCTACCACAATTTAGAGTTGTCTGGTCCCTGCGATTCTCATCTCGTGTCGATCTTCCTGGGTCATAGAGTCTGCTTCCAGCCTCATCAGTTTGCTGAGATCCTCGATCTCCCCACCGCAGGACACCCCATTGATAGCAGAAGCGATCTTGGGCGGCTGTACGATTTTGAGTTTGAAGTTGAACTGGCGAAACTGACGAAGGGGCGCATCCAGGCTTCTTTCCTCCCAGATCCTCTTCGATTCCTCCACTGGATGATCGTCAACTGCTTCATGCCAAGGTACCGTGGTCATTCGATAATTCGTAAACTTGACCTGTTTATCCTTGTGCAAGCTCAAAGAGGTGTTCCTGTTAACCTCGCATCTCTCATGTGCCTGAACATGGTTGAGGCTGCTCCTAGAGGGGAAAACTGGTACACTGCCTTTCCATATGCCACCTTCTTGACCACCTTTCTTGAAAGGGTTGGGATGGATATGGGGGTTTATGCTAAGGAGGACCAGTGCGCCTATTTGCCAGTCTACCGTATCGCCGAATTGACCAATACTTTTATTGACCTTCGGCATACGGAGCATGAAGAGACCCATGAGGCATCCTCAAGCAAACGTCCTCGGCTTACATGAGAGTCGATTGATGCAGGGCGGGGTGGAGCGTTGGAGCAGCAAAGGGGCCAGCATTGGATGTCTTTTGTTAAGAAGTTTACTATAAGGCTTTGTTGTTTATTTTTTTCCAGTCTTTTTCTCCAGCACTCAAAACTGTCAGGTACTGAGGGGAGCCAGTACATCATCTGACTAGGAAAGTCTCCCATTTTTTTAATTATCCAGACAAATATTTTTCTATGCATGCAGTATTTTGTGAATTTGCCATGGCTAATTTCCCTAAGACAGGTGACGAGATGCAGTAATGGTCATCCCTAAGCAAGGAGGTGCAATTGCATCCTACACTTGCTATGATGTGAGAAGCTATTGCAAGGGTGCAAATTTGGTTGCAATTGAAATTGGCCCACGAGTGGGGACTATTGATGAAATTGCAATGTTTTCTCAAAATTATAGAAGTGGAAGTAGGGACTACCTATGAAATTGCAAATGAATTTCATTGGGGAGATTTTAATCCGCTTTTGTTCTAAGCAGTTCCAATTAGGTCGAAGTAGGGACTACCTATGAAATTGCAATGTTTTCGAAAATTATGGTTTTATTTATATTTGGTCACAAGTATAGTGACGATGATAGGCGTGAATAGTATGGATATGGCTTGATTATAATGATTTTTTATCTATGGTGATTTTTCCCCCTTTTTCATCAAGACTCATGCTTCTTTTATCCCCCTGTGGATCTATCATGCTTCGTTTATAGTAAAATATCCTTTTAATTATACACAATAAAGAATCCATTAATTATGTATGTCTTTTTATTGTATTTATTACTACAATGAATTCTCTGACTAAAAGGGGAGTGAAACATCGTTGGTGGAAATTCAAGGAATGGAAGCCTTTCCATATCCTAGGAACATTAAATTAATTACATAAGAATTTTCTATCTGTCTTGTTGGGTTTGGTCATTAATTATACTGATTGGGAGCCAATCAGTTTTACCTTTTGGGTTACCTATACATGAATGCAAATTTAATTATACGATTGGGAGCCAATCAGTTTTACCTTTTGGGTTACCTATACATGAATGCAAATTTAATTATACGATTGGGAGCCAATCAGTTTAACTATACATGATCCCAATTAAACCTCTCTACAAGATACAATGGCTTGAAGCCTTGAACAGAAGCAACCTCACTCACAAGTTGGAAGGTGGAATTTTGGTGAAGTCCCTTTTCCATTTCCACGAAAAAACAAACCAAACCAAACCAAATATAGAAAGCATTCACAATACCAAAAACCAAATATAGAAAGCATTCACCAAACCAAAAACCAAACCAAAAACCAAATATAAAAAGTATTCACCAAACCAAACCAAAAACCAAATATAAAAAGCATTCACCAAACCAAAAACCAAATATAAAAACCAAAAATAAAAAGCATTCACCGAACCAAATAAAAAACGGTTGTCCATCATCCTGAGAAAAAAAAAACATAACTGTTGTCCATCATCTTGAAAACTAAAACGCAAAATCAGGTTGTTCTTGGGCTCGTTGACTGGGTTTCCTTGTGCTCTTCTCTTTCCTTTTTCCTCTTTTCATGGGTTTTCTTGTACTCTTCCACTGCAGCTTCAACTTGAGGTGCAACTCTTCTTGCTTCCGTGAGCACCATATGCCTTATGTAGTTCATGGGCTCTCGAACAAGGTACAAAGCGATCTGCATCCTCCTCACTTGAGTGCATGGCTATCAACATCAACAAACATGGTGCTTACCGCATGATTCAAAAATAACAATCAATTGTGGTTTTCTAATATGCGAATTAGAATTGTCTTTACCCAAATATAAGAGGAGTCCCAGCTTGCGCCATACATCCACACGCATACCCAGACTCCACTGTCAGACCTACATAAAATAAAAGCATTGCGTGATAAGAACCAAGTTGATAAGTCGTCGTTTAATATCACAAAAAAATGGACATACTTACCGATGAAGTTGTTCTTGATCCTTTGAAGGATTTGGGTACGAAAACTCCGCAATCCTTGGTGGCGACAATCCCGGACCTTGTTCACGATAGAGAATCTTCCACAAGGCTTGCATAAAGCTCATCTGTACAAATTAAGAAACGTTTGTACTTAGAAAGAGTTATTTACATTTTTTTGCGTTATAACGGCACAATGTCACAAATTTACCATTGTTTGAACAGATTGTAGTCGAAAGGAATTGCGGTCTTCATTTGGTTGTGGATCCAAGATATGGACTTCTTCCTTGTCCAACTTAATGACAGCCAAGTACCAATGGGCATTATCTCTCATCGGAACACACACCTACATATGCGGAAATTGTCAATACGTATTAAAAAAATAAACTGCAAACCATGTAATACTTATTAAGACGAACAGTTTACCTTGTTCACCATATTGGTTCGACTAAGGAATTTTGATTCGTATAGGTCTAATGCCATCTTGGGTGTTATTCCATATGAAATCACTAGTTCCTGCCCATTTGGTAGTTGCACAATTGAAATTTTGTCAACACAATATGATTCACGTTAAAAAAACATGTGTTGTAATTTTTTTGGTGAGAGGAAATTGTCATTAAGTATAATCGGACCACAACCTGTAGTTCAGTAGGCAGATAGCACACTCCTTTTCCGTCCTTGGAATTTGTCCACAACTCTTCTAGAGTCAAGTGGCAGGCCATCGCTGTTATAACCTAATATAACATGGACAAAAAACACTTCATGATACTATCGAGTTGTTATAAAATAATTCTACGTAGAAAGCATTGATAGTGGACAAACAAAACAAAATTTTGGAGTTCCGTTGATTACTTCAGCATCTACGAATGAGCGAGGGCTTAAGGACCACAATGACTTCCTCGTACAAGAGTTGTTAGAGGTTTTGACCAATACTTCGTCAGGTGGCAGATGGGCTAAAAATATATAGTGAGCAAGCTGGATTTTCTCATCATCGTATTCCATAGCGGTAGGTAGCTTAAACTTCAAAACAACCTGGAATAGGGGCCACAAATAAACACGAGTTGAAATGCATTCGTTATGACGGAATAACGGCAAAGAACACTTCAATGGCAAACATGACACCTTTATTACCTTGTCAACAGAAGGTAGACAAATACTTTTTCCATTTGGCTTCTTTGGTGTGACCTCAGAGTCAGATTCATCGTCCGAAATAAAAACGATGGCTGAAGCAGGAGTGGGTGGAGTGCTTACACCTTTGCGTATCCTTGGTTTCTTTGTTGGAGTCACAAATTCGGCTGTCTCCTACAATGACAGTGAACCTGCGATAAATAAATTAACTAGAATGAATTTCAATGGTAAAAAGAGCTATTATACATACCACAAGCTTGGACGAAGAGCGAGTAATTCTCCTATTTTCCATGTTGTGCCTCTAATCTAAGCTTTACTCTGTACTCAAAATCGCGGCAAAGAAGGATATGGAACCACTGCTCTACCGATGAAGGTTAATTATATATACAAGGTTAGGATAAATTGTGGCGCCATATTTTTCCCGCGGAAAAATAGTTAGGGTTTAGTCTAAGGTACATGAACTTGGGATAAACATGGGTAGTTATTAAACCTAAAATTAAAAATATACTTTTTTTGATTGAATAAAGAATTGAGTGCTATTAGTAAATATTCGCTCATATTAATATTTGATCCTTCCCCATA
The DNA here is from genome assembly GCA_946122785.1 of Linum tenue. Lineage (NCBI taxonomy): Eukaryota > Viridiplantae > Streptophyta > Magnoliopsida > Malpighiales > Linaceae > Linum > Linum tenue. Next base: position 16,754,151 of record CAMGYJ010000004.1, on the reverse strand, counting down.
CACGTAGTACACAGCTAGAGCCAGCTGGCGTTTGGCTTTACTAAGAAAGGTTTTTCATTTTAAATATTTTCGTTATTTGTGAAAATGGTAAAGAAATCACTAAGATAAAGAACAGAAAGTTCAACTCGTTCCTACCAAAAATATAAGATATCACAAATCGTGTTATTAATGGGGATAATTATTAAGTGGCCCATTGAAGCATTAATTCGGCCATCATTCCCAGTAGGGTTTTGTAATCTACGTCTTTGGTTCCCCAAAATTTCCAGCCGTGACAATGACGTCGGAAGCAGACTCACCAATGACGTCGGAGGAAGTCCTAGTATTGACGTCGGAGGAAGTCCAAGAAAATGCTGGTGCCGGAGCCAGTCACACCACCCAGGAAGATAATGTCGCCGATCTCATATTTCTATAGCCGGAAGATATTAAAAAAATGAAGTTCGATGATACAGAAGAAGCCTATGATTTATACATGGACTACGGGTTAGTCAAAGGCTTCGACATCAGAAAATCAGACATTGGTCGTGATAAGAACAAAGTTATGATATGGCATGACTATGTATGCTCTGGCGAGGGAAAGAGGCGCATGAAGAGCACAGAACGAAAGAGAGAAGCAAGAGGGGAGACCAGATTTAACTGCAGAGCCAAGATGCATGTTAAACAAGACAATGTCGATGGGAAGTGGTATGTGCACCAGTTTAATGATGTACACACACATGAAACGATCCCCAGAGAATATAGACACTACATGAAAGGGAAACGTCGTATGAGTGATGCAGTCAAAGCAGCGATAAATTTTAGAAGAGTTGCAGGTATGAAAACTTCTCAAATTGTGAATCTGGCCGTATCAGAAGCAGGAGGCTACGACAATTTGGGGTACACGAGGAAGGATGCATATAATTATGTGGACAAAGAGAGGAAAGAACAAATCAGTGAAGGTGATGCCGCAACAGCCCTAGCCTACCTGCAAGCTAAATGCAGCGCAGACGAGCATTTCGTTATTGAACTAAAGAAGGATGACGACGACCGGCTTATTAACATTTTCTGGGCCGATAGTATTTATGTTGCTGATTATGCATGCTTTGGAGAATTACTGTCATTCGATGCTACTTACAAAAGGAACATTTACCAGATACCTCTCGTGATTTTTTCAGGTACTTTTCCTTCACACATAGAATTATCCCGAGCATGCTAAAATAACCCTAGAAGTTTTCATAATCTAACTTTGTTTGAACTTTTTTAGGTGTCAACCACCATTCGCAAACTTGCGTATTTGCATGTGCTTTCTTGGCTAACGAGAGAGAGGAAAATTATATTTGGGTGTTGGGAGCTTTGAAGAGAAGGCTAGGCGGTGTAGATCCCAAGACTGTTATTACAGATAGGGATAGAGCAATGCGTAATGCTATTCAGAAAGTATTTCCCGATGCAACACATCGTCTATGTTCCTGGCATATAGACAAGACTATAACCCGGAAATGTGAAGAATCATCCTACTTTTTTGCCCCGATAGAAGCATTTTGTGTCAGCTGACTGGGAACCTTCAGAATTCGAAGAAAAGTGGAAATCATTGGTTGAGGAATGCTCCCTTCAGCACAACAATTGGGTCTCCAATTTATTTGAGCAAAGACATGAATGGGGGTATGCATATTTGCGTTCGAATTTCTTCGCAGGCTTGAGTACAACATCAAGATGTGAAGGACTGAACTCTCAACTTGCCAATTATATTGAGAAGGATAAAAATCTCCTTGAGTTCTTTATTCACTTTGATCGTTGGACTAGGGATATGAGGGAGAATGAGTGTCATGCTGATTTTGAATCCATTCATCGAGAACGAACCATCACAAGCAATGTCTTAGTCTCACTTCAGAAGAGTGGAGCGGCGGTTTTCACAAGGAACACATTCTTCTTATTCAGAGACGAGGTTGAAAAGTCGGCATGTTGCATAAGGTTGGAGACAGAGCGATCGAAAATTGAGCATGTGTACAAGGTCAAGGTGTCTGGCATGGATAAGGTTTTTCAAGTCACGTACGCAGTTGAACCCTTTGCAATGGAATGTAGTTGTAATCACTACAATTATATGGGAATACCATGTCGTCATATGATTTTTGTAAAGAAGAGAGCATACTGGAACATCCTGAAGGCCTAGTACGTCGAAGATGGTCAAAGAAGCCGAAGACACTAGAGAGCTTGGAGGAACCGGGCAGACTAGATGAATCGCAACTTTTCGCATTGAGGTTTGCCATGACTATCACTTTTTTTTTTAATATTGGTTCGAAGCTAAGTGAACATTAATTTTACTCACTTTGTATAAAATCTTGTGTCAATCAGGTATGGTACTATTCAACAACACAGCTTACAACTAATGTTAAAAGGGGCAAAATCTAGTGAGTGCTTCAAGATTGCTCGTGAGGGAATTCAATCATTATGTGAAAAGTTTGACATGGTGGACACTGGAAACGTGGACATACCCGACATTAATAGACCGAAGGCGAATGAAATTTTGTTGGATCCATTACAAGTCAAAGCTAAAGGTTCGGGGGCTAAAAAATCTAAAAGGAAGAAAGGAGAACCACGACAGTGTAGCAATTGCGGTGAATGACGCCACTATAGGGCCCGATGCCCACATCTTGTTGGCTATGTGAAGCCAACCTCAAACGGTGATGCCCCGAATGATGGTGTTTCGGAAGAAGGTGGCGGTGGCGATGACACCGATGTTGATCCTCCCACCACTCAAGATCAGTCGGAAACAGTACCGAAGAGAAGGCAAAAGCATTGCAGTAAGTGCGGTTCTACCAATCATAATGCAAGAACGTGTACTGGGTCTGGGCCATCCGATGATGAAAATGACGATGATGAAAATGACGATGACGACGATTATGAGCAACCTAGGGTAAGAATAAGATATAATTGTTCGTGTCTACACAATGCAGTTGCATCCAATATTTTTGTACGTCTAAAATCGTCGTTATCGATTTTGCAGAAGAGGCCTGTTACAAGAAGTAGCAACCTAAGGATTGTTGAAAACTAGAAGTGAAGATGGACGTCCTTATCCTATTCGGATTAGGACTAATGGACTATGTGAAGACTGCCAGTATCAGCTTGAAGCGGCGTCGTTTGATTTATAAGAAGACTGTTGCCGTCAGCGGTGTCGTTTTACTTGTGTGTCGTTTTATTTATGTGTCTCTTTGGTTTATAAGAAGACTACTGCCTTCTACGGTGTCGTTTTATTTAGTTTGGATGGATTTGATTGAATTCGATATGGAGGTTGCTCCCTAAATAAATCATGTGCAACATTTCAGTTGAATTATTTTTTACTTGTTTATAAAATTACTTAATTTTGGCTACTAAAATTATGATATGTAATTTGGGCGTGAAATGACAAGAGCATGCGCCGACAGAGGACTTCTGAAAATGGAGGCAGTAATCAAGAAATAAACTACAGTGTTTTTATTGAGTGAAAGATCCCTCACCGATATATTATTAAGATCTCAAACACTAAAAGTACAAATCTTGAAAAACAAAACAATGTACTTTCCCTCCTCCCACTTTTATACTATTCTATACATATGGCAACTTTCCCCTCTTGTATATATTTTGGGAGCATTGATCAACAAGTACGCGTCAATGTCACCCAGAAGAACCATCATATGACGTAGGGTTCCACAACACCTATTATGGAATCATAACAACATATGATGATTCTTTCGGCGATATTCAAACGACGACTTATTGTCATTGCTCCCCTCCCTGCCTCTAACAAAGACCCTACATGGAGAGCAAAGGAGAAACAATACAACGAAGGATTTAGTTTAACAGTCATGATCTAACAATGACATAATTAAAGGAACTGAGATCTAAAATAATACGCAGTCTCATCTTTACCACTGCACCCGAAAATAAAGCATGGACAGGAGGACGAAGAGGCAGATGGGGTTGATTTTCGGGGTTGAGAAGATGGGAGAAAGGGGTCTTTTCAGGGATTGAGAGGAGGAACGAACAACAACAGGAGATGAGTGCCTCTCGGGTTTCGGAGCATGGTCTCTCCCTCTCTGATTAAAGAATTTATAAATGAGCTCGTAAATATACTTTGCCTTTCCAGCCCTTCCCATTTACTGAAAATCACACTCCCTACCGCTGCCTCAGCCTTGGTAACGTCAGCACTGGTTAGGGGCAAATGCGACTTTCCGAAAACGGCGATATCTGATTGGGTGACACGCCGCGGTTAGGATTGAAGCTCTTTCACCATCGGATTAAAGGAAAAGTTTAGGAATTGACGGCGGGAGATGGGGATGTGCTTTTAGACTGGCTTTGTAGATTAACTAACTTTTTTGTTTACCAAAATTAATCTACTGATTTGGTACATGTAATTGTAACCCTAAACCCTAAACCCTAAACCCGAATCCCTAAACAATCAATACCATATACTCTACAACAATAACACCTTATAGGCTTATACCCGAACCAATCCATCCCATTGCTTATTTAGTGGAATCCTAGGTGGCACCATTATTTAGCAAGATTGCAATGCCACCTAGGATATTTTTTCTAAACTAGCAAGATTGCTAAATTAGGAATTCTTCTTGCAATGCCAAACCTTAATACACGAACCAATCAATAACATATACTCTACAACAATAACACCTTATAGGCTTATACCCTAACCAATCAATACCATATATACTCTAAACTATCAACACCTTGCTTATTTAGACCATCTCCAATGGTGCAATTCTTGAGAATTGCAAGCTGATGTGGCAAGGGAGTGTAAGTGGGATGGTGAGTTGCATTGATGTGGGATCAATTACAAAAGTTGCAAATTTGCATCTGATGAATGTTTTCATGCAGTTGCAAATTTTCATGCAGCACACACATATATACAATTCCAATCATAATACTTTACATAATTCGAATAACACAACGAAAAAAAACAACTTGAGAGAAAACTCAAATTAATATAACACACTCACCAATTAATATTGAATTGCATTGAAAATTAAGTAGGACCCACGGTCACAATTGATGTATAGTTAAAGTTGCTGAAGTGGCAATTGGGACCATATATTTGCTCGGTGTTGGAAACTTGAACTGAAACTGGAAGTCCTCCTATGCCGAGTCGTTTGGTATATAAGAAGACTGTTGGCTCTTGCGGTGTCGTTTAATTTATGCACTCATTAATGGTCAGTTGAAGGCAATTTTTAAGCACTCTAAATAAATCATGTGCAACATTTCAGTTGAATAATCTTGAGAACTAGTTTTTTTTTTTATTTAATTATTATATCGTATTTTTTGCACTAATTTTGAGCACTCATTAAATGGGTAGAGCATGTGGCGACAGAGGAGCAGAGTTCGAAATCCGGCAAAAAATCTGGTTGGCCCAATCGTAAAGACTTCTAAAAATGGAGTCAGTAGTCAACAAATAAAGTACAGTATTTTTATTGGGAGTGTAGGATCCCCTGCAGATTTAGAAGATCTCAAACGCTAATAGTACAAAGTACAGTATTTTTATTGGGAGTGGAGGATCCCTCGCAGATTTAGAAGATCTCAAACACTTTTGGAAGCCGCCATGGAAGCGAAGAGAGAAGCAGAAGAAAAAATAACAAAAAAGTATACAAATATAAACAAATGTTACATATAGTCCAACAAAAACAAAAAGCTGTACTTTCCCTCCCTATTTTATCCTATTATACATATGGCAACTTTCCCCTCTTGTATATATTTTGGGAGCATGATCAACAAGTACGCGTCAATGTCGCCCAGAAGAACCATCACATGACGTAGGGTTCCACAACACCTATTATGGAATCGCAACTAGGGGTGTCGGTTCGGGTCGGTTAACCGAACCCGAAACCCACTAAAACCGAAAAGCCATACAGTGCACTGGATACAAACCCGAACCCGACCCGAAACCACTGACTTTGGGTTTCGGTTACCCGAACCCGAAAAGGGCCACTGACGGTTTCAGTTTGGGTACATGTAACCCGAAAACCCAACACTAATGAAGATAAGAAACTGAACTCAGCCAGTTCCTCCCCTTTCCCTCTGAAACATTGAAACCCTTCCCAATTTTGCCTACTCAGATGAAACCATAGTCCTAATTACAGATTCCATCAGGCGCGTTCTCCATCCGCTTCTCAACTCCTCCTTCCAAATTCAGCTCGCTCCCCACGTTACCCACTTCTTCTTCTTCCTTTTACCGGCGGGCTTCGTCGTCCTTCTGCCGGAGTAAAGCGGTTAATCTACTCCCCTGTAGGTCGTCGGAGTTGGACGACGCGGCGCCGGCGGGCGAGGAGGAGGAGGACGAGGATTGGCGGAAGAGGGCTCCGGACAAGAAGAAGCCGCTCTACTCGCACAGCCTGCCTTGCATCGAGGGCTAAAGATGAAAACTGTTTGCTGGTTTGGGAATTCAGAGCTCTGTTCGCCTTCCTTCCAACCCCTCTCTCTTCCTTCCCCTGTTTTTTTCCCCAAACCCAGAACCCCATTCTTCCCTTCATCTACTCTGTCGGCGACATCTTTCACTCATTCAGTACGGCCACCGACTTCTCTCAAAATCTGATGGATCTGATTTCGTTTCTACACTAGGCATTCAGATCCTTAACTCAATCTCTCTCCTCTCTTGATTTCCAGCTCCTTCCCCTGAACCTTGCATGCTGACAGATTTCTACCCAGATGCGGCGACGACAAAGTTGCCGCATCCCCCGTAGAATCCACCGAAGAATCTCATTGATTTTCCCCCTACTGTAGAGATTTATGGACGCCACATCCCCCGTAGGCTTCGTAAAGGAAGAAGACATGGAAACATGCCTTCTCTACTTCTATCAATCTCTTCTCCATGCAAATTGACTGGATCTGCAGCCTTATCCCAAATTCCTCTCTACGTGGTTGTCAACTCTGTCTTTGGGCAAAGGAAATTGCCCGTGCCTGCCTCCTCCTTGCCCGCTTGGCTTGAATCAATGAAATCGGGAGAAATCGATGAAGCCAGGAGCTGAATCAAGAAGCCAGGGAAACCCTAAAACCAGATTGGAGAAGAGTTGCGGACTTGCGGTACCCAAATGCGGCGCCGGGGAAAGTTTCGTTCTTGAAGGAAAGGATGAGTTCGCCGGCTAATTTTTTGATTTTTTCCCTAATACCGGCGAAGGGATGTCCAGCGAAGGATTGTCGAGTGTCGACTCGTCTCCTCTGGCGAAGGGAACCGGCGAAAAGAAGGATGAGAGTCCAAATTATATCTTCGGGTTTTTCGGGTCAAAATGAAACCGAAACCAGAGCATCACACTTTCGGGTTGAAACCGAAAACCCGAACCCATCAAGGTTCATTTTCGGTTCGGTTTCGGGTTAAACCGAAAACCCGAACCCGTTTTGACACTCCTAATCGCAACAACATGTGATGATTCTTTCGGCGATATTCAGACGGCGACTTATTGTCATTGCTCCCCTCCATGCCTCTAACAAAGACCATGCATGGAGAGAAAAGGAGAAACAATACAATGAAGGATTTAGTTTAACAGTCATGATCTAACAATGACATAATGAAAGGAAATGAGATCTAAAATAATACGCAGTCTCATCATTACCACTGCACCCGAAAATAAAGCATGGGATAGGAGGATGAAGAGGCGGATGGGGTTGATTTTCGGAGTTTCATATTGAGAAGATGGAAGAAAGGGTTCTTTTCAGGGATTGAGAGGAGGAGGAACGAACAACAGCAGGAGATGAGTGCCACTCGGGTTTCGGAGCACGGTCTCTCCTTCACTGATTAACGAATTTATAGATTGACTCGTAATTACTTTTACTTTCCCTCCCTTCACATTTACTGAAAATTACACTCCCTACCACTGCCTCGGCCTTGGTAACGCCAGCATTGGTTATGGGCAAAAGCGACTTTCCGAATTCGGCAATATCTGATTGGGTGACACGCACGCGACAAGGATCGAAGGTATTTCACCATCGGATTAAGGGAAAAGTTTAGGAATTGACGGTGGGAAATGGGGATGTACTTTTATAAATAGTCTGAATTTGTAGATTAACTAACTTTTTCGTTTACCAACATTACTCTATTGATCTGGTTTATGTTATTCTAACTTGAATCATAACCCTAAACCCTAAACCCTAAACCCTAAACCAAACCCTAATACACGAACTAATCAATACCATATACTCTACAACAATAACAACACCTTATAGGCTTATACCGTAACCAATCAATAACATATATACTTTAAACCATCAACACCTTGCTCCTCCCTTATACCATAACCTTCAAGACCTTATATTGTATACCAACAACACCTTCTTCTATCTCCATCCCCAACTTTCAATTTATAATAAGTGTTTCCTTTGAAATATAAAATGGAACCCACCTTGGCAATTGCTAGCATAATTTAGGGATGTAGATGAATAGAAATTGTTAAGTGATGAATTGCTAAAATTGATGATGTGGCGGTAGGGACCTCGTTTAGAAATTGTTGTTCAATTTTAGGGATGAAGATGATCAATACACTAACCCAATACCATATACTCTAAACCATCAACACCTTATACAATATCGTATTTTAGGGATGGAGATGATCAATACACTAACCCAATACCATGTACTCTAAACCATCAACACCTTATACAATATCGTATACCTATACGCTGATAAACTAAAATTATAACTTGCTTTTCAAAACATAAATTAAAAATTGATACTCACTAAGTATCGAACCACAATCCTCTACTTTATTGACTAAGCAAATAACAGACAATTAACCAATTAAGCTACATCACATTGATGACCATCTTGCATAATTTCGCTTTCTTATTAAGTGAAGGGTTAAAATGAACGATAAATATATCACAGGGGATTGTTTCAACTTCGGCGGGGACTGAGAGAGTGGAAAAGGGGTAATTATTCTACCAAAAAAGAAAAGAAAAGGGGGAATTAACGAAGAGTTAAATTGGACGGATTGTCTTTAGCACGCCACTACCACCCAAAATCCTTCGGAGCAAAGACATGTTGGTTCAAGTCAAAGAATAAATGAAGAAAGATGAAGTTAAGAACTCTAACTAATTTTGATTCCATATGTGGCGAATCGCTAATGGGCGGGATAACCAACATGGCAAAATCGTTAATGAGAACCTACTTTGCACACACCAAATCATTTTATCTCGTACCGATAAATGTGTAAAGAGACACGCTACAATAATTATGTCTAAATTTCCTGATAATAAGGCATGATCAGCATTTATAAGAAGATGTTAAGACAATATAAAATCGAGAAAAATAAAACAACACCTACCCTCAGCCGAATCAATCAATACAATATGCTCTGGACCATCAACAATTCAACACCTTATAAACCATCCCATATACCATATACGCTAAACCATATACCCTATACTCTAAACCATCCCATATACCATATACCATATACTCTAAACCATCAACAACCTAATACACTAACCAGTCAGTAATCATTAACTTAACCATAAACACCTTATACAATAATCGCATACCTATACGCTGATAAAATTTTACATTTTGAAAATACTTGCCCAAGTAAAGTACACAAGTACTTCAAAAGTGAAATTCTAACTTTCGTTTCAAAACATAAATTTAAAAAATGTCCTCACTATGTATCCAACCACAAGCCTCTAATTAGTCTACAAGAGGTTTGTTATGTCAAGAGGGGCAAACAGTGAGAGAGTGGAATATGGGCAATTAATAAAGAGTTAAATTGGGCGGATTGTTTTTTACCTCGTACCGATAAATGTGTAAAGAGACACGCTACCATTTACCGAATCCCAAAAAAAAGATGGAACACATAATTGTGTTTAAATTGCGTGAACGCAAGACATGATCAGGATTTAGAAGCAGAAGCATGCGCAGATGTAAATAAAAGCCCAACCTCTTCACAATCCGGATCATGTACACAAGCCAACTTTTGAAGGGAATTTAAAAGCCCAACTAGACTTTGTCCTAAACGCACCGTTAATACATAAACACAAGTTAAGGCGACCTCTCCATCCGATTCGAATCAAATCCTGTCTTCTTCATCTTCTTCCTCAATTAGGTCGAAGACTGTGTTGCTTATTTCATCTTCAATTTGTGTAAATTCCGGTCGGAAATATAATGGCGAAGAACAAAAAGTCGATTGTGGATACAAGGAAACGATGATTATGTGGAGATTTTTGATTCCGGTCGGAAATAAAATGGCGAAGAACAAAACGTCGATTGTGGATACAAGGATTTGTGGTTCAAAATGATGATTATGTGGGGATTTTAGATTGAAAAGGGATCTTCTCTTCGAACGTGGATACATAGATTTGGGGTTCAAAACATGATGATGTTGGGGATTTGATATTGGATTGGGAGCTAAATCGAATGTCGATCAAATGATAAAAAGGATTTCAGATTTCTGAAACGATGATAAAAGGATTATGTTCGAACTTCGAACTAAGAGGGGACATCCCCTCCAAGAAGAATGAGGGACTAGAAATTGGTTAGGGCGGCGGGTCGTATCCATAGGGTTTAACCTCTTAATCGATATAATTAAACCTTGTACAGTTAGGTTGAAGTCCAATGAAAAACGCTTAAACGCTTCGTGATGCTTTTGGTAATTTTCCTTGCCCCTGGTTACCCGTACCCCGAATTTTGCCCTGGGCACCCTAGAACTGCCCATATATATATATAATATATATATATATATATATATATATATATATATACTGGTGATTCTATCGTACCTTGGGTAAAATCAAGGGTACAACATACCTTGAGTAAAAAAATGATATCTAGACCTCGAATTGAGCATAGTTTGGCGTCTGATATTATTCCCAAACCCTTAAGAATTAAAATCTAGGTCTTAGTTTTATAAATCTCATACACTAAGATCAATTTAATTAGAAACAAAAATCAACGGCTATGATTTGTCGAAATATATGCAACAAATTACAGGCACAATCTTAGGGATTAGGCTCTTTGATTTAGAAATCTAAGACCTAGGTTTCAATCATCAAGGGTTAGAGTATAGTATCATGTCCAAAAATTCGGTTAATTCGAGGTCTAGATAGCATTTTTTTACTCATGGTATGTCGTACCCTAGATTTTACCCAAGGTACGATAGAAGCCACCATATATATACATACATACATATATATATATATATATATATATATATATATATATATATATATAGGTGAATACTAGTGTACGTCAGGCGTATACTATATGGCAAAGGCTAGCGTACGCCCGGACGTACCCTAGCCTATGCCCTTTGAGTTTTGCTATTTAGACAATAAATTAACCGGAGTTTGGGGCACAATACTATACCCTAACCCCTAATGGGTGAACCCCAGTTTGCAATTCACTAATCCAAATAATAATATTCATTTAATCTTGAAATGAAAATCAACGGTTCTGATTCGTCGAAATTATTGTTGATTTTCATTTTAAGATTAAACAAATCTCATGATTTGGGTTAGAAAACTAGGGACTGGGGTTTATCCATTAGTGGTTAGGGTGTAGTATCATGCTCAAAACTCCAGTTAATTCTTGATCTAAATAGCAAAACTCAAACGGGCGTACGGTAGTCTAACGTACGCCCCGGCGTACGCTAGCCTGAATATATTAGCTTTTATCCGACCCGTTGGTCGGATGAATTTTGTTTTATTTTATTATTGATCAATTTCTTTATTCTTTTAAATAATTTGAGATTTTCTAAAATAGTTTAATCATTATTTCAAAGTAATATTTATGGTATTTGTAGATTATAATATTAGCGATAATTAGTTAATGTATATTTTTTTATCAAGTCATCCTACTGTACTGTTGTGTATTGTTTTATATCTTAGAAGAAATTTGTAAACTTTTTATTGTCGGATATGAATTTGGATTTGGAGGAAATATATATCATCTAAAATTGGTAGGAATTGAAGATATATTTAAAAAATCAACAGAATAATGAAAAGATTATGCCTAGAAATCTCAAATATGGAAGAACACAAAAAAATAATTCTTATTGTATAAATTAAGATAAATTAGTGTATAGGCTTGTTTGAATAATAAGTGGGCGTTATTAAGTGTTTGATACTAATGCACGTACAAAAGTTAAGAAAATCCAAAAATTATAAAACCTTAAATTCTACTCTACCAATACAATCTTTGACTTTTATGTGGAGTTAATAATATAAATTTTCACTCTATTATCCATTTTTCTCAAATCTATCCCTCTACTATTTTTCACATCAAACATGTGCGCTTACTATATAGTATATACGTTTTAATAAATAAAATTTACCCCCATTTTGTGGCTTATCTTCTCCGTCTGCAACTCACAACAATTAATAGACACAATCTCATCATCCATTTGTTCCGCTTTCTCTTCATTCGACCCTACAATAAAAATAAACGCAAAAACTTTTCTGTCACGATAGAACTTTGAAGGCCGAATTTTGAATTTCAACCACTCTCTGAAAGTACACTTCTGAATTTCAACCAAAATTTTTAGAATATCTGAATTTGAAATTATCAAATGTTGTCAAGCTGGTTTAGCCCGTTGGTCCGATCGATTAAGTGGGTTTGAGGGTTAAATGTCCAATCATGTTAGTCGTTTTTGCCCGGATATATGAAAAAGTCATTCTATCGTTAATATATATAAAGTCTCATATACATATGGATAATATTCTTTCTCGCCTGGACTATCTACATTTGTTTCTCAACATGCTACTTTCCGTTATCCTCCTTCGAGCTCATAAAAAACACTCCAACAACATGTATTCATCACGTGATAAAGGTCGCACTCCTATGGCGACAGTGTGTGTGTGTCAGATGTGGAATTAATGAGGAACGAACAAGTGATAATTGAGGGTGGGGTGTTTGCAAGGGAAAGCAATATGTGATGGAAGGCGAGTTCTACCAGTAGTCTCTTTGTCTACAGAATTAACTCAACGGATTTAGCTTACCAATTTGCGGAGCGGGAGCTAGAATGTGAGCGTAAGAGCGTATATTATTCGAGAATGATAATTTGAGTGTACCGAAAGAGTGTGACTGTTATATTAATTTAATTAATATATCATTTTAACTTACTAACATGTTTTGGTCAAAATATTACAATAATGCAGCGGAAAAATAAAAATAAAAACATTTTAGTAGAATGATAGCTTCAAATATTCTGATTAGTACCTAAAAAGGAACAGACTTCCAAAGTTGAATAGAAACCCACCAAAATTTACGATACTGTTTTTAGTTTTTTATTGAAGTTTTTAGTTTTATTTTACTAAAAAAAAGAGAAGTGAATGCATCATTTATCCACCCTCATGCACTCAATTAGTTGTTAATGAAAGAGTCTATATCATCTTCTTCCCCTTCGATTTTTGTCTCTTAAGTCGACGCTGGAGATCTCCTGTAGATGTACCAAATTGGCAAATTCTATATCATTAGCCATCTAACTAACCCCTATCCTTTTATTTAGCCCCAAGCCCGTGATTTGATGATCTAATTCACAGTACCCATTCACGAACTCGTGGTGTATCCTTTTCGCCTTTGCTCTCCAGATCTGTGGCGGCACCGCATGAATTCCTTTCTCCCACGAAGAAGCGTGTCATCGTCTTCGAGTCAAAGCTATTGATTTGGCTATAACTTGTTTCATTTTACTTTGTTATTAAATCTATCTCTCTACTATTTTTCACATCAGACATGCCCGCGTACTATATAGTATATGCTTTTTCACAAATTCAATTTACCCTGATTTTGGGGCTTATCTTCTCTGTCTGCAACTCTCTATAATTAATATATACACAATCTCGTCATCCATCTGCTCCGCTTTAATTTCTCTTCCTTCAACCCAACATAAATAAACACAATATATTGTCTGTCATGAAAGAACCTTGAAGACCGACTTTTGAATTTCAACCACTCTCTAAAAGTCCACAATTATTTATCGATTTGACTCTATCATAAAAATTGGAACCTAAAATTTTTAGAATATCTAGAATTCAAATTATCAAAGGTTGTCAACCCGGTTTAGCCCGTTGGTCAGGTCAATTAGGTGGGTTGAGGGTTAATGGTCCAATCGTATTAGTCCGCTTTTGGCCAGATATATGAAAAAATTATTATATTATTCATATATTTATAAATTAAATAAAATCTCATCTACATATGGATAATATTCTTCCTCGCTCAGACTATCTACAGTTGTTTCTCTATCTGCTACTATCCACTATCTTCCTTCGAGCTCCTAAAAAGCACTCCAGCAACATGTATTAATCACATGATGAAGGTCGCACTCCTATGACGAAGGTGTGTGTGTGAGGATTGGAATTAATTATAGGTGTCAAAACAGAACCCGACCCGACTAACCAGCCCGATCAACCCGACCCACAACCGGACCGCAACCCAAATTGACTAAAAGTCAACAACTCGAAACCCACCCGACCCGCAACCCGACTAACCCGAAACCCTACTGACCCGCAACCCGAATCCGATTTGCCCGCAACCCGATCAACCCGCAACCCGATCAACCCACAACCCGATTGACCTGAAACCGACTAACCCGTAACCCGACCAACTCAACCCGAACTTCACCTAATCCACTTGAATAATTAATATATTATATAATACAGTTTTTCAATATAGGTAAATTTTTTTATTTTGTATATAGAATTTAAAAAAATATGAAACTCACTTGATATTATATATTTAAACATGAAGGTCACTTGAACACTAAATTCTTTAACAAAATTAAAAAATTAAATATAAAATCACCACAATGTCGATATTAATAATGAAGAATTAATAATTGAGATCATGGACAATATTAATATAATATATTAATGAAAATTATTGTTAATTTAAATATCCAATAAAGTTATTAATTAAATATAAATAAAGTAAAGTAATGTATTTGATAATTTGATACTTTTAAAAAACGAAAACTTTGATGCATTCAACTTTTTGGGAAGAGAAAGAAGAGTAAATTTTGGTTCTTTGAATTTTTGATAAAAGAGAAAAGGGAGAATTTTGGTGGTTTTGATTTGTGAGAAGAGAAAGAAGTGGGAAAGTTTGTCTCTTTTGATTATGAAAGAGAAATAAATACGAAAATTTTGAGTTTTCAACTTTTTGTTGAAAGAAGGAAGGAAGAGTGAAATTTGGTTCTTCAATTTTATGGAAGAGAGAGAGGAGGAAAAATTGAGTGTTTCTAATTTATGGAAGAAGAAAAAAGGAGGGGAAATTTAGTATTTTATATAAATTTTCTTTTTGTGAAAAGTAAGAAGGAAATAAATTTGGTGTTTTCAAATTTTTTGTTTTTTAAAATTTTTGTCATTGAAATATGAATCTTTAATTTTTATATGGAGGACATGACTAATTAAATTTATTCTTATATGCTTTGAAGGCTAATATATATATGGAATTCTTTACGGTCTAATAACTAAATTAACCGTTAGTTACAACAATCATTTGTTTTAGAAAATTTTACTTAATTTATCAACTTGTTTTCTATACTTCTACATTTATTGCAACTTCAACCCTACATGATCATTATTTTACAACACTTAAGTAAAATTTGGCACATTTAAGTTGTGTTTGAGTTTAACTTTTATTTCAAATCGAGGATTAAAGTTGATATATTAAGTTATACGATTGAATTAGGGCTACAAGTGAGCCAAGCTGAGCCGAATTTTGATCTAGCTCAGCTCAACCTTGAAACTAAAATGATCTGCTCGAGCTCGTACCAATACCAAAGCTCGATTTTACTCAACCTTGAAACTAAAATGATCCGCTCGAGCTCGTACCAATACCAAAGCTCGATTTTGGTAATGAACTAATGAACTTATTAACAAGCCATTTTCGAGCTGAGCTCAGCTCGAAAATGGCCAGTCAATGAGCTCAACAAACCCAACTTGATAATCAAGCTCTTTAACACCACTAATCCAACCACTATATTGGGTGTTAGTAACCCAACCTTAGCTTGATAGCTACAAAGTAGCCATCGGTGGACAAGAAAAGGCCCAGAGTAGCGGCCCATTTAATAGGCCACACATGAGGGCCTTCTCATGGTTGATTTCAATGTATGGATGCCCATACTCTTTATATAACTGATTGGAGTAGAAACCTTCCTCCTCTTGCGATGTGGTACATTAATTCCTCTTTTCCCCTCTCTGAAACATGAACCATGAGAGGCGAGCTAATTTCTGGCCTTCTTCTCCTTTATCTCTCGCTGTTCTTCCACCTAACCCACCAGCAATGAAGTTCCTAGAGGCCATGTAGATTCTTTATCCTTGTCATCCTGCTCTATTAGTTCTAGAAATCAAATAAACTTAAAGATGATGAGGATGTTTCGGATATAGCAGCACTTGCTTGTACAAGAGCAGGTGGTTTGACAGGAGTATTCGAGGAGTGGGATGCAAGGTCAAGCAGTATATGGCAAAGAGATGCTTAGGTTAATATAATGTTTCCAACTTGTTGTCTTTTGATGGCGACGTTAGGCAAGTGAGTTTGTTGTCTTCTGCTGTTGATGCGAGGTAAGTGAGTGGGTTCTCCTTACTGCTAAGTAGTTGATGAGTTCCTCTATGCTAATATATTGTTTTCAATTGATGACCGTTCTATCTTGCTGGGAATAAAGAAATTAATTCATTAAAAGAATTTCATGTCTCATTTATTTCTATCTATTTGAATTACCTAATATGATAAATTATAATGGGTTTTATTATGGATAAAGAATACCCTAGAAGGTTAAAATAATCCCCACTATCGACATGATTTCATGAGTTAATGGTGTTTGCAATGTATATTGGCCAATTTGGTATTTTGCATAGAGAATGGGTTCATCAAGAATGATGAACAAATAAAAATAGTTGGTCGGTCCTCATGAATGACTAATGGATCATGTTGCTTCAATGAAAACCATAAGTTTCTTTATTGTTGTATTTGCTTTGGAGTGACTCATGAGCTACAAGTCTAGCTAGTTTGCGAGTCGGGCTCAACGATTCTTCAAACCGAGCTAGCTGCGAGCTTAACAAGCTGAGCTAAACCTAGATCAAGCTTGGATCATTAGTAAACGAGCGAGCTAACGAGCCATCTCATTAAGTAACAAACCGAGTATCGAACGAGCTTTTCTCAAATCGAGCGTCGAGCTGTTCGCAAACGACTTGGCTCATTGAGCTAGTAATCAAGCCTTTGTCGAGTTCCATTCGAGTTGAGCTCAAGATGGATAATGTTTGAGTCGAGCTAATTTTGATTTTGGAAGTTGCCAGCTTGTGTCGAATTAGCCGAGCTATCAAAGTCTAAATCACTTTAAATTACCTATATTAGAATCACAATTCATAAGGATATATGGTTAGAGTATGTGGTTAGTGTATAATGTATTGATGGTTTAGGGTATACGATCAACAACATATACTAACCTAATATTGTCGGTTGAGGGTAAGGTTAAGTGTATAGGATATATGCTATTGAGTGAGTTATGATTGAAGTTACAACAATTTTACTAAATTTGATAGGTAATCTTTAATGGTTCAATTTTTAGGGTAATTTTTTTTTTACAAATAACTAGTTTGGCAACAGTTTACTAAAGTTATTTGGACAATAAGTTATTTCGAAATAACTCGTTTTATCGCTCTGCTTTTGCCAAATACCACATGCCAAATACCAAATTTGCATGGTTATACTAAACGAGATACTTTAATCCAATTACTACTGAAATAATACTAAAATACCAAATAAACAATTAATATGTCTTTTGATAGCAAATGTTGATATCACCATTACTATTAGCTAGTGTACTTTACCAATTACGATTAATTACATAACAAGTTTGCAAGTCATACAAATGGATTCAATATTTTGACTAGTTTTGTTTTTAATTAAGTATATATACGAGGTATAAAGAAATTGGTTAAAATTTGAGAAAAATATTTTAAATTAGTGTAATAAAATGTGCAAGTTGATAATGAGTAAGAAGTAAGTTACTCGATGCATTGATCCGAACAACCCGCAACCCGATCCGCCCGCAACCCGATCCGCCCGCAACCCGCCCGACCCAAAACCCGATGAACCCGCAACCCGATTTTTGCGAACCCGATTGAACCCAAACCCGATGAACCCACAACCCTACTAACCCGTAACCCGATGAACCCAAACCCGATGAACCCGAACCCGATGAACCCACAACCCGTTGAACCCGAGACCCGACTAACCCGCAACCCGATTGAACCCAGCCCGAACCCGCCCGATTGACACCTATAGAATTAATGAGTAATGGCCAAGTGGGAATTGAGCGTGGGGTGTTTGCGTGGGAAGGCAATATGTGATGGAAGCCGAGTTCTGCCAGTATTCTCTCTGTCTACAGAATTAACTCAACGGATTTAGCTTACCGATTCGTGGAGCGGGAGCTAAATGCGAGCGTAAGAGAGTATATTATTCGAGAGTTATAATTTGTGTGGCCCGAAAGAACGTGGATAGTATATTATTTTAATTAATATACCATTTAACTTACTAACATGGTTTGGTCAAAATATTAGGGCTAATACCACTAGAAAACCCGAACTACTAAGAATGTGTCATTTGTGTCCTAAAGTATCCGTATCCAATATGACATTTGTGTCCTGACGTATGGTAGTTGTGTGTCATTTATGTCCTCACAATTGTTTTGACCGTTATAGATAATTGTTGACCAAACGGTCAACCATAAAATGTTTACTGTCTCTTACATGGCACATATGTGGCAGCCACGTATGCGCCACGTCAGCTGCCACATCAGGTTTTTATTTTTAAATTAAAATTAATAATTAAAATACAAATTGCGAAGGACAACTTAAATTATAAATCTAAACAAATGTTAAACAGATAAATCTTTGCCAGAGCACCCCTGCATCTATAAACCTCTAGCCGTCATCGGGACCTTACCCGTTGTCCCTCATCTTCTTCTTCGTTCTCATCGTCGAGAGTCATCCGGCTCTGTAGCTTTTGCATATACTAGCTTCAGAATGATTCCTCCATGAAATTTGATAGCCATTCCAGCTTCGAATTTTGCAGATCTGGTGGGTTTTGAATTTTGCACATCTTCTTCGGTGGCCTCCGGCTTCATCACCAATCTCCGACTACCTCGCTCCAATCAACGTCGTCTTCACCGGCAGAGCTCCCAGCTCCAATCGATGTCTTCTCCAACAACGTTCCGGGGTCCAGGTGTCGTCTTCTCCAGCGGCTTTCCCAGATCCAGTCGACATCTTCTCCAGCAGTGTTTCCTGCTCTAGTCGACGTCTTATAAATTTATACTCGAATCGACATCTTCTCTAAATTTTCAGCACCTGCTCCGCAAAGGATAATTGGTCCGGCAACTTGGACAAGGAGAGAAAAATATCAAACGACGAAGAATCCAGCCCCGGCAGCCACCACTTCAATTCGTCCCTACAACTCCAATTCAGATTCAGATCAAAATTCCAATCAAACTCCTCCAATCTCAGCTCCGTCGCCTTTAGATTCAGTTCAAAATTCCAATCAAACTCCTCCAATCCCTAAATCACCCACCGTGCTTAAGATTTCCATGGCGGATTCGCGAAAGATGTGCTTGTCGTCGTTCGATTTCTCTGTGTTCCACCATAGTCTATCGGAAGAAGCTCGGTATTCGTCGACTGCGAAATGGGAGATGGGAGAGGGAAAGGGAAAGAGGGTCGAGAGATTTTTGTTTTGTTATTGTTTATGCCTGGTTCGTACCAAACGGTTTTGTGAGGCTTCACTGGCTTCGTGCGGTCCTTCGTAGGTGAGAGTCGGTCCTCGAAGTCCTGCAAGAAAGGTCCACAGGGGTTCCCTGGGACCTCCTCCGATGCTAAAGTTAGAGAGAGAAGTGAATGTGGAGTAAATAAGAGAGAGAATGTAGTTGATTGGAGTTAACATAAATGAGACCCTTGAGTTGGTATTTATACTAGCGAATATCGAGAAGAGAGAAATTAAGTCTCTGTCGGGCTTCCAAGGTCGCATAAGGGCCTGGTCTCAGGAGGCTGTCAGGACCGTACCTTTGTTAGCCTCCGTACTGAGATGTCTGAGGGACGTTACACCCAAATTTCGGGCGGTCACCCAGGGTTCCGTTGGGGATATGTCGGGCGGTTCTTCCGGATTGGGAATACGGAAAGACCGCCTTCGCACTGCTACTTGGCGCGCCCCGGGCCTGTTAGGGCTGGGCTTGAATGTTTGTTGGGACTTTTTGGTGGTCATGGGCTTGGCGGCCCATATGCCTTAATGATTGGCCTAACATTTGCCAATTAGGCGTGAGAGGCTTCGGGATTTCGCGGTAAACAACTATCCTGCCGTCATTAAGCGGTCATATGGACGCCCTGCCCATGACCATCCGTCTGCCCCTGGTCGTGAGGGCATGAAGCGGGAATGCCTGAGGGGCGAGCTTCGGACCTCCTGCGGTCTTTAATTTACTTCGGCACGACTGCTGCCACGTGTCGAAACTCGACCGTGACGCCCTAAAATGACCAGTCGAAACGTCACTCTGGCTTGGCTTGGGACCCGAGGTTTGCTTTAAGTAGTCGAAGGGAGAGAACTTTTCCGCCATTTCTGTTGCCTCTTTGGGGAAAAGTTCGTCTTCTTCCTCCCTTTGCTTTGGAGAACCTCAGACCCTCTTCGCCTATATATTCCCAACGATGTGCCTGGTAAATTCTCTAGCATTTTGCTTTGCTTCTTGTGCGCTCGCTGTAGTTCTTACCTCTCGCCCTCTTTGTTGTTTTCGCGACTTGGTTCGTCGCTCGGGTCTGCCATTGGTATTTTAACCTTGTACGGCGAAAACGGCGGCGCCGATTCTCTGCGCACTAGTCAATGTCAAGCGAGGACTGGACGCCCTCCCTCGTTGTGGGAGACGATGAAGTAGCCATCACGGCCGAGGCGTCCAATGCCGGCCGCGTTCCCGCCGTCGTTCGCGAGCCTAATCCGACGGCCTCCGCAGCGCCGCTTTCGTCGCCCGCCGCTGCGAAGAGGGTTGTGGGCTCTTCTGGCGGGACCGCCTCTATTATGCAAGGTAAGACTCGCTCTTCTCCCACTCGAACCGCCTCTGAATGCGTGTGGGATTTATCCGAGCTTGAATTGTACGTTGGGAGTGGTTCTGAATTGCACGACTGCTTCGTCAGTCTCTCTTTAGACTTAGATAATTCTTTTGCTAACATCCGCCCTGTACCAGCTGGGGTTATGACTACTTCATCTGCTGTTGGGGATAACATGGATGAGGTTGGGCGGGTAGATTTAGATAGTATATAGTTGGATGAGGATGAGGCGGTTGATAGTGAGGGTGTGCGGTCTGAGGCGCATCCGAGTACATCGTCTTCTCTGGAGGTATTGGACACAAAAGATAGGGAGCCGCTCTTGCGTGCCATTGCGGATCCTGTTTATACAGTCTTGCGGCACGAAGGGATGTGGGGCGGTCAGGCTATTCCCTCTAGCGTGTTTGAGTTGGGGCCTGCTCATACGACGGGTTTTAGGCCTGGGTATGTCCTTTACCACCTAAAGTCTCTCAACCTCCCTCCAGATTGGCGTTATGCGACCCCTTCAAAAGTTAGTCGCTCTGGGTCTTGTCCAACCAGATGGATTCCCATCCATGTGGAGCAGGTGAAGTTAGGGTTGCTGTTTCCTCTGGACCCTATCTTGACCAAGGTTCTGCTTTAGCTGGGGTTCACCCTGGGACGCTTGTCTCCAACAATTATCTTTCTTCAGTGATGTACCGTTGGGCGTGTGACCGCCTGAACGAGGAACCGTCATTTGACGCTTTTCGGCTGATATACAAGATTCGTGATTCGACGAATTGTTGGTCTATTGGGAGGCGGGATGGTGCTGTAGGCCTCGTTACTGGGGCGCTGAAGCTAGATTCTCCTTGGTACAAGGAGTATTTCTTTGCGCGACCTTCATGGAAATGGTACTCGGGCGACGTGGAGCCGCCGACAGGTTATGTGGTTGGTTCCAAGGAGGCGTGGTGTGCTTCAAGTTAGTTTTCGCGGTCAGTGAAAGACCATGTGGACCGCCTGGTAGAGGGGTTTCAGTTGCGGGTGACACATAGCGGTCCTGAGAGCACTTACCATCACGTTCGTGGTTTCTATGGTTAGTAAAATCATGTTGTGTTGTCTATTTTTCCTCCTTCTCATGTTCTTTACTTATTCTTCTTTGTTCCAGGTTTGAAGGAGCTGGCCAATGAGAACCGTCCGAAAGGGAAGAAGCGGGAAACCGCCACTAC
Organism: Linum tenue; assembly: GCA_946122785.1. Classification (NCBI taxonomy): domain Eukaryota; kingdom Viridiplantae; phylum Streptophyta; class Magnoliopsida; order Malpighiales; family Linaceae; genus Linum; species Linum tenue. Next base: position 16,731,961 of record CAMGYJ010000004.1, on the reverse strand, counting down.
TAGGACTGGTGCTGGGTCCTCTTCAGCGGCCGTGGGGAAGACGGTCCTTGTGTCCCCTACTCCGGTGACCGCCCCTGCTGCGGCGTCTGCTGCCCCTACGGTGGTGACTCGTGGTGCGGGAAAGAGACTGCTGGAGCCGAGTGGCCCTCTTGGAGCCGCTAAGCGCCCTAAAGCGGGGCTTGCTCAAGGCGGGGCTGGGGATGCTCGCGGCAAGACCGCATATCAATCCGACAGGCCTGACTCTGTGAACTTGCCTACTCTTGCGGCCACTGATACTGAGGCGACCGAACTAGCTTTTCATACCATGAGCGATCAGCTCGTCATGCTGTCAGAGTATACCTCCTCTTCTCAAGGGTGCAACCGCCGACTCGCTGGAATCGCTTCCCAGTTCTTCTTCTCGGTTAGTTTTTCTAGTTTTTGATGATGAAGTCGCGTTGCGAGTTATGATTGACACTTGTATTTCCTTTGCAGGCTCAGATTGGTTTTTCCCAAATCATCATGATGAATGACCGCCTATCCAAGACCGTGGATGAGAACACAGTTGAAATCGCCAAGTTGAAGCAGAGTGCAGCCGAAGGGCGAGCAGCGTTGAAAGAGGAGCTGCGTCCCGAATTGGAACGCGGCTTTGAGGAGCGTCTGTCTAAGCAGAAAGAAGAGCTGTCCGCGGAGAAAGATGCTCGGGTGGCGGTTGAGGGTGAGCGGGATAACGTGCAAAGGAAGCTCCAGCAAGTTGAAGAGATCGGGAGGACACTGTTTGAGGAGCAGGAGTCGCTCCACAAGGAGATAGACACTCTCAAGCTGGAGAAAACCGCCTTGTAGGAGGGTCGCGAGAGGGAGTTGGCCGTTGCTCGGGTTGAGGCGGGTCCTGCTTACCTGCAGACTGAAGAGTTTCAAATGCTCGATAAGGAGAAGTACAAGAAGATCGTGGGAGACGTTGTGGCCGCGATTCGCCACTTGTTCCGTCGCGACCAACCGGAGGCTCTTTGGGACACGGACAAGGTTTGGGACGCGATTGGAGGTTGGACTGACGTCAATGTAAACTCCGAGGCGGATGATGAAGGGATGAAGAAGCTGGTGATATGTATGAGGGAGATCAGGGTAGTGAGCGGTCCCCTAGTGTTTGATACTTTGTTTCACTGGGGCCGCTGGGTGGTTTTATGCTCTTGTTTCTTGTAGTTTTAATTCCTTCGCGTTTGAGACGCAGACTTTCTGGGACAGGCAGTCCCTTGTGTTGCGCTTCCTATGCTTTGCTTGAGATATTTCCATTATTTTCGGTGAACATTGGTTTGCTCTTGTTTCGGTGAATATTTCCATTATTTTCTTGATGTTACAGCAATGCTGAGATGAAAAGTGTGTTTCGCGCTAGATGTTCTTGCGAACTTATTGTGTGAGGCGGAACACTCGTTTGCCGAGAGAAAATGGAAGTGCATTACTTTGAGCAAAAGCGGTCACTTGGTAGCGACCGATACACTATTACAAGTGGAAGGAGTGTTCCTTAGCCACTGGAATAACTTTGAGCAAAAGTGGTCGCTGGGTAACAACCATTACACGATTACAAGTGGTGGGAGATTTCTCGTACCACCAAAATTTCCTAGCAGTAGTATAAAATTTTCTAGACCGTATCTGAGTAGTACTTTCTCAGATGCATCCCGTCCCAAGTTTTGGAGACTGGGTCGCCTTCCATGGTTGCAAGTCTGAAGGTACTGGAACTTTTTTTTCTCCAATGAGGAATGGGCCTTCCCATGTGGCGGCGAGTTTTCCATGTTCATCTTTTTTCTGGAAACCTCGCTTGAGCACCATATCTCCTTCTTCGAGAGGACGTGGCTTCACTCTCTTGTTGTAAGAGGCGGCCACTTTCGCTTTTTCGCTTAGGATGCGTTCTAGGGCCACATCACGTCGGGACTCTATCATGTCCAGCTGTTCCAAGAGCTTCTGGTGGTTGATCTCCGAATTGTATGCTTGGACGCGGAGGGATGGGAGGTTCAGCTCCTCGGGTGCGACCGCTTCGGAACCGTATGTCAGGGCAAATGGAGTTTCACCCGTAGCGGTTTTGTAGGTCGTGCGATACGCCCATAGGATGTGCGGGAGTTCACTTGTCCATGCCCCTTTAACGTCTTTCACACGTTTCTTCAGTCCTTGGAGGATCAGCTTGTTGGACGCCTCGGCCTGACCGTTAGTCTGTGGGTACGCCACGGAGGCCATTGTGCACGTAATGCGGTTTCTGGCGCAGAAATTTTCAAACGGCCTGCAATCAAATTGCGTATCATGGTCGGTGATGATTGACCGCAGGATGCCAAAGCGGATCATAATGCGGTTGTTGAAAACGAACTTCTGCACTCGGACACTCGTGATCGTTTCTAACGGTTCTGCCTCTATCCACTTGGTGAAGTAATCCACCGCTACCACCAAATATTTCTTGTCTAGTGGGGCCGTGGGAAAAGGTCCCAGGAGGTCGAGGCCCCATCTAGCGAATTGCCATGGTCCCACTACACTCTGCAGCTCGGAACTAAGCAAGTGATGCTTGGAGGCGTGGACTTAACATGCATGGCATTTCTGAACGACGTCTGAAGCGTCTTTCTTGACTGTTGGCCGGTAGTACCCTTGTAGGAGGACTGTTCTCTCGAGCGACCTAGGACCCGCGTGTGTGGCGCATGTCCCCTCGTGTATTGGCCTAAGCGTCCACTTTGCCTCTTCTGGGCCGAGGCATTTTAGATACGCTCCAGAGAATGACCTTTTGCAAAGCTGCCCATCCACAATGGTGTACCTCACCGCCTTTCGCTTGAGCGCTTTTCGTTCAACTGGGTGTTGAGGGGGTGATATCGTGTTCCAAATATTGGAACAGCGGCGTCCTCCAGTCTGAGGCGTCCCCTATGATCATGACTTCTCCGGGGAGGTCGCCTTCTTTGGTAACGGTGACATGGCGGTCCCCCTCAAAGTCCATAGCGGTTGCCAGCTTGGACAGCGCATCGGCATGCTGGTTGCCGTCCCATCGAACATGCTCGAGCTTCCAGGAGCTCAACTGTGCCAGAGCGCTTCTTGCTTTGTTAGCCAGAACGGCTAGCGTTTCGTCTTTGATTTCGAACGCCTCATGCATTTGTCGCACCATCAAGAGAGAATCAGAGAAGATGTGTACATCAGACGCGCCCAGATTAGAGAGTATTCTGCGCCCGTTGATGAGGGCCTCATATTCGACGACATTGTTGGTCTTGATGTCTCTGAATCTTAGAGAGATCTCATGGACGACTCCGTTGGGCTACTCTATGACTATCCCTGCCCCTCCGTCAACGTGGAGGCGCCAGATCTGACTCCGCTCCTCAAAGGGAGCGATGACGAGTGAGAATCCTTCGGCGATGAAATCTGCCAAGATTTGACCCTTGATGGCCGGTCTTGGAGCATATTCAATGTCGTATTCGCTGAGTTTGACCGCCCACTTCGTTAACCTACCTGAGGCGTCCATGCCTTGCATGACACTCTTGAGGGGCAGGTTGGTTAGCACTGTGATTGGGTGCCCTTGGAAATACGGTCTTAGCTTCCTTGCTGCAGAGGAAACGACGAGGATTGCCTTCTCGACCGGCATGTATCTCGTTTCAGCGGGTAAAAGCGCCTTGCTCACGTAGTAGACAGGTTGCTTAGAGCCGTCTTGCGCCCTTCGCACTAGGGCTGAGCTCACGGCCTGTTCCGACACCGCGAGGTAGAGATAAAGCCGCTCGCCGTGATATGATCCCAATTGGATCAATCCACAATTCACAATTACTTGTCAAAGAAGCTATCTCACCTCACTTGAAGAATTCTGATTTTTGGCAAAGTGTTGAAACAGTTTCAGGTAGCCTACTTTGGAAGCTTGTATCTCACAAATGGCTCAATGGAAATTGGAGATCAAGGGTTTGTTTTGCAGATAAAGTTGCCATGTTTCCAATGGTATGCTTTTTGGATCCAGATGATGTCATTAAGATTGTTTTCCAAGGCCTCAAAGTTGCTACCTCAAAACTGGAAAACTGCCAGAAAATGGTTAAGTCTGGAAACTGTTTTGGTAAGCCTACTTTGGAGCTTATTTCGAGGAGTATGGGTCTGATTCAAGTCCAAAGGCTTCCACAACATGAAACTAGGTATGTTTATGTACAAAGGCAAGGAATTGGATGAAGGATTGGAGTTCTGGAAGGCCTCGAACGAAAGGCGTGAAGTTAGTACGAAAGCTGCATTTTGACTGTTTTGCGGGCAGCTTACTTGTGCGCCAAGAAAGGAAGTTTATGGCCGAATTTTGAGTCCTTTTTAGAGTTTCTTTTTACCTTAATTGATTTCTAGTTCTATTAGGATTGTATTAGGTTTATTTGCCTTTAAATACCTTCTAGTTTTCGTTGTAAACACATAAGACTTTGATTAATCGAAAAACAAACCTTTTGGTTTTGTGCAAGTTACGACTTGTTTGAGTTTGGTGGATTCCAAGCTTGTGAGCTTTGTATCGATTGAATATTCTCTTCAATCGTGGTCGAGCAGCTACCCTTTTATACCATACGAGCTTTCCCCAGGTGTGGAATTGTCCGTTGGTTTCGTTTTATCCCAAGTTCGTATTAAGAGCGCTTCGTTCTTGATTCGAGCTCAATCGATTCTTCGATTGAGTCGTTTGCTGCGTTACTTTGATAACATACACCCCCCAGGGGCGTATTACGCCGTTAACAGGGGCGCTCAAGATTGGCGGGGAACTAAACTGGTTTGTCAGCAAATCGAAGGCCTTGTCACATTCGGCTCCCCATTGGAGTCTTGAGGCTGACTTCGTCAGCATTTGGAAAAAAGGGGAACACTTGTCTGCAGACCGCGGGATGAACCTTCCTAATGCGGCCATTTTGCCATTGAACGCCTGAATCTCTTTGATTGTTTTCGGGGGCTTTAAGTTGCGAATGGCTTCGATTTGCTTTGGGTTGGCTTCTATTCCTCTCTTTGTGATCATGAATCCAAGGAAATTTCCTGCTTCGGCTCCGAAGACGCATTTGAGTGGATTGAGCCTCAAATTCTTCCGCCGTAGCGTCTCAAAGGTCTCCCGTAGGTCAGAAAGGTGGTCGCCGGCTTTTTTTCTCTTGACTAGAACGTCATCAACATGAGCCTCCACGTTCCTTACCATTTGGTCTTTGAAGACCGCGTCGACCATTAGTTGATAGGTTGCTCCCGCTTTCTTGAGTCCAAAGGGCATGACCACATAGCAGAAGTTACCCATAGGTGTCATGAAAGCGGTTGCCTCTTGGTCGCCCTCCGCCATTTTGATTTGATGGTATCCCTAGAACATGTCTAAGAAGCTGAGCGCTTCGTGGTTGGCGGTTCCATCAATCAATTGGTCAATGCGGGGCAGGGGGTACGCATCTTTGGGACACGCTGCATTGAGGCTGGTGAAGTCGATGCACATTCGCCAGGCACCCCCCGCCTTGCGTACAAAGACCGGGTTTGAGAGCCAAGTAGGATACTTTACCTCTCTGATGAACCCGGCTTTGAGTAGCCTCCGCACCTCCTCTTCGAGGGCTACCTGTTTTTCGACCGATAAATGCCTTCTTCGTTGTTGTATAGGCCGCACCTTGGCTTTGACAGAAAGGTGGTGTTCGGAGACTCTGCGAGGAACGCCGGGCATGTCCTCCGGGCCCCACGCGAAGAGGTCTTGGTACTCTCTGAGGAGTGCGAGCAGCTTTTGGGCTTCTTCTGCCCCAAGTGCGTCTGGTTGCTCTTCATTCAAGGCGACCGCTATGTCTCCCTCAACGGCTTCGGGTCGAGGGACGTCACCCCTTGCGTCGACGAGGTCTACTTCGAGGCGCTCGATGGTTTCTTGGTAGCATTCCTTTGCTTCCTTTGCTTTGCCTCGAACGCGTCCTGTCTGCCCTCCGCTAGGGAACTTCAGCATTTGGTGGCAGGTAGAGGCGACCGCCTTGAATGAAGCTAGGAAACCGCGTCCAAGAATGGCATTGTACGCCGAAGGACAGTCTGCTACGTGGAACTCTACCCGCTTGGTTTTAGTGATCCCGCCCTCGCCAATGGTGACTTTGAGGGTGATTGACCTGAGGACGCGAACCTTCATTTCCGAGAACCCCACCAGACTGGTGTTGGAGGGGTTGAGGTCTTGTACGCTTTTCTTTATGCCCCTGAGCGCTGAGTAGAAGAGAATGTCCGCGGAGCTCCTGTTGTCAACAAGTGCCCGAGTGACCTTGAATTTGTCGGTTCTGAAGGAGATGACTAAAGGGTCTTCTGAGTTCTCCTATTTAGCCAATTCCGATGGTAGGAAAGTGACGTCGGTGGGCACTCTGCGCTGGACGCTTAGGCAGTGGCTTAGGCGGTTTGCCTCAGATCTGGGACATTTTCTGCCCCCAGCTATCATAATGATCTCCATCCCGTCATCATCTCCACGCGGGGGCCGGTAGGCGGGAGATTGTCTCTGAGGCGAGATGGCCTTGTTCCTCGCGGGCGACCTTGACCTTTCTTTGCGAGCCCGCCTTGATTTGTCCATTTCGGGGCTGTGAGAATCCTCTCGCATCTCTTGGGAATGGTCACGATGAGGACGTCGTGTTTCAAGGCGGCTACGCAAGTCTCCCGGAGCTAAATATTTCAAGCTGGCTTTGAACTCCCTACACTCGGTGGTGTCATGAGTAGCCATTTGGTGCCAGTCGCACCATTTTTTACCTTCTTGCGGTTCCTGACCAGAGGATGCTTCTGGTTTTCTCCCGCTTCTTCGTCTATGTCTTCCTCTTTCCCGGTCGGTGGAATACACCTCTCTTTGGCCGTCGTGCTCCGTGTACCGGTTGCGATACGAATTCCGCTCGGGGGAGCGCCTACCGCGTCGAGCGTCTACACGCTCTTGGGGGTTGTTTCAGGAGCGTCCCTGATGACTTCTATCATCGGTAGCCAGTGCTTCCTCAAGCAAGATGGCACGTCGTACCAACTGGTCCAGGTCTGACCATGACGTCAGCATGGCCTCTTTTTTTATCAGGGTTCTTTTAAGCTCGATGCTGGTTGTGGATATCCTGAGATTGCCAGCGGCTACGACCGATGAGATGCCATCTATGTCACAAGCGATCGCATTCCACCGGTCGTAAAATTCTGCAAGCGACTCTTCTTTCTTTTGCCTACAATTTATGAGTGCCGAAAAGGTGAGTTTGCGACATCGCTGGGACGCGAACTTCGTGGAGAAAAGCATCGCAAATTGCTGGAAGTTCTCTATCACCCCTTCCGGGAGGGAGGTATACCACGTCCGACACTGACCGCCGAAGGTGACGGGGAACGCTCGGCACAAGTCAGAGTCCGAAGCTTTAATGAGTTGCATCTTCAGCATGAAGGCGCAAAGGTGGTCCGCGGGATCTGAAGTCCCGCTGTACGTAGGTAGTCCAAGGGAGGAGAAGTTTGGCGGTACTGGGGTCTTGAACAGCTCTTTGGATAGTGGGTTTTGAAGAACATTTGGACTCTTGTGTTTCCCGTAGGTCGACCATAAATGCTCTTCGAGAAAGCCAAGGTCCACATCTTCTGCCTCCGGTCCTCCGCCTTCTGTCCGAGCAGGGCTGTCGAGAATCAAGGCGGCCTTTTGCTTCTCCTCTCGCGTCCTCCCCCTCGGTCCCTCGGGAGGGTCTTCCTTCGTCTTCAGGATTTGGAGGATTTGCGACAGGCTGTCTTGCATGCTTGCGATTTGAAAGCCTTGACTCTTGACTACCTCCTCGAGCTCGGATTCATCTTCAACTCTCGGCGATAGACCGCAGATGGTGTTGTTTTCGGTCATTCCTTTGAGAGGAGTTTCAAAGTCGTCTCCCATCCTATTCTGGCGACGAAGTCGTGAGTCCCCACGGTGGGCGCCAAAATGTTTATGTCTGGTTCGTACCAAGCGATTTTGTGAGGCTTCACTGGCTTCGTGCGGTCCTTCGTAGGTGAGAGGCGGTCCTCGAAGTCCTGCAAGAAAGGTCCACAGGGGTTCCCTGGGACCTCCTCTGATGCTAAAGTTAGAGAGAGAAGTGAATGTGGAGTAAATAAGAGAGAGAATGTAGTTGATAGGAGTTACCATAAATGTGACCCATGAGTTGGTATTTATAGTCTATATCTTCTTTTTAAAGGGAAAAATGAAATGAATGCATTGTTTATCCAACTTCATACACTCGATTAGTTGTTAATAAAATAGTCTATATCTTCTTTTTCCCCTTCATTACTTTGTTTCCTAAGCCGACTTTCGAGATCTCCTATAGATGTACCAAATTGACAAATTCTATATCATTAGTCATCTAACTAACCTCCTATCCTTTTTATTTAGCCCCAAGCCCGTGATTTGATTATCTAACAAACTCGTGGTGTATCTTTTTCGTCTTTGATCTCCATATTTCTGGCGGCAGTGCATGAATTCCTTTCTCCCACGAAGAAGCGGGTTATCGTCTTCGAGTCAAAGCTGTTGATTTGGCAATAACTTGTTTCAATTTCTGTGTTACTAAATCTATCCCTCTACTATTGTTCACATCAAACATGTCCGCATACTATATAGTATATACCTTTTAACAAATTGAATTTACCCCCATTTTGTGGCTTATCTTCTCCATCTGCAACACCCAATAATTAATAGACATAATCCCATCATCCATCTGTTTCGCTTTCTCTTCCTTCGACCCAACAATAAATAAACGCAAAAACTTGTCTGTCACGAAAGAACCTTGAAGAGCGACTTTTGAATTTCAACCACTCTCTGAAAGTCCACAATTATTGATCGATTGTACTCAATCATAAAAATTTGAACCCAAAATTTTTAGAATATATGAATTTCAAATTATTAAAGGTTTTCAACACGGTTTAGCCCGTTGGTCCGATGGATTAAGTGGGTTGAGGGTTAAAGGTCCAATCGTTTTAGTCCTCTTTTGCCCGGATATTTGAAAAAGTCATTATATGGTTCATATATTTATAAATTATATAAAATCTCATCTAAATATGGATAATATTCTTCCTCGCCTGGACTATCTACATTTGTTTCTGTACTTGCTACTTTCTGCTATCCTCCTTCGAGCTCCTAAAACGCACTCCAACAACATGTATTCATCACGTGAAGAAGGTCACACTCCTATGACGACGGTGTGTCTGCCATATGTGGAATTAATGAGAAACGGCCAAGTGGGAATTGAGTTTGGGGGTGTTTGCGAGGGAAGACAATATGTGATGGAAGGCGAGTTCTGCTAGTAGTCTCTTTGTCTACAGAATTCATTTAACGAATTTAGCTTACCAATTTGCGGAGCGAGAGCTAGAATGAGAGCATAAGAGCGTATATTATTCGAGAATTATAATTTGAGTGTGGCGAAAGAGTGTGAATATTATATTAATTTCATTAATATATCATTTAACTTACTAACATGTTTTGGTCAAAATATTACGACAATCCAGCTAAAATATAAAATTATTTTAGTAGAATGATAGCTTTAAATAATTTGATTAGGCCTGAAAAAGGAACAGACTTCAAAAGTTGAATAGAAACCCACCAAGTTTACGATACTTTTTTATTGAAGTTTTAGTTTTATTTTATTTAAAAGGAAAAGAGAAATGAATGCATCGTTTATCCACCCCATGAACTCAATTCGTTGTTAATAAAAGAGTCTATATCTTCTTCTTCCCCTTCGGTTCTTTGTTTCCTAAGCCGACGCTAGAGATCTCCTGTAGATGTACTAAATTGGCAAATTCTATATCACCAGCCATCTAACTAACCTCCTATGCTATTATTTATCCCAAACTCGTGATTCGATGAAATATTTGTCAGTCCCCATTCAAGGACTCGTGGTGAATCTTCGGAAGTAGGAATATTTTGTTACCTCTCATCTAAATCTTCAACAACTTTCTAGATCTCATGCCGCATGTATCCTTTTCATCTTTGCTCTCCAGATCTCTGACACCAGCACACATATTCTTTTCTCCCACAAAGAAGCAGGTCTTCGTATTCGAGCCAAAGCTGTTGATTTGGCTATAACTTGTTTCATTTTACTTTGTTTATAAAGAGAAAAATCTCTCAAATAAGTGATATATGAAATAACATTTGTGAAGTTTGATTTTCGATGCTCTGATTTTTAGTTTGAGCTACAATTTCTTGGTTTTGGAAGTTGGTAGTTTCTGTAAAAGAATCCTGAAGCAAAAATATCATTCCTACATTCGCTCTTGTTGTAGGAAATTTGGAATGAGACAACAATTTTCTCATTTCAGCATTACACATTGTGTAGAGTGTAGATAAAGACTTGTACTTTCACTACAAATTCATTAGCACATTTAAAAAAGGTGAAATGAGCCAACTTATTAAACTCGTAGTGATCGTTGGATCCAATCATGTCAGAATAGGAAGAGATTTAAAATTTGACAGTTAGCTGAACTAAAATGTTTGAAGAATCAATCCCATATAGTTTACACAAAGATATGAATACGATTGTTTCATAGTAGGTCTAAAACTTAATACTAATTTAAGAATTATACATCACTTCTACATATTCAATACTTCAATTCGATATGGAATATTCGAACCAATGATATTTGAGCCGCGATTTAAAATGTATCCTCGATTTATTAGATATATATGAATTTAGTTAAGTATTAAACAATAATTAAAATGAAGAATTTGACCTCTGTTAGTCACATAAAGTTTCTACTCAAATGCATATTTCTCTAATAATTTTTGCTTCTTATTTGTATGAGATGATGTCGAGTGGCTCTATAATTGTGCAGCTGGAGAAAAATGAAATTTACTATTGCGGGACTATGATGGATTTTGAGATGGTTGGGTCTTTATAGGCTCTCGAATCTAAAGCAAGAAGAAGAAAGATTGAGATAGTCGAACATGGTTTGTGATTAGGGGTGGTATTCGGTTTTCCAGTTATCAGTTTAATCGGTTACTGAATATACCGATAACCGATGGTATCGGTATACAGTGGTGGAATTTGGGTTCTCGGTATACCGATTACTATCCGGTAAATAACCGCAGGTAATCCGGTATACCGAATACCGAAACCTACACCATTCACTTTCCCTAACGCCGGCAATTAACATTTCCTTTTCTTATCCTTTCTTCTTCCCCAACATACTTCAAACCCTTCCTATTATTTTCCTTTCTTCTTCCCCAACAGAGTACATACCATCTCTTTCTATTCTTCACCAATTTCATGCGATTAATTATTGAGACCATCTTCTCTCCTAAGATCCCCAACTGACCATCTATCTTTCTCTCCTACGTCCTCTTCCCTAAGCCACAACACAGATCAAGGATCCCCCGTTGTTGACTTGGTCGGCGATCCGCCGCAATCCCCTCAGATCAGGGCCTCACCGCCGTCACCTCGATCGGCGTCGCCGCTCAATTCCTCTGCCTCTCCGAAGCCTTCCTCTGCAGCTGAGCCTCCCCGGCAGTGGTAGATCTAGCCATTAGAGCCGTATATGGAAGGTCAGTGGTCTCGAATGTGAAGAAGAATCCCCGTATCTGGAGCTTCACCGCCACCGCAACCCCTCCGCAAATGACTGAATCCACAATCGATGACTGCCACTGCATGCACGACCCCAAATTTGTTGCTCTGCCTCGGACATTCCCAGTTGTGGAAGAACGAAGACGAAGAGAAGTGAAGCCTTACCCGGCTTTCGGATAACCGTTACCAGTAAGTCGATAAGCCGGTTAACCGGCAGCTCTTCGGTACCAGTTGTCGGCAGAAACTTTGGGCATCTTGGTGTATCGATAACCGGTAAGTCGCTAACCGGTTATACTGATACCGATCGATTACCAGCCCTATTTGTGATGTTTCATGTTGTGGGGTTTTGTGATAAGTAAAAGGATGATATGACAGCGTAGTTATGTATACAAATTGTTGAAAACAACATCATTTTGAAGTGGCCGGTGCTCAAATCAGTTGGTTCAATCGGTCAGATTTTCCGATTTGATTGGGTTTTTATGAGTTTGACCGAGCCCTAGTAGACAACCAACTGTGCCTTCGGCACCCGCCGAGAATCGAGATACTCAGATTTAGGTAGAATTGGTTGGACCAGCGGAGTCAAACTCGAATTGACTATCATGGTTATGACTCTTGTTTGTGTTTGAAGATACATTAGTTGAAATCACAGTACTTGTGTATTTTCTATGCAAAATAAAAATAAATAACGGCGAAGACAAAAACTTTTGTAGGAAATTTGAAATTGGACGAAAATTTTATCATGCCAGTAGTATATATTGTGTAGAGTGTATATGTAGACATTTCCTTGCTCTATAAGTTTATTTTAATAAATTAAAAAACATGAAATAAACCAACCTATTAAACTCAACCTCGTCTAATGATTATCAGAGTCAATCATGTCTGTCGGATTAGGAAGATCGATATTGAAATTCGATATGTAATATTGAACCAGTGATATTTGTTCTTTGATTTTAAAGTTATCCTCTATTTATATGATAAATAGAAATGTAAATTAAGTATCAAAATATAATTAAAATAATTAAATATAAAAATCAAAGTATCAAAACATCAATAAGTACCGAGCTAAGATTTAGTGACCATAGCTAACAATTGAAAATTTATGTGATTTTTTAATTTTAGCTTCATGTATGTTTTTTATTTAAAATGATACAACTAATCTTTGTAGTTTGATTGGTTAAGATTATTGTCATTGTTAAATTTGACCAAGGTTTGAATCCTAGTATGTGTTCTTTTTAAGGAATAAATGAGAAACAATTAGATCATTGTCAAGACAAATGCTCTTCCTAATTTCACTATCGTTGCAGAAAAATTTGAACGGAGGTGGAAGTTAAAATATCCTACTATATTTGTAGATGTAGATTGTAGATATATTGTAAAATTATTTAGTGGTACCTACAAAGTAAATTTCATTTTTAGCCATTGAATTATTAAGTTACTGTCTTATGTGTCTTGTAATTATTATATTAGTGTTTATAATGTACTGGTTCTCTAACGCTTTTTTAACGATCCAATACCGATTGGACCATGTTAGAGAGTGGTATAAGATCCAACATAACCTTCTCCCAATAACTCGAGTTATTGGGACCAACTAGTTTATGACATGATATCGGAGCAGGTTTGGCCAAGTCCCATGAGTTGGCTTTGATTTGTTATCGAGTCATGCGGTTCGGTTTTGAGTATTGAGATACCGCCCGCCTTTTCGTCTAAAAATACCTATAAGACAATGTCAAAAAAACTCAGTTTGCCACATCAGCCACTGCTGGCTATACCTTACATTTCGGAGGGGCTAATATGTCCATTCCCTTCTCCTCTATTCACATGTTCCACTATCAATTTTTTTTTCTTTTCTTTCCCGGATTTGTCTAACTAACCTACTAATTTTTAGCTCTTTTTTCTTTTCTTTTTCAGTCCCACTACTCACTAAAACACAAGTCATCATATTTTTTTTATCCATCAATGAGTTTTGAAGCAAACTTTTTAGTATTTCTCCTTTTTTCCAAATACAAGTTATCTCCTTTTTTCCAAATACAAGTTATTTTACTTTTCCATGGTTGGGCTTAACTTTAGTCCAAGTCATTATTTTGTTTAAATTAATAATTAATAGCTATATATCATATACCTGCTACAAGATCAACAATAAAAAATGGCTAAAAATATCAGACACATAACCTATATGAGACCGTTTGAATCATAAAATCATAAAATACTCGTTATAGAATCATAAAATACTCGGTATAGAAACATTAATAAAGCGTTCGGTTCAAGTATATATAAATCAAAGACTTCATAAATTTGGAATTTAGATAATGATTTTATAAACATATATTCGTGTATTATGATGTATGTTAAGATCAACCCTTAATGGATGCTCAGTGTAAAAATTGAGTGTTGGTAGTGTAGAGTTAATTATTGAAGATACACACCATCATTTTGAGTAAGAATAATGTCATGCATGTTGACTTAGAAACGCCCCGTGTAGTTTAATATGGGATTTTTTTTCTTACTTTAAGATGGAATTTAATTTTCTTACTTTGAAATTAAAATTTTATACTTAATTTTGACTTTTCATATTTTCACTAAATTGTTGAATTGTAAAGAATATTATTATATGAATATAAATTATTTTTCAAAGAAAATATCAAATTACAATAATGAAAACCATCCGGCCAATCGGACGGGCCACAAACTAGTTTGCCATTAATAGCGGGGCTAACTGCCTAGGCTCCCTTCATCCCCTACACTTCATCGGGTGATCTACCACAAACTTGGGCCTAACCTTCCGCTACGGCTCACTACTTAAGGTTGGGAAACCGAGCCCCTGTTTTTTCTGCTCCCTAGTAGCAATAAGCCACGGAATGAGTCTTAAGCTTAAGCACAAAAGACTAAGGGCTTGGGTTGGGTTATAAATCGTGCAGCTTCGTTATTTCCCGTTTGTACCAAAAAAAATGTCTGGGCCTAGAGCCCACTCCGTCTCAAGAGTCAAGCCTCAATCAAAAGTCAAACCTATCGGAAAATTATCATTACTGAACCCAGTTCGAATCAGGAGCTTGATCTAGGAGATGGTCACGGGTGGTGTGTTGAAATCATTTAGCTTGGGGAGGGAACAGAAATCAGATCTGAGAAGCAGACGATCTCAGGAGAATCAAAAGAGCGATAGAGAGAGAGAGAGTTGCCAACCTGAGGACAAGATAGATGAAGGGTGGAGTGTGATCGCCGGTGAAGATCGTGATGGGTGGCACTACCGTGACCATCTCCTAGATTAAGCTACTGATTCGAACTATATATATATACTAGCTTTTACTCGGTATTTGACTGAATAAGTTTTGTTTTATATAGATCACTTTTTTCATGTTTTAAAATAATTTGCGATTTTCTAAAATAGCTAATTCATTATTTTAAAGTAATCTTTATGGTATTTGTTGATTATAACATTAGTGATAATTAGTTAATATGTATTTTTTTATAAAGTCGTCCTAGTTTACTGTATTGTATTTTTCCCCTATATCTTAGAAGAAATTTGTGGAATTTTTATTATCGGATATAAATTTAGAGTTGGAAGGAAATATATGTCATCTAGAATTGGTAGAAATTGTAAGTATATAAAAAATCAAGATAATAAAGAAAGATTATGCCTCAAAATGTCAAATATGGAAGAATACGAAAAAAATAATGCTTATTGTATAAATTATTATGCCTTAGTGTATAGGCTTGTTTGAATAATAAGTGGGGGTTGTTAAGTGTTAGATACTAATGCACGTACCAAAGTTAAGAGAACCCAAACATTATAAAAGTTTAAATTCTACTCTACCAATATACTCTTTGACTTTCCATGTGGAGTTAATAGCATAAATTGTCACTCTATTATCTATTTTTCTCAAATCTATCCCACTATTATTTTTCAAATCATACTTGTCCTTGTAATATATAGTATATAAGCATTATCAAACTAAATTTAGCCCCTTTTATGGTTTATCTTCTCCATCTGCAACTCCCAATAATTAATAGCTACAGTCACATTCTCCATCTATTCCGCTTTCTCTTCCTTCGACCCAACAATAATTAACCGCAAAAACTTATTTGTCACGAAAGAAACTTGAAGACCGACTTTTGAATTACAACCTCTCTGAAAATCCACAATTATTGATCGATTTGACTCAATCATAAAAATTGAAACACCAAATTTTTAGAATATATGGATTTTAAAGATCAAAGGTTGTCAGCCATGTTTAGCCCATTGGTCTGGTAGATTAAGTGGGTTGAGGGTTAATGGTTCATTCATTTTAGTCCGCTTTTGCCCGGATATATGAAGAAATCATTATATTTTTCATATATTTATAAATTATATAAAATCTCATCTATATAAGGATAATATTCTTCCTCGCCCGAACTATCTACATTTGTTTCTCTATCTGCTACTTTCCGCTATCCTCCTTCGAGCTCCTAAAAAGCACTGCAACAACATGTATTCATCACGCGACGAAGGTCGCACTCCTATGACGCCGGTTTGTGTCAGATGTGAAACTAATGAGGAATGGCCAAGTGAGAATTGAGCGTGGGGTGCTTGCGAGGGAAGGCGATATTTGATGGAAGACAAATTTTGATAGTAGTCTCTTTGTCTACAGAATTGACTCGACGAATTTAGCTTACCAATTAGTAGAGCAGGAGCTAGAACGGGAGCGTAAAAGCGTATATTCTTTTAGAATTATAATTTGAGTACGCTGAAAGAGCGTGCATATTACAACAATGCAGCGGAAAAATAAAATTAAAATAATTTGAGTAGGATAATAGTTTTAAATAATCTGATTAAGCCCGAAAAGGGAACAAACTTCAAAAGTTGAATAGAAACACACCAAAGTTTACGATACTATTTTTTGTTTTTTATTGAATTTTTTAGTTTTTTTAAGGAAAAGATAAATGAATGCATCGTTTATCCACCCGCATGCACTCAATTCATATACCCACCCACCCCTCCCCATGCATCGTTTCTTCCCCTTCGATTCTTTGTTTCCTAAGCCGACGCTAGAGATCTTCTATAGATGTACCAAATTGGCAAATTCTATATCATCAGTCATCTAACTAACCTATTATCCTTTTATTTGGCCACAAGCCCGTGATTTGATGATCTATTTTACAGTCCCCATTTAAGAACTTGTTGTGTACCATTTTCGTCTTTGCTCTCCAGATCTTTGATAGAACCGCATGTATTACTTTCTCCCACGAAGAAGCGAGCCATCATCTTCGAGCCAAAGCTGTTGATTTGGCTATAACTTGTTTCATCTTACTTTGTTTATAGAAAGAAAAATCTCTCAAATAAGTGATATATGAAATAAAATTTGAGAACTTTGATTTTCAATGCTCTTATTTTTTAGTTTGAGCTACAATTTCTGAGTTTTGGAAGTTTGTAGTTTCTGAAAAATAATTGTGAAGCAAAAATAGCATTTCTACTTTCACTCTCGTTGTAGGAAATTTGAAACGAGACAATAATTTTCTCATTTTAGTATTATATATTGTGTAGAGTGTATATAAAGACATGTCTTTTCCCTACAAATTCATTAGCACATTTAAAAAAGGTGAAATGAACCAAATTATTAAACTCTTAATGATTGTTGGATCCAATCATGTCAGAATAGGAAGAAGTTTAAAATTTGACGGTTAGGCGAACTAAAATGTTCAAAGAATTAGTCCCTTATAGTTTACACGAATATATGAATACGATTGTGTCATAGTAGATCTAATTTAAGAATAATACATCACTTTTACATATTCAATACTGCAATTCGATATGGAATATTCAAACCAGTGATATTTGGGCCGTGATTTTAAAATTATCCTCTATTTATAATATATATAGGAATTTGGCCTCTGTTAGTCACACAAAGTTTTAACTCAAATGCATGTTTCTCTTATAATTTTTGCTTCTTATTTGTATGAGATGAGGTCGACCGGCTCTATGACTGTGCACCTGGAGAAAAATGGAATTTACTATTGCGGGATTATGATGGCTTTTGAGATGGTTTGGTGTTGTATTGTAGGCTTTCGAATCTAAAGCAAAGAAGAAGAGACGATGGGATACTCAAACCTGGTCTGTGATGCTTCATGTTGTGGGGTTCTGTGATAAGTAAAAGGATGATATGGCAGCATAGCTACATATATGAATTGCTGAAAACAACATCATTTTGAAGTGGCCCGGTGCTCAAATCAGTTGGTTAACTCGGTCGGATTTTCCGTTGAGATAGATAAACTCGACTTTGATCGAGCCCGAGTAGACAACCAACTGGGCCTTCAGCACCCGCTGAGATAGTAAGGTTTAGGTAGAATTGGTTTGACCAGTAGAGTCATACTTGAATTGACAATCATGGTCATGACTCTTGTTGTCTGTGTTTGAAGATACATTAGTTCAAATCCCAATACTTTTCTATTTTCTATACAAATAAAGATAAATAATGGCGAAGACAAAAATGTCATTCATACTTTTGCTCTCGTTCTAGGAAATTTGAAATGGGACGACAATTTTATCATGCTAGTAGTATATATTGTGTAGAGTGTATATGTATACATGTCCTTGCTCTACAATTCATTTTAATACATAAAAAAAAGGAAATAAACCAACTTATTAAACTCAACCTCGTTTAATGATTGTTGAATCCAATCATGTCTCTCAGATTAGGAAGATGTTTAGAAGTTAACGTTTAGCCTAGCTAAAACGTCCAAAGAACTCATCCTCATATTGTTTGCAGAAAGATATGGATATGATTGTCTCACGGTAGTTCTATAAAGTAATACTAATGTAAGAGTTCAACATCGCGTACACAAATTCGATATTTAATATAGAACCAATGATAAATAGAACTTTAGTGACCTTATAAGATAGATAGAAAATTATAAGATAAATAGAAATTTAAATTAAGTATCAAAGTATTATTAAAAGAATAAAATATGAAAATCAAAGTATAAAAACACCAATAAGTACCGAGCAAAGATTTAGTGACCTTAGCTAACCTTTGAAAAGTTTTGTTATTTTTTAATGTTAGCTTCATGTATGTTTTTTTTTTTAAAATGGTACAACTAATATATGTAGCTTGATTGGTTAAGATTCTTGTCATTATTGAAAATGACCACGGTTCAAATCCTAGTATGTGTTTCTTTTTTAAGGAATAAATGAGAAACAAATAGATCATTGTGAAGACAAAAATACCCTTCCTACTTTCACTCTCGTTGCGGGAAAATTTGAATGGGGTGCAGAAAAAATATTCAGCTATCTATATATTGTAGATAAACCGGGGGCGAGTCCATTGGAATGCCTGCGACTACGAGCACGGTGGTCACATTTTTGGGGTTAATCCTTTCCACCCCGACACACCTCCAATTTGTGTCGACTGTCCTGAGTTTCGATGGGGTTCCATTTGAAATTGTACTCTCACGAGGTGTTTTGCATGTGATTATATTCGAACCAAAGACCTTCTTAACTGTTTGGAGACAGGAGGAAGACGATGAGCACCACCATGCATTGTGGAGTAAACAATATGAAGTATGGTTCAAAGAGGCATCAATATGTAAGCGGAATAATTCGAATTAACTCGATTTAATTGTCTCGTTTATAAAATGAGACAATTAATCAATTGTCTTATTTATAGATTGATTCATCCAAACGATCCCTAGCCTAACTTATTCTGTTCACTCATGTATTGAGTTACAATTTTTTACCAAGGTTTAACAATTTGGGTTCTGAATTGTGCACTTGCAGGCTACGTTTGGGCCTAGAGCCCACTCAGTATCACTCCTCGAGCAAAAGTCGAACTCATTAGTGTAACCTGATAATTATAAAAACATATTGATTTTGTGTTCTTAATGTGATTATTGTGATATGTTTGAGACATATAATACTTGTTTTAAGGTCAATTGATTATGGAATGGCTGAAAAATCATTACCATCCTGTGTTAGAGTTTTTGATGAGTTTCAGAACAGTACAGGCAGATTGCTTTAGCACAAACAAACAATCATGAGCATGTTTGGGCTCGAATCACCAGTGGAAGAACAATTGGGCCGCTGGCCCAAATTAAAGTACAAGGAATGCAGGAGCACTAGCGGAACCGGGCCGGGCCTTTATGCTTGCTAATTGGAAAACGAAATTGAGAAGGTGGAGGCCTGGATGGGGCAAGACTATTGTTGAATTTTTTGGACCAAGTTGGTTGTCCATATCTGCAGAGGAAAGGTGGAATTTGAGAAGGGGGCGGAAGTGAATTTGACAGGGGGATTTTCTTGGCCCATCTCTTTTGTCTTCTTTTGGGAGAAAACGGCCGGACCGGGAGAAGGGGAATGGATCAGGTCAGTAACCTTATAGTGAGTAACCATGAGTAACCCGTCCACATCAGCATGACATCAACATCCTCTCTCTCATGGAAAGCCTTTAATTTTTCCCTCTTTAATCTTTGACGGACGATTTCTCGCTCATTTTAAGTCGAAATTTAATTTTTTTTGCACAGTTAGATCAGATTAATTGTGCTCTTCAAAATGATATCCACTTTAATATATTTTTCGAACAAAAAAAATTGAGCCATTTTTTACTAGCCTATACCATATGGTATTGACTGGTATTGAAATAAAAGCATACCTATGTTTTGAAAAACGTACCATGGTGGTATGAACAAACCAATACTGTAGGATGGTTGAATACATGATAGTAGAAGTATATTAATTGTAATTTACGACTTTTAACATTGTATACCACACAATACCACCCCGTACCAGGGTGGTATTGTATGGTATTGTGTGGTATTTTTTGGTCCTGTAATTTGTTCACCCAGAAATTTGTATATCCAATAGATCATGATGAACTCGTCCCTTCTGTGCAAACGTTTTCAAAAACGAATTAAAAACAAAGAAGATACCATACAATACCACTCCGTACCAGGGTGGTATTGTATGGTATTGTGTGGTATTTTTTGGTCCTGTAATTTGTTCAACCAGAAATTTGTAGATCCAGTAGATCATGATGAACTCATCCCTGCTATGCAAACGTTTTCAAAAACGAATTAAAAACGAAGAAGATACCATATGGTATGCAGTTGGTACCGAGAGGCCAGAATTTTTTTTTCCTAAAAAAATATTGAAAATTGATCTCATTTTGTAGAGCACGGTGAACTCGTTCCATCTGTGCAAAAAAAAAAAAATCGAGTTAAAACGAAAAAGATATGAGTCAATTAAGAAAGCTAGTAAAAATAAAAATAGTCTTTAATTCTCCATCCTTAGATCTTTCTAAATGAAGGGTCCAGATTTGGTTATTGATGGGTGCATAACCCATGGTTATGCACCCTATCTTGAGCCGGGAGAAGGCTTTGAAGCGTAGAAGGAATTGGGAAATAAAGCATGGTCCATGAAACCGTACCGTATCGGTGGTTCAACCACGAAATACCAGTATCGGAGGCTAAACCGGTAGGCGGTATTTAACGGTACAACGGTAAACGGTTGAACTACGATAAAACCACGGTTTTACCATAAAATACCCTACCGATGACTTTTCCGGTACGATCTCCGGTACGGTTTCATGGACCATGAAATAAAGGAATAGACTTGGACCGGGAACGGAACTTCTCTTGGAAAAACCGAAAAAGAACAGCAGGCAGCAAAGCGCGGATAACAGAAGCAGCGGGCCTACTAGCGAGCAAAGCACGAGCAGCTAGCGGCGATTGGCGCGGATCAGTAGCAACCCCGATTGGAAAGAAAATAAAATTTTGTGCTTCTATTCGTATAAGTATTTTCTCTTCTTTTCGTTACTAGCATCATGATGAACAAGAACATGATTGTGTGTTTTAATTTTATCTAGACTTGATGAAACCCTTATAAGTGAACATATTTCATGTGACATAGTAATTATCAAAGCGACAGTGGATTAAATAAGGTGTTATGCAGTCTTGATTGGGATGTCGGTCTTAAGGCTAAATAATTAATTCATTCAGCTACGACAGTAGGATTTGACTTAATTGTTTAGTACGTAGTAATTCCCGACAAGGATAGCTAGCACAGTAGTGATATCCTGGCTGTAGAGATATGGTTCAAACTGATTGGAATATGTGAATTAATTTGGATATGATAGGTAGTGACTCCCGGTGTTTCTCCCGGAGCTTTTGCCATTGAATTTTTCCCGACAATTTGAATTTGCTTGTTTTCTTTAATTGTTTTGCTATTAGATAATAGTTTCATCACTCAAACTATTTTCACTTATAGTTTGCTCATTAAATTGATAGAACTTAAGGTTGTACCAGTCCCTAAGAGACGATACCCAATACTCCCGATTCATCATCAATGAGTCACGCTATTATTGTACTTGTGATATTTAAGATTTACAGATCCTCTAGCTTTATCTCTAAAATGTTTTTTACTGATTTCTAAAAAGGATAAATGTAAATAGAACATTTTGTAGGTTAAAACTAAATCGAACAGGAGAAAGAAACCCTTGGTCGACTAGAAGTAGGTCCAATGAGTAGGAGGGCTTGCTTTATAACGATATAAGCAACTATGTCGTGCCTATGAAGTACGACGTGGCAAAGAACGTAACGCCTAAACCTCTTTAGTGAACCATCCGAATCTTCACCGAGCAAATACACATAGAATGACAGTTACTTGATGTTCAACTTTTTTTTTTGTAAATACAATTTAATATCCAAACCTTTCATTTTAAACAATATAATAGCCAAACCTTTTCGAAAACAATCTAATATCCAAATCGTCAACTTTTCGTTCGTTTAACCGTTAGTTGACACTTAAAAAAGCTTTGTTTAGGGGAAATTGTCACAATACAACTTTGTTTCTTGTTTTGGCATTGCAGATGACTGAATATTTAGATATTTTATACCATCATGGTGGAGTAATGGACTTCTCGGGTTTGGAACTACGATATGTTGGTGGTTTTTCGGAGAATATATCGATGGATATTGATGAAGTGTCGTACTTCGAACTTTTTTGAAGTGTCAACTAACGGTCAAACAGATAGAAAGTTGACGATTTGGATATTAAATTGTTTTCGAAAAGGTTTGGCTATTATATTGTTTAAAATGAAATGTTTGGATATTAAATTGTATTTACCTTTTTTTTTTAATTTAACCATGTCAATACAATTTATCTCCTCCCAACCAGTATAGTTACGTTGGAATGACTTGCGCTGCTAAACCCTAATTCCAGAAAAAGTAATTCATTTTTTCATTGGTAACGATGATGCAATAGACAGAGTGACAGACAAACCTTTTAAGGGGCTGAGATCAGGTGACTAAGGGATTCCCTTAATCACATGGCTAGGTGAATCTCAACCACTCAACCTCATTAAAATCTAAGGGCTCCTATTAATCCAATTTAATGAAGGGCACTGTAGTAATTGCATGTTTATTTTTTACTTTTAATTATAAAATGAATAAAAAAAAGCCAGCTGGTCCCTTGCGCCGCCTCCTGTCTCCGTCCAATTTTCGGCCTCGTCCCTTGCGCCGTCTCCGTCCAATTTCCGGACAAGAAATTCCTGGGCAGGAGAATTCTTCTCCCCTCATCCGCTATTATTCCAAGGGAATTCCTTCAGAGAGAGAGAGAGGGAGGGAGGGAGAGAGAGAGAGAGAGATTTGTGATCACTACAACAAAAACTAGCTTTTGCAACCAAAATTTTTACAACCAAACTACAATTGGTTGTGAAAAGGGTAGTATTTACAACCAATTATATTTTGGTAGCTAAAATATTAAAAATTTGGTTGTCTATTAAAGTCAAAGTATTGATAACCAAATAAAACTTGAAGAGACCAAATAATTTGGTAGCAAAATGATTTTTACCTTTTCCAACCAAAAAATTTTGGTAGCAAAATTATTTTTAGTTTTTCCAACCAAATAATTTGGTAGCATATTGATTTTTACTTTCTCCAACCAAATATTATTGGTTATGAATTTAAGCAAGAGATTTGAAAATCTTAGATAACTAAAAATTTTGGTTGCAAATCCAATGAAAAAATTCAGCAACTAAATTATTTGGTTGCAATTTATCAAAGTGTTCTATAAAAATGTAGGTACTATATCTGATATTATTAAAACTTAGAGGCTGTAATAGTAATTACGAAAAACAATTTTTGTCGTTCATTAGCTGCCATTCAAGTGGTCTGGTAAGAGACTAGGTTTTCGACTCGTCGATTTGATTCCATCCGAGTTCTCCTCCTGCTCTTCTTCTTCCGTCTCCTCATGTCGATTCCATTAGATTTCTCCTCCTCCTCTTCTCGATTTCGGTTCTGACTCCAGCTTCTCCTCTTCTCTCGTCTCGTCTTTATCGGATTCCCTATTTGCTTCTTCGAGGTCCGGCTACTCCAGTCTGCAGAGGAATCACGATTTTGAAAGCAAGTAAAGAGCACGAGGTCGTCGCTGGCGTCATCGAGAGAACTTCTCCTCCTCCTCTTCTTCTCAATTCCGATTTCGACTCCAACTTCTCCTGTCCTCTTCCATCGCGCCTCATCATCATCTTCATCTCTCATCGATCCATCACTTACATGTCCTGTCCCGGAGACGGAGGTCCAGGCGCAGTCATCTTGATCCCCCTCGACAGGATTGGCACTCTCGTCACCGGCTTTGTTGAGCAAGGTATGGAGGCGATGTAGCAGGAGTTCGTCCCTGGCGTCGTTTAGAGAACACGGAAGGCGGATACACTGGCCTGGAGCACGAGCGCCGCTCCAATCCCTAGCGATGGCGCCCAATCCCTCACCAGCGCCGCTGCAATTTTGACCGCGAGTACTGCAGCCGCAGGAACTGTGATACCTTCTCCTTCGTCTCTTCGATCTCTCTCTCCTTACTGAGCTAGGATTCTGGAATTTCTTGTGACAGGGGAACTGATCGCGAATAATCCCAGGGGGCAGAAGATGAGTCGAAGCAGGCAGTTGCGTCGGTCCGTCCAGTTAGCGTGGCGTTTCAAGTGATCAACAGTTTCCCGTTTCTACAAGGATGGGGTTTTCACCAGTGACTCCTATGGCAATACTTCCATGGTGTGCTTCCTTTTACTCAATTTCGGGAAACAAATTCCTCGACGAGATATGTGTTTGTATTATGTACGACCTCCTTCTGTGGTTGTTTATCGAGGATGTGAACCATGCGGTTCTGGCCATGGGGTATGGAGTTGAAGACGGCGTACCATACTGGCTCATCAAGAACTCCTGGGGAGGAGATTGGGGGGAGAGTGGTTACTTCAAGATGGAAATGGGGAAGAACATGTGTGGTAAGTTAACTTCCTTACTGCACCTACTACCACGGCTGCACTGTTATTCCATTCAATGTGGTGCTCTTCTTCCAATGGACTCATTTTGGTTTTGACATTGTCTTTGACTGCAGGTGTTGCCACATGCGCTTCATATCCAATTGTTGGGTAAGTCTGCGCAGAAACACTGCTTGCTTTGCTGCCGCGAGCGTAAGGGTGGGATCACCAGCTGCATTGCAGCAGTAGATTAATGTCAGAAGGAGAGGCATAGTTACACAGAAGACTGTGGATGGCCTTTCGATGAAGGATTGAAGAGGTGGAAGGGCTGCCTCCTTCAATATCATTCCAAGCAGCACTGGAGCTGCTAAGGTACTATGCGTGGGCAATGAATGGTTTAGATTGATTAGTCCAGTTTAGCATCAACCTTCTAAGGTTATGATGGATTCTTGCCCTGGTTATCTTTCATGATTATTTAGGCTGTCAGCAAAGTGTTGCCTGCCTTGAACGGTAAGTTGACCGGAATGGCATTCAGGGTTCCCACTGTTGATGTCTCGGTAGTTGACCTCACTGTCAGACTCAAGAAGAAGGCCACTTATGATGAAATCAAGAATGCAATGAAGTATGTTTTTCATATACCAGCATGACCTTATGGCTCCTGGCACGAGGTCTTGAAATCTAATGTGCCATTATTGTTCTTGCAGGGAAGCATCTGAGGGTTGCATGAAGGGGATTCTTGGTTATATTGAAGACGACGTTGAAATTGCAGGAATAGGGGAAGCAAAGATGGACTGGACACAAAGGTAAAAGTGACCATTGCTCGCTGGCCTCTAGGTCCTCACCTTATTCTTTGAAATAGTAGGTTGATTCTTAATGCTAATTTTGTGTAGTTGTGATTTTGGTTAATAAACTGTTGGTGACACCTTGGTGGATAAAGACGATCAGGGCATCTTGCTGCAGATCTTCACCAAACTTGTTGGTGACAGGTAATTTGCTGTAAAAAAAGGCTGATAGAAATCTGTTGCCATCTTTGGTATTCCATTATTAGGTTTCCCTGATACTGGAGTGAAAGTGGTTTCTTACATAAACTTGAGTGAAATGAAATGGTTAGTCTCTCACCCATTGTTTTTAGTTAAAAGCTTCATCGTGTTGCTTGGTATGCTTCAAGGGTTCAGTAGTTCATATGTTTTGCTTCTTTGATCATATAACTCTGTGCACAGCCATCTTTGCTACTAGTGGTTGCCTGGAGTATGAGATCTGTAGTATCTTCTACTCGTAGTTTAAACATGGACCAAGAGGCTATGACCTGTATTTTTGTATTTGACAGAGTGAGTTGTCGGAATTTGTCTTGTGTTTGACAGGCCTACCATCTTCATCGAGATAATACAGAGAGTGGGGTGCATGTTGAACACAAAGGCTAAAAGTGGCCATTGCTCGCTGGCCTCTAGGTCCTCACCTTATTCTTTGAAATAGTAGGCTGATTCTTAATGATAATTTTGTGTAGTTGTGATTTTGGTTACTAAACTAGCTTACTCCTTTGGTTGAAGTGTGGCGATGCCTCTTGGGCTTCTTGATGACATTCCTGTGAGCCTTGTAGAACTGGCTATATAGAATTAGCTCATATTTATTATGTTCCTAAACTGTGAAGAATGAATTATTGTAGGGAATCAGGCAGAGGAAGTATTATAGAGCCGCTCTTTGCAGTTCCTTTAAATGACGAGTTGCAACAGGCACGACTATCAGTGGCAAAAGCAGAAGTCAACGTGCTTTCTATGCTAACAGAAAAGGTAACCTCTTGTCAATATTAGGATCGAAATTCTATTTAGTATTGATTATTGACTATATTTCCATTCTGTCTAATCGATACAGGTTCGAGTCGATCTTGATGACATCGAGAAAGTGTTGAAGAATGTGACTCAACTGGATGTGGTAGGTCTTTAACTCTCAGTCTGCTCACTGAAATTGAGCTGAATTTATTGTTTTCGGTAATGAATAATGATTATACTTAACAAGGACTAGTATACTTTCATATTCGCTGGTTAGATATGCTTTAACACGTATATAGTTGCTCAACCATGGAACCAAGCTAAAAGGCCTCGCAGCGCAAGACCTTAGCTACAGTTTAGAACATAAAGAATGATTGACTAGAACATCTGGAGAGATTTTTTTTAGGTAAACATCTAGTGATATTTGTCTCTCTTAAAATTGAAGTGTTTCTTTCTTGACTTTGTGTCTGAAGATAAATGCTCGAGCAAGTTATAGTCATTCATTTGGAGGGTCCTGTCCTGTATCTCCCTGAAGAAATGGATGAATCAGTTGCTTCCTGTTCTTATTTATTGGAAAAGAACACACCAAATTGCAAGAAGAGAGGGTGGATATTATATATGCCTGAAGCTCATCATCCTCTGTTGCTTCAGCAACATAAGCAACTCCTTCAGGAGACAAAGAAGGCCAGCAGAACACTCTGGGGAGTCGTTGTTCATATCAATGGCTTTCTACAGAGGTTACAGAACACTCTGGGGTCAATCCCATCTAAGAGTGGACAGAAATGGAGTCACCATTTGGCTGGATAGAACTTCAGGCATGGCTGCCACTACAAGAGAATACATAGTTTGGTCTCTTTAGTTACTACTCCTTCATCTTCTCTTCTTCACTAATTATTTGTTTCCATTTGCTCTGTATGTTTTTTTTTTACAGGAAGTGGGTTCAAGTCAGTGAAATCGTATCGATCTGGGTATTTTGGCACTTCCATCAAGCTCCAATCTGGCTACACCGCTGGAGTAAACACAGCTTTCTATGTGAGATCAATACTAATAATTCATTTTCACAAGCTTTCCTTTCACTTTGTGTTTTTTGGGTCCTGAAATGATCACTTGGATTTTAGTGCTTGTTGGGAGACTCTCAACTTACCATTACTTAGCTGGGACAGGGGCTGTCTTTCACTAATTAGGAACCATTAGTTAATGCTCAAGGAGAACAAAGGCAAGCAACAAGCTAGTCGGCAGCCCTGATTAGGGCTTCTTCAACAGATAAATTGTAATTTTGGTTACTAAACAATAGATTGTGTAATTGTGATTTTGGTCACTAAACAATAAATTGTGTAATTATAATTTTGGTTGGTAAACAATTTTGTTATATGAAATAATTTTGTTATTATAATTCTATTAATTTTTTATATGTTCATTTTAGTGACTCAAATCTCATCGACCAAATTGGTCATATGAAATGAATTTTTTGGTCGGCGTATATGTTTTCCGCAACCAATTCTTATGGTTGCATTTAAACTTTTATAACCATAAGAATTAGTTGTAAAGGGTATGGTTGGTCGCCATTCATATATTTTACGACCAATTATTATGGTTGTGTTAAATTTTTATAACTAATAAAATTAGTTACCTAAGATAATATGATTGGTCAACATATGTATCTTTGACGACCAATTTTTAAGGTTGCGTCAAACTTTCATAACCAATTCTATTGGTCACCAAAATGTTTTAATTAGTTGAGATATATGTTTTTCACGACCAATTGTTATGGTTATGTTAAACTTTTATAACAAATATAATTAGTCGTCTAAAATGATATAATTGGTCGGCATATGTGTATTTCACAACCAAATTTCATAGTTGTGTTAAATTTTCATAACCTAAACAATTGGTCGTTGTAATGATATAATTGGTTGACATATGTTAATTTCCCGACCAAATTGAATGGTCACCTATAAGACGTAAGTAAATTCTATTTGCATCCAAAAAAATTGGTTACTAATAGTCACATTGAATTGGTTGTCATTTATATTTTTGGCGACCAATCAACTACATTTCCCAACCATTAGGTTGGACTATGACAACCAAATTAAAATGGTCGCGAAAAATTAAGATTTTTTTACCTTTGGCGAAATTGGTTGCGATAGCTTTCTTTTTCGCTACCAATCACTATTTTGGTTGCGTTAGGTATTCGTAACGCGTCTATAGCGACCAATCCTGCAACCAAAATATTTTGGTTGCAAAAACGTATTTATAACCAATTTTAGACCTTTAGAGACCAATGTATTTGGTTGCAAAAAGCCTTTTTTCTTGTAGTGGATGTTTGCTAACCTATTTCGTAATGTTTGTATATTTTCGGTTTGTATTGTTTGTCATTTTTAGTGACATTTTGTACGGTTAGTATACTTTGTGCTGTTTGTCTGTTTATTTTGTGATGTTTGTACGCTTTGTTATTTTGTAATGTTTGTCGGGTTTTTTTGTAATGTTTGTAAACTTTGTTATTTTTGTGCATCATGTTTATCATTTTTGTCAACCATGTTTGTAATATTTTTTATGCCTAAAAAACAACCTGGTTGACTTTTGGATGAAACTCCTCTATATAGGGATGGAGCCTCCAAAGTCAACCCGGGTGTTCTTTTCAGTTCGTATGGATTGTCGGTCTAGTTTGTCATTTTTGTCCAAAATGTTCGTAATGTTTGTATGTCTAAAAAACAACCGGGTTGACTTTGCGACGGAGCCCTCTATATAGGGATGAAGCCTTCAAAGTCAACCCGGGTGTTTTTTCCAGTTTGTATGAATTTTTGGTCTAGTTTATCATTTTTGTCCACCATGTTTGTATGTCTAAAAAACACCCGAGTTGACTTTGGGAAGGAGCCCCTCTATATAGGGATGGAGCCTCGAAAGTCAACCCGGTTGTTTTTTCTTTTTGTATGGTTTCTATTGTTTGTCGGTCTAGTTTGTATTGTTTGTACAGTTCATACGTTTGTAATGTTTATAAATCTGTTTGTATGTTTTGTCGCTCTAGTTTGTACTGTTTGTATGGTTTGTACTGATTGTAAATCCGGTTTGTATACTTCTTAATTTTCCATAATACCCAAATTACCCCTGTCATTAATTAAATAGCCCTTCCCACTTTTTAACCATTGGATTGAAATGTCCAGATCTCATGGCTAGAAAGGGCTTAGTCATGGGATCCGCACTCCCTTTTAAGATGCTCACTTAATTAATCTGATGATTACTCACAAGAAGTAATTTCACCAAAAGTTTCTTACTACATGGTACAGACTAGAGAAGTTTCTTGGAGATATTTTGTGAATGAGACCAGCTAGCTAGCAGCATGCTTGTACGATATTCAGAAACTAGATGATTACACAATATCTATCATCAAATCTATTGTCCTCCATTGAACTAATAAGTTGCAGAAGATCGAGTCTCCCATCAAGCAAACATTTGGCTGGAGAGCGCATGGCGAAGGCTTGGAGAGTAGTGGGAAGAAATCTTCATGATCACAATTATGAAGCTTATGAGAAATCCTCAGCTCCATGATTGCAGAAGGATGATTCCATTGAGAAACCCTAGCTATAGGCTATAGCTAGACATGTCAAAGCCACTATTTTTTATATCCTACTATCTCTGGGTCTTTTATTGAAGTATCTCTTTCAAAACTATTGTGATTGTAATTTCGGATCATTTCAAACAATAACCTAAGCTACTAGGGTAGCTAAGATTGGAGCTTTTTTTCCATCCTTTTGATAGTTGCTGAGATTGATCTGTAGGTTGAGCCAATAATTAGAAGTGAATAGTTTCAGTTTGCAACCCCATCTTGTGGAGTGGACAATGTTCTTATTTCCTGTGTGCAAGGTGTAGTCAGGATTTCGTCTAAGGTGGATTCACTTAGAAGAAAAATACACATGATAAAATAGTTTTTGTTAACTTTGTTAATGATTTATGATATAATTTTATATTGAAATTTTTTGGTAAATTAAAATACATTAGTAGTCGAAACTATCATATTTATCATCCTGTGTACCAAATAATTATTAATGATTTAGTTAGCCGTTCTCTTCGAATGACGTTCTTTGTAAAGAACAATTTAGTATCAATAACTCGAGTTTTTGAGAGAAGTAAAAAAATGAATCTTACACAAAATAATAATTTATGATTTAATTAGTCGTTCGTTTTCAAATTGTGTTCTTTGTTAAGAATCGTTTAATATCAATAAATTGAGTTGTTGGAAGTTTCACAAACCGAAATACCATGTGCTTAAGAAATGATGTCGTAAAGATTCAAACATAACACGTTTTGATAAACTATTCTCAATAAGACGCCCCTTGATTTTTTGTATCGACTAACTATTGTACTTAATTAACTATATTCCATCCGAACCAGGGTGGGTCTCGGGACCCACCCTCTTGTACTCTCCCTCCTCCACTGATTGTATATATGTAAGAAACCTCGAATCTAAGCGTCTTTCGTTTAGAGTTCTGAGATCAAGATTGATAGAGAATTGGGGATTAGGGATTGAGGATGAGTAATTAGGAAAAAAGGAGGGGTCGAGGAAGAAGGGAATCGACTGGGCAGGGGGTCGAGAATTAAATCGATTCGACAACTTTTATTGTGGCACAATATAAGGGTCAAAATTATGAATAATGATCCCAGGCTGCAAGAGAAGAGAAGCATGGAAGCGAAAAGGAGATTCCTATGTACAACATGAAAAGTGGGAAGCAAGAGAAGATTGCAGTACTGTATGCGATGGCGCATGTGAAACATATTCCTTGTCTTGTGCCGGCCACCTTCCACTCTTCCTTTTTATGTTCCTTCGATCACTCTTACTTACAACAATAAGAATCCTGGTATATACCAACCAACGATCAGTCCCAATCCGGCTACAGTCCTAAGTCCTAACCAATTAGGTTATATATGTTTAAAAAAAAAAACACACACACACATAATACCACATTGATCGAATTAAAAGAATGATTTTAGTTTAGTTTATAAGGTCAATTTAATCATAATAGTAGTTTTTTAAGATCTAATTGAACTCACCACGCTTTCACATTAATCTCAACTTATAGTAAAATCTTGTTAATTTTGTTTGAACCAAATCATTGATTTTTGAAGTAGTACTAGTGGACAAAACGTGGTTCCCAGCAGTGACCAAATAATAATAATAAGACTAAGGGTCGTTTGGAGAACAGGATTCAGGACATGGATTTACTGAATTCATAGATTTTGTAGAAAATTATGTTTTTTTGTTGTTTTTTATATGGTGGATTCTAGCTTTATCTAAAATCTGTGGATATCAAATCTCTCATAATCAGAGAGATTCTATATCTTGATTCGTAAATTTTTTTTTTCTCCTATTTTTCTCTTACTTTTATTTATTTATCACATGAAACATATTTATCAACAAATTTTTTAATATTTCTCAAACCACTCTAATTTTTTATTAAGGATAAACATGTTATTTATTATAAATAAATTTTTATTATTTTAATTGAATGTTAACAATCACAGTTACCAAACAATAAACATTTTAAAATCTGTTTTCAACAATCCGAAAAGATAGAATCTTTAGATTGTTGACAATATGTAGATTTAAACTCATATTCTCTAAAAGATCCCTAAGATTACAAAAAAAAAAATAAAAGATCCCTAAGATAGAAGAGCAATGAGAACGGACATCAACCGCATTGAAAAAGACCCATTTTCGAGGAGATAAGTTTTGGCCTCCCCAGCAACCGCCAGAAAGTCTACTAAATCCAACCAACACACACTCTTAAGGAGAAAATTAAGACTGGACTTTTGTAAAATTAAAGCCGCCTAACAAAATTGACTTTTAGAGCGATTAAATAAGCAAAATCCTTCTTTCTCTGCTTTTGTCGACAAACACTTTGAATTCAACAGATTTAACCCTGTTTAATTGATTGCACATTTGGGTTATGAAATGTAATCAAAATTTATGTCCATTTGTCGGCTTGGACTCTTCCACTCCATGCTGGCTGCTTCTATTCATTTGGACTACTCGTTGAGACACACGGTTGAATATATATTATAGTATGGGTGAAATTAGTGTACTCCTTAGTATACAATATTTCATATATTCTTAATTAGATATTTCTATCTATATCATCATTTAAATCGAGTTTGGTGTTGATATTATACCCTAATCTCTAAAAGGTTGAAAGATTTGTAACATGAAAAGATATAAGCACAAGACACGAAATTTATGTAGTTCCTCTCATTCGATGTGAATGAACTTACTCCACGAAGAAATAAAGCTTTCTCTTGCTTTCTTCTTATTAGTCGGCAACCAATTACAAGGATATATATATATATATATATACCCTATTCACCAAGCTCAACTAGGGTTATCGTAATGTAGAAAAGACTCCTACACCCTTCCAGCAAAACTCGACTAATAATAATAAATAATAAATCCTATATGGATAAACCGCAGATCGTAATTCTCGAAACCCTAACCCGAAGTTTAATTTAATGGAAAATAATAATTGATTATTGAGATTGGTCAGAGCTCATCAAAGTACATCTAATGGCCATATCACCTTGATTATATATTATACTCCCGAAATATATCCGTCTTTACCATGTGATTTAAAAGTATGCTAGTCTTTGCTATTTAGATCATGATTTAACAAGAGTTTGGGGTATGATACTATACACTAGCGCACTTCCTAGAATCACAAGTTCATAAAATGTCGAAATACTAAACAATAGTCAATAAGTTCATAGGAAAATGTTCATTCCTCATCATCCAAGTTAACCCGACCCACCCACCGCCTAGCGCAACCCGTCACCCACCCACAGACCCACCCATTTAACGAAATTCGGGTCAAATGCGGGTGGGTCGGCCCAAACCCGCGGATGATCCGCCCGCATGCCCAGCCCTATTGAACACTGATATATATATATATATATATCCACTGTTTTGGGTGCACTCAGTGCACTCGCCTTATAATCATCATTCTGAGCATGTGGTTCATGTCAAAACGGTATCCATTGTTGCTTATGATATTATGAACAAGAAGCACATGAAGTTGAAAAAAATCATTTAAAATTTACTTTAATTTGAAGGATTTAGGGGTTTAGGGTTAGGATTTAGGTTTACAGTTTGGGATTTTGCATTGGGATTCAAAATTGAAAGTTAAAGGGTTAGCGTAATAGATTGATTTGTTAATGATTTTATGTCATATCATCATATTAGATCGAGAGTACGAATTAAAATTTAAAATTTGATTATTATGGACACTTTTAGAGATAGGTGCACTGAGTGCACAAAAAAAAGTGAGTGCACAAAAGTAGCCCATATATATAAGTCTTGCAAAACATGCATTTAATTACTCTTCTTGGCTAAACACTCGAAGTTGATGAGTTGTTATTTAATTTATCGAGTTCTGTATGTACGAAGACAATAAGAAAACTATAATTGATGCCAATATTGATTCTCAATTGATTAAATTAAATTGAAGATCTTTTGGGAAATTGGGAGGGAAGGCAACATTCATTCATGCATTAAGTAGGGGTAGGCGACACTTCCTATATTCAATCTCTTCGATCGGCATGCAAACACACATTCACAAAAAAAAAAATTAACAATCAATAAACGATAATATCGATCCAATATCAAAAGTAATTATGGATACTATATTCAATCTCTTCGATCGGCATGCAAACACACATTCACAAAAAAATTTAATAATCAATAAACGATAATATCGATCCAATATCAAAAGTAATTATGGATACTCGTTCAAATACGATCTGATCGTATAGGGTACTGTTTACACAAAAAAAATAATCTTATACCACATTGATTATTTACAATACATTAATTGTCTTTATAAGACCAGATCAATAATAATAATTAATGTTATTTAAGCTGAGTCTTATGGTACTAGAGCATCGAAGATCTACAAATAAGTCTCAACGAAGCACACAAGTAAGACTTCAATAAGAGCATCGAAGAAGCTACAAATAAGTCTCAACGAAGCACACAAATAAGACTTCAATAAGAGTTCGAAGATCTACAAATAAGTCTCAACGAAGCACACAAATAAGACTTCAATAAGAGCATCGAAGATCTACAAATAAGTCTCAACGAAGCACACAAATAAGACTTCAACAAGAGCATCGGTGAAGCTATAAATAAGTCTCAACGAAGCACACAAATAAGACTTCAATAAGAGCATTGGTGAATCTACAATATGAGAGTGTTCAACTACCTCTATCTCCAAAAAAGGGCACTAAACGTGCACGGTAGCCCCGTAACGTAATCGTGCGGCTATCACAAGCGCACCAATGAAAGAGGACACACTTGTATGTGTGTGAAGAACTCCAATAAGAGAGTGCTCAACACCTTGGAAAATTTTCAACAAGCAATGGCTCAGCGCCTGGGAGATTCCAATAGAAGAGCGCTCAATGGCTTAATGAAATACATCAACTGGGGGGCATGGCGCAGGAAGCTGGCACCGCGTCAGCCAAACGCGCCACCAGTTGGGGGGAAACTGGGGTACATAGGGCTCCACCCAAAATCACCGACGAAGATTTAAAAAAATAAATAAATAATAAGCTAGTGATGAGTTAAAACTCACCACCAGCTTGGGGGGCAATTGTTGGGGGTGTTACTAAGATACTCCGCGCACAGACTAAGTAATACCGCGTCCAATCGACAACGTATGACGCTCGAAACCCGCTACGAGTATATAAAGGTATGAAACCCACCAAAAAAAGGGGCTTCTTCTTCTCTCTCCTCACTTTCCACTTTCCATTATCTCTCTACACTTTATCTCTCTACCTTGTTCTCTCAACTTTCACGTTAAACATAAACTGACTTGATCGTCTGAGCTTAATCCGAGGGGCAACCCCGGCTCTTTCACAGGTTCTCTCCCTCCCAACGAGATTGGACGAACGAATGACGAGTTAGATGGTACCAACAAATATCATTGTTCATACCGGAGTTAGAGGGTACAAACAATTTTTAAGCCCAAACCACTAAGTCTCTGGGCAGGAACTAATCTCGTCGCGAGTTGGGTAGCCCAACGTGGTGGCAAGATCTAGACTACGTTGACGTTAGGCCTAGTAGACCGATGTGGTCGCGAGACGTTGATCCAGACCACATTGGCGTCAAGTCTAGTAGACTGGCGTGTTCGCGAGATCTAGACCACTTTGGCGCCAAGCCTAGTAGACCGACGTGGTCGCGAGATCTAGACCACGTTGGCGTCAAGCTTAGAAGACCAATATGGTTGCGAGATCTAGACCACATTGGCGTCAAGTCCGCTAGACCGACGTGGTCGCGAGATATAGACCACACTGGTGTCAAACCTAGTAGAGCGATGTGGTCGCGAGATCTAGACCACGTTGGCGTCAAGCCTAGTAGACCGATGTGGTCGCGAGATCTAGACCACGATGGCCTCAACTCCGCTAGACCGATGTGGTCGCGAGATCCAGACCACGTTGGCTACGTTGGCGTCAAGCCTAGTAGACCGCCGTGGTCGCGAGATCTAGACCACTTTGGCGTCAAGTTCGCTAGACCGACGTGGTCGCGAGATCTAGACCACGTTGGCGTCAAGCCTAGTAGTCAGATGTGGTCGCGTGATCTAAACCACTGTGGCATCAACTCCGCTAGACCAATGTGGTCGCGAGATCCAGACTACGTTGGCGTCAAGTTCGATAGACCAAGGTGCAGGGACGGAGCCAGAATTTTTGGATATGGGGGCCAAATTTTTTTCTTTTCCCAACACTATTTGTATAAAAGATACCTAAAATTAAAACACAACTCATTCGATTTAAATACATCGATTTGATTATAAACGTGAACCTTAAATGTGATTTATCTCTTATAATGTAATCACACTATACATCACAGTGAAAACATGGGGCCTAATATTTTTTTTCGCAACACAATATTTGTATAAATATACCCAAAATTACAACACAACTCATTCGATGTAAATAATTTGATTTGATTATACACGTGAACCTTAACATACTATTTATCATATATCATGTAATCACACTATATTTCACAATGAAAACTATATATCCAAATTACCGAAAAAACATAAACAAATTAGAATTTACCTAAAAAATACTTAATAGCTATTCGTCGCCCTAAAATTAAAAAAAAAATCACCCAAAACCACATTAAATTGACACTTATACCCCAATTGACACTTATACCCCCAACTTCAAACTCTAACTAAACCGTAGCAAACAATCCGTCCCCAACCCCAAATCGGAGCCGTCCAACCCAGAACTGGTCTCCGCCGCCAACCAAAGAACTGCTCCTGTAGAGTTGACCTACTGCCGGATTCACTCCCTGCCGCCGCCACTGCCGCCAGGAGTCTCTTCCGTCACCGTTGCTACCGCAAGAGTCTTCTCCCCGCCGCCGTTGCTTTTCATGGTTGCTGGCTGATTATTCATGGTTGCTATCCTCATCCCGCCGGTGACGTGTGAGAAGGGTTTGAGCACGTCGTTTGTTTTATTTATTTAATTAATATTTGTTATATTATCATTATCATTGTAATTATAATTATGTGTGATTTATTTAATTAGTAAATTAATATGTGATTACCTTCTGATCTTCTTCTCTTCTTCTTCATATGTTATAATGACGATGATTAGGCCTCCGATGAGGTGGCCGGCTCCGTCAACTAGTGGGTGTAATTGTGTATGCGTTTCTTTGTTTTAGGGTTTAAGTGTTTGAAAAAAAAAACCTAAGGACATTAGAGTAAATTTAATATAATTAGGACAACAAATAAGAATTTTTAGGACGACGAATAGCAATCCAAAAAATATTGGAAATGAGATGTATTTACCTAAGAAAGACGTTAGAAAGGAACATAAAAACTGAATAAATTACATGAAAATACTAAGAATAGAGGAAATGAAAAGTCGAAGAATAGAAACTGAATAAATTACATGAAAAATACTAAGAATAGAGGAAATGAAAAGTCTAAGAATAGGGGAAGAAAGGGAGTATAGAACCTAGCTTCAATCAATAATAATAAAACAAACTACCATCTCCAACCACTTTGCCAGAAGCTAATTTGTGATCCAAATTACAAACACATTATACTAATACTCTTATTTTGAAAATTCTAGGGGGCATGGCCCCCCTCTTAATCTGGCTCCGTCCCTGGCAAGG
The DNA here is from genome assembly GCA_946122785.1 of Linum tenue. NCBI lineage: Eukaryota > Viridiplantae > Streptophyta > Magnoliopsida > Malpighiales > Linaceae > Linum > Linum tenue. Next base: position 16,694,403 of record CAMGYJ010000004.1, on the reverse strand, counting down.
TGGTCTAACAAGTTGGAGGTAAGAAAGCAAGCCACGTGGGAGAGGAAAGCCACAAAGACGTGAGTTCCAAGAGAGAGAGCAGGCGGTTAAAAGAGCAACTGTTGATTATCCCACGTGCAAGGACACGTCAGCCACTTCCGAGGGAGAAGGGGAGCAATTCTTTTTGGAAGTTACTCTCCATGCGGTTTTTCTACGACGGTTACTACTTCAAAGCTATAAGTAAGAGGAGGAGTTGACAGAGAACAGGTCGGACAAATTCACACCAGACAACACAATGTCAAATTTTATCTCTTTATCCTTTCCTCTACACTTTTAGCTGTAGTCGTAGATCTGGAACTCTCACTGGACCTCCATAAGATAGGGTAATTTAATTTAGATTCTTTCACTTGAGTCGTGTAAACATCGAACACCTTCGTTCGAACTGTGTTTAAAGAGGTGTGAACTGTGTTAAGTTTATCGTTGTTCAAGAAGTCAAGGTGCAATCAACTCGATTTCAACGGGGCAAGTTTTCACACCGAAAAACAGCCAAACAGGCACAATTCGAACTTAATAAATTTTGGTAGTATAAATAAAATTTGTACCCGAATATCTAAGATACTAAATGAATATGGTATATTTTTTCAAATACAAATATTGAAAACATTCATTTTTAGGTATGAAAATAGTGAGCAACATGATCCAAATTGATATGAATGATTAACTTTTAGTTGGTAGTTAGGTGCTACTGAATGGATTTGAATAAGCTCAGATCTCAAAGTTCAAGAACATTGATAATATCGTTGGACTACCCCGGGCTATCCCAAAATCCTAGACTCTGTCCTCAACATATTAAGTGAAGTTTCAAAGATAATTATTATCCATAAATAACTGTAGATACTCGATATCGTATCATGTATGAGTATAATTTTGATATTCTACACAATTCTTTTATGGGTATGGGTATGAGTAAAATTTAAACTATTTTGGATAGGGTAATGGATATGTCTGCCTCCTGATCCGTTGTCATCCATAATTCATTTTCTCTCGTTCTCAAATGAATGGGTGGTGACTTGACTGTATAAATAAGATGATTTTGATCTCGTGGTGATAAGAGCAAGTTCATCGTCGACATCAATTACGTTTACACCAAAATACTTTTCCCTTTAGAAGAGGTATACATCTTCTTAGAAACGCAGTCTTTTTGACAGAAAAATGGGGGATCTGAGGATCTCTTAATACCAGATTTTCCCAGGAAATGGCTTAAAACCCCATGATAATCGCTTAAACCCCATTTCCTTAGACGTGCATCTCTTTATAAATAGTCGAAGTAAGTGGCGCTATGTATTCGATTAAATTATTGAAAACAACCAATACGATTAAATTATTTCAAATTTATTTTATATTCCACTAAGTACATTAGCAAAATAAAAGAAAGACAAATGATGAAGAACTGTATGTACCTCGTGATCGTTCCAAACATCCCTTGAACGATGGTTGGGTTGGTCGTACAAGTTGGTTGGATCAATAGGTCCTTGATCCAAATAATAGCGTTGGTTGTATATATCCACGTCGTCTCCAACCTACGATAGAATAACAACAAGGTTAGTACGTATAATAATTAAAAGCTTATAAACACAACAAAAATTGACCAAAATAATGAGTACGTATCGCTTGAAATTCATCATAATAAACTCCCTCTCCTAGGAACCACTCGTCCATTTTTTCGCGAAAGTCGGACAGAAATTCGGCGGGTTTTGAGGGAAAAACCAAAGAAATATTTTCTAATGGCAGATCAGACTTAGCCGCAACCAACAGACCAATATTTCCTAGACTTTTGGGATGGGAGGGGATAGAGAGATAATTCTAGAGAGAGAGTGAAGAATGGGTTGTGGTGTGAAGAAATGAGAGGGGGTGATAGACCGTTAATTGCACATGTTTTTACCCCAATTCTTGAGCCGTTTGAGATGTTGATTCTCGTGTTTTAGGCCGATTTCACTTTAGGTTGTTCTTGTTTGTGATATTTCAGGTCCTAGTACGTGAATGAAGGTTTGGGAGCGAGTTCGGGGCCGATTGGACGAAGATCGGACGTGTGGCGAGACGCTGGGGAAGCCACACGGGCACTCATAAAACCCACACGACCGTGTAAGGAACCAATGTGGTCGTGTGGGATTTAGCGAGGCTTCACACGGGCATACTGGAGATTCCACACGGTCGTATGTCCCTGGCCGTGTAGGAAGCCTGAAGTCCACTTAATCGAAACTCCGCATTTTGACACTCACACGGGCAGCTGGGTAAGCCGCACGGCCGTGTGGCCTGGCCGTGTGATCGGGAAAAGCTGGGTTTTAACCCAATTTCGAGCAAAAGGAGAGGGAATCGACTTTTTGTAGCAAAAACAGAGCCCTAGAGAGAGAAAGTGCGAAGAACACATCCTAAGAGTGATTTTGGAGCTGGGTTTCATCAAATCAAGCTTGGAGATGATCATAGGAGTGAAAATCATCATCCCAGAGCAGATTCTTCCCATGGTTATGAGTATGACTGCTTTGTATTCTATTTTCCCCTCTCTCTCTATGGAGTAGAACTTTCTCTCACTTGGGTATGAAGAACCCTAGTTCCATGTGTTAGGGATCTTGATCGTAATGACTTAGGATTGTTATACTGTTTGATTATAATCGAATGATGCATGATTCATTGAATTAATTGAAGTCTGATAAGCTTTTCTTGATTTCTGCTGCAACCTGAGATAGATAGAATATGATTAGGTTGTTAGAGCTTCATCATTTGGTAGTAGTGGATTGGTTATACGAGAGTTAGTCAATCTACTGTTTTGTACTAGAATCCAATTCCGGTAGTGGAGTTCTGTGTTCATAGCCTCAACTTTCTATCCCGGTGAAGGTTAGTCGCCTGCCGGGTAGTTGGACTGAGAGGGCTTGGTCAGCTTAAGAGATTCCAAGCTACTGTCGGATCTTCCGCAGTTTAATCAACAGTAAATCAACCCAGGGTAATTACAATTGAGACCTAACTAAGGAGCTAGGGGGACTCATTCCCGAGTGACTCTTCCTTGACTTCAGAAAATCGAACCATTTCCTGCTTTCTTACTGCTTTTAGTTAAAACAAAAATCACTCAACTTAGTTTGCTAGATAATAGATATTCACGGAGTAGGCAGTAGATCTAGACCCCGGGTTGATAATAGAACTTGCCTGTTACTGCATTCTCGGACTGCGATTATACTTGGTCACAGTTTGGTGTTGTGTTTTAGCGTGTTAAGTTTTTGGCGCCGTTGCTGGGGACCCTCTAGGTTATTGGGGAAACGTGAAAGTTTGTTACTCTAGCTTTTTCTTTACTGCATTTTTTCTCTCTTCCGCCTGTGTGCCTTCACGGGTTGCTTTTGCTGGTTGTGTGCAGGTAGTGCATGACCCGTAGCCAGTCGGGAGAACTACTACCATTAGACCAGGAGCTTGAACGGACCTGTAGCTGTAGGAACTTCAAGCGGGCTCTAAAGGCCCGACTGGATGCGGAAGAGGCGCTAGCACAGCTGCAAATCGCCGACGAAGAGGAGATGGCTAACCCACATGACCATGATGTGGTCATTCCTGAGGAGCAGACCATGGGATACTACTGGACCGCCAGAGCCACAGACATGAGGTCACCCATTCAGCACCCTCATGTGCCAGCGAAAAACTTTGAGGTGAGCACCTCGGTCATCACGATGTTGCGCGGTTCGGTGGTGTTCCGTGGCAAGGAGGGAGAGTGCCCCCGATCACATCTGAGGCGATTCCACGAGCTGATCGATGGAATCAAGATAAATGGGGTCCCAACCGATGCCATCCAGCTGAGGTACTTCCCATTTACTCTGGAGGGGCAGGCCAAGGAGTGGCTAGACACTCGACCTCCAGGCTCGATGACTACGTTCGCTAACCTGGCGGACAAGTTCCTCACTCGATACCATCCCCCGTCCAAGACGGCGGACCTGCAGAAGCAAATCACCCACTTCACTCAAGATGAAGATGAGACCATTCGGGATGCTTGGGAGAGATACACCAGTCTCTTCCTCAAGTGTCCCAACCATGGTTTTACCGACGCCTTCAAGGTGGGCACCTTCTACCATGCCCTCTTCCCGGAAGACAAGCAGCTGATTGCCTCGGTCTGTGGCGGGAATATGCTCACCAAAATGCCGCCACAGCTGAATCAATTCTTTGAAGAGATGGCAGAGCAGGGTTATGACTCGGGAACTGCCAGGAGATCGAGAAGAGCACCAGGGCGGGATGTGCATGCTGTAGCCACCCAGTCATATGATTTGGTGCAGGTGGTATCGAAGCTGGTTTCAGCCATCGATCGCTCTAGAATGATTGCAGGTACAGGACAGCCGCAGGCGATCCACTGCCAGTGGTGTGAGAGCTCCCATCACACCGTGGAGGACTGTCAGGCGATAAGGGAGTCTTCTACTCCCCAGGAGCAGGTGGAGGACTGTCAGGCGCTTCGACCCCTACAGCAACACTTATAACGAGGGGTGGTGCCAACATCCTAACTTCTCTTGGGCTGGGGAAAATTCTAGACCACTAGTCCCCCAGGGACCACCAGGCTTCCAGAGGCCTCCTTACCAGCCCAGACAAGGGCAATTTCAACAGCCGCAGCAGCCTCTCTACCCGCCTAGACAGGGGCCAGTTCCACCTCAGTCACAGGTGTGACCATTTCATCAGACATGGGCAGCACCTGCAGCCCCTAGTACAGAGTGACCCGATGGCGGAATTGAGAGATTTGGTGGGTTCTCTGGCCACCTCCAGTGCAAACAAGTTCAATAACATCGAGCAGATCATGAAGAAAGCTTCAGGTAAGTTCTTGGAGCTAGAAGCTGGTCAGAAAAACACACAGGCTGTGTTGCGGGATATACAGACCCAGCTTGGGAGTGTTGCCCAGGCTGTAGCTCAGAGGACTCCTGGTACTTTACCTGGTCAGACCATCCCTCACCGGCAAGACCCAAATGAGCACTGCAAGGCCATTACTACCAGGAGTGGCAAGATGACTACTGATCTACCTGTGCGGGCACAGGAGAAAGAGACCCCTGCTTCAGCACTTCCAGCTAATGAGGAGGAAATGGAGAAGGAGGTTGAGGTGCCTGCTCCTAAACCGCAACCAGTGGTGAAGGAGTATGTACCACAACTTCCCTTTCCTACTCGGTTGCACAAGGACCGACTGGAGACTGAGTTGGCCAAATTCATGGCAATGCTGAAGCAGGTAAACATAAGCATGCCCTTCGTGGAGGCATTATCGAAGATGCCCAAGTATGCCAAGTTCATGAAGGATCTCCTCACCAACAAGAGGAAGCTTGGGGAGCTGTCAACGGTGATGCTCAACGAGGAGTGTTCTGCCATCCTGCAGAACAAACTACCAGAGAAGCGAAAAGACCCAGGGAGTTTTACTATCCCTTGCATGATTGGTAGTTTGCATGTAGGGAAGTCCTTGGCGGATTTAGGCGCTAGCATAAATGTCATGCCATATAAACTGTTTAAAAAGCTAGGCCTAGGTGAACCCAGTGATACTAGGATGAGCATTCAACTTGCTGATAGGTCCATTGTACATCCTAGAGGTATAGCAGAGGACCTGATAGTCGTAGTAGGGCCATTTTCATATCCTGTTGATTTTGTGATTTTGGACATATATGAGGATGTGGATGTGCCATTGATATTGGGTAGACCTTTTCTCGCCACCGCCAAGGCACTATGTGAATGATGGAAAATTGATTTTGCGAGCTGGGGGTGAACAAATCACCTTCTCTGTTTATGATAATATGAAACACCCCCAGCTCCATGATGATCTAGACTACTGTGATGTTGTTGTTGATTTTGAAACCGCACTCGCCATCACGAGTGCGGGTACTGATGATTTCCTTGAGCGTTGTCTTTTGCTAGGGGAACAGGCATCACAGGATGTGCAGCTAGAGGAGCAGCTCGCGGAGCTGGACGAGGCTGCGATCGAGGGGCGAGAGATACCATTCAAGTCGATCCCTATCTCGCCCCGGATCGCTACATCATTGGAGGAGCCGCCAGAGTTGGAGCTTAAGCCCCTCCCTTCTCACCTGGAGTATGCATTTCTCCGGGAGGGGAACAAGCTCCCGGTCATTATCAGCTCGGATCTGACACCCAAGCAGAAGAGCAGGCTGGTGGCTCTGCTGCAGAAGTATGCCCGGGCCATGGCTTGGAAGATCACCGATATCAGAGGCATTAGCCCATCCTTCTGCTCCCACAGAATTCTGATGGAGGATGAGGTTAAGCCAGTCAGGCAGCCACAACGCAGATTGTCTCCTAACTTGGAGGCAGTGGTCCGGGCAGAGATTGTGAAGCTCATGGATGCAGGGATCATCTTTGCTATATCTGATAGCAAGTGGGTCAGCCCCACTCAGGTGGTCCCGAAGAAAGGCGGGGTGACTGTGATCCAGAATGAGAAGAAAGAATTGATCCCGATGCGGACCGTGACCGGCTGGAGAGTCTGCATCGATTATCGACGCCTGAACGACGCCACCAGGAAAGATCATTTTCCCCTACCTTTCATTGATCAGATGCTGGAGAGGTTGGCTGGCCATGAGTTTTATTGCTTCCTGGATGGCATGTCTGGTTATTTATAGATTCCTATTGCACCAGAGGATCAGGCGAAGACCACATTCACTTGCCCCTTCGGTACCTTTGCTTACTGGAGGATTCCATTTGGGCTGTGTAATGCACCGGCGACCTTCCAGAGATGCATGTTGGTGATCTTCGACCAATTGGTTGGAGAGATCATGGAAGTCTTCATGGATGATTTCTCGGTGTATGGAGACTCCTTCACTCATTGTCTCCATAACCTGGAACTCGTTCTGAAGAGGTGCGAGGAGACTAATCTGGCACTCAGCTGGGAGAAGTGCCATTTTATGGTTCGTGAGGGTATTGTGCTCGGGCACAAGATCTCCAAGCATGGGATTGAGGTGGATCGCGCGAAGATTGAGACGATCAGTCAGCTACCTCCTCCAATTTCTATGAAGGGGATTCGCAGCTTTCTGGGTCATGCAGGCTTCTACCGGCTCTTCATTAAAGACTTCTCGAAGATTGTCTTGCCTCTGAACAAGCTGTTGGAGAAGGATGCACCATTTCAGTTCACCCCTGAGTTCACAGCAGCATTCGAGACTTTGAAGGAGAAGCTCACCCACGCTCCCATCATGGTGACTCCTGACTGGTCTTTACCCTTTGAGCTGATGTGCGATGCGAGTGACTATGCAGTCGGAGCTGTTCTGGGTCAGAGACGCGGGAAGCACTTCCAGCCCATCTACTACGCGTCGAAGACCTTGAACGATGCACATGAGAATTACACCACCACTGAGAAGGAGCTCCTCGCTGTGGTGTATGCATTTGATAAGTTCCGACCATATCTGGTGCTCTCCCATGTAGTGGTCTACACGGATCACTCGGCAATCCGCTACTTGATGAGCAAGGCTGATGCAAAGCCTCGGCTCATCCGCTGGATCCTGCTTCTGCAGGAATTCGACATAGAGATCCGGGACAAGAAGGGAGCTGAGAATGTTGCTGCAGATCATCTTTCACGGCTGGAAGCCCCTCCAGTGGACAACTTCGTAGAGGAGATCGATGACTCCTTCCCGGGTGAGAGATTGCTAGCGATGACATTGGTGGACAGCGTGGCCCCTTGGTATTCTGACTTTGCCAATTATCTGGCGGGCAAGCAGTTACCAAAGGGAATGGCCACTCATGCTAAGCGCAAGTTCTTCTCCGACCTGAAGCACTACTTCTGGGAGGATCCTTACCTCTTCAGGATCGGAGCAGATGACGTGATCTGGCGCTGTGTCATGGAGCACGAGATGGGAGACATCCTGTCTCAATGCCACGAGGGACCTACTGGAGGTCACCATGGAAGAAACCGCACGGCGCGGAAGGTCATGCAGACACCTTCGCACGACAGTGCGACCGCTGCCAAAGGTCATGTAACATTTCTTCCCGGGATGAGATGCCCCAACATATTTCTGTCATTTGTGAAATTTTTGATGTTTGGGGCATCGATTTCATGGGCCCATTCCCTCCATCTTTTGGAAATCTGTACATATTGGTTGCAGTGGACTACGTCTCGAGGTGGGCAGAAGCTCAAGCCATGCCCATCAATGATTCAAGACGGGTCTGCTCATTTCTGAAGCAGCTGTTCTCCCGGTTCGGGACACCTCGCGCCATCATTAGTGATAGAGGAACCCATTTTCAAGGGCAATTCACTAAACTCCTCTCTCGCTATGGCGTTAAGCATCAGGTGTCGGTGGCCTACCATCCCCAGTCAAAAGGGCAAGCTGAGCTGACGAACCGGGAGCTTAAACGGATAATTGAAAAGACGGTGGATCAGTCCCGCAAGGATTGGTCCACCAAGCTCGATGATGCTCTTTGGGCGTATAGGACGGCCTATAAATACCCGATTGTCACTTATCCATATAGGCTTGTCTATGGGAAGTCGTGCCATTTGCCATTAGAGCTAGAGCACAAGGCCTTCTGGGCCATTAAGCTGCTAAACCTGGATTTGAGTGTTGCAGGTACTGAACGTAAGCTGCAGTTGTTGGAGTTGGAGGAATGGTGTTACCACGCCTACCAGAACACCCTGCTCTACAAAGAGCGCACCAAGCGTCTCCACCACGCTCGGTTAAGGGGCCCGAAGGAGTTTCAAGTAGGTGATCGCGTCCTACTCTTCAATGCACGCCTGAAACTCTTTCTGGGCAAGCTCCGTTCGAGGTGGTCGGGACCCTTCACGGTCACCCAAGTTTTCCCGCACGGTGCGGTGGAGATCAGCAATGCTCAAACCGAGCCATTCAAGGTGAATGGCCACCTCCTAAAGTTGTATTTGGGAGGTGCTGTCGAGCGCGCAGAGCTGCTGATCAAGCTCGAGGACCCCTAGTTCCTCTACTGGCATCCAGCTAAAAGACGCTAAAGAAGCGCTTGTGGGGAGGCAACCCCACCTAGGTTTGCATTTTCTTACCTTTTTCCTTTTGATTTTTGTGTTTTTTGAGTCTTGAGGTGTTGCCCCAGAGTCGAACGTCGTTTTTGAGTGATTACAGGTCAAATTCGGGGCGCTGGAAATCCACACGGCCATGCCTAAACTTCACACGGCCGTGTGGAATAGGCAAATAGCCGTGTGAAGTCCCTGGACATTTCACACGGGCAGGGGGGTCACCCACACGGCCGTGTGGATTTGAGCCCTTGGCCGTGTGAACCCTCGACATTTTCCACACGACCAGTTGTGCAACTCACACGGCCGTGTGGCCGAACCTTTGCCTATAAATTTGGCCGACACGGCCGCGTGGTCAGAAAACCACCTTCCCCTCGCCGGAAACCAGCGACTCTTCACCTATTTTGGCAATTTTCGGCCATTTTTGGTCGTTTTTTAACCAAACCACCTCCACACCCATCCTTTTCTCCCCATTTTCGGCCTATCCCTCGACTTTAAGGCGATTTGGACCGACTTTGAGTCATCGGAGGCGATTTCCAGCTAGACTCCGGCGGGGCTCCGACGAGCACTTCCGGGCAGATTTTTTACTTTTCGTCGCTTCCATTGCCTTCCCCTCATCATCCCCTACACCTCTACTTGTGTCTCCAGGTTTGATTTTGCCCTTAACCTTGTGATTTATGGAGATTGGGTGTTATGGTGCATGTTTAGAGAACAACTTTGAATCATGTGAATTGTGTGCAATTGATTGAGGGGAAAGCTTGGATTAGGTGTGAATTGTGTTGGGCAATGTCCCCCTTGCTTGTTTGAGCCCTTTTGTGCAAGAATTTTGTCAATTCCATGCTTACCTTAATAGTGCACACAAGGTGTTCGATGAAAAGCCAGTTTTTCATACCATGTTGTGGGAGCCGGTTGGGGCCCTTAATGATGTGCTTTGATGGTGTATTTGCTATGGATGTGAACCTTAAGTTGCCTACTTTATCGTGGATGTGCACCCCCACCCAGATTATGCTTGTTTAATTGAGTTTTTGACCCCCGAACTATGGATGGAACCATGGTTCGACTGTTTTCTGTTCTCAAGTGTGGGGGTGTGATTAACCTTTTCTTTGGCTCTTTTGGCTCCACTTTGGGTTGTTCTTTTGCAGGACCATGACTAAAACCGACCTCAAGCACCCGTTCATCCGGGATTTGAAGAGGGCCCCCCACCAGGATCGGTTTAAGCACGTCCTGGCATGCTCGTTTGGCCAGCACCATTGCTGGTCCAGGCGGGAGTTTGAGAAGCTGCACTGCTATGAGCACTTCTCCGCCATTGTCACCAACCGTCCTTGGCGCCGTCTGCTATCCATCCGCGAGAAGGTTTACCGCGAGCCCGTGCTGGAGTTCTATACGACCTTCAAGCACGCATCCACAGAGGATTGGGCAGACGGTGAAGCCATCAAGTTCAGACTCGGCGGTGTACCCCGCTCCATGAGCTACCACGAGTTGGCCACCGCTCTCGACCTCGACCTGGCCGATGGGGAGGACTACGTCACCGAGCTCAACGATCTAGTGGGCGTGAACTTCAAGACGCTATACACCCGCCTTGCTCAGCCAGGCCAGCGTCCATTCGTGGCAGGGCAGACGAAGGCCAGCACCCTTCAGCTTGATAACCGCATTCTCCACCACCTGCTGGCGAAGTCCTACACTCCAACTGGGGAAAGTGCCAGCGCCATCACCAGGCGAGCCATGTACTTCATCCAGTCCATCCGCCAGGAGGACCATCCTCTCCACTTGGGTTCTGTGGTGGCCAGAACCTTTGAGAAGAGTGCTTCCGAATTGAAGAGCCTCCACTGCACTCCCCTCATCACCCGCCTGGCCGCCTACTTCCAGATATGACAGCAGGGGTGCGCAGAGCAGGTAGCACCAGTACCTATGGTGAAGAGACGGTCAAGAGCATGCACCTGCTGCGAGAGGAGCGCGGCGTCAAGTGGATCGCAGGGTTTCCTCAACCTCAGATCCCAGCGGAGGCCAGCCAGAGGATCCGGAGGATGAGGCTGCTGAGGATGTCGAGCCCGAGGATGTGGATTATGCTACTGCCCCCCCCCCCCCGCCCCACCACCTTCGAGTACGGGGGTGGCAGCTCCGCTTTCCCCAGTCAGGACTACTTTACTCACCAGTTCGAGCAGCTGCGTCTCCAGAATTAGCAGCTCCTCGACCATCAGCTCCAGTTCCAGCAGCAGTATGCGACTTACCAGGCCGAGTATCAGACCCGGATGGCTGCTTATGATGAGCGCCTGAACATGATGGAGACCCAGCAGGGGGTGACACTGGCTCACATCGAGCGGGAGAAGGCCCGCTCTCGGCGCATGCAGGAGGACTCTCCACTTCCACCTCCACCAGCTGATGATGATGACGCTTTCATGAACGACATCGACCTGGACAACCTTGGCGACGAGTAGGCTGTACTCGTCGCCCCTCTGAGTGTGTTTTCATTTCTGACTTTTTTGTGTTTGCTCCATGTGTGTGCGGAGCTTGAACTTAGTCTGTTGTTTATTTTTGTTTTTCTTTTTTTTTCTTTTGTGGATTGTCTTTTTGTGGCCATCTGGGCTACCTCTGATCCTTAACGCACAGTGTGCTAGTGTGCTCTTGATGTTCGATTCGTGCAGAACTGTCCATCGTCCCATTTGTTTCCCGGTGACTGGTCCACTTCCAGTCCCCCGGCAGTATTTCAATCCGGTAACATCGTTCCCCTTATCTCTCCCTCTGCTCCATTGAGGGCAATGTCGTGCTTAAGTGTGTGTGTGGGGGGTGCTTTGTATCGGTTAAAATCTATATATGTGTGCTTGGAGCCTAGTCCGCTGTCCGAATCTTACGATTTGAGGGCTCCGAGTACAGCTGTTTGATCATACTAGCACTGTGTTTTGATTGGTGAATTGAATGGTTTTCGGATTAATGCATGACAACTGGAATGTGACTAGGACAGCCTATAATGATCACTGAGACGTGCAGTAGAATTTTGTAGGGATTCAGTTTTTTCAACTGTTTGCTTACCCAACTATGACTTGGATTGATCACTTGTTCTTGACAGTCGTTTATGCACCTAGTTTAGGGAATCAGAATGTGAGATAGATCATATAGGTAGCCATGTGAGATTTGAGCCTGCTCGTTTCTTTCTTGTACGATAGATCCCTCTTCCATGATGTGTAGCATTCACGTTGTCATTAGCTAAGATGATGGAGGCATAGGATTAGCCCACGACCAAATTGATTGTCCTGATGTGTCATATCCCCTAGTCAGCCCTTTGAGCCGTGTGTTACCCTTTCTTTCGGTCTACAATGGAAAATTACCCTTTTGCGTCTTTTAGAAGGTTCCACAGAGTGGTTTTTACATGTTCTCTGCTGTTTCTGCTAAATTTAATGTGAGGGTTGGAGGTAGTGTTTAAAAGTTGGGCATGTGTTTGAAAAATGTGTAGAGGTGGTGGTTCTCTTAAGAAATGAAAAAAAAAAATGAAAGAAAAACAAAGAAAAAAATGAAAGCAAAAGAGAGCCACTACCAAAAATCTTAATAGTGCCCACTAAGTAGTGTTTCTTAGCAGTCTGGCTTGGAAATGCTGTCATTTTTATAACCTCCTTCGCTCTTGTGCTCTAGAGAATCTGAGTAATGCAGAATGGCAGAAAGAAAGTAAGTGGTTGGATTGACTGAGATTGTGTTGGATTTGGAAATGTGGAACCTTGTGCTATGAATACTTCCACCACCTAAAAGGCCTTTTCCCCATGTCCAAGACCCTAGCCAGTCATTTGAACCTGTGTCTAAGACCTCCCGATTAGTTAGTGGTGACACCCCATATGTGAACTCTAGCATTTAGAGGCTGTCGTCATGGTGAAGAGATGTTAGGGATTGAGAGAATAAGCATGCGCATTTTCCGCATCAAATTGTCCTGACCCCACTGGTCCAGAGTGAGCGATTCATTTTCTCATATTCTCTATACTCTTGTACCCCGGTGAGGACCTAGATTGCTCGGTCTCTATTCTGATATCTTGAGTTTTGTGCATGAGGTGACTTTCTTGAGTAAGTGGTTGAGTCAAGTCTAGGTTGGTTGGTGAACAGAAGGGAGACTCCTCCTTTACTCGATTTTGCTGCACTCAAATGTCCTCTGTGGTGGTTGTCCAGGTTACTATTGAAGTTGTTCATGTGTTGATGTTGAAAGCCAGTACGATTCACGTGTTCTGTGCCTATATGATTTGTCCCCAATGTTGGTATGATTGAAATATGTGAGCTTACCTTGTGTCTGACTTGGTTTGCTTGGGGACAAGCAAACAGTTAAGTGTGGGGGAGTTTGATAAACCGTTAATTGCACATGTTTTTACCCCAATTCTTGAGCCGTTTGAGATGTTGATTCTCGTGTTTTAGGCCGATTTCACGCTAGGTTGTTCTTGTTTGTGGAATTCAGGTCCTAGTACGTGAATGAAGGTTTGGGAGCGAGTTCGGGGTCGATTGGACGAAGATCGGACGTGTGGCGAGACGATGGGGAAGCCACACGGGCACTCATAAAACCCACACGGCCGTGTAAGGAACCAATGTGGCCGTGTGGGATTTAGCGAGGCTTCACACGGGCATACTGGAGATTCCACACGGCTGTGTGTCCTTGGCCGTGTAGGAAGCCTGAAGTCCACTTAATCGAAACTCCGCATTTTGACACTCACACGGGCAGCTGGGTAAGCCGCACGGCCGTGTGGCCTGGCCGTGTGATCGGGAAAAGCTGGGTTTTAACCCAATTTCGAGCTAAAGGAGAGGGAATCGACTTTTTGGAGCAAAAATAGAGCCCTAGAGAGATAAAGTGCGAAGAACACATCCTAAGAGTGGTTTTGGAGCTGGGTTTCATCAAATCAAGCTTGGAGATCATCATAGGAGTGAAAATCATCATCCCATAGCAGATTCTTCCCATGGTTATGAGTATGACTGCTTTGTATTCTGTTTTCCCCTCTCTCTCTATGGAGTAGAACTTTCTCTCACTTGGGTATGAAGAACCCTAGTTCCATGTGTTAGGGATCTTGATTGTAATGACTTGGTGATAGACCGTTAATTATACATGTTTTTACCCCTGTTCTTACACCGTTTGAGATGTGGTTTCTCGTGTTTTAGGCCGATTTCACGCTAGGTTGTGCTTGTTTGTGATATTTCAGGTCCTAGTACGTGAATGTAGGCCTGGGAGCGAGTTTGGGGTCGATTGGACGAAGATCGGGCGCGAGGCAAGCCGATGAGGAAGCCACACGGGCACACACAAACACCACACGGCCGTGCAAGTGACCAATGTGTTCGTGTGGGATTGTGCGAGCCTTCACACGGGCACAAATACATTCCACACAGCCGTGTGATTCTGGCCGTGTGGGAAGCCTGAATTGCCACTAATCGATACGCCGAGTTTTGAGTCCCACGGGCAACTGGGTGAGGCACACGGCCGTGTGGCCTGCCCGTGTGAGTCGGGAAATCTCGGTTTTTCACCCAATTCCGAGACACAAGTGAGAGAATGGGATTTTCAGAGCAAAAACAGAGCCCTAGAGAGAGAAAGTGCGAAGAACACATCCTAGAAGCTATCTTGGAGCTGGGTTTCATCAAATCGAGCTTGGAGATCGTCATAGGAGTGGAAATCATCATCCCAGAGCAGATTTTCCTCATCTTTATGAGTATGACTACTCTGATTACTGTTTTCTTCTCTCTCTCTATGGAGTAGAACCCTTCTCTCACTTGGGTATGAAGAACCCTAGTTCCTTGTGTTAGGGATTTGATTGTAATGACTTGGGATGGTTATACTGTTTGGTTTTAATCGAATGATGCATGTTTTATTGAATTGATTGAATTCTGATCAGCTTTTCTTGATTTCTGCTGCAACCTGAGATAGATAGAATCTGATTAGGTTGTTAGAGCCTCTTCATTCGATAGTAGGAGATTGGTTATACGAGAGTTAGCCAGTTTACTGCTTTGTACTGGAATCCAATTCCAGTAGTGGATTTCTCTGCTGATTGCTTCAGCTTTCTATCCCGGTGAATACTAGTCGTCTGCCGGGTAGTTAGACTGAGAGGGCTTGGTCAGCTTAAGAGATTCCAAGCTACTGTCGGATCTTCCTTAGTCTAATCAACAGTGAATCAACCCAGGGTAATTGCAATTGAACCTAACTAAGGAGCTAGGGGGACTCATTCCCGAGTGACTCTTTCCTGCTTTAGAAAACCGAACCATTTCCTGCTTTCTTACTGCTTTTAGTTTTAACAACAATCACTCGACTTAGTTGGCTAGATAATAGATAATCACGGAGTAAGCAGTAGATCTAGACCCCGGGTTGATAATAGAACTTGCCTGTTACTGCATTTCCGGGCTGCTATTACACTTGGTCGCAATTTGGTGTTGTGTTTTGGCGTGTCACTTGGGATTGTTATACTGTTTGATTATAATCGAATGATGCAAGATTCATTGAATTAATTGAAGTCTGATCAGCTTTTCTTGATTTCTGCTGCAACCTGAGATAGATAGAATCTGATTAGGTTGTTAGAGCTTCATCATTCGGTAGTAGTGGATTGGTTATACGAGAGTTAGTCAATCTACTGTTTTGTACTGGAATCCAATTCCGGTAGTGGAGTTCTGTGTTCATAGCCTCAGCTTTCTATCCCGATGAAGGTTAGTCGCCTGCCGGGTAGTTGGACTGAGAGGGCTTGGTCAGCTTAAGAGATTCAAGCTACTGTCGGATCTTCCGCAGTTTAATCAACAGTAAATCAACCCAGGGTAATTACAATTGAGACCTAACTAAGGAGCTAGGGGGACTCATTCCCGAGTGACTCTTCCTTGACTTCAGAAAACCGAACCATTTCCTGCTTTCTTACTGCTTTTAGTTAAAACAACAATCACTTGACTTAGTTTGCTAGATAATAGATATTCACGGAGTAGGCAGTAGATCTAGACCCCGGGTTGATAATAGAACTTGCCTATTACTGCATTCCCGGACTGCGATTATACTTGGTCGCAGTTTGCTGTTGTGTTTTAGCGTGTCAGGGGGTATTTATACTATTCAGACTGCACCCTCCAGGGGTGGTCTGGTAATTTTGCACTCAATGAAACCGCACCCTCCCGATGCGTTTTCCGTTTCTCGAGGCGCTGACCGCACCTGCCAGCTGCGATCTTCGATCCATGGCGCGGATCGCTGAGGTGGCGTGCGGTCCGCTGTTGGATCGCCGCCTTATCCAACGGTCTTGAAGGCCGATCCAGAGGAAACACAAACCGCTGCTTCCTAGTGTGGTTCCCTGGCTGACGTGGCACGAACCGCATCTCCAAGGTGCAGTTTCATTAAAATGGCACTATTTTGTAATTTTTATGGGCTGGGTGCTATTTTGTAATTTTTTTAAAAAGGTGCTATTATTGGAAAAATCCCCTTAAAATACCACATGAGCTATTTTAGATAGTAGTTGAGTGCGAGGTGGCCATATAGTATTTGGTCACCATCTGTCTAGTTCCATGGATACCATCTAGCTCTAAATGGATGGTGACCATCCCATATCATGGATACTGACACGCTACGACACAACACCAAACTGCGACCAAGTATAATCGCATAGTAGAAATGCAGAATAATGGTTCAGGTTAAATTATCGAACTGGGCTCTAGATCTACCGCCTACTCCGTGAACTTTTATTATTTAACGGGACGAAGTGAGTGAAGTGAATTCAACGCAAAAGAAATGAAAAGCAAGTAATGTTCTGGTTCTTTTCAGGTGCTAAATGTCATCCAGGTATGGTTTCCCCTAGTATGCAGCTAGTTCAGGTTATATGTTTCCAACTTACTCAGATTGACAAATAAACCGCGGAAAGTTCTTTACTGGTCTGGGCTCTCGACTAAAGTTATCCAGAACCTCTTCATTCGAGTACCCAACGGGCAACTAACCTCCACTGGCATACACTAACCGAGGCTAACCACACGAAACTTCCACTACTAGCTTTTGTTCCAGTACGGAATAGTGAATCGACTTTTCGACTAAAGTAGTCGATTTACCACTTTCAATTAAAGGTTGCTCTCTTAACCTATGTAGAGACTATTGTTCTAGGTTAAAGCCGGAATTACACAGGTTTGATCAGGACTCATGCAATTCTGAATAATTCCTCAATTGAATTTATCAAATCAATCGCAAATGGGGTTCATACAATCATTCATAACATACACAGCTAGGGTTCTTCATACCCAGATGAAATGGAAAATTACTCCATGGATACGTGTGAGAACGTCATGCTCGGAGAAGACATTCGCCAAACCGAAAATGGGAATCTGCTCCTGGCGGCTAATCGGTACTCCGAGGTTGAGGAATCGAGCTCCAAAGACTTCAGATCCTCCAATCCTTGCCCAAGGGTTTCTCTTCGTCACTCTCTCTATAGGGTTCTTTGTCTGCTTTAAGAACTCAGAAAATCCGGATCTTTTGCCTTTTTTCCGAGCAGCCCTTTTATAGACTGAGAATTCGTGTCTTATGACCTAAGTTACGACCGTAACTTGTCTTGCCCGCCCGTAATTCTCCAAAAAATGACGTTGTTGTTTCACTCCGTAAACCAAGAGTTACGACTTCTTTCGAGGAGTTACGGCATCAACCATAACTTGAAGAGGGAGACCGTAACTCCAAAATTGTCTCTAGAACTGATGTATTCGCTGACCAGGAGTTACGGGTGCAAAGGCTGAGTTAAGGCCTAGACCGTCACTTCGAAGGTCTGCCAGTACCTCCAAAGAGTCTTCTAGAACTTTGCATTATCCACTCGCCAGTTACGGCTCCTTGAGGGAAGTTACGGGCCAGACCATAACTTGCAAGGTCTGGCCGTAACTCCCAGGTGCTCGCTGCTCGTTCGCTACAGAATGTCCTGAAACTTGCTCCTTCGCGCCCGTTCACGCACTAAGACCTGAAACAACATAAACTAACACACACAAGCGTAAAACAGGCCACGAGAGCGAGAAATCAGACCCAAACGATCAAGAAATGAGGGGAAAACATGTTCGAATATACTGTTATCAGATACCGTCACACCCCTAAGTGGATGGTGAATGGTGATCATCATCTCATATCAAGGATACCATCCAACCCCTGATTAGATGATGATCATCTCATATCAAGGATACCATCCAATTCTTAAGTGAATGACGACCATCCCACATCATGGATATCATCCAACCTCTAAGTCTATGGTGACAATCTCATATCATGGATATCATCCAATCTCTTAGTGGATTGTATCATCTTATATTAATGGATACCAACTGGATGATACCATTTAGGTTGAAGTATGGTGACCATCAAATCTAAAATGACGACTTCATGGATGGTCGCTACGACATGATCACGTGCTCAAAGACTTCGATTGGCGACAACTGACTCGCTTAGGTACTATTGCTTTTTGGGAAGAGGAGAGAGAGCAGTTGGATGATTCTCAACAACAAAACTTGAAGCAATCTTTTGGAGCAAAGGTTAGAAACACAATCCAATAACATATAATCTCATTTATTCCTTTTCATTTTTCTTTGTAGTTTGCAGAGCTTTCCTCCATGAAGGATCCTCCATATTCATAGTCTTAGTTGTAGTTACGGCGCTCTAAAGGAATCTCCATAGGAGTATGGTAATATTAACGTAGATTCATTTTTATGCACCAAACATCCTCATCCGAACAATGTTTAAAGAGTTGTGCATCGTAATAACAATCGCCACCTTCATAGAAGGCAGACACAACTCATCCAGCTATTTTTTCACCTTGAACAAATTGACATGTCAACGAATTTCATGAAGGAAGAAGGAAGACAAAGAGATCGAGCAAGGGAAATCAGTTGATTTTGGACATGAGATAGGTTGTGTGGAGATATTGTCCTCGTGGATCTAGTTTGGTTACTTTGATTCATTGTTGTAAACGAAAGCACCCAAAGAAAATGGGTGGCTTCGATGTCTAGAGTAAAATTGGACGGGTAGTTACATAAAAGTATTGTATCACAAAATCCTAAGATTTCATGTTATATTTGATACCAACAAAAGTTTGGTCGTTTTATCACAAGAGTCGAAATTAGGTTCAAAGCTAAAGCACCCACCAAATTTGCGGCTAATATAACAAAATGGTGAATTCACTTTAAGAGTGTACCAAAGCGATAACTTAATGACATTGCTACGTCTCCTAAGTCCTAACACATCATGATCGAGGCCCCTCGACGATCTTAATCGTTCGATCCAAACACAAACAACTTATAATAAATGGATCTGATGCATTAAGAATTTCAGCCGCCATTTTCTTATTTTCTTTATTATTTCTATTATTAATTATTGAGATATTCTTTTGGCTATTGTTTCGGTTTAGGATATTTTATCGTTTGGTAAGCGGTTTGGGATTTGTTTCCTTGTTCGGGAAAGGAAGGGTTTGTAGGATTAGCCTATAAATATATAAGAGGTTTTACGTTTTATTCACCAGGATAAGAATAAACCAGTCTTCCTTTTAGCCTCTTTCTCTCTTTCTCGTACGAAATCCAGACGCGTGAACCGATCACGCGTCAGGCTCTCACTTTGATTCAACGGTGTAGATCATACGACGTATTGATCGAACCGTATCAACATGTTTCGTACCGATTTTTCCATTAAATAACTAGCTATCATAAATTAATAAAAGTGTTACACTACAAAAGAAATCATATTTTTGAACTAATTAAGATCTAGGAAATGGAAAAATGATTGTGTATGGGTAAGCGACTTCCCAACTCATGTCTCCCACTAAGTTGTGTCTGGTCGGCCGGTTGTGAGACAATTGTTTGTGGGATCTATCTATCTACAGCCTCCCTTGTTTTTTAGTATTCGCTCACAGTCACAGGCAGCCACAAAGACATTACTTTTTCTTCCCCGCTCCCATTCGTCCTCTGCCTTTTCAGAGCTACACCTTCTTCCTATAGCTCCTCGCTCTCTTCTTCATAGTTTAGGTTCTCTCCATCATTCGTCGAAAATAGAGACAACCCAAACGCTTGGAAAATAACAGGAATGCTCAAAATGAAAGAAACAATGCATGATCAAACCGGGTAAGGTGATTTCCTTTATTGAGTATAACTACAAGGCAAATTGAGATTGCGCGACGATGGACAGAGTTGTGAACGGATGGCTCAGAACTGAATAGGCCAAGGGAATCATAGGCAGAAAGAATCATAGGACAAAACATTCTCCAACCCCTTCGAGAATTTCAAAACACATTAAAATTTTATAAACCTATAATCAATGTTATTTAAGCAACAAATGGTTCTGAATATCACTCCAAAGCATTTGCCTTAGTTGGATTTCGGTAGTTCCGTACTAATTTGTAAATTAGGTGGAATGCATACATTTTTTTGTTCAACCAATTAATCGTAGATGGATCGTATAGTCCATCACATTTTTCATTTGTCTCCAAATAACATAATTGATTGTATATGTTTTCACATTAGCTTTTGTATGTCTCTGTCAGTAATTTCATCATTCGTTCCGTTAATGATTTAAACGATAGTGGTGCCATCTTCATTGGGCCATTTATCTTTTTACTATTTTCGTCACAAATTTTAACATCTACAAATTGAAATTTAACATGACTTTGCTTTACCCCCTGTTTCCGAAGTAGGGGAGGAAAAGGAGGGGAGGGGAGGGAAAATTTGGAGGGGAGGGAAAAGTGGAGGGGAAGGGAATTGGAGAGAAAATGTTGTTTTGTTGGGGAAAGTGAAATGGATAGTGGGAGGGAAAAAGTATATAGGGAAGTGTGTGTGATAAATATGTTATTTTATTGATTATGTAATAGTAAGTATATGTAAAAAAAATGTGAAAATGAATATTATGAATAACTAATTTCTACATAACCATGATCATTTTTATTATTTGTTAATCGAACATAAATTGTTCATTTAACTCGATTTTATTTTTTCATACAAATTTGATTATCTTTGTAGTACAAGATTACGTCCATTCTATAAAAAATGTAACACTCTGATGTCGTTTTACTTGAAACTTAACACACATTTACATTCCACATAATTTTGTAACATAACGTTTTGTGGGACTTATGCAGGCCCGTCAATTTAAAAAAATTCCCATATAAATTGGATTAGCTCTACTTTACAAAATGACATCCATTTTGTAAAAATTTCACTCTGAAACAGTAGGCATTTATTCAAATTATATTATACAATGTTTAAAAAACATAACCGTACCAGCCGGTCGGAACGGAAATATCGAATATCGATCCTAAAACAGTAGGCAATTTTAGCCGTAGAAAATGATTGAACTATAGTTAAACCACGATTTTAGTACAAATACATACTTTCTCGGTATAACATCCAGTACGGTTTTTTAATTCTTGATATTACACTCAAATCTCTCAACGCCCAATTAATAAAAAAAATAATATTAATTTGAACAATGAAGACCATAAAAAACAAAGTTAATTACAACTTATAATTATGTTTGACCTTACCCAAAATTAGAATTGAAAAGGGAGGGCGATTTCATTTTGTGGGAAGTAGGGTTAATAATAATATATAAAAAAAAATTTCTTCCCATATCAGTGTATTATAGTGAAACGCTGAAACTTATCCGCAGCAATAGCTTCGGAAGCAAAGGGAAAGGCACAAGCCAACAAAAATAGGTAAAAAAAGTTATAATGAAAAAAAGATTTAACAAAAAAATAATAAATTAATGTAAAAAGCAGCATAGATGAAGTTTTCTCTTCATTTTGGGAGGACTAGTGGAACAGTGTATTTTCTATCCCATTTTCTTTCCTTCCTTTCTGTAGCGGGCTTCAAGAACAGCGGAAAGTGCCTTGGGTTCCTCAATTTCTAACCCTCTCTTCCCTTTCCCTCCTTTTCCCCTCTTCCGAAACAGGGGGTTAAGGAAGAAACACTTATGCTAGCTAGGTTGATTTCTTCTATGTTATTGCTTATCTTGCCTTTATTAATTAATTAATCAAATTGTAAACAGGAATGTTTAAGGGGTCGTTTGGAAGTTGTGATTGTTAGAGTTGTGTTTGTTGAATACATGTATTATGCACAATACAATGTTTGGAAGTGTTAAAGTGTAAAACAATGCATGTATTGTTTTAGGTAGGTCCCACCAACAATCACAAAAAATGATGCATTATACAATCTCAACTAAAAGTTGAGATTGTTGTGATTGTTGGTTTTAGATTTGTGTCAACTTTTTATTTCCATTTATATCCCTAAAATTTTTTGTCTTATTCTAAAAGTTGAGGGTAAATGTGGCATTTCCCCATAAAAGTAACTTTATGCAAATCAATGCATAAAGTAGAATCTCAACAACCAAACAATGTATTGTTAAAATGCATCCATTGTATAAATACATGCGTTTATATTATGGTGATTCATTACAATGCAACGATTTAACATTCGCAACTTCCAAACGACCCCTAAGTTCAAAAGTGAAGGCAAAGAAAGAAGGGGGAAAGCAGGGGAACATGCAGCAGCGCGTGTGAAAAGGAAAGGTGTCAAAGGAAAGCTATAAAGTTACAAGAAAGTAAAAAGGAATAAGGAGAAAGTGAAAGAGGCTGAGGAATCACTTAATCAGAGAAGACAGAACAGCCAGAAAGAGAGAGAGAGAGAGAGAGAGAGCAAGGCCAAGGCATTGGTAGCAGAAGAAAGTGACCATTGTTTGTCCCCTAATATTCCAATGAGGTCCCCCGTCATCATATCACTACTATTCTTCATGAAAACGAAAAATAGAAAAGATGGATCAACTTGGTGAATTTGGCTACGGAAAGTTTAATACGTGCTAACATCGTTGGAACGAATTGATGATACAACATAGGATAAGTTAATGTGAGAACTATAATTACAATCAAAGGGGAATGTGAAGGGTAGTAGTGAGACATTTCTTGTTCTTTTTGCTCCTTAATAATTTGACTTGCAACCCTTTTTACCTAACATCAAAATGAGGGGGGAGAAAATAACAAAAGGGACAACAAAAGATTTTGGTCAGTGAATCTCAGACTTGGTTTGAGGCCATTTGAGATTGCTTGCTGCTTTGACCCATTGCTTCCTACTTCTTCACTTCACAAAACCACAAAATCCTACCAAGGCATTGTTTGGTTGAATGACATTCAACCTCCCTCTTTAACCTTGCTGCTTAGTTAACCTTTTTTCAGTATTCTCTCTCTTGTCCATCTCTTCCATCCTCCTCCTTTCTCATAGTCCCAGCAAAATGTAGTAGACAAGGGTGAAGGGTAGGGCAATGAGCATCCCAAATATGACCCTGAAAAGGGAGAGAACAGAAAGAGAGAATGTTCTCTGAAAATGTTAGCAAAAGAAGGAAAACAGTAAAAGCAGCTAAGTATAGAGCTGAGGTATAGCTGCTACAGGCAAGAAGAATCCAAAAATCACTCACCCAGTACTTAGAATATCAGGATGCACATTGTATTCCTTAGCAAAGACAAAGGGAACAATCCCCTGTGGTAGAGCTGCCTGTTTTGTTTTTTTGTTCAAGGGGGGGAGAGGGTTGGGTTTGTCCATTCACACAAAAACAACATTTACTGTTAGTAAGAATTCATCATTCCTATGGTACATGTACTACACAAACAGGTAGCTAAGAGTTAAGATAGTAAATCCAAACAAGTAAACACTACAAGGAAAGAATTGAGCCTTATCCTCATATAAGCAATTGATAATGAAGCTAAAGATCTTGTTTCAGGAGTTAATAATGAAAGAGAGGGGAATTGGTAGTGTCAGGAGGGGGCAAAACACAAACAAAACCACACAAAGGGTACCCTACAAAAGGCTTGGGGTCCCAAAAGGAAAAGGGCAACAGAGAAACAAACAAACAAACCTGGACAATGGCAATGTGAAGGAGAGTGCCCCTGAGGCCAACCACAATGGAAGCAGCTGCCATGACAGCTGGTCCAACAAAGAATCTCACCCCCATTGCAAAAGCTGCTGTTGATTTCCCACATGCTATGATCCTTGGCTGCAATGCCATGAACAACCCTACACCCCACACCAAATAAAAAACCAAACTTTATCAGAAAAATGTGTATACAAATGGAAAAGGGAAAGAAAGACCACTAAAAAGCCAAAGAGAGAGAAGGGTTGCACTTCGAACTTTGCAGGCGAGCAAGCTGTGCAAGCAAGCTAGCAGGCAAAGCATGCCCATTACTCCCTTTACCCACCATTATGGTCATTATTGCTGCTTGCTATTGCCTATTGCTATCTCTCACATTCTCACTCACAGACCACGGCCAACCCGGGCCAGGCCGCCTTCTGTTCACTTCACTCGATCCTTGTCAGACCTCAAAGATTTCTTCTTTCCCTCATTTACTCCTCTTTCTCTTCAAAGAAAGATATTAAAAAAAAAACCCCACTTTTCCACCCCTTTCAGTCTTTCACCAAGGAATTATCGTCATCATCACTCCCACCACTCACCATATGCGAAAAGAAAAAGAAAGACCAGCCAAGAAACTATCATCACCACCACCCTCCTAATGCATCCTTCTATGCATATGCATTACCGTTGCTTGTTCATCGATAACTCTCTTTTTTCTCAATACCCACCAAATAAAAAAGACTAATAAAGACCCTCTGCTTTTGATCCAACTGAGGCACAAAAGGACACCTATTTATTACTGCACCACCGCTCCCACTGGTAACTGGTTCGACTGTTTACTCTCCTAAAACCACAACCAAAAGGCCGTAAACCCAGAAAGCAGCAAACTTTAAAGAACACGAACGAGACACAAAGTAAATGTTCATAATGATCATATAAGTTGTTGTATTATATCTGTGCAAAATAATACTCAACCAAAAGAAGATTTGAGTTTTGAAATTATACTGACCGAGACTGAACATGGCCATGCCGAGCCCTGCATCTGACAGAATCGAGATGGACTTGGCTATTATAGCAGGCATTGTTACATGCCACCTGCAACCCAAAACCCCACCACCATCTTCCATTAATAAACCAATCAATCTACCATTATCACTATCCACAATGAAAACCCAGGAGGAAAAAAAAAACAAATTGAACGAAATGATAATGAACCAAGGCCAAAAATGGCAGGGAGTGAGGAAGGGACCTGAAGGAGACAAGGGACCAGATGAGACCAATCAAGCTGGAGTAAGTGTTGGGATTCCTGATCAGCTTCCTCCACACCATGATCAGAATTAGCCTCGTCATCACGCTCGTTGGGGGCATAATTTTCGCCTTCCCATCAGCAGCCGCCGCGGCCTTCTCACCGGCGCCACCACCTTCGTGGCCATTGTTCATCACCATATCCCCTCCTCTGTTCCCAAAGCTGAACTCGTCTCTCTCCACCAAGTACTCCTCGCCATGATTCTCCCTCTGCTCCACTGCTCACCCACCACAACGAAACAAAAAACCCATTCAGAAAACGGCAAGAAGTGAGGGGAAAAAACAAAACAAAACAAAAACAAAATTATAAAACTCCGAATGGTACCTTTCCCAGATGGAGAAACAGCCACTCTAACGTCCTTGTGGTCATTATGATGGTTATGGTGACCACCGTACTCATGGCTACCAAACACATCCGAAACCGGGGACGCGCTCGAGCTCCACACGAACATATGAAGATCCTTCCCCCCTTCTTCACCACCACCGCCTTTCTGCTGGCCGTTAGCATTCCCCTTCTTAACCGGAGGGGGAGGAGGAGCAGCACCGGCACCCTTAGCCGCGGTGGTCGGCGAAAACATCCCCGGGTTGGGAGCCGGGTAATGGGCAGGCGGAGGCGGCGGAGCCCCATGGACGTACCCAGGAAACCTCCCTTTACCGTCCTCATCGTAATTAGAATGCCTGGGAGTCGGGCCGCGGGACGCCGACATACCATACACATCATTGGCCCCAAAATTGGAGCTCCGACCCGCCGCCATCATCGAGTAGAAGTCGGTGTGATTAAAGCTGGACCCGCGGGGGGTGGGATTCCTGGAGGACTGCAGAGAGTAAATCTCGGCATTCGTCAAATTGGAGGGACGCGGGGTGTTGGACGAAAGTCCTCCCTGCGACCTCCGCGAAAAGATATCCGATCTGGAGGCGTTGGAGCGCCTGACCGTGACGTGCAGCTTGCCGTCCTCCTTAATCTGGGCCTCGGTCTCGAGCGGGTGGCGGCCGTCGAGCGACATGATGTCGGAATCGACGTGAATGGAAACAATGGAGCCGGCGGTGTCGGGGAACTGCTCGGAGATGAGGAGCTTGGCGCCGCGGTACTCGAACATGAAGAGCATGAGGGTGTACCAGATGATGCACTGGAGGACGACGATCTGGACCATGAGCGTCCCGGAGGCGTCGCCATACATGCCCTTGAGCAGAGGGATTCCCATGACGAGGGTGTTGGGTAAGGTGGAGAGGGAGAAGAGGGTGATGGTCCAGTCGAGCGAGCCGCGGCGGGTGAGGTTGGACCAGAAGGCGAGGGCGACGAGGATGATGATTTTTTGGAGGGTGTCGGCGGCGATGAAGTGGAAGTTCATGGCGTATGGGTCGTTGGTGGAGATGAAGTGGAAGGAGAGGAGCGGGACGGCGAATAAGGCCACGAATCGGTTGATTCCCGAGCATTGGTCCGGGGTGAAGATCTTCCACCACTTCACCGACCCGTACGCCAGGAACATGGCCACGTACAGCGGCACCATTGCCGTCATCACGTGGTAGAAATCGGAGCCGGTGATCATCTTTTCTTTCTTTCTTCTTCTTCTTCTTCTGGGTTTTCAAGTTCTTGGGTTTGTAATTACAGTTCCAATGGTGAAAAAAGGGAAGAAGAGGGAGAGGAAGGAGAGGGGGAAAAGGGAAGAAGAAGCATGTGGGTTTTGTTCTGGGGTTTATGGGGTTTGAATTGAAGAAGGAAGAAGATGGTGGGAGGGTGGAAACTTTTATGGCCGAGGAGAGAAGAGAGAGAGTGAGTCACTACTCACTCGGCTGGCTTGACTCGGGCGGTGTACTATACTCTAGTTTACACGCGGAAATTAATTAATTGTATAATCTAATTAGAAGTAAAAAAAAAAAAAGGAAGAAATAGAAATTCTTTCTTTCTATGGTTTTGCTTTTTGAGGGGGGCAGCTTTTGTATTGAGAAATACGAGCAAAGGGTTGCAGTTGCAGTCCCCAATGCACAGGCGTTTGTCCCCTCCCCTCGCTCATTTATTTCTCCCAAGGAGGATCAATGGATCCTAAAAACTCCTAATACCATATTGAGTTTAGGACGTCCTAATGGGAATTATAATACTTGGATTCTCATATTTCATACCCAAGTTCGACCACCCGAAGAAATCAAGAGGGATTTACAACAAATAAAGCGGCAATTGGAAAGCTCGGACGAGTGACGGCGACATAAAATGAACAGGTCTGACAATTTCAAAACGAGGGTTGAGAGATGAATTGGGTGGAAGACATAGTCGAGGATATGGAGATAGAGTCGACTCAAGAGGAAGAAAAGGGATAGAATTCAATGAAATTTGAGTCAAATCTATGTGATCCAATTTTGACATTTATTTTGCACGATCAAATGTTGGTTTTCAACTCATTGTTGCGTTATGTGAAATTTTGGCTCAAATTATACACCAAAATTTCCACATCCAAATCATTCCTAATGTCAATGACCATTAAGACCATAGTTTGATTGATTCTAAAATGTCCAAACCTAAATTCAAACCCATCGGTTAATTATCTCTAGCAAAATTTTCCTTTTGTATTTTATTTCCCCCCTCCCACGAGTATAGGAAGAGGAAGTTTTATTTGTTTGTTTGTTTGTTTGGATGTGGTTTGATTCGTGATACGAGACTAATGAGGGGATATACTAGTTAATGTAACCGTTAATTTTTCATATATTTCCCCAAGTTGTTGGTTTGTGAAGGGAATTTGAAGTGATGACAGGTGGTCTTGATAAGCTGGATGGAGGGGATTTAAGTAAACAAGTTGGGGGTTCAATCTTGGTTACCTCCACGATTTTATAGCAAAGTTGTGGCATTCTAACTTTTGTCTTATATGTACCGTACGTAGATTTACTAAACTTAATCCTCTATATGGATGGTTGAAAACTAAGTGGGTAAAAGGGTTCAATGCACAGTTATCCTTTTCAACCTTTTTTTTTTTACAAAAGATAATCATATATTAAGATCAAAACAAAGATAGTTACACCCTAGAAGCCAGCCAGGTCTGAAAATCAAAAGAGCGACATGCAATCGTAAACAAGGACAGGGCTTTCCTAGCTACGACATGAGCTACCCTATTGTTATGCCGACCTACAAATCGTAAACTAAACCCCGGACTCCAACCAAGCAATTGAATAACTTCTTCAAGAATAGCTCCAACTTGGTTATCCCGAGTATCACGACGCAAAATCTTCTCAATCACCACTTTGGCATCGCCTTCAAATCTCATCTCCATAAAACCGAGGATCCTGACCCAAGACACAGCCTCACGAAGGGTAAGCAACTCCGCCACCAATGGATCATCTAAGCCGTCAAACTGGACCCCCTTAGCCAAAATTATTTCCCTAGCAGGTGTCAAGATAACCATCCCCCTGCCGCGTGTGATTCACTTTTGGTGGCCCCATCCCAAAGACAAACTGCCCCATCCCCCAAATCCAGGGCAGGGGGTGGAGAGGCTGCCCCAGAGACACTGGGTGAAGCATTATGAGGCAAAGAAGTCCATTCCCAAAGCTGCTGCTCATACTGCCCTATCAGTGCCAGAAACCCAAACTGCTTCCCCTCGAACACCACCCAATTCCGAGACCGCCAAATTCGCTAGAGGAGCGAGACAATGGCCATAACGACTGATGGGTGACTCACCCTAGCCAATAAGGTTTTCAAGAAGAGAGGGAAAGTGTGTCTCGGCAACCCCTCCCCAAAATGTTGCAGACCAGCCATATCACAGAGGGAACAGGCCACAGGGCAATCCAGGAACAAATGCTCCAAAGTTTCAGATTCAACCCAACACACCGGACATCTGGGGAGGACCTCAACCTCTTTCTCAATCAGAGCCTCAGTAGTAGGCAAAATACGATTGAGGATTTGCCAGACGAAGATCTTCAGCTTAGGGGGTAAATTAGCATTCCAAACTCTGATTTAACTGGCTCGATCCATCCAGCTGACACAAGACCTCCGGGTCCCTTTCTGCTGATCAAGGAGCACCGCCAAATGATAGGCCGTTTTCACCGTAAATTCGCCATTCGGAGTAGCATGCCATATCAGATGGTCCTCCAGATTATGTCTGGGCAACGGGATAGCCCTAATAGCCTGGCATGTAGGAGTATGGACTATCACCTCTGCTACTGTCAAGGTTCCCTCCGCCGGAAGCACACAGTGATTAAAGACAGGAAAGCACGGATGACGCCTAGGAATCCAATAGGAAGTAAGTAGAGGAGCAGTCAGACTATTCCCAATTTGCCAGCGCAACCCCGATTCCAGCAGTTGTCTCCCAAACAGGATGTTTTGCCAGCCCCAAGAGGGTCGGGATCGTGCTGTGGCAGTTAAGAAGGATCCATTCGGGAAATACTTACCCTTATAGACCTGGGCGACCTCCATTTTACAATTCGAATAAACAGAAATTTAACTTGTATATGTATTGGGATTTTGTCATTGGTCATATGAAGACATATATAAATATTGGCATCTTGAGTATTGAGATTTGAACTTTAATCACTGCAATTTTTTTGTACTTGTTATTGTCGGTACAGTTTATAATTTCTTGATCAAGAGCATCCTCATGATCGTAAGCAAGTAATATATATATATATATAGTGACTACTTCGGTGCACTCACAAAAATGAGTGCGTTCAATGCACCCAACTAAAAAACTACGCTTAAGGTGTCTGATTTTGAATTTTAATTTCTAGAATTAGTGTAATATGATGATATAACATATGATAACAACTAATTAGCGGATTACCCTAAGCCCCAGACCTCCAATTTTGAGTTCTATCCCTAAACCCCAAATTGTAAACTCTAACCCTAACCATAAATCTCTAAACTCTAAATCTTTCAAATTAAAGTAAATCTTCAATGGTTTTTGTGCAAATTCATGTGCGTTATTGTTCAGTACATCATAAGTGATGATTGACATCATTTTGACATAAATCACATGTTTATAATGACGGTTATGAAGCGGGTACACTGAATGCACCCAAAAAAGTGAGAGCACCGAAGACGCCACCATATATTTATGTCATACTATCAAGTAATAATTGTTTCATTATAGAAATTCACAATGCTTGTTCAAGTGGTACATACATCACTCCACATATGGAAACATCGTCGCCTAGAAGATCAGTAAATGAATAATGTGATTATTTAATTAGTGTCACTTGTCGATCCATTTGCTTAATTTATTGATAGGGTAAATGACACATTTGGTCACTGAGATTACTAAATCGTGTCATATTTAGTCACTAGAAAAATTTAATATCAATTTTTGTCACTCGAATTACTGACACAGGTCACATTTGGTCACTCTTCTGTAGCCTCTGTCCAACTCCGGTCACTCGAATTATTGAAAAATGTCACATTTAATCACTCGTATTACTGAAACATGTCACATTTAGTCACTCTCCCAAAAGTTTCCGTCCAACTACATTAATGGAGTTGGACGGAAACTGACGGGAGAGTGACTAAATTTGACCAGTTTCGATAATTCGAGTGACCAAAATTGATATTAATTTTTTCTAGTGACTAAACATGACACAATTTAATAATCTCAGTGACCAAATGTGTCATTTACCCTTTGTTGATAGTTGCCGTTTACGGTGTTTACTGAATATATATATATATATATATATATATATATATACCATGAAAAATCAGAGGAAAAACATTATGCCGACTTCTTCCAAATGCTGTTCATTCTTGTTTTCATCTTCTGAAAGCAGCAAACCCTAGCATTCTTCAGAGATAGGTTTCTATCTTTTTCACTTATAGTTATGTATAGAGGGAACCATCATTTTTTTTTTATATATAAAGAAGGCCGTTGGATGTAATTAATTACTAGACTTGGTTATACTCTCCTTGAATCAGTGAGTTGTCTGTTCTGATTGGTAATAATAATTATGGGTTGCAGCCGTGATTATCTCAGAAACCCGACAAGGGAACTTCATAGTTAACCAAGGGCGAGAATTGCATTTAACTTGCACCCCCCAAAAAGAAATTAAAGGAAAAATGATTTATTAAGGTAGATGAAACTTTTGTCGTTAATGACAAGTGCTGTGTCTGTCTGTCTTGAAGTTGGTAAAGAGATTATGAAGTTGGAGTGCGCATGCTCCAAATTTAACAAAAACAATTCATTAATAAGGGTTGTTTGATTCCTCCCATGCATGGTCAAATGGATGTAGTAATGTATGTATTATAGATATATAATGGATTTGTTTGATTAAAATATTTAGTATTTGCGATTGTATTTTTAGCAACAAAAAGGAAAATCGTTTTTAATGAAAATGTAACTTGTTAGTGAATTTAAGTACCAAAGTGCAAGTAAGAAACTGTATGTCTATGGTTTGTCACATAAGGAGAGGGACAGGTTATGGTGATTACTACTTTGTAGTAATCACCATAGTTACTAAGGGTAAATTGGGTATGAAAATAAATTGTATTAATTAAATTTTGTAATAAATTACATTTTAAGTAGTTACAAAAATCTATTAATTATGATTCTCTCTCTTTCTCTCACTTCCATAATCTCCAGCCAGATCCTCTTTCCTTATTTTTCTCAATCTTTCTGCAAAAGAAAAAAAACACGAAATCACTACCAATCCATTAGACTACCACTTTGAAAAACATCAATACCATTGCAGAAATAAATCAATATCATTACACGAAAACTACCAATATAAACAATCTACCAATATAAATCTATACCATTTCACAAAAAATCAATACCATTGCAGATTTAATCAATACCAATATATGCAAATTAATACCAATGCGACAAAAACAATACCAATCCAAGAAAAATCAATACCAATCCAAGAAAAGTCAATACCAATATGAAAAATCCATACCAGCCTAGACAAAATCAATACCAATCCAAAAAAGATCAATATACCAATACGAAAAAATCCATACTAGCCTAGACAATCAATACCATTATGAAAAACGTACATAACAACCACTACCAATACGATTACACTCAAATCAATACCACTACAAAAAAAAGTATCAAACCAGTACCAATACGAATACACTCAAACCAAAGCAATGTCATAATAAAATTGAAGCAATACCAAATAAATAAAAAATCAACTAATACGACATTAAAAGGGAACCAATGCCAAAACTAAAAAAACTAGATATATGTTTTTATGTTCTCCGTAGAGGAGATTAGCTACTATTAAATTATTAAAACACAAACAACTACCAAAATAAAATCAAATCAACACCACAATAAAAACCAAACATCTACCAAAGCAATATCCAAACCACCGTCAGAGTTAGCCGTGCGTCCATGCATCGCCTCTGTTGGCATTTGAGGGATACAGAGAGAGAGAGGGAGGAGGGGAGGGTCGTTAGGTAGAGAGAGAGAGAGAGGAGGGACGGTCGGAGGTGGTGAGAAGGAGGAGGAGGGAGGGCCGGTGGATGGCTGGAGGAGAAGGGAGGGCCAAACACGGTCGGCAGTGACGGCTGGAGCTTATCGCTGGAGAGAGAGGGAGACGACTGAGAAGGATGGGTGGAGAGAGATTAGGTTTTAAGAAATAAAAATCCGGTGTGATAATTTTTTTATTTCCAAAAATACCCTTAATCTAATCTGTACCGTCAATTTAAAAATAGGATAAAATATAGATAATGAATTGTACAGATTTTAATAGCCACCGTGATTACTCAAAATTGAGTAATCACGCTAACGCATTCCCATAAGGAGATCATCAAATGGAGTCCTACGAAAGACTTGAAATTTCTATTACTGTTTTTTTTATAATGGTGATGATAAGATTAATGAAAAAAGAAAAAGGTTCAAACTTGATACAAAACAAACCAAGCAGGGACCACGAGAAGTGATCACAAGCAAAGCAAAAGAAACACGAAGAACAAAAAATACAAGAGGGGCAAATAGACAAATGCAGAACTAATCCGCCAAGAAAAACGAGGTCACCAAAAAGGAAATAAGAAGGAGAAAGACAACACAGGTGCTAGGAGGACCAAACCTTCCCTGCACGTGAAAGCTAAGGAAAACATTGCGCCAATCAACCAGCAAACAGACCAGAGGGACAACAAACAAGGATTCCAACAGTCTGAACACAAAAACCCCAAACAAGCAGAAGGGCTAGCCGCACACCAGCGGGAAAAAGATCGCACCAAACACCGCTCGAAGAATTAGATATGACTATTGTTCAGCCACTCTAACCTCAGTAGAGGTGGCAATTGGATCGGATTCGTGGATTCGTGGATTGGTGGATCCATGAATCAAATAGATTGGATCCAATGGATTGGTGGATTCATGGATTGGATCAAATGGATTGGATGATTGATCCATGAATCCAAATGACATCAAAGGCTTGGACCAAAATGTAAAATTTGACAAGTTTTGGTACTAAAATGTCATAATGAAAAATTTTAGGAACCAAAATGTAAATTTCCAATGATATTTTTCGTATAAAAAATATAAATTTTAGGTACCAAAATGTAAAATATAAAAAATATAGGTATCAAATCGTAATTTACCATTTGGATCCATGGATTGATCCATGAATCCACCAATCCAATTGGATTTTGATCAAATGGATTGGATTTAAATGGATTGGATTAGGTGGATAATTTGGTGGATGGATTGAATTGGATTCATATTTTTGGATCCTTATTGCCACCTCTAAACCACAGGTTCCTCTCAATCTTTCCATGAGCAATGAGCCACTCAATACTATTTCTTGTCGATTTTCGCAACACTCCATTAGACGAGCAGCTAATGTCCCGGAAGATGCGGTTGTTTCTCTCAATCCAGACATGCCAACACACAACATGCAGAATACAGGCCCGGAATCACTCACAAACATTATCAGAAGAGCGGGAAGGCCAATATCTGACAACCGTATCAAGATCACCCGCCGAGATGCCACAACTGCCATAGATGGATTCTACGCCTCTCCAAATGGTGTATGTGTAGCTGCAATGCAATCAACAAAAATATGGCGAATGGATTCCTCTTCTCTTTTGCAAAGCACACATTGGTTTGGATATGAAATCCTCTTGGCATAAATAATTGACAACGAGCACCAGACCTTGATTCACAAGCTTCCATAATCAATTTTGCTCAAGCGATAATTAGAAACGATTTCTCAATTATATGGAACACCCCCAACTCTGGAATGACAAATGGAGCGGTGAGATATATCTCATTTCAAATAGGCATTTTTGTTTGTCCACTCATCCACATTCTCATTCGATTAACAAAATAGGAAGATGAAAGAAAATCAGCAAAGACTATTAGGCAGGCATATGTGTCTATCTAAAACTCCATCAATTCATCCTTCAAGCTAAGTATCTCTTGTCCTCTGCATATTTATGTTTCATTATTTTGGGGATATTATATATTGATTGGAAAAAATTAAAGACCAAGGAGGACAACTAGGGGAGAAGCCACAATGACACATCTCTTTCTAAACCACCCACCAAGAATAACCCTATAACTAAAGTAATATCCCAAAATAAACATAATAATAATTATAGCATAAAGAGGTCCAGAGGCTCGACCGCATGAATGCATCACAAGAAAATGAGGACCTCATATAGATTATAGATGGTATAGGAGAAAGCCTAGGAAGAATTTTAGAATGATATCATAGGTTAGTGAAAAATGGATTCAAATTCTTTCATTTTACTATTTTATTATCGAAATTTCTTGCAAACGCTTAATACACTCGAATTAGTTGTCAATCCAAGGGTATGGCCACTTGCACTCACCCCCCATCCAACTAGGGTTCATCACAGTCCACACACTCCCTCCCTCCATAATTTGATTTTCCTTGTAACTTCTCACCCATAAGTTAGTAAAACTTATCCTAACCATCTCCATCACATCAACTGAATCTACTCAAACAATTCTCTTCGACATATTAAACTATCAAAGTTTGATTCTTCATTCCATGGTGGTTTGTTTGTTTCATTTGTCCTCCAATCACAACAACAAACAAACAAACAACCAAACAACCAAACAAAGCGAGCGCCATGGTTAAAAAGATCGCAAGGATTTGATACCACCGCCACAGCTTCACGTGGACCTTCTTTTGTCCATTCTTCAATGGATTTCTTTATTGCACATTCCGTCTTGTTCTTTTCCCCCTCAACTGGATTGGATGGCGTAGCTTCTAGACTTTTAGCCACCATCCATTTTTGCAACCAAACCAGAGCCTCCAAACCCATTTCCCCTGCGGCCATCGGCTCTGCTGCTGCTGCTGAGCCTTTTTTTCTCTCGCTCTTTTCAACTTCGCTGTTCCCCCTCTTTTGTGTTCTCTGGTTGCAACCCAACCGGCATACATGGATGGGATTCTCAAAAGACTTGCGCCTTTCTTTTCCTTTTCTGTTCTTTGTGTGAGCACTGAGCTCAGAGCTCAAAGTGGTTTCCTTTCCCAGATGGGGATGGCGACGTGACCAACTCTGCCGAAGGAATCGTTCTAATCTAACTGGGGAGAAAGAACCGGAACAATGGAAAAGCTAAAGCTAAAGCAAAAGCAAACCGAGTCTCTGTGGAGCCGGAAATGTCCCAATTGAAGGTGAGAACTGGTTAAAAGGAAGCACTCATGTTTCCTGCAGTGGTTGTCTCGAGAATCATTGTGAAATAACAGAACAAACACATAAAAACATAGATAAGGCGTGGAGGGCAGCAGAAGTAAAGGAAGAATGTAAGGCATATATTATCTTCATGCATCATTTTCAGGTTTCCTGGAACATAATTCAGGATGATTGGCAACACATCATCTGTCTTTCCAAGTTCAAATCCTAGTTGAGGACTGGTAATAAGATGGACATTCATGACATATAGTTATGCCAGGTATGTGCTGATTAAATACACCAATAACAATTTAAATGAGAAAGAAAAGACCATTCATGAGATCGATCTTCAGCTTGCGGTACTGCACAACCTATGAACAATATGGTGGTGTAAGCTGCATCGCCAAAACCAACAGGATAGTAGCTACACCAACCATGGAGTGTGTGTAAATATATATATGCTTCTGGAGATAGACTGACCAGCATCCCGGCTTTTAAGTCTCTGATTCTTCTTCTTTCGGGTTCCTTTTAAAAGCCTTTTCCGTGTGGGAGGTCAATCCACTGCAACTGAAGCTCAACTTCACCACATTCCACGTTTTTCAATCGGAGGCACATATCTTGAAGAACTTTGCCATCAACACATGTAATGCAGGTCTCGTCCGCCAAGCAGTTTGACCTGTTGGGGTGTATTTTTGTGATGATGGTGCCGTTTGGTAGGCCTGACACATCCATCTTTAATGCATCCATGAATGGTTTGATGTCGAATTCTGCCTCCCCCATTTTGTCATCTAAGCTGAATGTGTCATAGTCATAAACAGTCTACAAGAACAGATGGAAATATAACAGATTGTTAGTAGTGAACATTGAGTTTCACCCAGTCTGGAAGTATGCAGCTTCAGCTACGCCCCAGCAAGTATGAACTACTTAATCTGCTAGTTTGATGGTTAAACTTCAAACAAACAGTTCTTGGGAAGCAGAAGCATTTGAAACTCTGTGCTGTAACTCAAAGTCCACGGGACTCAAAACGGCAGAGCATACTACAAATAAAATTCTACCCAACTCCCATGCTGGAAACGCATGTTAAATACCAAAAACTCAAAGTTGACAAGACATCACAGAGTGGTGCATGGAACTCAAAACTATGACCATCAGTACAATAGCTTTTCCCCCTCTTCTAATGTCGTACAGTATCGAGTGATACAACACGTTGCAAATAGACTGAGTGTTAAACCACCTGACTTCAAACTTGTACATGTAGAGGACATTCAATATAAAAGTAAAATCTTGTCAAGTATTTTTAAACAACTCCGGACTCCTAAAGCTTGAGTTGCTTGAGGCTTGGATTAACATAAGCTTGGATTGAGCTCTTCCTAAGTTTGAATGTCTTACAATCTCAATCTCAGTCCTTGATAAGCAAGTCAAACATATAATTAGGCAATACTTGACCGGCTAAGCTTCCAAGCTTGCGAGTATCAGAAATTAAAACAGACCAGCCACTCATACTGATTATGTATAAAGCCACCAAGTGACTGGTTGTATATTGATATGCCTACTGGAGAACCAGTTTCACCAAAGGAGCTATAATGTTGTTCATATTAGTTTCTAATCTTATTGGCAGAGTATCTCTGTACACACTCTGAAGTGTCTTGGAGGCTTATTCAATGAAGTGGTAGATAACTATAGCCTCAGAATAAAAAATCCAAACCACACTTCCTACTTTAGAAAGGGACATTCTTTTGGAAGAGTACAGAAACTACAATTAGAACACGATCCTTACTGGGAAGTGGGAAAGATTAAATGAACAACCAAAAGCTTAGAAAGAGGTGTTCTAGTTGGTTCATTAAAAATTTTCCTACATCATTGTTTGTCTACCTTCCCTGATAAAGAGGGAGCATCAATTTAGCAAAAACCCCAGGTCTCCAACAGGAAACAAACTGCAATAACTCCTCACTCAAAATAGCACCATGTCCATAGACTCCATACCATTACAGGCACAATAAGGAAGGAAGAAGCAAATAAGGGAAACATACCAACTTGACTGGAAGATCCGGGTCAGTAACAGACAGAGTTAAATCTTCATTCCACTCAGGATTCACATCCTTCTTTATCACACTAGTCTTCAGTTTCTGCACAGTAGTCACCATAACATCAACATTAGCATCATTACTCTCGGATCACACAAACCCTAAGACCCAAACTTCCGTATTTGACAACAGAACAACACCCCCCTCTCTATATAAAGCAATCATCCCTAGTCAACGAGTCAGGCTGACTTAAATTGTTGATTGTAAAACCCTCCATCTTAGTGATTCCCAACTGGGTTCTCTTCCCAATCGGAATACGGACACATCTAATCTACATAATCGTTCCACCCTCATGAAATTGGGGGAATGGAGAGACAGTGATAAAACCCATTGGAGCAGCAGGAGGGTTATATAGTTATACCTGCTTGCCCATTTTGACGACGCAGTAAGGGTCGCTGCTGCGAACATCGCGGACGGCGAGGTTGACGCCGCGTTTGATTCGGATTCGGAGCAAACCCAGAAGGCTTTCCATCGGAGAAGAGGTTCCGTCGTCGGCCGGGGAAGAAGGTGCAGGTGCAAGTGGTGAGTCTGCCATTTTGACGCCGCCCCTTGTCTCCTTTTTATATAATTGGCCCTGGTCTTGATCTGTTGCCAGTCCAATCAAGGCTGCCAGCAAGAAATGATTTTTTTTTTTTTCCACAACACACAGGAATCAGGTCAAATCACCCACCCCCGCGGCCCAGAATTTAATCAATTTGATCCGTTCTCATTTCCTTCCTTACTCATACAACCGGTAACCGGTCGTCGTACCAGAAACAGAAACAGCTGTTCGTAAGTTTCCCAATATCTTTAGATGAAAAGTGGGAGTTTTATGTCAAAGAATGAAAGAACAGAATTTGAAATGCATTCGATTTTTTTAGATGATTCTATCTAAGAAAAATTCATTCATAAAATATAACACATGATTATATGAAATGTGTACATATAATTAAATACTACATAATCTCTCCGGAAGGAATTTTTTTTTCTAAAAACGAATAATAAACAAATCGGATCTTGCAATAGAAGATGTATAATTTGAAATGATAGATTCTAATTGAGATCTCTGAATGATTTGAACACTTACAACGCTGTTAGTAAAAAAAAAACAATTTTCATGAGACACTTCTCATTTCTTGCTATGACTTATGGATTTTATTCTTTTTATCTCCTGAATGTTGACAAAGGACGAGAGGAAAAGGGAGAATGATCAATTAGAATTTTGTTTCAATTATGCACAATCAAGATAAGAACAACTAGTACAAAAATTCATTCGATTCATTAAGAATAGCACACGCAGGTAAAAGGAACAGATGTAAATGAACCTGAATCACTCTGCGTTCTAAGAGGTGCACGATTTGTTGATGGCGGTGCTTTATTTTTTCGGCTATAATTGAAGAATCGTTGGATGTG
The DNA here is from genome assembly GCA_946122785.1 of Linum tenue. Lineage (NCBI taxonomy): Eukaryota > Viridiplantae > Streptophyta > Magnoliopsida > Malpighiales > Linaceae > Linum > Linum tenue. The sequence continues at coordinate 16,655,314 of CAMGYJ010000004.1, read as the reverse complement.
GGATGAAGGAGAAGAGAAATTCAAAACTTTGGAGACCGAACTAGGGGACCTCTTGGGTATTAAATTTCTTCTTCTCATAACTCACAGGTTGCACAGTTTCCTTTTCAAGGCTTTTTTTTTTTTTTTTTTTTTGCTATAATAACTTTACTATTTGTATCAGGTAACTATTAACGAAGGAAAAAAATATTACGGTTCTTCCTCTCCTCCTCGACTACTCCTTTCATGTTTATATATATATATGAGGTAAATGTAGCTTATAATTTGGATTTTTGTCGACGCCAAATAATAATGTGGTTTCGGACAATACCTCTCCATGTCAGTCTTGGAAGGTTCTTCATGATTCTCGGTGGTCTGCATTTTTTCCTTTCTTTCACTTGTTATGGTTGGTTTTGGCCTTCTCTTCATATGCAATCGTCAAATTTTAATCCTATTCTTTATCATGTATACATATTCCATTTTTTAATTTTCCATGTTTTTTTCCTCTAAATGAGAATGTGACACTTTTTCCCTCTAAATGCTCTTGAAGTTCACCGTGTATGTTATATAAGCTAACCCATTTGAGTGTATTAGTTGGCTTTAATCCAAACATAAAAATAATCGTTTCAATATTTTGATGAATAAATATTTAGATAATACCTACACGAGAGTTCAATAAACCCGTTATTGTTTTCAAAAAAGGTTTAACCAACCTCCATCAAAAGCACGAGTCACTATTAGAGAGTTGAATCAAGGTGAATTAGCATGATAAATGTAACTATGAGAATTTTTAACATATGTCTATGATCAACTTAAGAAATGCCCAATATTCATGGATTAACAGCTTAATAGTTTTTCTACTAAATTTATTATGTTAAATATGCAAAATGTATGATTGAGTATCGAAGTGATATTTTGATAAGTTAGCCACCAGATATTTTTTTAGACGAACATCAAGATTACACATGAAAGTCCAATTAATCATTTTTGAAAAATATATTGAATAAAATATCATTAATTGTTTTGCAAAGTAATTTGAACATACTAACCAATCTGATTAATATATGGTTATGTCTTCGTTGCACTAACTTTTTTGGGTCCGTTCAATGCACTCGCCTAATAATCGTCATTCGGGAAGATAATTCATGTGAAAACAATGTCAATCGTCACTCATGGTATGATGAACAAGAAACATATGGATTTCTACGAAAATCATTCAATATTTTACTTTAATTTGAATGATTTAGGCTTAAAAATTTAGGGTTAGGGTTAGGATTTACAATTTGGGATTTTGAATTGTAATTCAAAATTGAAGATTAAAGGGTTAGGATAATGAATTAATTAGTTGTAATGCTGTATTATATTATCATTTTAGACTAATACTACCAATTAAAGTTTAAAATTTAATGTATTATGATGATTGTTAGATCAATGCACCAAAAAATTGAGTGCACTGAAGTATTCCTCACATATAATTAAATTCACGTCACCCGACAGAGGAGGTCAAAGTCAGTTAATAATTAAATTGTTTCATGGGTTGTTGTTGTTGTTTTTTAATAGGGGAAGAAGAGTGTTTGAAAAATATATAAACGTAGCTTTAAGAAAACGGGGAGATGGAGGTTACCGGGATTCCCGGTGGGCGGGGGAGAAAGAAAGAAACATTTGGCGGGCATTAGTTACCGGAAAGTGACGTGGGCAGCGGGATTTCAAGATCAGGCTCTAGTCCTCCGGCGTTGACATTGACTTTTCACGGTACAGGGGAAGTCACGAAGAGAGAGAAGGTGAAATGCGGCTTCCATGTCCATGATTAAATAACGGAAGTGAACGTGAAGTGGGCCACGTCACGCACTGGGACTGGGATAGATGTCAATCGGGCGGGTTAGGGCTGGGTTCAATCGAGTTCGGGTTGCGGGTTCATATAGGTTGCGGGTTCATCGTGTTACGGGTTTATCGGGTTCGGGTTCAAACGGGTTGCGGGTTAGTCAGGTTGCGGGTTCATTGGGTTCGGGTTCAATCGGGTTGCGGCCAAATCAGGTTACGGGTTCATCGGGTTTTGGGTCGGGCGGATTGCGGGCAAGTTGCGGGTTGATCGGGTCAGCGCATCGAGTAACTTACTACTTACTCGTTACCAACTTACACATTTTATTACACTAATTTAAAATATTTTCCTCAATTTTTAACCAAATTCTTTCTACCTCGTATATATACTTAATTTAAAAAAAATGTCAAAATGTTGAATCAATTTGTATAACTTGCAAACTTGTTATGTAATTAATCATAATTGGTAAAGTACATTAGTTAATAGTAATGGTTATATCAACACTTGCAACCAAAAGACACCATTAATTATTTATTTGATATTTTAATATTATTTCAGTAGTAATTGGATTAAAGTATCTCGTTTAGTATAACCATGCAAATCTGGTATTTGACGTGTGGTATTTGGCAAAAGTATAGTGGTAAACTATCAAATTTAGTAAACTGTTGCCAAACGAGTTATTTGTAAAATTGTTTGAGTTACCCTAAAAATTGAACCATTAAAGATTAACTATCAAATTTAGTAAAATTATTGTGACTTCAATCATAACTTACTCAATAACATATATCCTATACATTTAGCCTTACTCTCAACCAACAATATTAAGTTAATATATGTTGTCGATCGTATGCCCTAAACCATCTATATATTATACACTAACAACATACCCTATACCCTAACAATATATCCCTATGAGTTGTGATTTTGCTAGTATAGTTAATTTAAAGTGAAATTTATACTTTGATTTTCGAAACATAGATAAAAAGGGATATTTGCTATACCCTAACCATAGTCCATATATCCTATAGTCTACACATATACCCTGTACCCTAACCACGTACCATAAACATAAATTAAAAAGGGATCTCCTGTCATTAAAGATTTTAAATGACTTCAAGTGAACATATGTTAATAAGAACTTAGAACCATCAAACCATCAATACCTTATACCCTAACCACATACACCCTAAACCATCTGTACCTTATACCCTGTACCCTAACCATATACTTTATACCCTAAACAACGAACTGTCAAAAATTACTTATCAAGTTTAGTATAATTGTTGACTCATATTCACCCGCCCATAAGTTTTCCATTCCAAAGTTCCTATCCAAACCTCCCTCTCATTTTCCATTCCAAAGTGACCCGCAATCCGATTAACCAAAATTTTCAAACAAGCAACCAGACTAAGTTATTGCAATCGTAATACTTAACATGCCAAGTTCAATACCCATTTTGAAATGAAAGTTCAACTTCAACACAAGTTAATATATGCGAAAATATTACTAAGTGTTGTAAAATAACGATAATGTAGCGCTGAAATTGCAATAAATGTAGAAGTATAGAAAACAAGTAGACAAATTAAGTGAATTTTTCTAAAATAAATGATTGTTGTAAACACCAAATTTGTTTTCTTATTTCTTTTTCATAAAAAAATTAAAATACTAAAATCCCCCTCCTTTCTCCTTCCATAAATTAGAAACACTCAATTTTCCATCTCCTTTCTCTTCTATAAAATTGAAAGAACCACCAAATTTCCCTCCCTTTTATCTTTCATTTGAAGAACCAAATTTTGCTCCTTTTTCTCTTCTATAAAATTGAAAGAACCACCAAATTTCCCCTTTTTCTTTTCTAAAAAATTCAAAGAACCTAATTTCCCTCTTCTCCTCTTCTTTCTCTTTCCAAAAATTTAAATACACCAAAAAATTTCTATTCTTTTAAAAGCATCAAATGACTAAATACATTGCTTTACTTTATTTATAGTTAATTGATAACTTTATTGAATAGTTAAATTAACCAAAATTTTAATTTATATATTATATTAAGACAAAATACACTTGTATAGCCATAACTTTCACGTTTGTGACAAATATAGCCATAACTATTCGAAAACACAAAATAGCCAAAAAATGGATGATCGTGTAACAAATCTAGCTATTTCAATTAGAAACTTTAACGGTGTTAGAACCCCTGTCAGCTAGGTTAACGCTAGGCTGACTAGGATGCCAAATCATCGCACACATCAGCGACAACTCAACCACACTTGCCACGCAGGTGCCATGTCATATTTTAAATTAAAAATAAATTAATGAACTAATTTAAAAATCATTTTCTTCCCTTTTCCGCAAAAACCATTTTCTTCCCCAAATGCAACCAAACCATCCCCTGGCCCTCTTAGATTTCCCATTCGCATCTTCCTTCCCAAAATTTCAAATCGCAACAAGACATAGAGTAAAATCATACACTCGTCTTCTCCCCTGTTACAAAATCATTGATCTCTTACAAATTTCCAGATCGCAAATCCCATCGCTTCAACATCATCACTTTCCTTTTCCATGTCACGACTAGAGGAGCCGGAGCCGGCAGATCTGAATCGACGTCGTTCTGTATAGATCCTCCGCCGCCATCACCTCGACGACCGGCAATCCGTCACCTCACTGTTGCATCCCGCCCAGTCATCAACAGTTGTCGCGTCTACTTAACCCGCCTTCTGGTTTTGCAACGAACAGAGTCTTCCAGCCGGCGGATATTAAGAAGCGGCGGCGACAGCGAAGAAAGGATAGCCGCAACAAGCTCCTATCGCTGCCTTGCTGCTTCATTCCCCCCAATCAAAATCCTGAAGACCCAAACAAATTCGTTTCCCCATATCGCGCGTCGACATCGTGAAGGGAATGGAAGTAGGAGAGATGGGCGGCGACCGGCAGCGGCTACCCCACCACCACCTCCGACGGCTGCCAAAATCTACAAAAAAAAAAAATACAGATTTCTAGATCTCTCCGATTTAGGGTAGGGTCAATGACAAAATCTTGAATAAATGGGGGAAGGCTGAGCGAGAAAGGGAGAGAGGAGAGCATTGAGAAGTTAGGGTGAAGTTTGATTTTGAGAAGAGGTATTATAGGAGGAAGATGGGCGGTGGAGGTAGGGGTGTCAGTCGGTCGGTTTCGGTTTAACCGAAAACCGATTACTCGGTTATCGATTAAACCGAGTCGTCCCCTACACCTGTCGACCACCGACCGTGAGAAAAGCTACGGCTAGCCGACCATCGACTGACCGGTTTTTGGTTTTGGTTCGGTTATAACCACAAAACCGATTTTATATAAAAAAAAACAACCCTACCCCACCCACGTTCCTTCTCTCCTTTATTGTTAAGTGTTACCTAACAATAAAAAAAAATATATAAAAAGAAAGAGAAGAACAAGCAAGACAAAAGACAAAAAACAACCCCACCCCACCCCACCCCACCCAAACGTTTCTTATCTTCTTCTTCTCTCTTCTCTGGTTTCCCCAAGAACAAAAATAATATCTTCTCTCTTCTCTTGTTTCCCTAAGAACAAAATTAAACCAGATCTCTTCTCTACTCTCTCTGCCTCTCCTAGACCTCCAAACCTCTTCCTTTTCTCTCCTCTCTCTACATCTGTGAAGGAGGAGAAGCGGCAGCGGTGTGTGGTCGGCGTCGCGGCGATCTTCTACTGCTGTTGTTGAGGTCGACGAGGGTCGCGGGTGGGAGACAGTGGGAGACGGCGCCGGTGGCTGTTGGAGCCGTGGAGGGGCGGCGTCGCGGCGAAGGTGGCTAGTAAGGAAGGGGTGGCTGACTAGAGTGGTTGGGGAGTGGGAGAACAGATTTGGCTATTAGGGTTTCTGGTCATGGGGCTATGGGTAGTTTTGGGTGGTGTTGGAGCGGGGTAGTTTTGGGGTAAAGGGAAGAGGTCGGTTAGCCGGTTAACCGCCGGTTTCCGACCACGGTTAATCGGCTAGCTGAGCCTCTTCTCCTTTCCTCCGACGACCGACCGACGAGAATTGAAGATGGTTTTCGGCTATCGGTTTGTTGAAACCGTCCGGTTAACTGCTAACCGAAAACCGTTCTGCCACCCCTAGGTGGAGGTTGTAATGGAAGGGAGGACGCGGGTTGTTCAGATTGCAATTTTTTTGTTTTAAAATTAAATTATGAGGTGAATAATGATTTTTATATTTTATTTTTTTTTATTAATCCACGTCTGTTGGTGGGGACCATAAATCGCCAACTCAACATATTCCGTCAGTCCAGTCAGATTGTTAAGTAACACCGTTAAAGAGATGGATGGAATTGGCTATTTTGTGTTTTCGAATAGTTATGACTATATTTGTCACAAACGTGAAAGTTATGACTATACAATTGTATTTTGCCTTATATTAATATTGTCCACGATCTCAATTATTAATTATTCATTATTAATATTCACATTGTGCTGATTTTATATTTTATATTTAATTTTTTTAAAGAACTTAGTGTTCAAATGACCTTCATGTTTTAATTTTTGTAATTTTCTTAAAATACATAATATCAAGTGAGTTTCATATTTATAAATTTCCTATACGAAATGAAGAAATAATTTTACCTACGTATTTTAAGTTTAGAATGACAAATTTTATTTTGAAAAACTACGTATTATATGATATAAAAATTATTCAAGTGGATTAGGTGAAGTTCGGGTTGAGTCGGTCGGGCTGTGGGTTAGTTGGGTTCGGGTCAATCAGGTTCGGGTTAATCGAGTTGCGGGTTTAATCGGGTTACAGGTCAATCGGATTCGGGTTAATCGGGTTGCGGGTCAGTTGGGTCACGGGTTAGTCGGGTTGCGGGTCACTCGGGTTGCGGGTCGGGCACGTTACATGTTATTGAATTTTAGTCAATTTGGGTTGCGGTCGGGTTGCGGGTCGGGTTGATGAGACGGGTTAGTCGGGTCGGGTTCTATTTTGACACCTATAGGACTGGTAGTGGTAGGTAGGTGGCCGTCGTTTCCACTAGGGGTATTCAAATGGTTACCGTGGTAATAACCAAACCAATTAAGCCTAAATTTCATTAACCATAGAATAAAATGTCTTAACCAAACCGCCCAAATTAACACGAAAACCAAATTAACCAAACCAAACCAAAGTTTAATTGGTTTTATTAATTGGATAATCGGATTAACCAAATAACATAAAATTACATAAAACGATTATCCTGTTAATGAATAAAACATAACCATATGTTGTTACTATCATAAAATATCATTATATATAAGCAATAATAATAAGACTCCGGGTTAATATCATTTTGTACCCCTCTACTTTGGCAAATTAACAAACGTACCCCTCTACTAAATTTTTGCATAAACATACCCCTCTAATATTAAATCGTAACAAATTTACCCTTCCATCTAATTATCCGTTAAGTGACCGTTAAATGAGTTAAGAAATTACTCAATTGCCCCTCATTTACTCTTAATTTCAGTTTTATTTTATAATTTATGTCCATTATCAATTAATTAGAAGAAACTAAAACCCTAGACAAATTCAGAATCACCCGAGAGTGACCATCCGTCCCCCTGAAGCCTTCCTGGAATCTGCTCCTCGTCGGCGGCGCCTACTCCCGCAGCTCCTCGCCGACGGCAGCTGGAGTAGAGAATCAAGGTGGCCATAATCAACCTGTAATTCCTCTGTAGTTCCCTTTCCTGCTTTGACTGCGCCTCCCCTGTATTCAGAAAAAAAGATCAACATAATCAACCCTGGTGAATCAACATATCCAGAAAATTTATCTCTTTTCTCAGAACCTCATCCTCCCCCACTTCCTCGCCCTTGTTGGGCCTCACCATAGCCGAATTGCTGGCGAAACTATTAATCGACATCCCATACAAATTCGCATTACGATTATCGGCAAACAATGATTCCGAAATTTTCATAGCAGACCCGAACCTGAAGTTTCCGAGTTTGGAATCACTGTCGCCGCCAAACATGAACGGCTCTTCGACGTCTCGTTCAGATCATACATGATGGCGGTGGCACGAACTACGGAGGCCCTTGACAACGACGAGCCTCCGATGAAGTTGCCTTTTGCCGCCCAATTCGATGTCGTGGGAGTGAGAATCTTCTTTGCAAGACGGCCACCTTGATTTTCTCTACCCCAGCTGCCGCCGGCGAGGAGTCGTGGGAGCAGGTTCCAGGAAGGGCTTTAGGAAGACGGATAGTCTTTCACTCTTGGGTGATTCTAAATTTGTTTAGGGTTTTTATTTTTTCTAATTAATTGATCATGGACATAAATAATAAATTAATTAAAACTTAAATTAAGAGTAAGTGAGGGGCAATTGGGTCATTTTCTACCCCATTTAACGGTCACTTAACAGATAATTAGATGGAAGGGTAAACTTGTTACGATTTAATATTATAGGGGTATGTTTGTGCAAAAAATTAATAGAGGGGTACGTTTGTTAATTTGCCAAAATACAGGGGTACAAAATGCTATCAACCCTAAGACTAACCATCCATGATTATCCTCATCATTCGAGTTAATACATAATTCACCATCTCTGCACATAATATAGTTAGTTTACAACAAACCCCTTAACATAAATACATACCTATACCCCTCATCAGGAAGTTAGAACTCTCATACAAAACATTTAAACTATACATAGTATTGTACGTAATCCTAAAATCTAGTAGCTGTCCAAATGTTTTGGTTTAGTAAATAGGCAGGTCATTTAATTTTTGACCCATAATATTTTGGTTGTTGTGCACATAAAAATAAAATAGGGAATCACGAAAGTTTGGTTTTGTTGGTTGCATGGAAGTATAAATAATTTTGTATATTAGGTATATCATTAATTTGTTAATTGTTGTCATTGGTTAGCAGTATTGAAACCAAACCAAACCAGCTAAACCAAATAAGCTAAATTGTTTAACCAAATTAACCGAATGATACTGGTTAATATGGTTACCACGGTAACAAATCCGTTTGAACACCCCTAGTTTCCACGGACAGGCCCGACCCAACTTGACTATCCTACTCCTTGCTATTTCTAGGAGGACTCCATTCAACGATCCACATTAAAAGCCCACTTAATGAATGGTTATTATTGGTTAGAAGAATAGATAGCGGAGTGAGAAAGCCATTAAGCTTGAGAATTGAAGTAGACATGCCACTTAAGTTTAAACAGGGCATCGAGTATCATTAATGTCGCCAAAATGTTCATCCGTCTACTTTTCCATCCAACCCAAACTTAATTACTTTTTGATACCCAAAACTTTTAAAGACATTCAAAACTATATTTTAACAAGTTTTATCTGATATAATAATTAGAAAATTTTTTAAACATATTATTACTAGAATGACTAATCAAAATTTGTCAATAAAATAGATAAATTAATCAAAATAATAAACGAATATAAAAAAGAATAATAAATATACTAGAATATAATAATAAATATTTGAAATCAATATTAAAATATCTATTTAAATTTCCTAATTCAATTAGAAGCACCATTAGAAATAGTTAAAATAGAACCTAATCGATCATCAATACATCAAAATCAAAGAAGGATAAATGAAACACAATCAGAAAGATTTAAACATATTCCACTAATTGAAAAAATTTAGAACGAAAATATATGAAAGTAACCAAATAACAAATAAAATACAAAGGCTACTACATCCGGTAAAAAATATAGAAAAGAAAGTATGACTATTAAAGCTACAATATTAATGAAATAATTCAATTATTAAAACACATAATGATAATTGAAAATAATTATAATAATAATTGATTCTAAATTTTTTATTCAAAAATTGGTTTGGTATCATGTATTCAAAAGACGATTCTAACTAAAAGCTATTGCATTCGGTAAAAAATGTAGAAAAGAAAATATGACTATAAAAGCAACAACATTGTTTAGTTACAACATTAATGGAATACTTCACCTCCAGGGGTTTCAGATAATTCTAGGTTGGTTCTTCAACCATATCCGAAGTTGGCATCCCTCTCTAAGCCTTTCAAGTATTTCAAGTTCTGGAGCTCTCATCCAGGCTATATGGATATGGTTACTGAAGCTTGGAAATCTCCGAAAAGTGGTTATCCCCATTATATATTTTACAGGAAGTTGCAGGAGGTAAAAACCAGACTTAAAAAGCTGAACAAGGAAGTTTACAGAGATATCTCAAGTCATGCAAGAGAGCTTGAGAAGCAGCTGGAGATTCTTCAAACTGAGGTGTTATACATCCTGATTCAGATAATGTTGAGGCAGAGGCTAATTTGGCTAAGCAGTGTTGTGAAATTCAAAAAGCAGAAGAATTATTTAATAAGCAGAAGTCTCGTACCTAGTGGGTTCAAATATGGGATATGATTATGAACACATCATTTTTTCATCAAGCATTGCAGGTTAGAACTCATAAGCAGTAGATCACAATTATGAAAGAAGAAAATGAAACTAAAGTTATAGAAGTGCCTAAAATGGGGCAGGTTGCTTGGGATTTTTACACTCATTTGATTGGAGAGGTGGATCTGAATGTTCAGGGGGCTTCTGTGCGATTTTATGAGTCTATCTTATCCAATAAAGCTACTGATGGTGATAATGAAATGCTTAATAGAGGTCTCTCTGAGGGTGAGATTTATCAGGTTTTTAAACAGTTGGGTAGAGACAAACCCCCCGGGCCAGATGGGTTCCCAATTGAATTCTATATGCTTCATTGGGATTTAATTAAAGCTGATATGTTTGTTATTATATCACAGTTCTATCAGACTGAGCATATGCCTAGAAAAATCAATGCTATTGTGTTCACTTTAGTAGCTAAGGTGCAAATGCTGTTCAAATGAAGGATTTTCGGCCGATCTCCTGTTGTAATACCTTAGACAAGGGGATTGCTAAAATTCTAGCTAACCTCTTGGTTGTTGTTCTCCCTTCCCTGGTGAGCCATTCACAATATGCTTTTATCAAAGGTAGATCTATGACGGATAATATTCTCCTTGCTTCAGAACTAGTTAAGGGCTATCAATCAAACTCAATTAGTTCACGTTGTGTGATCAAAATTGATTTCATGAAAACTTTTGACTCTGTGAATTGAGGATTCATATTTGATGTCTTGGCTACTATGGAATTTGAGGAAAGTTCATCAATTTGCTTAGGGCCTGTGTGTGCACCCCAATGGTCCGTGTTTCTCTAAATGGAGGATTGTGTGGTTTCTTTGGAATGCAGAAAGGGTTATGGCAGGGTGACCCTTTGTCGCCTATTTGTTTACCATTGTTGTGCAGGTATTGGATGGATTAATGAAGAAGGTTGCACTAGAGAATCAAATCCCTTACCATCCTCGTTGTAAACCTCTAGCCATAACACATCTCTGTTTTGTTGATGATTTGCTAGTGTTTACAAATGGGTCAATTGGGGGGGGGGGGTTGTGGGTGTTAGGAGATTATTAGATGAGTTCTATAGTTTATCTGGCCTCCGCCGCAACCCTGCAAAATGTCAACTCTTTTGTGCAGGAATCCCGGAAGAAGAAAAGCATAGTATATCTGTCTAATCTGGTTTCCCTCTTGGGCAACTCCCAGTTAAATACTTGGGGTTCCTTTGATTACCAGTAAACTTTTAAAAGGGATTGCCATACCTTGGTGGATAAAATCACTCATAGGGTTCAAAGTTGGAGGGCTAAGCTGTTGAGCTTTGCGGGGAGGGTTCAACTTATAAGTTCGATGATGGCAAGTATATTACAGTATTGGATGAACATTTTTGTGCTCTCCAAGTATGTCATCACAGAGGTGAAAAAGATATGTAATCAGTTCCTATGGGATATATCGGATACAAGTATGAGAACAAGGGCTCTGGTAGCTTGGCAATATGTTGCTCGTCCGAAGAGGGAAGTCGGTCTTGGCATTCGAAACTTTGTGACCTGGAATAAGGCTAGTGCGATTCGACATGTTTGAAGTGTTCTTATTTCTAGTGGTTCATTATGGATTGCATGTGTGCTCCGTTATCGTGTTAAACAGACGTCTTTTTGGAATTTGAAGGTAGGAGATGCTGGCTCATGGATTTGGCGGCCGGTGTTGAAGTGTCGAACTGAAATTCAGCATCTTGTGTCTGGCCAGGGAGATTCCTTGATTTGGGATGGAGAGCCTATGTCTCGTTAGTCTGTCAAAAGAGTTTGGGAAGATATTAGGCCTCACTACTCAACTGTCGTGTGGGCTGAAATGATTTAGAGTAGAGAAGTGGTGCCAATACATGGATTTATCCTCTGGCTTGCTGTTTTAGGCAGATTACGTACTCAGGATAAGCTGCTTGTTTGGGGTAAATCTGTTTCAGGGTACTGTGTGCTTTGTCTGGGAGGGGTTGAGTCTTGTTTTCACCTATTCTGTGTCTGCCCTATTATCAAGTTCATTGTTAGAAAGTGTATGTCTTCTCTTGCCCCTGTTGATGGTCTACTATCATGGGAGGAGGTGATTGAGTGGCGTGTTAGCATCTGGAAGGGTAAACGGGTTGAAGCAGTTGCTTGTAGAGTGTTCTGGAGTCTTGCTGTTAGTATGCTTTGGCGGGAACGTTGTTCGAGATCGTATGGGGTGAAGGCTGTTAAGTCCCCTGGTGTAATTTGTAGTGATATTTGCAGAACTCTGGTATGGCGGGCTGAAGTGGATTTGGAGCTGCAGAAGAGTCTTCATGTGATCAGATTGGATTAGTCCCTTTAATGTTTTAGGTTCTAATTTCTTGAACAGTTGTATTGTTTGAGAGGCACTCAAAAGGGGGTTTCCTTTTGAGGTGCTTGTGCTTAATGAAAATTTTGATTAACCATAAGAAAATATTAGTGGAATAATTCAATTATTAGAACACATAATGATAATTGCAAATAATTATAATGATAATTTATTCTAAATTTTATATTCAAAAATTGGTTTGGTATCAAGTATTCAAAAGAGGATTCTAACTAAACAATAAAAATGATGTTTTTCATAAGTCCAAATGATTTTTTTACAATAAGAAAAGTAGAAGGACCAATTATGAAATTAAGAAAACAGAATATTCCAAGAATATTCTATCAACTTTAATGGAACGCACTTAGCAGTAAACTTAAGTGGTGCCGGATGCACATATAAAAGAGTTCAGTGGCACTCGACGCCCTATTCAAACTTAAGTTGTACGTCTACCCCAATTCTCAAACTTAAGTGACACCCGAGATATTTTACCCAAATATTACATACATATTGTATGTGTATATTCGATTTTTAGCAAAATCATATTATATATATGTGGTATGTGTATTATGAAAATAAACATATTTCATATATGTAATAAGTTTAATATGGCTGTAAATGAGTCTAGCTGCTCGCGAGTGACTCGGCGTTTGACTCGGGGAAAATTCATTTGCTAACGAGCCTAGCTTGAGCTACACCTTCTGCATCTCGCGGAGCTCGCTCGTTAGCTTGACTCGATGGCTTGTTGAGCTCAACTCGTGAGCTGAATCGTTTAGAGCTCACGAGATGTCTCAAATCTCAACATTGTGGCTAGAGAGCCAACTCGATTACCGATTATTAGCGAATCGATCTATATGAGTTATGTATCATAGATTGCTTCGATACTATGAAATAACATAATTTTGACTAGTTAAAATTTATTAACTAAATAATAAGATACCATAAAGTATAACATAAGATTAGTTAATATTAGACACTTAACTATTATTATTATTATAATTATATTTATTATCTTGGCATTAATCACATATATCATACAAGACATACAAAATAAATATATCAAATACGAGTCAAGATTTTAGTAACCAAACTCTCTCAAACTTGACTCGACTCAACTCGTTAATAAACGAGTCGAGCTCAAACTGTAGTAAACTCGGCTCAACTCCACTCATTTGCACAGTGTTGCTTACACAACTTGTATTCCCCGAATTTTCATTATCTTCCTTCACTTACTTTTCAGATCCTGGCTGCCAACTTCTACTATCTACTCCTCTAATCAAATCCGAGCCATTAATTAAGTGTGCATTTTACGTGAACCAGTAGATATACTAGGAGGATGGTCGTTCTAACAATAGGAGGATATCTAAATTGGGCCCTCCCCTCGCTCCCCTCTTAGTGACAAAGATGTTTTGCTTGTGAATACTAAACACTAGCTAGCGAGTCAAATGAGGAGAAGGCCAAAAGGGTAAAGAGTCCACTCCAAACTCCCATTGTCGTTAATTTTCGCTTCGTTTGGCCGGACAATTTAACGGTGGAAGAACACTCGCTTTGTTGGTTTTGATTAATTAATAGTCGTGAATTTGGTACATGGATTTTCAAGATACCTTATTTTTCTTGAGTCAATTGAGTATAGTGATGTCATATATTTTAGGGTGTTAATTTCTTGTGTCATGTTTGCGACAAAATTATAGTTGACGCATTGTTTAAAGATTCTCGAAAAGCATACAAATGTTTGTTCGAGTATTTAGTCATTAATTCGAATTCTTTTTATTGTTTTGTTTTCTGTTGCTGGTTGTTTTAGAGTTATAGCAACAATATCATTGCAAATGTGCAATAACGAGGGGGCAAAGCGAGAATGTAACAAGGTGGGTCTCGGATTCGCCTTGGTTTGGAGAATTTTGAGTAAAGATAAGTTGAAAGAATTAACTTAACATATGTAATTTTCTGGAAAGCATCTCGTCGGATCATCAAAGATTATCAGAAATACTTGGATTCATGTTGGTTGATCGCCAAGAACTTTATCCGGAATTTGAACGACAATCTAGAACTGGACGATACTCCTAGAGCACGATCCAGGTGGTTTTGTGACCTTCCTCACCAAACCTCCTCAATTCTATTATAGGACTCTCTGATCTTCCTGATTGGGAGAAGAAGAGAGTGTTTGGTCTTGGTGTGTTGGGGACCACAAGCTCCACTCTTTTGCATACAAGTTTCCCATGGGCTCCCATAAAACCCAAAGTGAATAAGTATTGGGTTTCCACCCATTTAGGCTCATATCAATGCAAGAAGTCTTTGAGCTTCTGACTTAGACCACTTATAATAAGCCCACATAACAAAATAAAAAATATAATTGTATTTAAAATATGCGGCCCATAACATAAGAAAAATAATTATGACAAAAAAAAGGAAAATAATTTCCTTACATAAGTATGTTGATCACTATAGGGCATTAATTAATATTTTTTCCATCAAACTCAAACTAGTTTATGAAAAAATTACACTTAAATGCATATAATATATTGTAATATTTACATAGATAATATTATTTGTGGATTGTTTGGGTGAAGGATTTGAGTCCGAATATAATATATTGTAATATTTACATAGATAATATTATTTGTGGATTGTTTGGGTGAAGGATTTGAGTCCGAATCCAATACACGTACCATTTAGTTAAAAAACTATTAATGATAAATTTGATGAAAATATGTTTTTAAATTAAAATTCCAACAAGGGTGGTGTAGGTTTTCCAATTCCCGCGAAATATGAAAATTTGAACTCAAATCTCAATTGATACATTATTTTTAGGCAAATTGGGATTTGAGTAAAATTGTAGCAAAAAAATGTAGTAAAGGTTGTACCGGAAAAATAATAATAATATATTTTATACAAAAATTATAATTTAATAATGGTTCAATAATTTCATACCACTAAAAACTATCTATCTATTAGTAAGATTTTTCAAGTAGGACTAGTATTTTACAAACCCTAATTCAAACAATACATTTGACAAAATCTCTCGTGCCAAAGCACCAGACTTTGTTTTCTTTCTGAAACTAGCACAGGACCCGGCTCTTGACCAGGAGTGTTTGATTATTATATATTTCAATGGGTTGTTGTCATTTATAATAAGTAATTTTTTGGTATAGATAAAAATATATAGAAATGAATAACAAATATAAACAACTAATAGCGATATTTAGAGAATGAATAGTGTCTATTTATTTTGTATTTCATGTAGGATAACATAAGAGTTTTCTTCCATTACACACACAAAATCAATCTTAATCATAAAAGAAAATGATTGTCCATTCATGTAGTTTAATCAAATATTTTTTCTCAATAGTTACCATCTTTATTCATCACGGTACGTTATAGATATGAAATTATATCATGTGGAAGAATATATAGGGCACATTAGAGATTGATAAAAATATGAAGTAGCATGTTGAAGATGTACCACAATGACTTGAAAACCACCCTCGATTCAAAATTAACCTTACTTATTTTGCACAAACTAATATGCTATAGAATTTGTGACCATTTTGCATCCATGCATGAGAGTGTCGTTGTAAAAGCTGTTGGAGAAACTAGAAAATGACCTACTGCCAAGATTCAGAGTGAGCATTATTAACATGAGTCAACGGCTTGATGCATAAAAGAAAAATCAAATGAGTATTTTGTACACTCCGGAAGTTATACTTAAAAGTTGAGCCTTTAGATGCCTCATTGTTAATTTCAGTATTAATATTTTAATGTGAAAGTAGAAGTAGACAAAACAGTGGGCAATGAAGAGCAAATTGATCTCAAATGCTCAATAAATGAGAGCTCACTTTGAAGACCAAATGTTAAAGTAACTTTGTGCCTTCATGTTGCATCTTGTTCTCCCTAAAAGAAACATAGGGAAAGACAATTAGTTAGATATAAAAAGAAATAATACCACCATCTATAATCTTAAACACTTGGGGGGAGATGAGCCAGCTTGAAGATGAGAGTCAAAGACATTGTCAAAAAGAGGTTAACTGTGAGAAGTTCAATATCAAGAAATCTAATAAGAGCTGTACATGAAAAAAATCTTGTGTTTCCCAGTCAATTAGATAACCAAAAGCAAGAGAAATAGACAAAAAAAAAATTATAACTTGCCAATCTAAAGGTATGAAAGACCATTAATTTATAGTATGTGTTCATCGCCATGAGTTAACCATTATCCCATCCACATAACAATATCAACACAATTCTATCTATGACTATTTAACTAATAGGTTACATATTATAAAGCAAATAACAACACTATAGTATATAGATAAAGATGTTCGCAAACACCAAACAATAGATCCACTATTCATTAATCCTCAAGCAGACAATTAGTTGGAGTCTATCCTATCTTTGTTTGGCACATAACACAACCTTATTGAATCCAAGAACAATATTAACATGGGCATACATATTTTGAAAGTGATATTTTGTATTACGGTATGTTGCTCATTGTCTTATGCAAAATCTAAGTATACGGGGTCATTCGAAATAACAGGTACACACTTAGTGGATAAAAATTATGAAAAATGCTAAGCCTTCTTATTAAGAACTAATTTTAAGTTCTTCCGAGACATTGTATATTAGAGAGGGCGAGAAAAAAAAAAGAAGAAATTTAAAGGTATACCTAACTCTTTTGGTATTCTAAATTAGATACTATATAAGTTTTTTTTTGTATCACATGAGAAACACAAATTAATGGCATCTAAGTAAATAAAAACTTAATTCTGCTCCAAATATGTTCATGTGGTTTATATTCAATCATTAAGCTAATCATTTATCTAAGTTTCTTAACTTAATAAGAATTATTAGATTAATCAAAAGAAAAAATCTAAAAGAGAAATGTCGATATTCTAAATTAATAATTAGTTTAATAAGTATTTAAAAAATAAATTATTGAAAATTCAATCTCTCACTCTTTCTCTACCACATTCAAACTGTGTCGGAACCTCCCATTTTGTACCTTCATATATCATTTTCAGACAGGGCGGATTTGCATTAAACAAATCTGATATCATTAATCACGGGGTATAGATTTGATAACCGCCGATGTTGCTTCGTATATGTCTGTCATCTTATTCTTCTGCTGCAGTTTATGTCAAAGTTTGGAAGCTTCATCAATTAACTGTTGATATTCAGACTTTGTATTGATTGCTTCAGTGATGGTTCGGTCATTGGATGCTTCTTGTTCATATGAGATATATATGGTTAACGATTTTGCTTATGTTGGCAATGTTTCAATTTGTAGATTATTAACAATACATCATTTCATTGTTAACAGTATGATCTAATATCCAAGTTGTCTATTAATGTTGTTTGTTCATATTATTGATGTCCATGATATCATTAATAAATTATTTTATAAATGAATATTTATGTTCATTATGATAATTGTTAACATCACACAAAATGGAATAGGTACTAACTCGTATAATTAAAAATTATATTATAACTGTTAAAAATAACTCTATTGTTGTTAAAAAATACATGTCCGTTCGATAAATGGTTCTATGGTTGGAATTTTGTAGAGTTTTTTATGTATGGGTTTTGTATCGTAATCCAAATCATATTAAATTATTATTTTAGTATGGTCTAACAAAACTGTTAGATTAATCTAAAGACCAAAATTAGATTGAAGTAAATTGTAATCAACGATTAGTACCATATATATTATGGAAGCGAAAATTATATTGTAATCTTCAAGATTGAGTATTTTATTAGAATAATGATAACTTACTTTTTCATTCCTGTGTAGCTTGGTTTGATAATTAGATTTATGGAAAACAAACCATCCTTTTGTTGTTTGACAGGTGAAAATAGAGAAGATTGGGCGTGGAGACGAATTTTGAAGTTTCGGCCAACTATGCAATCGTTTATGAGGAAGCATGGTGATGAAGGCTTTTGGAATGAGAAACTGATGCCTAGCTACTCAGTGAGCGCAGTCTGGGATACGATACGTCCTGTGAAGAGCAAACAACACTAGTATGCTCTCCTCTATAGCATGGTCCATGAAACCGTACCGGAGACCGTACCGAGAAAGTCAGCGGTAGGGTATTTTATGGTAAAACCGTGGTTTAATCGTGGTGCAATGGTTATACTGATAAATACAGCCTACCGGTTTAGCCTCCAATACTAGTATTTCGTGGTTGAACCGCCGGTACGGTTTCATGGACACTGCTCTGTAGTAAATTCTATGTGACGCGTTGGAGTATCATAGCATGGATGGTGGCTATGGATGTGATAGTAACCAAGGTAGAGTTGATGTGGTGGGGCAAATTAAATGAAGATAAATGCATTTTATGTCGTACCAATAGTGAGACCTGGGATCATTTGTTTTTCGAATGTTGTTTCTCGAGGAGTATTGTTAGCATAGTTGATAATTTTTTCAGTAGCAACTCTTGGGATCTCTGACTCTCATATGCAGGTGTGGTTGCAAAGCGAAACACGACTTTGGGGAGACTTATTGGACCTCTATGGTGCTCCTTGATTAGCTTTGTTTGGCAGGAAATGTGTTGAAGGCTCCATGGAGAGGTCCCCAAGAACGACCGTGTAACACTCTAACCCGGCCAGGTACTACTTTTACCAAAATACCCTTGTTAAACTGAAAATACTCAAGAACCATAGTCGCTAAAAAGAGCGGGAAAAATTTTCAGAAACAAAATACTGAAATCACTTTCTTTTAGTTCAAAGCAACGCCCTAACACATGGGAAAACTCAAACCTCAATCTCCAGTCTTACTACTAAACATAAAGTACAATAACTAAAAGTCCCAGCGGATGCTTGCTCCGATCCGATCACTGACATCCCCCGCGATGCTCGTACCGTACTCCTCCAGCTGGCTCCCCTCGGAACGTTTCTCTCTAACTACTCCTCTAGCTCTTTCTCTTCAAACTAGTGAGTGAGATGGGGTCAGTCTACGCCCTTATGTTTAAACTTCTAATGCTTAGCACTTTACTTAAAACCTTAAATTGGTGGAAGTTGTTATACTTCCACTCTTAAAACTGTATGGGAGTTACTGTTACTCTCCATCCTTAAATCTCAAAGCTTGACTTAAATACTTGGCCGACACGAGGATCCCTCACGAGCTAGTCTGGTTGCCTAACTCATACATATGAGAAGCCATCCAGACTTTACTTAAATTTAAACTTATCGTGGAAGGCTCTTCATCAACGATTCTCAAGAGCATAACTGCTGCTAATCTTAAAAATCTCAAGAGCATAACTGCTGCTCTGTCTCAAAGATCTCAAGAGCATAACTGCTTCTCTATCTGAAAATCTCAAATGGCAACGGACTGGCGCTAGCGACTAAAAACACTTAAAATGACTTCACCTT
The DNA here is from genome assembly GCA_946122785.1 of Linum tenue. NCBI lineage: Eukaryota > Viridiplantae > Streptophyta > Magnoliopsida > Malpighiales > Linaceae > Linum > Linum tenue. The sequence goes on along the minus strand of CAMGYJ010000004.1, from coordinate 16,635,468 downwards.
CTTGAAGGTGAGTTACTTCTTTAAAAGAACTTGTTTCTTAAACTTTAACAATAACTTATACTCGAAAAATTTCAAAGTAAATAATAACCATTCACTTCAAGTCATAATTCAAACAAGGCACATATCATCAACCATAATCATGCAATCTCAAACATGAATCAAATACTGCACATACATCACGTAAATCAATACTCTAAAATACTCGAGGAAAATACTTGAAGAACACGTAAGGCGTAGAATTTACCCGTTTTACACTCCGCTTATAAACGATATGTAATTTCAGCACGATTTGAATCTACCTCACCATCCTTCCCGATAGCACTCCTTCCAAAGCTTAATTGATCATTTGCACTGGCGGATACCATCTTCTCCATTAAACACTCAATTGGTCATTTGCTTCAAGACCAAAAAAAAGCGGGTCACCTGAAACTCGCAGCGAGAGACTGGACAAGTCTTCCACAAACGCCGCTGCATTCTTTCCCGTCCTGTTCGCTTCTTTCTCTCCTGGCAGTCGACGATCACTTCCCTTCCTTTAGCTGCGATCGAGTGCTCCTTCTTCTGGTTGGGGCGGAGATGATGAGAAGGGAAAAAGAATAGTCGGTGGCGGTCAGGCATATGGTATAGAGAGGGACGAATGGGAGGAGTTTTCTAGCTAGGGTTTTGGTTTAGGTTTAATTGTCGAGGGTCATTTTAGGAATTACAGATTAATTGGACATCGGTGAGTTTCACCCGAAACTAAGTTCACGTCCGTAACTTCCTCATGTTATGTCGAAACTCCACATCGTTTGGACCGAGAGTTCACATTTTTAGTCCTCATCGATTTTAAGGTGGAATTTGACAAATTTTTCCAAGGGTATAATTATAGGTGTCAATCGGGCGGGTTCGGGCAGGTTTGGGCTGGGTTCAATCGGGTTCGGGTTCAAACGGGTTGCGGGTTAGTCGGGTTGCCGGTTCATCGGGTTCGGGTTCAAACGGGTTGCGGGTTAGTCGGGTTGCGGGTTCATCGGGTTCGGGTTCAATCGGGTTGCGGGCAAATCGGGTTGCGGGTTCATCGGGTTTTGGGTCGGGCGGGTTGCGGACGGATCGGGTTTCGGGTTGTTCGGGCCAGCGCATTAAGTAACTTAACTCATTACTCATTACCAACTTACACAATTTATTACAGTAATTTAAAATATTTTCTCAACTTTTTAACCAATTTATTTCTACCTCGTATATATATACTTTATTTTTTTAAAAAAAACTAGTCAAAATGTTAAATCAATTTGTATGACTTGCAAACTTGTTATGTAATTAATCATAATTGGTAAAGTATTATAGCTAATAGTAATGGTGATATCAATATTTGCATTCAAAAGACAACATTAATTGTTTATTTGATATTTTATTATTAATTCAATAGTAATTGGATTAAAGTATCTCGTTTAGTATAACCATGCAAATCTGGTATTTGGTGTGTGGTATTTGGCAAAAGCATAGTGATAAAAGGAGTTATTTCGAAATAACTCATTGCCCAAATAACTTCAGTAAACTGTTGCCAAACGAGTTATTTGTAAAATTGTTCGAATTATCCTAAAAATTGAACCATTAAAGATTAGCTATCAAATTTAGTAAAATTATTGTTACTTCAATCATAACTTACTCAATAGCATATATCCTATACACTTAGCCTTACCCTCACTCAACCATATTAAGTTAGTATATGTTGTTGATTGTATACCCTAAACCATCAATACATTATACACTAACCACATAACCTATACCCTAACCATATGTCTTTGAATTGTGATTTTGCTAGTATAGTTAATTTAAAAGTGAAATTCATACTTTGATTTTCAAAACATAGATAAAAAGTGATATTTGCTAATTGTTATACCCTAACCATATCTTACACTTTACACCACATACCTTGTTCCCTAACCACGTACCATAAACATAAATTAAAAAGGGATCTCCTGCCGTTAAAGACTTCAAATTACTTCAATTGAACATACGTTAATAAAAAACTTAGAACCGTCAAAACCATCAATATCTTATACCCTAACCATATACACCCTAAACCGTATGTACCTTATACCCTATACCTTAACCATATACTTTATATCCTAAACAACGAACCGTCAAAGATTACTTATCAAGTTTAGTATAAACTGTTGTAACTAATGGTTAATTTATTTATTAGCCCATAAACAATTACATACATATATATATATATATATATATATATATATATATATATATATATATATATATTAGCCTTCAAAGCATATAAGAATAATTTTAACTAGTCATGCCCTCCATATAAAAGTTAAAGATTCATATTTCAAAAGCTAAAATTATGAAAAACCAAAAATTGAAAACACCAAATTTGTTTCCTTCTTTCTTTTCACAAAAATACTAAAATTTCCCTCCTTCTTTCTACTTCCATACATTAGAAAACTCAATTTTCCCTCCTCTTTCTCTTCCATAAAATTGAAAGAACCAAATTACCCTCTTCTTTCCTTCTACAAAAAGTTGAAAACTCAAAAGTTTCCCCCCTTATTTCTCTTTCATAATCAAAAGAATCAAATTTTCCCACTTCTTTCTCTTCCCACATATCAAAACCACCAAAATTCCCACTTGTTTCTTTTCTAAAAAATTCAAAGAACCAAATTTCCCTCTTCTTTCTCTTCCCAAAAACTTGAATACACCAAAATTTCCCTCTTCATTTAAAAACATCAAATTACCAAATACATTACTTTACTTTATTTATATTTAATTGATAATTTTATTAAATAGTTAAATTAACCAAAATTTTAATTTATATATTATATTAATATTGTCATGATCTCAAGTGACCTTCATGTTTCAATTTTTGTAATTTTCTTAAAATACGTAATATCATGTGAGTTTCATATTTTTTAAATTTCCTATACGAAATGAAAAAAATAATTTTACTTAAGTTTAGAATGAAAAAGTTTATTTTGAAAAACTATGTATTGAATATTTTTATAATTATTCAAGTGGATTAGATGAAATTCGGGTTGAGTGTAGGGTTACGGGTTAGTCAGGTTCGGGTCAATCGGGTTCGGGTTAATCGGGTTGCGGGTCAGTCGGGTTGCGGGTCAATCGGGTTAGGGTTAATCGGGTTGCGGGTCAGTCGGATTGCGGGTCAGTTGGGTTGCGGGTCGGGCGGGTTACGGGTTGTTGACTTTTAGTCAATTCGGGTTGCGATCGGGTTGCGGGTCGGGTTGATCGGGCGGGTTAATCGGGTCGGGCTATGTTTTGACACCTATAGGTATAATAGTTATTTTGTCTTTTGGAAAGAGCGGGGTGTAACAGACCGAGTTGGCGACAAAGTTATGGCTGCGGGATTTTCGCTTCTTTGTTTTCTCTTATCCAGGTTTAGAGGCTGGAAGAGTATGCATCTCTCCAACAGCATAACAATAAAATAAACAATAAATTCGAAAGTGAAATAGACCCCAACGAATTGAAAGCCTAGCAAAAATGCTACAATCAGTACGACAGATTTAAAGCCCAACATATTTGTTTAAACGAACCATTCCAATTAAAGTATGGTAAATGGCATTTTTTTCCTTCCAAAATCACTCTGTTGCTTCATATTTGAAATTGAGAAAATTTAACCCATGAATCTCCTTCATATATTTATAGATGGCTAAATTACACGTTCAATCACTCAAATTACATAAATATTTCACATTTTCCACCCGAATTACTTTTCTTTCATATTCGCCACTAACTTTATGTTTTGTTTCACCCTTAGTCATCGGACGTCAGTCTCCGTTAAACTCCGTTAACTCCGTCAAATTTTTAATGACGTGGCAAACAGAACAGCTGACCGGACCATTATATAATGACATGTCAATTTAAAAAAAAAATCAGGCTCAACCTTCCCCTCTCTCCTCTTCTTCCCCTTCCCCACCGTAGGGTCTCAAGTTTCTTCTCGCAGCCGATCAATACGGTGATTCTCAACAGTGGCTGCGTCCCGTCGGTGTGGCGGGTTAGAGCTTCGAGCAGGGTCTGTCACTGAACGTCGTGGGAAACTCTGATGTCGAGGATGTGAAGGTTTCGCAATGGATCTATATCTTGACCTAGAATTTGGAGAAATCGACGCGTTCGCGATCTTGTTCGGAAACGAGAACCAGGGGCGGACCTTATAGAATTTCAGCATCGATTTCTGAAAGAATTTCGGCTCCATCGTAGCGAATGTTATGGACCCCACCACTATTGCTGGCGGGGGAGAAGGAGGGGATAACTGGTGGGTGAGGGATCGGAGGCCGTAGGTGGAGAAGAGGTGGTTGGCACTTCCGATGAGGGATGAGAGCTCGTTGATCGCTTGCTTTTCTTCGGGTTGCTGATCTGGGCAGGTCTCGGTGCGGGCGGATCGGGCAATTTGCGCTTCTTTCTGGGGTGTTCTGGATCGCCGGCTGTGGCCTTGGATGATAGAATTTGATCGGATTCTTGGTTGGATCAGAAGGGATGTCGAGAAAATCTGGAATGTAATATTATTGGTAGGGGGAAGAAGAAGCCTTTGTGGAGGAATTGCAGCCACCGCTGCCATTGTTGCTGATGCAAGAAGAAGACGAGGGAGGGGAATGTGGGGCATGATTTTAGTCTTTATTATTTTCTTTTGACTTGACATGTCATTATTTCACTGTTCAGTCAGTTGTTCCGTCTACCACATCATCAAAAAATTGACGGAGTTAACGGAGTTTAACGGAGACTGACGGCCAATCAGTGGCGGATCCAGGGCTGGGCTAACCCAGGCCCCGGTCCAGCCCTCCTTCGGATCCAGAGTTAGTTTAGTGCTTATAAATTTTTTTTTATTTAGGTATTTGGCCTAATGCTATTTAAAATCCTGTCTAGTTTTATTTGATAATAGGATTTTGTGTAACTAGGAAAATGGTTCAGATGAGCATATCCAAACCATTACTCTAAATTTATACTAAATTTTCTATAGCCCCAATGACTTTATTTGAAAAAAGACATGAAAACCTAAAAGTGTAAGTTTCATTAAAATAAAATAAAAACTCTAAACTAAAGCACACCCTTCCTATCAAAATTCAAAAAAATTCTCAATCCCCCTAAAACAAAACAAGAACGAGGAGACGAGTAGACCCAAAATCGATTTCTCCGCCAACCCGTCGAGCTAGTTTTCTTTCCATTCTTTTGATTAAGAAAATATTTACAAACTGGCTGAGTCATCATTTAGATTGCCTCAATTGAGTGGGGCACTAGATTCTAACCGTTCTTTCTGGTGTTTTGATGAAGAAAATATTTACAAACTTGCTCAAGAGTTTAGCCTCGAGACTTTGAAGGCTATGAGATGCATTCTTTGGAGAATGCACTACTCATGTGAGGAAGATGAAGTTTCTTCTCTTGCAAAATTATTAGAGAAGCTGGAGGAAACATGGATGGACACATAATACAAATTGATTTGTCGGTTGATTTGTCTAGTGTTGACCTAGCCGTTTCAACAACTACCATGGAGAGAATATTTTCAACAATGGAACATGAACATTGATTTGTGCAACAAAAATGAGCGATAAATTTCACGTTGATTACTTAGTTATTTTCTTTGAAAAAGAGTATATTATCAGTATGGATGGAGATTATATTATTGATGAATTTTCTAAATTAAAAGACATTTTTGTACAATTGGCATTGTAATGAAAACTATATTATTATATATTTTTGTTTATGGTATCTAATATTCTATTCAAATGCGGCCTAGTGCTCTCTTATATCCTGGATCCGCCGCTGCGGCCAATGACTAACGGTGAAACAAATCGTAAAGTTAGTGGCGAATATAAAAGAAAATTGAGGGAGCAAAAGAGGAGTGGGTTTTGGAATTAGAAAAAAATTAATTTTTATTTTCTATTTTTTAATAATTATGATAATGGGGTGGAAAATTTAAAAGACTATATTTTATTTTATTTTTTAATCTCCATGTCAGTCATATAACGGTTAACTATGATGTGAAAAGTTAACGGAGATGAACGGTCAGTAATCAAATTTTAACGATTGAGCTAATTTTAGTGACCACAAATGGAATAATATGTTTTTAGTGACAAATGTGAAATAATTTAATAACATCATTGACCAAACCCTGCAATTTATCCTTATTATAAGGGTGGAATGTAAATGTAAGAGATGAAAAGTAGAAATCCATTAGGTATGGCTTACCATAATACCATGTGATTTTTCCACATATACTAAAGTACACAAACCACTGCGAATTGAAGTTGATTGGGTATTACCAACTTCAAATTTAGAAATCAATGGATCTTTGAGTACAACATGAGAATTGGCTAAGGTAATTGTATTATTGAAATTTCTTTTTTCAGTGTAATGTATAGAATGTGCTTCCCAACTTTAGATTACAACAATCGCAAGCAATTTTGTCAACCTGGTCTACCCTTTTGGTCTGATCGAGAAAGTGGATCGAGGATTAATGATTTCATCTCTTTAATCCTATTTAGCCTGGATATATAAAAAAGTCATTATATTGTTCATACATTTATAAAACATGAAAATTGGCTAAGGTATTTGTATTATTAAAATTTTTTTTTCACTGTAATGTATAGAATATGCTTCCCAACTTTAGATTACAACAATAGCAAGCATTTTGTCAACCCGGTTTACCCTTTTGGTCCGATCAAGAAAGTGGATTGAGGATTAATGATCTGATCTCTTTAATCCTATTTAGCTCGGATATATAAAAAAATCATTATATTGTTCACACATTTATAAATTTGGAGGGATGGATAATGCCTATTTGTGTCTAATTTAGAAGTTTCTCAACCTAGCACTAGCAACCCATGAACTCCACGTGGAGTGAGGGAATGTTTTGACCTTTTTAATATATGTGTGGTAAATGGTGGGTGATAGAATTACCACCTCATTTTTACCTAAGGCCACATTGATGTTGACTCACCCATCTTTCTCCACCTCTTATCCAAGTGGAAAGGGTTGGATGAGTTTGATGATTGGTGGTTTGAGTGAGGAATAGTACAGATAAGGGTTTCATTACCATCCATCAACTAATTACTCTCTATCTGCATCCTAGAAGACACACCCGCTGCACTCCGTTTAGGTTTGATAAGAGATGGCGCGAAAGCGAGGATTGCTGTCAAATTGTTATTAACCGTTGGCAAGGAGGAGGGAATGTTTGTGATATTTTGAATGGTTGCCAAGTTGATCTGAGGAACTGGGCTAGGATTGATAGATTGACCAAACTGAAGAGAGAAAAAGAAATTAGGAGCAGATTGCAAGTTTTGCAGGGGACTTTCAGATCCCCGATGGTTGTCACTGAGGAAAGGAATCTCCATATGGAACTGGAATCTCTATGGAGTTTAGAAGAATCATTCTGGGCACAGAGATCCAGAATCTCGTGGCTGCAGGAAGGGGACCAGAACTCAGGTTTCTTTCATACTAGCACAGTCAAAAGGAAGAATCGTAATCGCATTCTGAAGCTCAGGGACACTGAGGGGAACTGGATCTCCAATCCTCAGGACCTGGATACTCATGTTAACGACTTCTACCACAATCTTTTCAACAGCAAGAATGAGCAGGCTGCTCCAAATATTTTGGAAGGCTTCCCCTGCCTTGTCTCAGAAGAAATGAACTTCGGCCTCTGTGCACCAGTTGAGAAGGATGAAATCCGAAAGGCTGTTTTTCAGCTTGGGGCTAACAAAGCTCCGAGACCTGATGGGTTCCCAGGGCTTTTCTTCAGGAAATTTTGGAGCACCCTCGGGGATGCCTTCAGCTAGGAGATCTCAAGTTTTTTCCAAACTGGTATTATGCCAACATGTTGGAATGATACCTTTATCACCATTATCCCGAAGGTTGAAGCACCAGAAATGATCAGCCAATTCCGCCCTATTAGTTGCTGTAACTTCAGATACAAAGTGATTACTAAAATAATGTCCAACAGACTTCAACCCTGGTTACCTGAGCTGGTCAATGAGCTACAATCAGCATTCACAGGGGGAAGATAGATTCAAGATAATATTATTATTGTACATGAGGTTCTCAACCACTTCAAGAAACACAAATCGGGCAACAGAAAGGAAACGATGTTGAAGCTCGATATGAGAAAGGCCTATGATTTGGTTGAATGGGAACTACTTATCAATCTGCTAAGGGCCTATGGTTTCAATGAGTTCTGGTGTAACTGGATTCACTCGTGCATCTCAACAGTTAGCTTTAGATTACTGTTCAATGGAGAATCATCTGCTGCTTTCAAGCCTTCGAGAGGCAGTCGACAAGGGGACCCACTTTCTCCCCTTCTCTTCATCCTGATGTCGAATGCCCTTTCTTTCCTGATTGAGAAAGCAATGTTGACTAATGAGATCAAAGGAATCAAAATCAACTGCTCTTGCCCTACTCTCACCCACTGCCTTTTTGTAGATGACACAGTCATCTTCGGGGAAGCCTCATCTGATGAGGTTGGGAAGATTTTGAATATTTTAAAGGATTATGAGGCAGTGACTGGTCAAGAGGTTAATAAGGAGAAATCCTCTTTGTTCTTCAGCTTCAATGTCCCAAGTACTGAACAAGACAGAATTATCCAAGATCCCAGTTTTGCTCCAACTACTTGTCATTCCAACTATCTGGCAGTCCCTACTGAGTGGGGGAGATCCAAAAAGGAGACCTTCAACTTTCTCCTACAAAGAATGGAGAAAAGAGGCGAATCTTGGAAAAGTCTCCTCCTATCACCAGGGGGAAAAGAAGTTCTTCTTAAAGCTGTCTTCCAAGCTATTCCATCCTACATTATGTGCTTGTTCCTCATGCCAAAAGCAACAACGAAGAAGATGGACTCCATGCTGAAAAACTTCTTCTGGGGGGATCGATGATCAAAAGAACTATTCATTGGAGGGTAGGTCATGTCCTTTATGCTCCAAAAAGTGAGGGGGGTCTTGGCTTCCGACCTTTTCACATTTTCAACTTGGCCCTACTAGCCAAACAGGCCTGGAGAATCCTCACTAACCAAGATGCCTTGTGGGTCAAGGTACTCAAGAGCATCCACTTCCCTAACACTGATTTCCTAAGTGCCAAGAAAGGAGGAAAGGCATCCTGGATCTGGTCTAGTTTATGTGAAGCAAAGAAATGGATGGAGCATGGAATCATCAAGGTTATTGATAATGGCAAATCAACCAAGCTGTTTCAAGACCCATGGAGAAGAGATCGTATAGGGACCCTCCTTGATTTCAATTGTCCTGACCAAACTACTGCGGATAAATGGATTGATGATATCACCAGAGAATGGAGGTTTGATCTACTACAAGACTTTTTGAGCCCTCAGGATCTGAGACAAGTGGCGGCCATCCCAGTCGAGCCGGACTCCCTGGATGACTTCTGGGCTTGGAGATTCACTGAGCAAGGTTCCTTCACAGTGAAGTCAGTCTTTCACCTTTTCCATGACCGGGGCAGATCGTTGCAAGGGCAGGTCGAAAGGGTCTCTGAGGCATGTAAAGATAGATGGAAATGGCTATGGAGCCTGTCCATTCCTCCAAAGCTCAAATTCTTTGTCTGGAGGATTTCCAGAGGAGTGCTTGCCTCGAAAGAGAACCTTCATGCAAGGAAGTGCTCGCCATCCATAACGTGTCCTTTATGTGCCCATCCCTCTGAATCTATCCACCACTGCCTATTCACCTGCCCTCATGCAGCTGAGGGACGGAGACAGGAATGGCCCTCTCTGCCTGCACCTGCCCCTTGCACACCGTTTCTGGAATGGTTGACTTCTTTAATTTCCAGGTACTCGATCCTCTCAATCCAGAAGATTATCTTTCTCCTATGGCAGATTTGGAAGTCAAGGAATGAACGAATCTTTAAGAATACAAGTCCATGGCCTCCAGTTACGATTGCAAAGGCTTCCCTTGCACATAATCAATGGACCTCCTGCCCCAAGAAACCCCCCACTACCACTACTCCAGCTCAGCCTACCCCACCACCGAATCATTCTTCATCACCGCGAAGTACTCATGACTTTGAGATACACTGCGACAGGTCGTTTTTCAGCGACTCCCAGGAGGCGGCTTATGGCGTCGTTGTTTCGAACAGCCATGGTCAAGTCTGTGATGGTAAGGCTGAGATCTTGCACTGCTTTTCCCCTCTTGAAGCTGAAGCCAAGACACTTCTGGAAGGCTTTCGTTTGGCTGCTGATCTCCACACCCCTTGCCTCGTCCGCTCGGACTGTTTGACTCTGGTTAAGGCAGTTCATGAGCATCCGAGATCATGGCCATGGCGAGCGGCCGCTTGGATTGGCACTATCAAGAAGATGATGGAATCCAATCCGCTGATCCTGATCACGCACATTGGTCGTAAGAGTAACACGAAAGCAAACTGGGTAGCTAGATCTTGTGCCAGGAATACTTTACCTTCTGAATGTTCAGATTCTTGATGTTGTTTCACCTCTCTTGTAACTCATGGCTTTCACTACAAGTAATGGAATTTCAGTGTCCCTTTGTAAAAAAAAAAAACTAATTACTCTTGATAATTCTTACACATGAAAAATGGTAGGTGATGATGTGTTAACCCATCATTTGGTTGGAGGGAAGCAAATAGAAATTGCCATCCACGTGTGTTTTAAGAGAAGATACATGCTTTTTTTTAGTCTAGTGTAGGTATGATGGGTCATTTTTAATGGAAGAGAAGGAGTTCCTCCACGTGGACTTGAGGTAGTAGAATACCCACCTTTCTTCATTTCTTGTCCAGGTAAAATGGTTGGATGGGTGGTGATCAATAGTTACTAGAGTGGGATGGATGGGTGGTTAGCTTAATTGGGCTCATGAGTAAGTTAACGTTTGACTAATTATTTGAATTTCATTAGGTTTGACTAATATTTCAAAATTGCGAAAATGTTTGACTAAAAATTGTATTTAGTCCAGTGTTATTAAAGCCGAGCCGAGCCGCTCGGCCCGACCGGTAAAACTGCCACCCGGTCACAAAACCGGCTCGAAGCAGTCTAAAAGCCTCTCCGGTTTTATGTATCGGTTGACGAGCGCCCGAGGCGGTTAACAGCTCGAGCCGATCGAGCCGCTCGTCCTGTTTTTGCCATTCAGCCGTTCAATTTAATTGAAAAAATTGTAGAAAATTAAAAATTGAAATAAATCAAAAACTTTGAGCTCTCAAACCGAATCCTTATTACCATTTCACAATTTCGAAGGAAAGAGACGAGCTCTGATTAATAAATGTCAACTATTAATACTGATAACGTTTATTAGGTACCGATTCTCTAACGATTTTTAAATGATCTAATGCTGGTTGGACCACTAAAATGCGAGCCGTTCGCATTACCAAGTCATGCTCCGGTTCGATTACCGAGTCATGCTCCAGTTAACATTATCCTTATATCTTTCGTAGATAGATAAGATGTTCTTTCTAAAAAATAATAATAAAATATTCGGCTAAAATCCCACCCAATCTAAATCCTCAATTCAAACGACCGAAACGAAGTAATAGCGGGCCGTTCCGATTGGGCCAACAACTACCTATTGGGCCGCTCGCTGCTTGATAACAGTAGCATTTTCCCGCGCCTTTTTGCAGTCGATTTTCCCCAAAACTGTTCAAGGAACTATGGAGGGCGAAGGTTGGGAAGAAGCACTCGATCTCGATCTCGACGACTCCGACCTCCCTCCTCTCCGCCCTCTCAAACGGCACTACGTAACTCAAGAAACCCCGGTCGCCACCGCTGTTAGTCTCTCCGAACTTCAACCATTACCATTTCTGAGGCGCTGTTCGATCCTAGCGTCTCAATCTTCCCGATTCGAGCCGCCGCCTTCGCAGAACTCTTCCTCCCGTCTAATTCCGGGCCCCGCTGGAACCGTACAATCGGCCATGCAACGGAGGAAGGATCGGCACAACGGCGAGTTGGTTTGCGTGGGGGAAGACCCCATCCCTACGCAGGAGTACGTTAGGAGGGCTTTGGAGGACGATGGCGCCGGGGAAGACGACGATTTCACTCGCGAACCCTGGCTCTGCGCCCTAGATTTTATCCGCAGCAGAGGTGTTCCCGGGATCTGCTTCATCCCTTCTTTTCCTCTAACTTTTTTCCAAGCAACTTTTTGTCGCTGAATTTGTTGGTGAATTGGGCAAATTAGGTTTGGTGGATAATTATGGCACGATTGGAATCCCTTTGAGCGCTGTCAAGAGCTTTGATAACGCCGACAGGGTTGCTCAGGTACGGGTCGGGACTGAAAATCTCTTACCCCCTTGGAATCCGTTGGTGAAATCTAGTAGTGATTCTGGTAGTGTTTGGTCCCCTAGAAAGTTTTGAAAAGCTAGGCACGGGAAAGTGGCCTATGATTGTTGGTGATTCTTGTTATCCTGGTTTGCATATTGCGGAAGTATTGTTAGAGCACATCTTTACTCGAATCGTGCACTGAACTACCCAGGTGTTAGCTGTAAGGTTTTCTTGCTTATTCTGCAAAGGTTTCGGGTTACTCACACTGTTTGGTTTTGCTGTGGATGTGATTAGGTCGTTGCCATTGTCAAATCTTGTACCTCAAATGGGTTTGGCGATTTCATGGTGAATCTAAAGGTACCGGTTTGAATATGAGAGTTTGTTTTCTTACTGCATCTGCGTTTTACCCTCTGGAACTAAGGACAGTATGAACTTGTATACTATTTCTTCAGGATCCCACAGGGTGCATTGATGCTAGCATTCATCACAGAGTCGTCAGTGAGGTAGAGTCAGGGAAGGACATAGCTGTTGGAGCTGTGATCATAATAAAGAAGGTTGGTTTCTTCATGCTCTCTGGCAATAAGAACTGTTCTCGTGCTTTTAATTGATACTTTATTTGATGACTGGAGAGGTTTCATGAGTATGGGTGTATTGAGTTAATTTTGTGTTCCAGGTTGCAGTTTTCTCCCCTTCGCGCTCTTTGCATTACCTCAACATAACACCTAATAATTTTGTCAAGGTATGTCTCCTGTCTTGTGCATCCAATTATTCATGGTGTTGACTGTTGGTGAATTATATTTGGGAACCATCAGCTGGTTCACATGACATATTCCAGATAGTGAGAGTCAGACCGTGACCCTCATAGCACCTTGTACGTATTACTGGTTTGTGTGCCCAATTTAGCAAAACTACCCCACGATGTAAATGAACTTCAGTCGTCAAGCCTATTGTTTCACTACAGACCTCCAGAGCTTTGTGCTCTAGCTTGTGGCTCTCAGGACTAGTGCTGTCAAAATAGTTTCCCTCACTGGCAATCTTATGTTCGAAGGTCTGTGATCATAACTAGTTTACAACCCAGGGCAACGATTGTAATCAGAAGAGTAAAAGGGATTGATCTGCAAAATGAACCATTTCTTCCACTGGATACCTACACACCAAAACCGTTTGGAGAAAAGTCTTTCCTTTTAGCTTGTCTTATCAACTACCAGTTCCCGTATCTTTTTCCACCTTTGAGCATCAGCATTACTTTCCTCTTCTACTTCTCATCACAGAATAGCTTGATGCCTAAAGTTAACAGCTGCACCTTTTTCAGTCATGTGCCCTCCTTTCATTGTGCAGATATTCTCCAAGGACTACAAAGCACCACTAGTGGAGGATAATTGTGCATTAACCGACGTACATGTTCCTCTAATATCCGGTACCTTCTGTTTTCTCTTTATCATCATTATTCTCTGCAGTTTTCCTAGAGAATGTTTTCATTATATTCTGTCTCATTTAAGTTTAAGTTGCTTCCTGCAAATGATCTCTTTTGTTACCACAGACTGCAGCGATCAAACATCAACTCCAAAGAGTCAATCCTTTGTGTCGCAAAGAGAACGAACTGAAGGAATCATTAACAGTCTTAAACAAAACCATAACACGAGCGGGAGGAAACACAGTGGTGAAGAGATTGAAGGCCTGTCAACCGAGGCTGCAGTCAGCAGCTCCGCCGTCGATGGAATTATCGGACGACCAAAAGTTGTTACACGGAAAGAACAAGTTCCACAGCCAGGAGATGCTATGGGATGTGGATTGAAAGAAGTAGGTGTTGAAAAAGATCGTTCAGACATGGACGAGGCTTACGTCGTGTACGAGATTCCAGATCATGGGAATGAGAGAAGTGGCAGCAGTAGTAGCCAAGTGGTGAAGCAGACGCAGCATGCACCTCCACAGTGGACAGACGAGCAACTGGATGAGCTTTTTGCATTCGATTAAGCACTACTCACAGAAGTTCTTCACCGTGCCGCCGCAAAATTTGTAAACTATCATAAAGGATGGGATTATACCGTTATGCCACGGATGAACTGACGCTCTCGGTTCGGAAGTTGCTTGTAGCTAACAAGCGAGAGAATGACGTTGGTGTCGTAAACCTTTAGTTTTATTAATTCGATGAACCACACTACAGCCCAACTTACATATTTATAGAATATAAAACCTAATACGCAACCCTAATGCTACCCGAAAAACCCATTCCTATTCGGCTACCCTTACCGTGCCGCCTACGAAAACCCAAACCCAAATGGAAACCAACAACACCTACTAGCCCTAAATCCAATCCGAAAAACCAACTCGTCAATCCTTCCCCATCGAAATCAACCTTGTTCCCAAGGTTGACTCTCAAAATCTTCTTCTTCGAACAAGCACATCACCCGCGTGTTACTACACTTGTGCCTGATGGTGAACCGCTTGTCGCAGTTGAAGCACAAACCCTTTGGTTTCTCCGTGGCGACGGTCTCCTTGTCGTCACGCTGGCTTGCCAGCTTCTCGAACAGCGCCATCAACAGCATGACATTCTCATCCGTCCTGGCCATGCACTCGAGCATTCCCGTCATGGTGCCTGGAGGGACTGAATTGTCGCCTCCGTCTGCGCAGCTTGCGCCTCCAGCCGTTCGCCCTGCGCCACCAAGCCCTCGGTGGTGGCTTCCAACGCCGAACAACGTTCAACCGCCGATCCCCCCATTGTTGCGGAAGCCGTGGGCTCTGATACCACTGATGAACCGACGTTCTCGGTTCGAGAGTTGCTTGTAGCTCACAAGCGAAAGAACCACGTTGGTATCGATAAACTTTACTGAGCTTAGAATCCAATAATGCTCTATTGGGCCTGACTTATCCATTCTTACTGGGTTTAGAATTCAGTACCGCTCAACTATGGGCGAACATAATGGATTCACAAATTTACCAAGTTTATGTAGAAGAACAAACTTTGATCTTACTGATAAGGCCAATACTATGGTACCACTGTAAAAACTGCGGCACCGGTGACGCTGATTCTTATTGGGCCACGTGGAGCTGATGTGTCACTGACTAAGTTAATTAAACCCAAGCCCAAATATCAACCGAGCAAGCTGGCCTAACCCTACCGGCTACCATCGTCAAATTAACGGGGTGTCTTCCTTTGATGGATTTCTCTTTCCATTTAATTGCATTCATTTTTCTCCTGAAAAAAAAAGAAGATAAAAAACTCAAAAGCAAACCCAAAAATGTCTCATCCATCTCCTGCTCGTCTGATTCTGAAAAGAGTGCAGTGTCTGGCGAACTCCACAGATGTCGATCCTAACTCCACACCCTGCACTTAGGCCTTCTGTATCCTCCTCCCCCATTGATCGTGTAAAACAAAACACGACCCTGGTTCCGAGCGACCCTGTGTCTTCGTCGAAGAACTCTGTCGATTCCGACGATCCCAAGGCAAAGGAAGTGTCAATCACCCTCCCTCTGCAGTGTCCCCTCTTTCTACACCGTTACTGTTGGGAATGTCGAAGTCGATTGTGTAGTTCCTTGGTGCCTAGAGACGTTGCCCAACAAATCCTGGTTATTCAATTCGTTTGTTATTTTAGGAAGTATGACAATGATTGGTCTCGTTTGGGTGCCGAATCAGGCCTAGTTTCCCTTTGCCTCTGAGCTGTTATGTCAGGGATGTTACAATGGAGCCTGATTTTCGGGGGTTTTTTTTTGCGCTTGCCTTATGATTTGCGACCGGGACTTGCGTTTTCCTGTTCTGTGCTTGTTCTAATTCTCTGTTCTTTCTTTGTTGGATGGTGTTTTTTCTCCAATCTGAACCCAAAACGTGAAGGTGTGTATGTTTTTCTTTTTCTATTGGTTTGCGTCTGCTTTGAATTGGGATGAGGAGAACAATAATCTTTTTGGTATGAATACTCATCATGAACGGAATCCAAAATAGCTAGCTGCTGGCATTGTTTAATAAGAGGTTACAAAGTTGCAACTTACGGAAGAAAGAAGTTCACAACACAACTCTGATCAAGATTACAGTACTAAGCAAAGGGGACTTTTTAATGAAGGCTTGGCTGGCTATAAAAATAGCAGACTTGTTTGTGAAAATAAAGGAAGAATAAGTATCCAATCTTTATTTGCTCAATCTTTATTAAACTGCTCATGGGTTGCATGTTTGTTGTTGTATTCCAACATTTGATGTTTGCTTACATACAAAGCTCTTTAATGGCTTCTTGCTCTCATATTGTGTTGGTTTGAATAATTGGTCATGGCCATGGGTTACTGTTTCTATGAATGGACCTGGCTCTGGCTTTTGTCTTTGTTTCAAATGTTAGTTGGTTAATTAGGGAGGAAAGCTTAAGATGGTAGAGAATAATGGATTTATGCTAATTTGTTACTAGGATTGAATGTTATAGGTGTTGATATCAGTATGAACACACATTTGAAGACGATGAAGTTGTCGCTCAAGGGCAAGAATCCGGTAAGATGTTCATTTATTACCTTTTCCTTTTCCTTTCTTATTTTACAGTTGGATGTTTCATGTTAGCTTTAATTGTATGATTATATTGCAGGGAGGGGAGTGGGATGTGGCTGAGGAAGGGGTCGTGGAAAAGGACATGCACTTTGACAATAAATTGTCTTTGATATAGCTGTGCATCAAGTTTTTTGGGATTAGTTAGGGAATTGAGAGAAGTGAGAACTCTTTGTAAGTTTTGAATCGCGCTTGGAGAATCTGAGCTTGAAGTTGGTACTGTATTTAGGTCTTACGTGCGTTATGTCATGAGAATGAGATACGGGTTGTTTATATGCTTACGGGTGTATACGTGGTAGCTAATAGTGTAAGTTTGGAGAAAGTGATGAGATGGTGTGAAAATTGCAGCTTTCTAGAGCCTTCATTTCTTGATTTATTGATGCTGCTTTTTCATATGAAGAACAGATGGTTATGTATTATGCTTAAAGGCTTATATTCGATGAAATTTAACAAGCATTTGTGCTGCCTATGTTCTAGATTGAATTGACCTTGAGCCATATAATTATCCCTTGCATCTGGTTTAGAATGTGGACTGCCAAAACAGAGTATGAATTGTGATTCTTGACTCAAGAAAACTTGTTCAGAACTTCAGCTTTGGGAGTTTCAACCTCACTCCCTTGATTTGTCTAGTTTGAGTTGACCTGTGAGCAATGAATTTGTGTCTAATTCTTTGAATAACATGGCATATTGTGTCTGCCTAAATTGACACGTGTCTTGAGCAGAAGTATCTGATCTGATCAGCGACCAATATTGGCACTAGGCATCTGTGAAAATGTAATGCGTTTGGAATCCTTTTCTGAAGAAGATAATTTCAAATTCACATTGGTTAGATTTATTCAACTATTTCACTAGCATACGTCTTTGAAATGCCCAATTCTAAGCTTACAGCAAGATTCATGTGGAGTAACAAAACAACATTGCTATAGAGACTAAGAAGAGTGAAAAAGATCCAAAGAGACATAAAGCTCCTGAATTTAGCCGCAACAGGGTGCTCCTTGAGTAGCTGAGCCACTTCTGGTAGATGGTCCATACTGTCCTCCATAGCCAAGCTTGATCCCACGGGACTGCAGAACCGACAACAGAAGAACAATGTTATCACGAGGCCTTGCGAAAATGACAAGTGAACCGATCTTCCAATAGGAGCAGTATACCTACTCGACATGCTTCCTTGCGTCCTCCAACCAGCTGGCCAAGTGGTTGAATGTTTCCCTTAAGAAAAACTATTAGCATAAATGAGTGCATAACAGAAAGGTTTGGACAAGTAAAATCATCATCTAGCAGCTAGTAATCGAGATTCGTTCTGTAAGATACTGTGGTAAAATCATCATATGCTAAATGCATTCCAAGCATCTTTTGCAATATGAATTTCCCTGCCAAAAGCATTCCAAGCATTGACAGGTTAGTCTCAATTGCAAGAATTCATGACAAAAGAATAAGCACTCAAAAGTTAAGACACCAAACAGCATCAGCAGCCGCCTAGCAGCTGCCCCTCCATCAACTGCTTGGTCTTCTCATTCCACTCCACAACAATTTGTAGATAGCTGACCGGGGACTTGATAGATTTTAGGAAGGGCAACACTATTGGAGTTTGTAACAGTAGAACCTTCAAAGATTCGAGCTGATTATAGCTTCTGTTAGCCATCTATGCAATAAATTAACTAATGCTAGTTTTATTGCAGTTGACATTTAAAAGTATACCTAAGTCCAGCATCTCCATTTTCACACTCAAGTCATCCCATCATTCGGGTAAGGATTTGATGCCACCCAACAGAAGCAACTCAAAGTACCATTTGTTTTATACACAAAGGAAAACCAGGAAAAGAGAGGCCAAACGATGGGACTCCTAATCAAGAAAACAAATCTAACCTTTAACGGTGTTGGATTCTGCGGACATATTCTCAAGATATGCTTGCCAAGA
This sequence comes from Linum tenue, assembly GCA_946122785.1. Lineage (NCBI taxonomy): Eukaryota > Viridiplantae > Streptophyta > Magnoliopsida > Malpighiales > Linaceae > Linum > Linum tenue. The sequence continues at coordinate 16,616,847 of CAMGYJ010000004.1, read as the reverse complement.
ACAAAATTTTGAAGCCTCCATATATGTGTCCAACATTGCACCAATCACCCTCCCTAATTTCAACTACATTATAATGAGATACACAATAAAACAAATAAATCAGTCACCTTACCACAATCGAATGGAATAACAGGCTTCAACTTGAGCTCCTCTTCCTGAGGGAGAAACAATCTGATACGTTGGTAAAATAACAAGAGAAGCGCAATGCCTTGTTTGAAGCACAAACTTCAATGGAAGGGAAAGAATGGTGGTTGTCTCAAAACAGCGAAATTAAGGCACCAGAATGACGGGGACGGTTTACAGCGATGGGGACGACGCTGCGGGAGTTAGCTGTCATATTCAATGACTAGGGGTCATCTGGTATCGTGGCAACGTTGCAGCTCGTCGGAGACAGAGTGACGGTGACGAAGCGGGAATCGATGGCTATGCTATGCAGAATAACTGGAGGAATTAGCCAGGTTCGGACCTTGGGATTTGATCTACGACAGAGTCCTCAAAAGTGATTTTGATAGGTCATTTGAGAGGGAGATTGAGAAGACGACGATTCACTTTTCTAGTTCGTTTTTATCCTTGCCTTTTACTGTTAACAGTCTTCTTCTAGTCTCCTATTTTAATGAGAAGAAGGTTTGGAGTTTGGATGGACTTTTGTGGAGTTTGCCGGACCAGTTTGTGCGCTTCACAGTCGGAAGGCTAGAGATCGAGGAAGACGCCAAGAAATGACATTGTTTGCTTGTTTATTGCAGTAAAAAAGTAAATAAATGCAATTAAATGAAAATCAAATAGAAAAGAAAACCAAAGGAAGACACCCCGTTAGTTTGACGGTGGTTACTGGTTGGGTTCGGCCAGCTTGCTCGGTTAATATTTGAGCATGGGTTAAATTGATCCAGTCAGTGCCACATCAGCTCCACATGACCCAATAAAAATTAGCGTCACCGATGTCACAATTTTTATAGCGGCACCGTAGAGGTGACAATTCTCAATCCAATTCACCAATCCAATCCACCAACCCATTAAAAATATCCACTTAATCCAATCCATTTGATCCAAATCCAATTGGATTGGTGGATTCATGGATTGATCCATAGACCCAAATGACAAATTACGATTTGGTACCTATACTTTTTATATTTTACATTTTGGTACCCAAAATTTAATTTTTATACGAAATATCATTGGAAAATTACGCTTTGGTACCCAAAATTTAATTATTATGACATTTTAGTACCTAAACTTTTCACATTTTACATATTGGTTCTTGGTTGAGGATGTCATTTGGATTCATGGATAATCCACCAATCTACTTGATCCAATCCATGAATCTACCAATCAATTGGATCCAATCCATTTGATCAATGGATCCACCAATTCAATCCACTAATCCATGAATCTGATCCATTTTCCACCTCTAAACGTGAGCGTACCGCGGCCCAAATCTCATTTTCCTCCTCATCCTGGGCCCTTAAATCAATTCACTATCTGTTCATTCAAAGACTGGACTGGGCCCAGAAAATAGGCCAAGATGTAGGCTTTTTGGACACCTTCTGTTCTGATTCGAGCCCAAACTGTTCTGCGCAGGCGCGAATTGGGAACGCTGAGGAACCCTAGCGGCAAACACGAAAGGAAGAGCGAGAGAAAGATCAGAAGCAGAACTATTTCGTAGCAATGTATTCGGCAATTTCATACCTTCGGAATAGCAGAGCTTTGAGCTCGGCGTCATCTTTGCTACGCGGTGATGGAGGGTTCTGCAGATATGCCTCTTCTCTTTCTTCCCCTGCTTCTCCAGGCAAGTCTCTCTCTCTCTCTCTCTCTCTCTCTCTCTCTCTCTCTCTCTCTCTCTCTCTCTTTTTGTTTCGGTGATTATAGACTTCGAAATGGTGTAGTTGACTGAAGAATGTAACTCGAATCACCGGGATTGAAAGGTTAACTTGTTCAAGAATGTCTGATCGTATCTGAATGGAAGTTGGAAGTTCAGTTGGGGAAAGGGTAAAGATTGGAAATTGAGCAATTGAATCACTTGGGTTTGGGTAGTCTCAATTCAATTTCAAGCACACATTTTTAGGAGTCTTCTTGTGCATTTCAGTTAAGCATTCTGTGGGGGTGGAACTTTGGTGTGTTGTTTATTTTTACTCTTCTCTTGCATCAATGTATGGATTCCTTAACTCTGTAGCCATGGATGAAAGAAGGCAAATTTCATGAACTTCCTTGGTGTATGTGTCGAATCCCATCCTGCAGGGCCGACAAAGGTCGAGCCGGACAGGAACTCCAGGCCAATGGACTATGTTCGGACGGCGATAAACGAAGAGTCCTCTCAAATCTCTCGGCTCAACAACGACGAGAATGCTGATTGCGTCCACATAAAGCTGCTGCGCAACAACACCTTTGTCACGGTGACCGATCCCAATGGAAACACCAAGATCGGAGGGCTGAAAGCTTCATCGGGGATGGTGCCGGAGCTCAAAGGTGGGCCGAAGCTATCCCGTTACGTAGCTGAAGCAACGTCGGAGCATGTTGGAAGGAAAGCTAGAGAAATGGGGTTGAGATCAGTTGTGGTGAAGGTGAATGGGTTCTCTTTCTTCAAGAAGAAGAGGCAAGCGATCATGAGCTTCAAAGAGGGGTTCGGGAACTCCATAGTCTCTATTGAAGATACTACGCGTAAGCCACATAATGGTTGCAGGCTCCCGAAGAAGCGCAGAATCTAGGACATCAGAATGGCTAGTGGTTTCATTGTAGGCAGGCTCATATGCCTGGAGAAACAGATCTTGATGTTCCGTGGCAATTGAATTGTGGGGAAAAGTATATGATATACTGCTAGTCCCTGGATGTAATAACGTTGTGCTTCCCATTTTATGTTCTCTGGATTGTGCTCTGTTCTCTACCTGTTGGATTCAACGAGTTAAATTCGCGTGCTGATCTACTGTTGATCAGCAGGTGGATACATGTTGGTTATATTTTTCTGGATTTTATTGATCTGCTTTAGAATTCGATGTTCACAACACCCATGCTCACGCCATGATAATGATACTCTTCATTCAAGGCTGGAAAATAACATTGTTCAATGACACAACCGAAACCGATCAAACTACGACAGACCCATGCCACCTTGATTGGTCTAGAATAGAAATACTTTCTATAAAGTTGTAATTAAACGCATTAGGTCGAAATAGTAATTCTATAGCTGCCTGGCTTTCGTCATTGTGGGTGCCTGGCACTAGTTTAACCTTATTACCTTAATTAGGCCGACAGAATTCCCATTCAGAGCCACCTGAAGAAGTCCTATTTTTCAATGTCAATCACGTTTCAAAACATAAGCTATAGACTACTATCAAACGTAACGTATGACCAAGAAAGCTTGCTCAAATCAAAAGCAAATCAGGCGCCGATTCCGGGGAAAAAAACAGGCTGCAGCACCACGAATTATCCAGAGTCGTGTTGGGCGGCTTTTGAGGTCAGTATGTCTCTCAATGCGAGTGGCGACGAGGTTGGAGCCAAGGTGTCGATGGGACAAGGGTTCATGAAAACTGCTCAATCGCCTCCGGCTTCTGAAAGGGAGATGATTTGCAAACTGAATGAATATGGGACCAATATCCTCGATCCTGGATCCGGCGGAATCAAGAGAACTTTTTACGAGATGAGAGGAACCATGAAGGACTCCTAACCCTAAATGCCCGTTCACTTGCCATTTCGTTTTTCATAATTGCCACAACAGAAAACACATTAAAATGAAAACAAAGTTGTCATTTTCTGGAAAACAAAATCTGAAGAAAACTTGTTTAGCGAAGAATTTTGATAATTCTGGAATTGGATTCTGAAAATGAAAACCTGTTTAGTTATTTCATTATGTTTTCTGGTACTTGATTACCACATTTTTTTCATTGAGTATCATACAACTCTAGTAATTATTATAATTTTTTATACAAATCATATTGTTTTTTTTTACTGTCAAATCATATTGTTTTTAAATACCTAATAAACGCATAAATACAATACTACCATATATTATATTACATAAGTACTATATTATAATCAATATGAGGGAGTAGAACACTGATCTCCCAAAATTTATTCTCTGAATTGAGGTCAGTGCTGCTTCTATTTATGAGAGCCACTTTGCCCGCAGAGAACCAAGACATCAGGGGGTTTGATTATGCAGGAGGTTTGAATTGGATTTTAGGGAGTAAGGAGCTCAGATCGGAGATCGATGGGGGAATTAGATCATCCCTCACATTACAAATTGCTATAGGTTTAATTCATTCCAATAAACCGGACCTTGTCTTCGTTTCGGAAACAAGATCGAGTCGGAGAGTAGTTACCCGTAGGATGCGGGGTTTAGGTTTCAATTTGAATCTTGTTTTTGTTGTTGATGCCATCGATACTTCTGGTGGTTTAGTTTTAGCTTGGTCCCCCGAAGTTGATGCTTGAGTGTTTTATCATTCGGGATTTTTCCATTGGTGTTCGGAATAATGAAAGTGATTTTTCGTATGTGGTGATTTGTGTTTATTTAAGTTGTCATGAAGTCATTCGCGCTACCCAATTGAATGTGCTTCGACAATTGTGTGAAGAGATCCAATTGCCTTTTGTGGTCTTAGGTGATTTCAATGTCACTTTGAATGAGAATGAAAAGGATGGTGGAAATCCATGGGCTGTTGCCCCATCCATTCCTCTCAGGAATTTTATCCACGACCTAGGGCTTCAGGATCCGGGATACCAGGGTGACCAGTTCACCTGGACGAACAAACGGATGTGGACGACCTGTATTCGTGAACGTTTGGATAGAGTCCTTTGCTCCCAGGCTTGGATTGAAACCTTCCATGACACCCCTTTCAAGCATTTTACGGATCAGGGTTCCGACCATCGAGCTCTAATCCTCTCGGACAAGCCTTATATGTCAGGCAGAGTCGGCCTCTCTTCCACTTTGATGCGCGTTGGGCAGATAATCCAGAAGTTAGGGCCATGGTGACTTATGTGTGGTCTGAAGAAGTTCACGGCTCCCCTATGTATCAGTTGTGGGAGAAATTGAAGAAACTCAGACACCTGCTTTATGACTGGAGCAGAGCTGGTACAACGAATTCACTCAGGAATATTAAGACCCTACAAGCTGGAATTGATCGGGTTAAACTTTGTCACCCGATTGACTGGGAAGAGGTCAAGGTGTTGGAATATGAGTTGAACCAGCAATGGGAAGCAGAGGAGGCCTACTGGCAACAAAAATCTAGAGTCCGCTGGCTCAAAAAGGGTGATAAGAATTCCTCGTATTTCCATACGGTCACCCGGGCTCGTCGGAAACATAATTTTGTTACGAGTCTTCACAATGATGAGGGGGAATGGGTTATGGAGGGAAAAGGGAAGGCAGGCATAGCCGCATAGCAACAAATTTCTACCAACACCTTTTTACCTCCGAGAACCAAATTCATAACATGGAAGTGAGGATTGCAGATCTTCCGATTGATTGCAGAACCAAGCTTAGATCCATTAGCCTCTATCAGTTCGTGTATAAGATCATTACCAAAATCATGGCAGAAAGGCTGGCCCAGTTTTTACCCAAAATCGTCTCCGATTGGCAAAATGATTTTATCCGGGAAAGACAAATTGTGGAGAACATTCTACTCGGCCATGAGTTAATGAATTATTTGAAAATCAAAACGCGAGGAAAGAAAGGGTACATGGCTCTAAAGGTTGACATGGAAAAGGCCTATGACAAAATCGAATGACCATTTCTACTTGCAATTTTGAGAAAGTTAGGTTTTAACTCGGTCTGGTGTGGATGGGTTCAGGAATGCCTCAATTCAACCTCCTTCTCGGTACTTATGAATGATACCCCCTCAAAGTTCTTTGCTCCGTCCCGTGGGCTAAGACAGGGGGCCCATTATCCCCATTACTGTTTGTGCTTTGCACAGAGGGTTTTGCGGCACTCCTCCGCCAGGCTATTGCAGTTGGAAAGCTAGAAGAGGTGAAGGTGGCTCCTAGAATTTCGCATTTGTTCTTTGCAGATGATTCTTACTTATTCCTCAGATGCTCTCTCCAAGAATGTGATAACCTAATTGAGGTTCTAAACACGTACGAGGAACTCAGTGGCCAATGGGTTAACCTGGTAAAATCGTCGGTCTGCTTTAGCAAGAATGTATCACTGTCTGATCAGGAGTTCCTTGCTGAAATCTTGGGGGTTGGAGCAGTGGGGGTCCAGGACAAATATTTGGGGTTGCCAACACTGATTGCGCGTTCTAAGATGGTGACTCGCATGAAACTACACCACAAATTATTCCCCACTAGAGCCCAAGTTTTTAAACTCTAGCCGGGTGCAGTATAGAGCAAGTATTTAAATTGTCAACCCGGGCCGGTCCATGTACCTCTACTTCAATCGCTTAAGTTGTTATCTAGCAAAACGGTTTTGGGTTTAAAACTATGAAAACTGCAAACTAAACTAGCAAGGAAAAGTAAATGAAAGAAAATCCTAACTAAGGGAGCTTCACCCAGGAGTTGCTTCCCCCTAACTAGCTACCAAGACTCATTGGATTGGAACGATTGCTATGGGCAAGGTAACCGCGAACCGCAGAGGGATGCATATATGGTCGGAGACCACAATCTCAATTGCTAAACCGAGGTGAACAATATAGGCCGTGTCACTCGACCCTCTCGGTTTAGGGAATCGGTAGTTGAATTACTCCCTCACTCAACTCAAAGGTCGGACAGCTTAATTGCAATCATGGATGGCAATGGGTCGGGTCGGGGACGGATAGTGCATATCCGTTACCCTACCCAAAGTAGTTCGGGTAGAAAATCCAAACCATGCCCATACCCGTTCGGGTTTCGGGTATCCACGGTTATCCATGGGTAATAGTTTTTCTTTATAACTCCAATCAATATGTTAATATTTACACATATTCTCACGTTACGTAAGACAAAAAGTACGACAATAATTCACTAGAATAAAGAAAATTAATTAAAACAACACAATTTCATAAGAACATTATATTTATATGCTAAATATAAAATATGTTAGAGAAAAATATTGATTATTTCTAGACAAAATACATATGCATGTGTATAATCGGGAGGGTTCGGGTTGGATAGTGAGAAAACCATGCCCACCCATTACCCGCAATATTCGGGTTCGGGTTTTACCCGTACCCGCTAAAAGTCTTTCGGGTTCGGGTTTTACCCTATCCGATTAGGTCGGATTCGGGCGGATATCCACGGTTACGGATATTTTTGCCATCCCTAATTGCAATTGACCGATTTGCTTAATTCAACAATGAGGGCTGCCCTAAATTAACCTAATTAGGTGGCTTAAAAAGTTGAAGGAAAACCTACTCGATTCAGTCTCCCTTGGAAGGGGGATTCTCCTCTGTAAGTTAGGTTAAGGTGGCTAGTTAGATTGCTAGCACCAACATGCACAAACCTAAGGTTGCTAAGCACAAATATGCACAATCTTTGGTTGCTAAGCACCAAAATTCACAAACCTAAGGATGCTAAGCACAAAACATGCACAACCCTTAGATTGCTAAGCACAAGCATGCACAATCAACATGAATAATACCTCAATCATTAAATTAAACAATACCCAATGACAATCATTCAATCTAAACAAGTAATTACAAAGTATTATTTAGGGATCTACAACACCCAAGAGAAAAGAGTGAGTTTCTAGAGAGAGAGAGGGGGAGGGATTACAAATTTGAGCTCAAGATCTTCTTCTTCTTCTTCTAGGCTTGAATCTCCACCCATGCCTCCAATGATGCTCCAAGATCACTCTAGCACTCTCTCTCTCACTAGAACTCCCCTTTGGTGTTTTTGGGCAAACCCTAGAGAAATAAACCAATTCTTCTCCAAAAACCAGCTCCCCCTTCTCTCTCCCCGTTGATGTCTTCATATTTGCCCGAAAGTGACCATTTCAAGGACGCATTGGCCAGTTCGCGGCCGTGAACACCTAAACGCGGCCGTGAACTCAGCGTCGTCCGAAACGCACTGTTTCACTGTCTTGGGTTCACGGTCAATGGTCACAGTTCACGGTCTTAGAGACCGTGAGCTCGCCTGCCGTCAGTAACTTCAGATTTGGCCCTGGACGCCTTGATGTTCACGGTTTGTGGTCCAAGTGCACGGTCTTAGGAGACCGTGAACTGCCTTGTCTGCCCGTGAATTGCGGCTGTTTCCTGGGACGCCTTCACTTCACTATTACGAGGCAATTGTCACGGTCTTCATAATTTTTTCGGCTTTTGCACTTTTTGACCTCCAATTATCCCAAAATTCGACCTCGACCCTTCCACACGTGCTAGCAGGGCTGGAAGTTTGGTACCGGTATTTGGGATATACCGAATACCGTACCGAATTTGTCTATATTTGGTATTACCGAATACACGTATTATTTTGTGGGATTGGGATTGGGATTGAGTTTCAATTGTTATTCGGTATTAGGGATTACGGGATTGGGATTGGTATATACCGAAATACCGATCAATACCGAAATATAAGCTAGTGTGTATTTTATTCTCTCAACTAAACTCTCCCATTCACTTCTACGCGACCCTCAACCACTAAAAGTGTCATTTAATTATACATAGATCATTACATCACTATTTCACACTAGTATTAGTCGTCTCTCAATCTCAAATTCATCAAATTAAAGATTACCAATTACAAAAACTTGAGATGTTAGCTCTAGGAAACTTAAGACTCTTTGCTTAGTCTCTTTGCCCTAAATAAAACAATAAAATCTAATTTATATATTTAATTATTAATGGCAAACGTAATTAATTTTTTATTTGATAATACCAATTGGGATACCGAGGTACCGATTGGGATACCGAAATTATTTAGGGATTGGGATTGGGATTGGGATACCGAAATTATTTAGGGATTGGGATTGGGATTGATTTCAGGGTGTAATTCGGTATTCGGGATTTCGGTATTTGGTATTGGGATACCGATACCGTACCGATTTCCACCCCTACGTGCTAGGACCTGAAATGTATAAAAACAAGCACAACCTAGCGTGAAATATGTCGAGGAATGATGAAATACTAAGCTAAACGAATAAGAAATGAGGGGTAAAATGTGTACATTTGATCCCGAATCAGATGGCCATGTTTCGGTTCCTGGAGGAAAAGTTGTTAAGTCGACTTCATGAGTGGAAGCAACGGATCCTGTCATGGGAGGCTAAGGAGACTTTGATCAAATCAGTCGCATTAGCCTTACCTCTACATGTGATGTTCTGCTTTAAGCTGTCCCTGTCCCTATGTCGACTTTTGGATAGACATGTTGCCCGTTTCTGGTGGGGTGTTGAAGGGGGTCGGTCAAGAATTAGGTGGATATCTTGGTGGAAGTTGTGTACTAGTAAGAATGATGGTGGTATGGGCTTTCGCAGGTTTGAACACTTCAACCAGGCTTTGTTGGCCAAAATTGGGTGGCAAATTTTGTCGGAACCTCAATCGCTCCTTGCACAAGTTTATAAAGGGAAATATTTCCCGCGTGGGAATTTCCTTTCAGCTACAGCCAGGTCTCGACCTTCTTGGGGGTGGCAGAACATCCTGTATGGCCGTCTATTGCTTATCCAAGGCCTACGATGGAAAATTTGGAATGGTCAGACTGTCTCACTCCTCTCAGATAGTTGGGTCCGTCTTCTTCACCCTAATGCCCCGACCTTTAATCCTCAAGTCCTTCCGGTTGGGGGAGATCCCAAGGTGGATGTTGTGATCTGCCAAGCAGAGGGTAAGTGGTGTGATGAGAAGCTCAGTCAATGGTTTGATCCAGTAGTCTGTCGGGCCATTAAAGCTATTCCTCTTCCCCGTGCGGTTATCGAGGATAGACTAATTTGACATGAGATAACTGATGGGATTTTTACAGTTAACTCGGCCTACCACTTACCGGTCTTGCTCGATAAACAGGGTGGCCGTTGGAGATCTAGTGCTTGCTGGATGGATAAACCAAGTTGGATCCGATTGTGGAACGCCAATATCCCACCTAAACTCAAAATGTTTATGTGGCAAGTGTTCCTTCGAATTCTTCCAACGATAGAAGCCTTGATTGAGAAGGATGTTCAGGTGTTGCCAAGGTGTCCGGTGTGCTAGGCGGAAAAGGAGACGATGGAGCATTTGTTCCTCGATTGCCTAGTATCCCGGGCTCTTTGGGATCTATCGAGCCTCGAGTATCTTGGCCAAGGGGTGCCACGTCATACCTTTCCTCTTTTCCTTAAGAAACTATTGTCCTTAGTAGACCAGTCCCATTTGTTCATGGCGGTAGTGGCTGTCCTTTGGCGAATCTGGCGGTCGCGTAATTGGGTTGTCTTTGAGGGCAAGCAGTTTGGGATCCCAGCGCTGATGCGACAGTTTCATCAGCAGTATCAGGAATGGGTCTCTCTTCCTCTCGCCTGTGGTCAGAAGAATGCTGGTGTTTCCCCGATTCAATCCGGACCTGTCAGCCCGACACATTCCATTGTTTGTATGTGGGATGGGGAGACGAGAACTGGGTCTCATTCGGTTGGAGGGATTGTGCTTAAAGACCTCACAGGAAATATCCTTATGGCTCGTGGTGTGCAGTTCCCTGATATTGATGACCCTTTGGTGGCAGAAATGTTGGTTCTTCGGGAGGCAGTAAGTTGGTGTCTGGAATTGGGATTTCTGGCGACTTGTTTCCAGGGTGACGCCCAGGTTTTAATTAATAAAATCAATCGGCGGGATGCGAGAGATAATCGGAGTGGGCATGTTCTGGAGAAGCTCATCCGGGTATTTTCATATCATACTGAGCTTAATGTTCGCTTTGTAGGTCGGAGTAGCAATAAGATAGCCCATTTGGTGGCTCGAAAGGCCCTCAGTATGCACCCGACTACATGTCGATTCTTTGATTTCCAGACCTGGCTGATTTCCAGGATGTAACTATCGTTTGATCTTATCAACATAGTGGATTATCTTTTGTAAAAAAAAAAAAGACAACTCAACCTAAGACCGACTGCGAAGATCCTGCTATGATTTTGTTACTCATGCCACTCGACATCCAAGGTAGAGTAGAGTCGAACCCCATTCAACACGGTGGCAAACACGAATACGACCCATTGGTAGGGATGGCAATGAGGCGGGTTTGGGGCGGGTTTGCTTAAACCATCCCCATACCCATCTTCAAATACCCAAACCCATATCCGCCCCATACCCATGCGGGGGAATGTTTTGCAAACCCATCCCCATACCCGTGGGTTTCGGGTACCCATGGGTAATATCCATACCCGTACATCCAACATTATTATACCTAAAACTTACAAGAAAAGTTCTAATTATAATTCTAAACGAACATATTATATCATGAAGTCAATAAAACACGGTCATTTTTTTAATATGGTTCAAAGATTATGATCCTAAAATATCCATTAATACATAATATAGAGTATAATATTTTTCAAATTATTATGTTCTAACTCTGATACATCTACTAAATAATAATTAACTAACATAATCTTGTTGACAAGGGGGAAAGTGAAAGAGTGAAATGAGAATTGAGAGAAATGAATTAGATTTTGATTAAGGTTGTCAATCAATTGCATTTCTACTATTTATTTTCTCAAGTTATCCTCATCATCATTGATAGATTATAATTCGATGCACATATTATTTTTTATATATGAAGAAATTATCTTGGTGGGGCGGGTATGGGGGGGAGGCTAAAACCATACCCGCCCCATACCCATCAAACTTTTTGCGGGTTTTACCCATACTCGGTCAAAGCGGGGATTCCCCGCGTTGACTGGGTCGGGGGCGGTCGGATACCCGCGGCCATGGGTTTGATTGACATCCCTACCCATTGGTGTCTCCTGTACTTTTCATTCAAGAACACATATAAAAGCTATTAGATTTGGGCCCACCTATTGGCCGGATATATTTTGTCAATCAAACATAAACAGCAATAGCAATGGTATAAAGTAAGATATATTTTTATTTAGTATTATAAAAATAATCCAATTTTTTTAATAATTTAAAAAAAAACTACATCGTAGAATTTTTTGACATCTTGTCTAATTCACAAAACATAAAATAATACAGACCATGGACCAGACCAGACCATACTTAACGGTCCGTACCAAACTGTTCGGTACGGTTTGGACCACGGTTTTTCTAACGGTCTGGTCTATTTTCCCAACCCTACCAAACAAAATTTTCTTTGATTTCACTTTTTGTTAACCTCATTTTTATTTTTAGATAACATTTAAATTTGTACGTTTATATCATGAAATATCACCCCATGCTTGGATAATTGAGCTAATTGATTGAAACTCATGAGTAATTCATTTGAATTAAGTTTAACTTATATGGAAACCTTAATTTTCCATTTGAATATTAAGAAAACTAAAATCCATAATTTTTGTTACTTTTAAAATTTGTATGGATGTTTTAATGGCCACCCAATTGGATGGATTATAATAGGATCATTAATTTCTTATGTTTTTTACTCTTATCAAAATATGAATGACAAATAATAATTTAAGTACTTCACAAAAATCCTAAGTCATTTTTCGTCATCCTTGTCTAGGTACTTTTCTATTGCTAAGTGTGGCTCAACTATTAGCTAATAATTCTAATACATTAATCAAATATACACACTCGCTGGCATGCTATTTGAAGGTCTTTTTCGTCAGTGACGTGTCTTTTTGCTCATTGGAGCTTCTTTAGAGCTCCACATATAGTGACAAAGCGGTCTATTTCATTGGTAAGTGGTTGCATACGAACTATCGCTTGTCGTTGTAATCATTGTTGTAATTGTGTTGTTGTACCACATCTTTAAGACTTAAAAAATTCTCTTATCTATCATTCATAGCTTAGTGTTTGCACGTTTCTAACCCTTAACCAACCTGTATTATTCCTTCATTTAGGTTTTTGAACAAGAACTCTGTGATCAATATACTTGACTATACACCTAAAATTGTACCAACAATTTATGACCGTAACTTTTTGGTTAGATCACTTAGATGCATTAATCTAGGGTATCAAATATACTCAGCTAAGATGCAAGTCGCTTAACGCATAGCCTCAACGAAGATCCTCAAGCAAGCTAATCATTGTTGGAAATTTCATATAGTCATATTATCTAACCATTCTTAAATTTGGCTTAATGTAAGATGTTGAGCAATATTTTGGCATGAAAATGGCCTCTTTCTCCCTAAATCAACTGTGTCATGGATACACATTAAATTGTAAGATATATAAAATTATTATGCTAATAAAAATATATGTACTTACATTCAGTTTTTAACGATAGTTTTGTTTGCTTGTTTGGATGGTCTTTCCTCGTATAAAGAATAAACTATAATATCAAAATTCTTAAATCACTCAAGTAACACCTTATAATGAAAAACAAACATTACTATATTAATAGTAATCACGTTTGAAGTAAGAACCCAAAAATCAAAAGGCCCAATTATAAGTGAACTCAGTTGCTTAGTTGCTGCTCTTGCAAAAAGAAAGAATGCCCTGACTATTTGGTTCGGGATTTTTGGTTTTACCTGAAACCGGACCGTTTAACCTGAACGGAGATCAGACAGGGATCAGAACCGGATAGCAAACAATCTAATTTCATCTTCGGGCTTAGATTTGAGGTAAAAAAAACCCGTTAAGAACCGAATCGAAAACCGGATAAGAGAGTCCAACACCCAAAATTTAACCAACTCCTTAACATTTCAGGCCTCTGGTTCCAATTTGGTTTTGATTTTAGATTGAGCTTATGGGATTTCAGTGGGCCTCTGATCAAAACCAAATTGGAACCAGCACGGTTCAATACCGGAGTGGATCAAGACCGGACTATATCCAATCCAATGTTTGGTCCTTATATTTCCCCACCCACCCCGGAGCAGGGACGCCTGTGTTTGTCGCCGCCGTGCCGCCTAGGAAGAAGAAGCGAGCGTCGCTTATGCAATGACGAGGCTGGCGGGATGGCTCAATTGCGTATGGGAATGGCCTGAGACGTTGTCGGTGTCAATCGTCTCTCTCTTTCTCTACCTCTCTCGATATGGCAGTCGTCGATCGATCTTCTTTTTTTCACTCAAATCCCATAATCAAAAAAAGTTATTCCCCAATCTCAAATCAGATCCATCGAGAACTTTTAAAACAGGAGCTTCCTCTTCGGAAATCAGGAGGGTCACCCCATCAGAAACAAAATCATCGATGACAATATGCAGCTGGAAACAGACCCGTTGGGTGGAGGACAAGCGAGGGAGGCGCTCGATCTCGTCTTTGGTTATGCCACCTCCTAACCGCCTTCTAAAGTTGCCTTTCAGACAGGAGCTTCATCTGTCTCCGGCTCCTTGTTTCCTCTTCATCGCCACGCGAAATAGAGTAGCGGCGACGACGCTTGTCACCGCCACGGATTCCTTGTGGTGTTCTAAATCTGGTCTTGAGGAAATCGATGGAAGGCAGGAGTGCGAGAATCGAGGTAAGGGGAGTGGCAGACGGCGGGAGCCACTGTGAGGATGTGGTGGTGGTGCTGGCGGCGGCGGCAGAAGATGTGAAAAGTGGGGAGATGGAAGAAAGGTTGCGGCAGAGGGGAGAGATAGAGAGAGTTAGGGAAAGATGGACGATATTTTTCCTTTTTTCTTTTGATTTTTGTTTTGTTTTGTTTTTTACATTTATTTTTTATTGAGAGTTTTCACATCAGCAGTCATGTCAACTGTTGGGGGTATTACAAAGAAGGCCCAAAAAGGGGCCCAACAAAGCCCAATGAGACAAGAGTGGGCTATACAGTAGGAGAAGCCAATAAATGGGCCCACGAAACTCATTCCAAGCAGGATGGAAGGCGCATAAAGACAAAACACGAAAGGCTCCAAAGAAGTCCAGGTTGTCAAACGGTAACCCCACCTGCAGGCGTCTGTCAGTCGTCAGAAGACTGACAGGGTGGTTGGGGTGTCTGACAAGAATGAAGGTACAAAGCATTAAATGCGACGCTGACGTGGAGGAGATCGGCCTCGAGTTGGGGGAGTATAAATAGGGGCGGTAGGTAGCATTTACACATGTTGGACTCTCTCACTAAACTCACTTACTACGCACTTCTCTCTAGAAAGGAAATTGACTTGATCGTCGGAGGGCTAACGGGCCCGGACGCCCCCCTCTGTGCTCTTGTGTGTAGGCCCGGCGCCTATCGTCAAAGGAGCGAGTTCGGTGACGTGGCATCAAGGCTCAAACAATTGGCGCGCCAGATAGAGGGGTTAAACCGAAAAACTATGAGCATGAAGACGCCTATGAGCGGAAAGGAGGAGGAGATCACGGGAAACCAGTCTGAGGGGTCAAGGGGGCGGACGCCCGAGGCCGTAGAAGGGGAAGGAAGCGATGCGATGTTCCGAAACTCGGAGGACGCCTCGTTCACTAAGAAGGAGCTATTTAGAATCATTGAAGATCAAGACGAGGCGATCGAAGTTCTTAGACGAGAAATCGAAGCCCTAAAGAGGGGTAGAAAGGGTGGTGCACAGCCCAACTTCGAGGAAAAGAGAAAGGGTCACGGAAATAGAAAGCAAGCTTGGGCAGCCGAGGCACCTAACCATGTGGTGCCCGCACGATCGCAATAATTCTGATGTCAACGGATGGAAGACTGGAATGGTAGGGCGCTTGCCGCGCCATTGCTCCGTAAGGCAACCCTTGGCGAGGAACATATTGATGGAGCCAGCCAGAACCAACATACCCCCACTCCCAACCTACGATGGAACAACAGATCCGGATGACCACTTGAATGGGTACTTCACCAAGATGCAGCTTTACAATAGTACAGATGCAACTTTGTGCAAGGTGTTCCCGTCAACATTCGCGGGTGAGGTCCTCGACTGGTACCATCAGATCGATGAGGGCCACATCGAGTGCTTTGAGAAATTTGCAACGATGTTTTTGGAAAAATTAGCCATCAAGAAGCGCCGCTCCTTAACCATAGGCGCCCTCTTCAAGGTTTTTCAAAAGGAAGGGGAGATCCTGAGAGAATTTTACGAGAGGTGGCTCTCAATAGCCTTGGCAGTAAAAGACGCCCAGCCGTCGGTGTTGGGAGTGTGTTTGAACCAATGCACCACGAGCGAGGAGCTTTGCAGGGTGCTTGCTAAGAGGGACGTGGTATCCACGGAAGACCTGGACCACCGGGTGCAAAAAGTGATCATGCTCGAAGAAACCTTGGCGGCGAGGAGGGCAGATCGGCGCCGGTCAAGGGGGACGAAGCTGAAGTGTTGCGAAGGCCGCCCCCCCTCCCCCCTAGCTGATCAGAATATGTACCCCCGAGCCATGCCCCAGCAAGGAGAAGCGACACGGGGCGACAGGCGCCTAGGGGGACAGATTCCTTTGTGAAGTACAACGATACGCTATAAAATATACTCCAGTATGTCAAGGAAAAGGGATAGCACGTCCCATGGCCAGGCCCAATGAGGAGGCAACCCAACGACGAAATTTGGATCGATATTGTGACTTCTACCGAGAGGTGGGGCACCACACGACCGACTGCTACCAATTGAAGAGCGAACTGCAAGGCCTGGCTGATAGGGGGATGCTCATCGACTTTGTCAGGAAACCCAAAGAGAGGGTGCACCGTGCATACGTCGCCGACACCATATGACCTCGACCAAGATAAGGCGTCTAAGCAGGTCCGGCTCACCGTGTAATCTATTTCGGGAACGCTGAACTTAAGGGAGAAGTTGGAGGCCAACCGCCGGCTGAGAGCCGCTTCTGTCGATGCCCAGGAGGCAATCAACATCAATTTCAACTAGGCACCCGAAGAGGCGTGTATGCTCCCGTCCATGGACGCGTTGGAGATACAAGGGGTGGTTGCAGGATGCAATATAAAAAGGATGCTCATCGACACGGGGAGTTCCATGGACGTATTATTTAAAGACACAGTGGCTCATATGCAGATGTCGCCGGAATTGATCAAGCCTTTGGATTCGGTGCTAATCGGATTTTCCGGGGCGCCTGCGAGGTGATAGGGCGGGTACGCTTGCCGGTGACCTTGGGGGAAACAATGATGCACGGAAGTGAGAATCAATGTGATGGAGGTTGAGGCAGAAGAGGCACCTCGAGCCGAGGCCGCCGATGAGGAACTTTTGGTCTCCTTGGATGAAGACCGCCCAGGATATCAGCGCAGACGCCCAACGAAGTGAGGGAACAATTGATCGCTCTTCTGTGAGAATTCGGAGAGCTTTTTGCATGGAGTTCCATGGAAATGCCAAGCGTCGCACCCGAGACAGACGTTCATAAGCTGGCCATCGAGGGGGGAAGGAGACCGGTGCAACAAAAACGTAGAAACTTGTCACCAGAGAAAGAGGCGGCGCTCAGAGTAGAAGTGGACAAGCTTCTGGGCGCCAATTTGGTTGAGGAGGCTACCTACGTGACATGGTTGTCGAATGTGGTTTTTGTTCCGAAGCCGTCGGGAGATTAGAGAATGTGCGTTGACTATACGAGGCTTAACAAAGCATGCCCCACAGATGCTTACCCGATGCCCCGCATAGATCACTTGGATTCCACGACGTATCATGAGATGCTCAGCTTTGTGGACATATTCTCCGGGTACCACCAAATTTCCATGGCTGAAGAGGATCAGTCGAAGATGACATTCATGACACCCTTTGGAAATTATTGTTATTGGGCCATGGCGTTGGACTAAAGAATGCTGGCGTCACCTATCAGCGCATGGTTAACAATGTTTTCCGCAATCAAATCGGCCGAAATGTGGAAGCTTACGTGGACAACTTGATAGTGAAGAGTCGCAGGCGCTAGGATCGGCTAAAAGACATGCGAGAAACGTTCCAAGCCATTCGGGAACATAGGCTTCGCCTCAATCCCCTTAAATGTGTATTCGAGGCCGAAGCTGGGAAGTTTCAGGGGTTCATGATCACTAAGCGAGGCATCGAAGCCAACCCAAGGCAAGTGGACGCGATCCTCAAACTGACACTCCAAAAAACGCCGAAAGAGGTGCAAGGCTTGGCGGGCAGGCTAGCAGCTCTGGGGCGCTTTATACCGAGATCGGTCGATAAGACTGCCCCCTTTTTCCGAACACTTAAGAAGGCTATGCGTTTTCAATGGAGCGCCGAGTGCAACGGGGCGTTCGAAGAATTGAAACAACTCTTGGCCGCACCGACCGTCATGACAGCACTTAAAGGCAGGGAAACATTGTACTTGTACATCGCAGTGTCGTAGATTTTGGTGACCGTAGTCTTAGTCTCCAGGGAGGCTCCCACCGGAGAAGAAAAGTCGGTGTATTACGTCAGTCGAACCATGGTACCACACGAAAGACGGTACGCGCCCATTGAGAAGGCGGCGTTGGCAGTAGTGATGGTGGCAACAAAGTTAAGACCCTACTTCTAGGCGCACACCATCGTAGTGCTCACGAACCTCCCACTCAAATCAACCCTGGGATTAATGGATGGGACGGGGCGTCTTGTCAAGTGGGCGGTGCAATTAAGTGAGTTCGACATCCGATACGCGCCCCGACCAGCGATAAAAGGCTAGGTGCTCGCAGATTTCGTCGCAGAAGGGATAGTGGAAGTGGAACAGAGGGTAGATGACAGCTGGCAAGTCCAGGTTGACGGCGCGACCAATCGCACCGAGGCTGGGGCAGGCGTTGTGATCGTTAGCCGGGGGGTGATGCACGAGGTCGCATTGCGCTTTGCAACTCCGAAAACAAATAACGTTATGGAATACGAAGCGGTTATCGCTGGACTCCACATGGCAAAAGAATTGGGCGCCCAGAAGGTACAAGTTAAGTCTGACTCGGCTTTTGTAGTCAACCAGCTCAATGGGGTCTTTGAAGTCAAGGAAGATGCACTCGAGGGTTATGTGCGAAGGGTAAAAGATGTTGGCGCCAGGTTCAATAAAGTAAGCTTTACGCACGTCCCACGAGAGGAGAACGCCCACGCAGACGCCTTATCAAAACTAGCAACTGTTGTGGACTTCACGGAAGATAGAAAGGTAATAGTCACAATGGAGGCGCCTCGGGAACACATGATTGCCAACCTCACCAGCACCAGTGTTACCACGGGATGGATGGCTCCCATTGAATCATTTTTAACCTAGGGCATGGTGTCTGACGATCCTAAAGAAGCCTGGCGCCTACGACGAAAAGCGGCTCGATGTTCCATCATCGATGGCCAATTGTATAAATGATATCATTCGGGAACGTACTTGCGGTGTCTGAATGAAGAAGAAGGTAAGAGGGCAATCGAAGAGGTGCACGGTGGAACATGTGGCATGCCCACAGGAGTCCAAAGCTTGGAAAAGACGTTGCGACAAGGATTTTACTGGCCAACAATGTGAAGCGACGCCAAAGCACATGTCAGCTCCTGCCACCAATGCAGGTGCATGCCAATGATATCCACATTCCGGCTACACCAATGCAGGGCAATGTGGGTGTCTGGCCCTTCGCACAATGGGGCATAGATCTCCTGGGCCCTTTCCCGAAGCACCTGGGCAAATGAAGTACTTAATAGTCGTAATTTGACTATTTCTCCAAATGGATCGAGGCTGAACCTTTAGCCACTATTACTGAAGCTCAGGTGCGGAAGTTCACTAAGAGGAACATTTTCACCCGATTTGGCTTGCCCGAGTCCATTGTCACGGATCATGGGAAGCAGTTCGACTGCAAAAAGTTTGTGGAGTTTTGTGACGACAACAGTGTTGTGTTACGTTTCTCATTAGTAGCATACCCTCAAGCAAATGGTCAGGATGAGGCGGCCAACAAGAGCATCCTTCACGGATTGCACACCCCGCTGGCAGGCGCCAAGGGCAGATGGGTTGAGAAGCTTCCTAACGTCCCGTCGGCACATCGCTCAACTTACAAGACGACCACGGGTGAAACACCCTTTGCCTTGACTTACGGCGGTGAGGTTGTTATCCCAATCGAGATGAACTTCCCAAGTTATCGAGTTGCTCATTACGACTCGGCCGACGACGACCAAGCACGTTTCGACGAGTTAGACTTGGCATATGAAAAGCGCGAAGTGGCGGAGATGCGCCTGGAAAGGATGAAACGACAGGTAGCTCGGTACTATGACAAAAAGATGCGCCCGCACGGGATCACTGTCGGCGCCCAAGTACTCAAGCGTGACTTCCGCCCAAACTCTCCGGAGGGGAAGTTAGCACCAAAATGGAAGGGTCCATACCGAGTGCGAGTTGTTGTGGGAGCCCGGACATTCAAGCTGGAACACCCTAATGGCAAGGTGGTGAAAAGGACGTGGAACGCACAAAATTTACGAATATACCAACTGTCATGCGCGGGCGTCTCCGATTGATAGCGAGGATATGATGGTATGGTTTAACGAAAGTGGGGGGCATTTTGTTCATACTTTGTGTAATCAAGTGTGACGTTTACAGCGCTCGTGTCATGTCTAAAGCGCCCAAAGTAGTAGCGCCGTATCGTGTTCAAAACGCCCAAAATTGTAAGCGGCCCAACTGTGTTGACATGCCATGTTTACTTTAATGGTCAGTTAAAGCGCCCCATTTTGCGCCCTATGCCTTGAGCAAAAATTCGAGATTGTGTTAATTTATTTAAAGCGCCCAACTTGTGCCCTTCAATTGAACGAGTGATGAGAGTGAGTGGGGCCTCGTTAAGGCGCCCATCCTTACGCCCTTCAGACGATACAATCACACATATATGACAGCGCCCATGCCTAGAGCCCTACAACGAAAAGAAAATCAAACAACACACCAATTCGGAACACCTAAGATAGACCAACCACTGATTGTCATTATTAAAACGCAACAAGCGCACGAAGTACATGGTTGTCCAAAATCTAAGTTACAAAGGAGGCGCCTAAACTTATTCACCCTCGGAGGTGGCGTCCCCGACACTGGGCGCCTGATCCCCTGGACCTGGAGGCGCATATGCCGTTGGAGGGGCGGGCGCCTTCCCCTCCTCACCCGTGCCAAGCATCTCACCGATCACGAAATCGGCCATATCTGACAAGTCCCAGACTTGATTGGGAAAATCCCTCTCGAGTTTATTCTTCAAGATGCTCAAGCTTGTCAGACAGGCGTTTGCAAACAGATCTTTGCCGGCCTCGGAATCCTCGAACGTGTCCAAGGAAGTCTGCAAAGCGGTAATCTCTTTCCGAGCTGCCTTCAAGGACTTCTTGTAGTCTTTCTGGTCATTGTGCAACCTTCTTTTTTCCTCCTTGATGAGGTCGATCTCGCTGGCCTGGGAGCCCACCTCTTTCTCCGATTCTAGAGCCGCAAGCCTCTCCATGAAGCCCCTTCGCTCCTCCTCGAACTCCGCCTCACACTTGCGGCGCTCCTCCTCCAGGGCGTCTTTCACCAGCTGCTCGCGGTTCATGGTTGTCATCTCCAAATCGTCATTGAGAGCGGACGCGGAGGTCGAGGCTGCCAACGCCTCCTCCTTGGACTCCAGCAAGCGTCGGACTCCTCTTTTAGCGAAAAGGAGTATTTGCGAACATAAAATCGAAAGGTCAAAAGTATGAAAACCAAACTTGGCAAATTGTGCTAAAATTCGAATAACTAACCTTGGCGCCCACTTGGGCTAACTCCGCAAAGAGGTGTTCTCCGTTCAGCTCCGAAGGCACCTGTAGCATCTTGGCGGGCGACATGGCTAACCCCATGGCGCACCCTCTATCCACGGCGGCCAGCGGGGAACAAAGAAGGGCAATGCCCCCGAGCTTGGTGCGAAGTGGCTCCAGGATCGGTGGGTGCCCATCAGAACCCACGAAGCGCCCCTCCTCGTCCAAGTGAACTTGGGCGCCTTGTTGTTCACCAGGGCCTGTGGCAGTGGCCTTTCCCTTCCCCCTATCGCTCTCTCGAGCTTTCTTGCTGACATAGTGCAGAGGGAGCCTGCCCTCTTCTTGCGACGGACCAGAGGAGGTTGTAGGGTCGAAGGCTGACTCACCCGCATCTGCCTCGAGAGCGGAAGACGCCACGCTGGCTTTCTTGGTGTGGGCGGGCGCCTTCGACAGGGCTGCCTTGGCTTGGTCTTTCTTCCCCGCCTTTCTCTTTTTCGGAGCAGGAGGTGGAGGCACCTGGGGGCGAGCGACAGCAGGAGGCGCCCAGCCGCTATAATAGCAAGCCGACTCTTCATCAACTTCCCGATGGTGGAGAAATCCGATCCTGGACACAAACATAATGATTAGAACAAGTGATTAAAGAAAAGCTTGGACAATCATTAAAGTGCGCCCACACAACATCGTCATAATACTCCTCCAAAACGAGAGCGCGGTTAGAAGTGATGCGTAGGTTTATAGGATTCGTGCTAATGAGTTGGGCGCCTTTGGTTTCATCTGACGAAAGATGAACCCTCGTGTTAAAGGCATCAACGCTGCCCAACTCCCACTCCCTCAGAAAGGCGCCCTCACTTTCGAAAAAAGAGTCTTGGTAGGCTTTCATGAAGAAGAACCAGTTGTCCGTTGAACCAACTCCGCCCCAACTTGGGGCACCTAACCACGAAATGGCAGGGAAGCTTCAAGCGCTTCTGCAGGGAGAGACAATTGTCAAGCGCCACCACGTTGAAGAAGTATCTGAAGAGGTTGAAGGTGGGCCTCACGTTATGCACTCTACACTTCAGTTTGAACAAAACTACCACCACCATAATCGAAGGAGACAGGCGCCCCAAGGAGCACCCCACATTGCCAAGATTCCCTCTAAGATGGGGTCTATGGGAAAGCACACTCCAAATCGAAAGTACTCCTGGTAGATTTCGATCCACTTGGGGCCACACACACCAACTCTGGAGATGGGCGAAGGGGGGGGGGGGGCGCGTACCACCAATCGTGCCAAGGTCACTGTCGATTGGTGATCTGGCCCAGCCACGTCGAATGGCAACTCAGAAGTCTCGATCGGCACGTGATCAGGAGGAACGTCCTCTCCCATGTGGAGATCTTATACGAACCATCAGCGGGCATGAAGCCCCGAGTGGAGGCGCTTGATGGTCTAGCAGATTCAGGCGCCCGCTCTAAACCAAAAATCGAACCAAGCGTACAATCACGAGTTGGGGTAAGGACGCCCACGCCTAAGTGTAGAAAATCAAAAAGAAGACCAAAAAGAGGGGAAAAGTCAGAACGAGCGCTTACCAGAGTTGGAAGGGCGATTGGGGGTAACACATACATCAGAGGCGCCCGCACCAGAGACGCCTGCACCGGTAGCCTTATCTTGTGAGGAAGCCATGTGATCGTTGGAAGAAGAGAGGACGGCGGCGGCGTTAGGGAAGCTAGAGAGAAGTTAGAGAGAAGGGATTGTGAAGAATGGCGATGCTGAGGAGGCTGGAGGTATTTAAGGGAGGAGGGGCTCGCATCGAGGTCCACGCCGCCCTCCACGTGTCAGCATCACGGGCGGACGTTTGAGTTTCCCCCCATTTTGAATTTCAAAAAACCGATTTTTGAATTTCAAAAAGTTTCAATTTTGAATTGAAAACTTCTTAGGTTAAGTCTCAAACCTCCGCCCGTGTGGGGCGCGAGGGAGCACACAGGCGCGCAAGTACAAAAGAAATGAGGAGAGTCAGCGAAGGGTGGAGGCGCCTTCCGTAGCATATATTCGAAAGTATTTGATCGCGCAAGTATGCGCCTGGTCACAAGGCGAGTGGGGAGGGTCAACGAAGGTTCAGGGCGCCTCTTGAGAGGGGGCCATGTATTCAAGAAGATTTGATCGCGCAAATGGGCGCCTGGGCATGAGATGAACGAGGGAGGACGACGAAAGGTTGAGGCGCCTTTTGGTTAAATACAGGGAGGACAATAGGGCGCACGCCGGGGAAATTTAGACAACTTGTGGCCTTAACAACAAGAAGAAAGGAGTCACGACAAGGGCGAGGCGTCGTGCCAAGAGGATCAGTTAGGCACTCAAGGGGCCATGAGTGTCTAACTGGGAGTCAATTGTTGGCGGTATTACAAATAAGGCCCAACAAAGCCCAATGAGACAATGGTGGGCTATCTAGTAGGAGAAGCCCATAAATAGGCCCACGAAACCCATTCCAAGCAGGATGGAAGGCGCATAAAGACAAAACACGAAAGGCTCCAAAGAAGTTCAGGTTGTCAAACGGTCCCCCACCTGCAGGCGTCTGTCAGTCGTCAGAAGACTGACAAGGTGGTTGGGGCGTCTGACAAGAATGAAGGTATAAAGCATTAAATGCGACGCTGACGTGGAGGAGATCGGCCTCGAGTTGGGGGAGTATAAATAGGGGCGGTAGGTAGCATTTACACAGGTTGTACTCTCTCACTAAACTCACTTACTACGCACTTCTCTCTCTAGAAAGGAAACTGGCTTGATTGTCAGAGGGCTAACGGGCCCGGGCGCCCCTCTCTGTGTTCTTGTGTGTAGGTTAGGCGCCTACCGCCAAAGGAGCGAGTTCGGTGACGTGGCATTAAGGCTCAAACATCAACGTTGAGTGTATTCTCTGTTAACTACTAACAGAAAACTTAACGGCTGGAATACAATTGTCATATCGAAAGTTACATAATATAAATGACACTTTCACTAAAGAATGGTATTTCCTGTGGTATTAGCCCTATTTTTTAATAGAGTTTACAAAGCTGTTTGAAAGAGCAAAAGACAATAGGCTCCTTCCGAACTCTACGCTTAAGCCAGGGAAAAGGGAGCGGAGTGGGTTCTCTTCTCGCCAAGAACCTCCATAATATGTTTACTAGCTTGGTACCCGGCATGTTGGCCGGGAAGTCTTATTTTATTATGTGATTACGTTTTCTTAAGATGAAAATTTTATGCATACATACGGTATAATCATGTTTTCGCGAACATGCAACATATATAATCAGATACTTAATTATTATATTTAAATTATTTTCGTATATTTTGTTTTTGTAAATGTTTGTAATTTTTCACATTAGACCCTTATGTAAAATTTTGATGACTTCACTTAATATAAAATAGAAAGACTAATTACATAATTAACCACTTGATGCTGTAAAAATAATTTTTTATTTATTGATATAAGCGATACATGTTCCTAACTCAAGATATTCAGTCTTAATCTACATATACCAATTCTTTGCTAAGTATATAACATGTCTATGCTAAAATTTTGGGATGTTTAAAATACTCGCTCATGATGGTTTGTTTTTCTAATCTTGATTTGACCTTCACTTATGAGTTAGATATTTCTAGTGCTGGGTTAGTATCTTTATAAAAATCCCACTAAAGGTAATTTATTAGCCAAAATATTCAAATGATTATTTTATATGATATATAAATGTGTTTAATTATTATCCAAGATATTCAAATGATTTGTACATACACATAAAATATAGGATATTTGGTAGAAATTATAAAATACTTCTTTTTTTTTTCTTTTTTTTTTTGGGGAGAAGTTAATAATACTTCTAAACGTTAAAGAGGTCAAATATGGTGAAGTATGGAAATGGGAGTGACGTTAAAAATTCCATGTATTCCTAATATAATACATGAACGGAAAAAAAATGAGAAAGAAAACACTTTTTTTTTTTTTTTTTGACAAAAGATAATCATATATATTAGATCAAAAAGATAGTTACATCCTGGAGATCAGCCAGGTCTGAAAATCAAAGTGACGGAGCATAGCCGGGTACAGAGAAAGGGCCTTTCGAGCCACCAAATGGGCTACCCTATTAACACGCCGACCTACAAACCGTACAGAAAACCCAGGAGAACAGGACAAATAATGCAGCACCTCTTCCAGAATAGCTCCTATCCTGCCATCCCTAACCTCCTTCCGCTGGAGCTTCTCAATGACGACCTTGGCATCGCCTACAAACCTCACGACAGCAAACCCATGCCCAATGCACCAAAGAATCGCGCTCCTTAAAACTAGCAATTCCACCACCAGAGGGTCATCAATGACAGGGATATGGAAACCAGATGCCAAGAAAACACTTAAAACAGAGAACAGCAAAGAAATTTTCTAGAAAAAACGGCAAAGAAAAATAGATAATGATCAAAATTAAGTGGAAGTTACAAATGATCAGCCGAAAAAAATATTTAAAAAAAAAAAAGGATTTCCGAAACTCACGGAAAAGCCTGCAAGGCTGACGTGGACAGGGTCTATTTCTAAAACCCCTTTAATATATTTTAAGATTATTATTATTTGGAGGAAGGGTAAGGACAATTGAGCATTGCTGTGGTTAAGAGAATGGCAATATAGAAACTACTACCAAGATTCTAGTCTACATTCAATCTGTATGTTGTGTGTAATTACTACCACAAACAAACAAAATTTCAGCATACAGAAACTTCTCGTCTCGTGCCAGCCCCCCACAGCACAGCTCAAGCCACATGCAGCAATAACATAACAATCACCGGAAAAAAGAATCCAATCGAGTTCCTTTACTTTACTTTTGCCAGCCTGCCCAAAGCGGTTGCCTGGATAGCTCGATGATCCTTCCAACCTAATTTCGCCTCCTTCGTTCTGCAATGTGCCGAATGCAGCGCTGGCCTGCCCTTCCCCCAAAATTTTCTCTACTCCAATCACAACTTTCTCAGTCTTTCTGCAGAAGCTGCTGCCCTCTTATTGGTAGGTTCAAGCACCGAGGCATATCGGAAATCTGCACCCAAAATTGGTGTGTTAACCATGGGAGAAATGATGAACAACATTATGTGGTTGATGATTGAAACATCAAGCGAGACAAAAAAACTGACCTTCAGTTGCCTCCTTGTAATAACCGAGAAACTCTCTTGCTGTGCCTCTTCTCAAATATGCCTTCACATTCTACCAGATGAGAAATAAAATGAATCCATCAACGGTTTTGAGGTATTTCAAAGAGCCATTCACAGATAAAACCATGCAACTAAAATTCAACATGATCGTGTGGACTGCGGACCATGAAGTCTTATAGACCAAAATGTTTAAAACTAGCAAGTCCTACTGAACTAAAGTTAATCTGACAAGCAACTACAGAATCTATTTCAAGTGAAAGGAAAACCGGAACCAAGGTCCACAAATCAACTAAAGCCACCACGCATGAAACTTGATAACCACAAGCTAAAAGGTCTCTGTGCACATGAAGCAATTAAAGCCAAGCATCAATCCATAAATCACTTGAAGGCTCAGAGGCTGAGCTACAAAGAAGCAGCAGAAGAAAGAATCCAGTAACCAGGTTAGCTCTCTTTCCACAAGAAAATACCTTTTTATCCAGATCAATAGCTTTTGAACAATCAGCCTCAGCTTGGTGAAAGCTGCACAATAAAAAACCCTTATTAGCATACAAAAAGAAATTACACAACAACACTCATAAAAATATCTCCCAAGATCATCTACGTACCTCTTAAGTTCAAGATAAGCTGCAGCTCTGTTGCTGTAATACGTTGCATTTTTGTCATTAAGTTTGATGGCTTCTGTATAATAACCAATGGCCTTTTGCCATTGTTTATCCTTATATGCTTGGTTTCCCTAATGATCAATGAAGCAAATAGTTGACAAAAACTTTCCACTGAAAACACACAAATATAAGCACTTGAGAAGTTCAATGGCCTTTGTATATGGGAAAGGTTAACAACAAACCTAATCAACTCGATAATATTATGAGTTCCTACATGGTAGACTTGGGATTCTGGCCAGAAGAGAAATCTAGAATTCTTAAAATTTCCCTCTGCGTGTCTATTAAAAGTGAAACCAGCTGAATGCAATGAGTTGTGCTACAAGTGTAGCAAAATAACAAAATGCAAATAACATTCAAAAAGATAAGCAGGTGCACGGTGTTGTGTTCTTGACACGCCACGAATAATTAGACTAAAAGTTTACGAAGAAGTTTTCTGTGGGAACTATGTGTACAAGGCATAAAATTGCTGAAATCTATGCAAGTGGCAATGAAATTTTTAGATAACAGATTCATAGATGACAAATTATAAATGCCGAGGGACAATATGCACAGATTCTACGAAGCCCGATTGGCATCTACATTTGACAGATAATTATTACCTTTTCCTTAGCTACATCTGCAGAAATTTCTGGATTTCCTGCACGACCAGATTGTTTCGATGTAGCAAGAACATCAGCTTGCTCTTGTAGAGTTGCATACATGCTCTGCAATGTGTCTAGTAAAAAGCGATCTCCCCCTTGTCGGGCTATGAAAGAAATTGAAGTAGGACATTTGTCATGGCTCCCCAATGGAATTGTGACCTGGTACATTAAACGATGCAAGTCACTTAAATAGCTAACTAATGAAAAGAGTAAGAAGACAATAAAATAGATAAAGTATAGCACAATGAATTCCGCTGACATTGCATTTGGGTCCTCCCATAAGTAATCCGGCAAGGTATCAATCAGCCTGATGCCCTTTGTAAGTGGGTGCGATATCCACACAAAATGGCAGAGATTATTACCTGGCAACAGCCAGAGAGGCTAGCAAGACTTAACAAGCTATATGAACGTAGCTTGTAGTCCTCTGAGAGCAGCTCTTTTGCATTGAGTTTAGGAGGAAGAGCATATGTTGTTGGGATCACAAGAATGCCATCATCCTATAATAAGAAAAAAGTTCAACATAAGCATAAACTAACAAAGGAACAAAAACCAAGTGCATAAACAATAAACACTAGAAGAACAGGATATGCATGTTTCTGGCAGATGAAAAATGGTGAAATTCCCAGACCAATACCTCAACTTCATCTTAAAGGCACTTAACAAGGAACTTTTTGGTTTCTGTAGCAAAACCAGGTACGATTTAACATCAAACAGCTTAAATAGACCTTTCACTAAACTTACACTCCTTCTGCAGTTTAACAATTAAATTTCCTACACTATTTTGAAATTTCAATATCAACCAAGAGAATGATATTTGCAGATGTCAAGCCATGCTAGTACGCAACATGAATGAAAAATCCAAATGGAGATAAACAAATTACAATTGACCTTAAGGAGTGTGTTGATGGCTGCACGCATTTCATTTCTAACAGATCTGTATTTTTCAATCTCCGTATCTGAAATCTCTGCTGCATCATTTAAATGAGCAGAGATAACAGGATCAAGGACAGGCTTTTCCGTCTTCAACCACTCCTCATGAATATTACTGAACTCATACCTGTTAACATGAAAAAATATCAATACTACATCTAGATTGTAAGAAAGATGCAAGTCAAGAAGCAGTAAGTACAAATATTGTTCATATGGAACATCATAGATAACAGATAAAGGAAAGAAGAACAGGAAGAAATGGAAGCAGGAATCTTGTTTCTTATATTTTGAACTAGATGCCCTTCACCTTCAGCACAGACACCATGATGAGGGTATGCATTAGATGTCTGGTCTAACAAGAGAAGTTCGTGAAACTTACTTCACATTAGAAAACTGGACAGAAGCAAGGAAGAGGAAAATATTTTTCAATTGGAGTAATGAGATACATGAGGACTGCGACCAATTACATACGAGCAGCAAAGCCCCAACACTGCCAATATTGTTTTCTATCTATCTTTTTGCAGATATACCAAGAAGGAAAGAGGGAGACGGGTATTTAAATTGAATTCCCGCATTTTAGTACTCCACAGGCAAACACTTTCTTTAACAATCTATCAATTTGTATGTCATGAAAATCAGCAAAAAAAAAGAGGACAGAATGGCAGCTGCGTCTTCTAGAAACAACAATAGAAACACCTAGAATACAATACACACCAAAAAAACAAAGGATACATACAGTAACAAGATGATGATTGGACCATGCAGACCTTCATCAAATTATCCATAGAGAACTTTAGTTGCTCATTGCAATGTAAGATAAGACTGCTCACCTATGAAGAGCATGCATGATATTTGCTAGCATTCCTAGCGAAGAAGTTTTGTCTTTAGCATCTGATTTGTACGTATGAAACTTTTTCAAGCTTGGAACATTAGAACATAGAAACTCCTCGAAAATTTCATGCTTCAAAGCTTGTCCTACAGAAATTTATTAAGTAAAAATATTAGGAAAGTAAAATAAGCAGAACAAGGTTTATCATAGGAGGAAGAGCAATCCAGTATCAAAAGTTGAATCTATCAGGTAGAAAGAATCAGCACGTACTTCCGAAGAGCTTCTCAGTAGATGTGATCAATGCCTGAGCAAGCTTGTCAAATGGAATCTTGAATAGTTCAAAACAATCATCAGCTATTATAATTTGTCGGGGTTTACGTTGGACTCCAAATGGAAGTTGCAAGAGCACATGGCCAACACGCCTCAAAACATCAGGATCATTGGCAAACAATCCTGCAAGTTCAACCAAGAAGATCATCACCATCAACTCATGTTACTTAGAGCTAATAGCTTACGAATGGCCAGTGTAGTTAACAAGCATGACGGTCACGCACATAAAACTACATATGTGTTGAGGTCTGACCTCCGCCAAACTATCCACTCACTAGCTTGCATTGAAAGTAATATAATAAAAAACCTATACAATCTAAGTCGCACCTACCCGCATCTGGCAACCTGAAAGCCAGACCTAGGTCAAATGCAAGCCAACAAATAAAACTACCAAATACTTCAGATGATGATGAGAACTATCATTGATAAATCATTAAGAAAACTTCCCCAATTACATTCATTTACAGCCTGTTTGGATTGACAAAAAAGTAAGGAATTGGAATTCCATTTCCAATTCCATTTCCATATATTATGTTTGGAATAATAAAAAGGTTGAGAATTGAATTCCAATGGGTCTAAAATATGAGAATTACAATTCCTATCAAAAGTGATAGGAATTGAGAGAATGAAGATGGAATTAGTGGGACCCATCAATACTTTTTATTATTTTGTTGACCCACTATCATTTTACTCTCTTTCTCTCTCATTCATATTTCATTTCCCAAAATAAAACAAACATATTACATTATTCATTATGGTTAAAAGTGCAATTCATTTCCATAGTTGTAGGAATTATACCAAATACTAGAATTGGAAATGGAATTCTATAAAAATAAAAAATTGAATTCCATTTCCATTTCCATTTCCATTTCTTCCGGAATTGTATCCAAACAGGCTGTTAAGGGAAAAGTGCTATATGAATCAGAGGTTCTCTCGAGACGGGATGCAAGGTGAGGCACAAAGAATCGAGCTTCAGATAAACAAAGATGCCAAATCAAGTATTAAATTGGTAAAAGAGGGGTATAAGAAGGGAGGAGAGGGTTACTGATTAACTAAACTTAGGCGCAAGGCATGCATAATCCATACAAAATATACACAAATCTTCCAATTTCAAATCTGCTTCCCAATCCTTCATCCATCCTGAGCCACACTTATATCCAAACAACCTCGAAATAAGCCTGAACTCTCAGCTCTCAAACCTAACTGTACCAACTAGGCAACCACTCTTTTTAATATGTTTGTCCTGACCAATGTCAATCCTAGCAGCACATGACTTCAGTCCAAAGGCAAAATTAGGAAATACCAAGCCCATAGCAGCCATGAATGATGTTCAATAGAGGAGACTACTGTAACTACGTCCCCCACATACCGACTGTATTATCTATGTTGTGGACTGACATAAGCAGAGTACGTATAAGGGATAGTAGGAAGATATTTGCAAAATATTACATACCAACTGTATCCAGGCTAGGTGAAATGGTTAACATTCCCATGTTTGAAAGAGCTCCATATGACGGCCGAAATCCTATGACCCCACAAAAAGCAGCAGGTACTCTTACACCACCAACTGTGTCAACACCTGTAATAATATATGTATGCAAGCCAAGCCATGAATTAGTATCCAAGATTGGCAGAATTGTCTTAGCTATACCCACCTAATTTCACTTTCCCAGTGCCAAGACAGAGGACACAAGGAAGCAGCAACAGAAAACATGGTATGTCCAAACTGGAAAAATAAACCCAAGCGGGTTTGATTTGACTGAACAAACCATTTAAAGATATATAAACACACAGCTCTGATGACCACAGGAAGACTTGAATTGGTGTTGTGTACTTGCACCACGCACAAAAAATAAGAATTAAAAGGGGACGAACAAATGCTACATTATAAGAGCGATCATGGGGAAATACCCAATGAAAAATCAACAAGCTTAGCTGCTACGGTGACAGCTGCTCCACTAGAAGATCCACCGGGAACGCGAGCAGGAGCTGCAGGATTGGTAGGTGTACCATAATGCCTATTTTCTCCATTGATACTGGTATCAAGCATGCAAGAATAACATCAGTAAATAGACAGAAGATAAACAAAATCCATTCCCAGGTGACAAAGAAATATACATTAAGAGTCCAAGTGCCCAGTGAAGAAGGTGAATATATGCCCTTAGATTATGGCTGTACCAACAGTAATGATACTGAAATATGCATAAGAGGTCGGCATACCTATAAGCCAGTTCGTCCACGACAGTTTTTCCTACACAAGTGGCACCTCCTTCAACAAGAGTTGAAACCACAACCGCAGTCTTAGACGCCGCACCATGTGTACTTGCCCAATCAGGATGTCCACAACCAGTGACAAATCCTTCAATGTCAAATCTGATAATTATAGTTCAAGAGCTTTAGAGGTCCCAGATAAAATGAAAAAAAAAATAGAGAGAGAAGACTGAAAATCTGATAATAAAAAGAACTCCCAAGAATTCACACGTCCATACTCCATATAATCTCAATGAACTACTAGTACTATCCAACATGCTGCCACCAAAAGAACACGAAATCACTCAATTGGAAGAATCAACTAGATCATTAACATGATAATAACAGAAGGAACCACAGAAGCACAGAAACTGTAAGTGTTCATTTCAAACTAGTCTATTCCCATAGTACGGAACGCAAGATTGAAAAGAAGCCTAACGAAATTCCTTTCCAAATCCTCCAGCACCCGAGCAGCCAACCCTCTCCACAAGCAGTTCCAAAACCTCTCTATTCAAGCTTCTCTAACGCCGTGAATTACAAGTCCAGTGCAAACAACAAAACAGAATGGAACAGGGAAACCAGTTAAAAGAGCAGTGAGAATTACACGTCGGAAACGGCAAAGGTGAGGTCGGTAAGCGGATGGCGAGCTTTGGGGGGAGCGGGTTGAGGCGGGGGAAGGAGTTGAAGCTTCTGGACGAAGGCACCGAAGTCCTCCCGTACAGCTCTCTTCAACTTTCTGGTAAGTAGCAGAATCCCGGCCAGTCCGAGACCAAGTAGAACCAAGAGATTGGCACGTGTAGATGGAGCAGTAGGTGACGAAGAAGAAGTGGAAACCATTGTTATTAAGCCCATAGGGACGGAACCGAAAACAAGAAAATTGTATAAACCCTAGAATCGGAGAGGGAGGCAGAGGGTTCTAGGGTGGCGCTCCTGAAGGCTGATGGAGAAGGAACAGGATAGACTTCCGAGCGACTCCTTGCTTACGAGACGCAGCCTCGAGCAGCGAAAACCTTTTTCACATTAGGAGGCGCTTTCCCTCTTCGTCTTCTTCTTGGGCTAACTTGCAGCGGCTGGGTCTTTTCTGGCTTCTTTCTAGAAAGTTGGCACAATTGAAGGGTCTTTTTGGCTTCTCAGGCTAAATTGCAGAAATGGCCACAAAACTTCTATCCAAATCTGTCTTCCATCACTGAACTCTCTATTTATTGGGGCTGAACTTCCTCTTGGTCCCTGCTAAACAGATAAGGTTGTCAAACCGGTTAGGTACACTGGTATCATAAGTTGAATCATTTGATCGTGGTACTACCAGTTAATGTCAGTTTTAACAAAATTAGGTTATGAATATAAATAATATATCTTAAGACAACATTTATACCTTCTTTGCCTATATTCCATAGTTGGCCACAAAAATTCTATCCAATTTTATATTTCATCATTGAACTCTCTATTATTGTCATTGAACTTCTCGTTACTAAACAGTTCATGAGCAATTGGTGTTTGATTGAGGAGAAACTCGTGAGGTGTGACTCTTTACTTAACGAGTTAGCTCTTGACTCGTTCGGTGGATTTACTAATAAATCGAGTTAGATATTATTGGATATAAGGGGTTTTGGAAATAACTTTAGTTTTACTTTTCATAAATCCACATACATTCGGAAGATATGTCTATAATAAAAGTTGTATTCCTTAAAAAGTTATGCGAAATAAATAAAAAAAAAGTTTATATGTTCAGGTTGCGGAGTACAAAGTTTGGCAAAATTTAAAAATTGTTAGTTTGGGATAGCAAACGACGTTATTCCAGACGAAGGCGAGATGAAATTGCCTTTGGTTGCATACAGCTTGCAAGATCTCGAAAATTTATGCGGAATAAAAAATCCGCTTCGATCGGATAACCGAGTGCAAATTACGTTCGTTCGAAGTTTTGGCCTAGGTTAGGCGTTCACCGCTTCCGACGGCCGCGGTGAAGCATTCACCGCTTTTGACGACTGCAATGAAGCAGTTCATCGCTTCTGACGGCTGCGATGAAGCCCAAACATGTGTAGATTGGGAATATTTCATAAAACGTGTGTTTTTTTTTTTTTAAGAACGTGTGTACTTTGGAAAAAAATCCTTAAACATAACCCATATGTTTTCTGCCTATTAGTTTCTATGTCCAACTATGCTAATGCTAACACTCACAGAGATCCTTTCCTTATATGATGCAGCTGTAATTTCATGAACTTTGCCAGAAACATAAGTTGCCACAAGTGCACTGTGGAAAGGCCAAAACGGGTGGGAGTAAATGACGAAGAATGTAGATTAGTATCTTTGTTGGTCTCTCTATCTCTCTCTCTCTGTATGTCTGTAGGTTTTGGTTCACAAATTACAACAGAAATGTTGCCTGTCTAAAATGCATGACCGATCGTCCCAAAAAACATGTAAACGCGAAAAGGATGGTGCAGATTTGTCGTAGAATATGCAGCTGATTACGAAGAATAGAGAAGACCCTAGTAGCCCAACTATTTGAGCCTAGAAAGATATAGGCGGTTGTGAGGCACGTATGAGGCGTCTATTCCTAGTGTAGGGAAGGCACTCCTCAACCCTACAAATAAAGGTCCATGGGTGGTTGCTCAATACACTCTCTGCAATTTAAGTTAGAGAGAAAAGTAACAATGTGTGTTAGGTTTAGAGTAAGGTTGTCAAATCGAATTAGGTCATCAAGCCGGTTTGACAACGATTTGAGGTTTAATGGTTAGATCGGGGATCAATCGGTTTAAGCCGGTTTTGATAGGATAGGTGGATATTGGATATTTGGCAGCCAATTTTGTCATAGATTTTGCGCTGAAACCCATTTAAAGAAATAAACAACATAGAAAGACTTATTACATAAAATCCATATAAATAAAGCAAAACCCCTAATTACTTTTTGGACCCAAACAAACCCTAAAACCCCAACATAAATCTATCTCCCTAGAGATGAAGCAATAGCCGTCGCCTATACACAGCCACGCCCACAAAGGATTTCGACGACCTAGTGGACAAGGATTCGATGACCTAGAACCAGCCAGACAGAAGGAAGCCACAAGAAGAAACCAGAAAAATCCAATTCAAAGGACAACCTCAACCTGACAATACAATGAGAGCATCAAGGAAAACTGATCGAGGGCCCTGATTCGGGCTGAAATGTACACATTTTACCCCTAATTTCTTATTTGTTTAGCTTAGTATTTCATCGTTCCTAAGGTGCGTTCCGCTCGGTGACTAAGAAAGAAATTGGTTTGCGCTTGAATTGACGTGATACATATTTCATGCTAGGTTGTGTTTGTTTTAATACATTTCAGGTCCTAGCACGTGTGGAAGGGTCGAGGACGAGTTTTGGGATATTTGGAGGTCAAAAAGCGCAAAAACCGGAAAAAAGTCCAAAGCGACTGTGACAATTGCCTCGTAGTAGTGAATTGATGGCGTCCAAGAAACAGCCACAGTTCACGGTCGGACGAGGCAGTTCACGGTCTCCTAAGACTGTGAACTTCGACCACAAACCGTGAACACCGAGGCGTCCATAGAGGTTCATGAAGTTACTAACGACAAGGCAGTTCACATCTCGAAGACCGTGAACTGTGGCCATTGATCGTGAACCCAGGAAAGTGAAGTGGTGCGTTTTGGACGACACTGAGTTCACGGACGGGTTTAGGTGTTCACGGTCGTGAACTGACCAACGCGTCCGTGAACTAGTCACTTTCGGCAAGTATGAAGACAACAACGGGGAGAGAGAAATGAGAGCTGGTTTTTGGAGAAGAAACACTTTCTTTCTCTAGGGTTTCAACCTAAACACCAAAGGGGAGTTCTAGTGAGAGAGAGAGAGTGCTAAAGTCATCTTGGAGCATCATTGGAGGCTTGGGTGGAAGATTCAAGCCGAGAAGAAGAAGATATTGAGCTCGAATTTGTAATCCCTCTCTCTCTCTAGAAACTCACTCTTTTCTCTTGGGTGTTGTAGATCCCTAACTAATACTTTGTAATTACTTGTTTAGATTGAATGATTAAGTGTGGGTTTGCATCAATTTGAGTATTAGAGGTGGTTTCATGGTGATTATGCATGCTCGTGCTTAGCAATCTAAGGGTTGTGCATGTATTGTGCTTAGCACCCTTAGGTTTGTGCATGTAGGTGCTAGCAATCTAATTAGCCCCCTTAGCCTAGCTTAGAGAGGAAAATCCCCATTCCAAGGGAGACTCAATCGAGTTGGTTTTCCTTCCGATTTCTAAGCCACCAAACTAGGTTAAGTTAGGGCAACCTTCAATTGAATTAAGCAAATCGGGTAATCGCGATTAAGCCGTCCAACCTTAAGTTGAGTGAGGGAGTAAGTCAACTACCGATTGTCCAAACCGAGAGGTTCAAGTGACACGGCCTTTCATGCTTACCTCGGTTTAGCAATTGAGATTGTGGTCTCCAACCACATATGCATCCCTCTGCGGTACGCGGTTACCAGTTTGCATCTAGGTTGGCTGTGATTAAGCCGCTCAAACTCCAGTTTGAGGGAGAGACCTAGGCAACCACTAAAGCCTGAATGAGAGGATCGATCCCGTGACAAATCGATCCCTAGAGAATCCATCCCGTGACAAATGGATCGCTAGTTGCTCCTCCTAGCGGTTCTCGTAGACTTGGTGAGTGGATCGATCTCGTGACAAATCGATCGCTAGTGAATTGATGCCATGACAGATTGATCACTAGTTGCTCACCCGCGAGGTTCACAACCACCTACGCCTCACGACTTCATTCAATCCAACAAGTCATGGTAGCTAATTAGGGGGAAGAAATTCCTGGGTGAAGCTCCCTTAGTTAGACTTTTCCTTTGTTTACTTTTCCTTGATAGTTTAGTTTGTAGTTCCATTAGTTATGTACCCAAAAGTTGCTTGCTAGATAACAACCTAAGCGATTGAAGTAGGGGTACATGGATCATCCTGGGTTGACAATTTAAATAATTTCTCTATATTGTACCCGACTAGAGTTTAAAAACTTGGGCTCTAGTCGGGATTAATTTGTGGTGTAGTTTCGTGCGAGTCAGGCCCATGATCAATCGGCGGGAAAGAAAAGAGAGATGAAGACTAAGAATCTTAGGGCGATAACATCAACTAGATTGTATCGAAGAGAGAGAGAGATGTCATATCTGGCATCGACCGACGCGCGAGGAGCCACCGTCGGAGCTGGGAACGAACGGGGAGGTGGGGGTGGAGGAGCGAACGCAGGCGGAAGGACGGAGGTGGATTTGGGAGAAACGAGAGCGACTTTTGGCTGTTAGCTCGCTCGACAAAAAGGAAGTGAGAGCTAGGGTAGAAGTTAGATTCAGTCAATTGTCAGGAGTCGTAGAAACCGCTCAGACCCCGGGGTTTTATGGTTTTTAGCAATTTTGACCGGTTGCCGACTAGTCTAAAATATGGCTTGCTGGGGCAATTTTCATGTCCGGTTCTGGTCGAACGCGATTGGACCGGTCGGTCGGATAAGGGTTTGACAGCCTTGATTTAGAGAGAGGGGAAGTAATTGAGTTACGATCAATGCTCATTTGGGGGTATTTGTACCCAGTTAGGTAGAGGTTAGGGCATTAAATGCTATGTCAGGTGCACTAAGCCTCTGGGAAACCACCTACGACGAATAATTAATGCTCAGTCATGCTTGCCCCGAGTTAAATTTCAGACGGTCTACTTGATGTCCCATCTGAGGTAGAACCGTCTGCCTGCTTGGCCCACCAGAACGTCCAGAATCTCTATTGGGCCTCGAAGCTCAATACTGCTCAACATGTGGTCCACCACCAACATAATAAGAAGGCAATCCATGTTTTCTTAAGAAAGAAAAGAGACGACGAAATGAAAAATGACAACTTATGGAATTTGTATTTGTTCAGACTTGAGAGAATTGAAATTTTTGGTATCCCCCTAGCATTTTTATTCAGAGAGAAGAAATCATAATCCATTTATCTTAATTGTTTTATTATTTTATATGAGGGAAGTTACATATAAAATTATTACAAATATTTTCTTTCGTATTTAAATTAATAGTATGTCTAATAGTATATCCATAGCCATAAATTAACATTAAGTTAACTATTTGAAAAACTATTTATTGCTTTTCAAAAACCTTATCATTTTATTTTATTGACATAAAATATCGACGGTTATATATACGTTAATTAAACGAAATATCTACAAATATATTATAGTGGAGTTGGGGGCGATTATTTAGGATTACAAAATTACTGGCCATAGAGCAATTTTGGGTGCCCCAAAATGGTAATTTACTACTCATTTTTGGGACCCAACATTGGACCCCGAATGTTGTCGTTATGAACATAAGCAGCCCATTGTTGTGCTATTTATATTTTAACTTAGGCCCAATAAGATCAGAGCAGAGAGTGATCGTGGCCGACCCTTCACATCCGTCGCACAACTACCGTTTCTCTCGCCATACGCGCAGTCTCCTCAATTCATTCACATATTATCCCACAAATGAAGTTCTGCGAAAATACACATACGGTGATTGATTTCCATGACTCTGACGTCGTCCCCGTCTCTTGCATCCGGATGGACAGCCGCTATTCCCTGTCTCTAAACCAAATATAATCAGTGTCATCACAATGATGGGGGCTTATTTCAACATTGGGTTTGTCGCACAATGAAGTTGTATCAGAGCCAAGCAATGTACCATGTAAGAAATCTCTTTCTTTTCAGTTTCCCAAACTCATATATAGCACAAAGACTGCTGGAAAGTGTACCATGATAGTTTTGCCATGTTGGGCGGCTGTTTCCAATAAGCAAAGTCTGCCTCAGCTGCTTTGCTGGGGCCCTTCCATGGCTGCCAGAATGAGAAAGGGTTATGTGAGGCCTGCAGGAAAAGGGAATGGTGAAGAACAATAGTATATCCAGAGATTTAAATCCAACTCCCTTGGATAAAATGTTATCAACATTAACCATGTGGCCAGTAGATGAGGAATGATGGTCATAGGAATGCTGTTCTTTATCATTTGATTGATTGATCGATACACAAATTTCTTTCAGTTTAGCTTTCTTAGGTTCCGAATCTGATATAGGTTGCAATTGTACTATTTATCTCTTCATGGAAAGGGCGTGCAATTTTCTTACCGCCTGAATGTGCTCCTCCGGCTCCTATGGATCCCAATCTCTACAGTGCCGGTAAGTTCGTTCAGTTTACAGTTAACCTTTAGTATGTTTCTGACCTTATTACAACGTCATTAAGAGTGGTTCTTATTCACTTGTAGAGTTAGAGACAATGCAAGCTGAACTAAAAAAATTAACGTCAAACTTGGTTAGAGTTGCACGAAAGAGACGGCGTGCTATTCTTACAACTAAGCGATTACGTACCACCACCCGGAATGAAAACACACGTATGAGTTAACTTTTGATTGATTTTGTATTTTTCCTACTCTGCCTAAGCTTCGATCATATAGTTTATCACTGCAAGTATCGAGACATTTATAAAGATAAATATCCATTAACATTTTCAGTTTTAGCCTTACAAGCCGAGTTCGCAAAACTTCATACTGCACGCAATAGAACATCGAGACGAATTCATCTCCATAAAAAACGAAATGGGGGAGCGATTCTTCCGGGAGCAAGCTGGTATGAATTATGTTTTCCTACTTTTCCGGCTTCAATTGTTAGGAAGGGGGTGGCCGATACGTT
This sequence comes from Linum tenue, assembly GCA_946122785.1. Lineage (NCBI taxonomy): Eukaryota > Viridiplantae > Streptophyta > Magnoliopsida > Malpighiales > Linaceae > Linum > Linum tenue. The sequence goes on along the minus strand of CAMGYJ010000004.1, from coordinate 16,576,973 downwards.
TATAATGTAGAAACATTTGATGCATTGAATGTGAAATGAAAAGAGTCATGTATAGATCTTTTTCTTGAGATGGATAGCAAGTTTGCTTCCCTATCTAGCTATTCTAATTGTACTCAACAAAACCTTTGTTGGGCTAATGAAGTGACCTACTAATAATTTGGGTATGATATGTGTTCCTTATGTATATAAATATATGTTGCACTTCGTGTGAAGTAGACATGGTCATGTTTGGATCCTTTTTTTAGTTAGTTGACCACCATATATAGCACAAGAATCAGAGACTTGAACCCCTTACCCCAAAATCATTGAAGACTCACCCAACTACCCTTTTACGTGAGATTGTCTAAAAATGATGGCATCTTGATTACATAGTAGGATTTAGCTACTGATAATGTCAAATGGAGTTAATTTCTTGCTTCATTTGAACTCCTCAAACTTATGCTATGGAAAATTTGTGTTGCCCAAAATTGTGTTGCTGGGCTAATGGAGTGTGTTTGTTCTAATTTGGAATGGTTTGTCTTGCTTCACAAGTGTGATTTTAATTACAGATTATGTGACCACATAAAGTCTACTAACAGTTGTTTAGTTTTGTTCCTACAGGATATCCATCTGTCGAAGTATTTATGGTGGGTGCACCGCCGTGTGTCTGCACATTTTGTGGGGCTAGAATGTGGTATTTGGATAGCGCAACTTCTACACGATCTTCGACAACTTTGTTGTTTTCACTATGCTGTAAACAAGGAAGGGTTAGGCTTCCACCCCACAGGGACCCTCCGACATTTCTGAAAGATTTGCTTGAGGGGAGTACAACCATTGGTCGTAATTTTCGTCAATTTATTCGCGACTATAATGGATTTTTTTTTGTTTCACGTCGCTCGGTTGCAAGGCGGATCATTCTATAAAAAATGGTGCTGGTGTCTATGTTTATTCAATTGGTGGACATATATCATTGGATTGGTGGTTTACTTCCTCCTGAAGGTACATCTCCCAAATTTGCACAACTATATATCTATGACACGATGAATGAGACAAGAAACCGCCTGGATTTCTATAATCAAGATAGAGAAGCCAATCCTTTACATGATTACGTTGTCGAAGGATTGCAGGCAATGTTAGATGAAAACAATATTTTGGTTCAGACATTCTGCAGTGCAAGGGATAGATTAAATGAAGGGGTAATACAACAAGCTCACATGCAGTTGCTTGCACGGCGAGCAGGTGATGGGCGAGAGTACGATTTACCATCGGCTGATGAAATTGTTGCCTTAATTGTCGATGAAGATGCAGAAGAAATGTTTGGGCATGATATTATTGTTCAACATCGTACGATGGAAATGGAACAAATTTCTATTATCATCCAAGCTTGATGGCTTTACAATATCCTTTTTTGTTCCCATATGGGGAGGATGGGTGGCATCCAGAGTTATTCTATTATGATGGCGAATCCGTTGAAGGGGATGATGAGGATTTACTAGGACAACGCAATATGAGTCAATGTGAATACTACAGCTATGTACTTTAGACGAGATTGGAGCAGTCTAATTCATTTTTGTTGGCTGGAAAATTGTTGCGGCAGTATATGGTCAATGCTTATGCGTTGGTCGAGTCAGAAAGACTCGATTGGATTCGCAATAATCAGGCAACATTTTGTGCTCATTCTTTTCAAGGACTATTAGACTCATTTATGAGAGGTGATACCAATTTGGAATTGTGTGGAAAACATGTTATTTTGGCTGCATCACATGCGGGTAGCCCACGCTACAAGTATGAGAATTTCCAAGATGCCATGGCAATTTTTCGTGTGTTCGGTTATCTGGATTTGTTCATAACATTCACATGCAATGCTAACTGGCCCAAAATTCAGTTAATGAGTGATTTGTTGGCTTTGCAAGGTGGTAAGGATCCTAATCATGCCGATGCTATTACTCGGGTGTACAAGATGAAGTTGAATAAGTTGATGTATGAAATTAAAGATCAACATATTTTTGGGAAGACATGTGAACGCAAGTCGGAATACATAGTCATTGGCAAATTAACGGTTAGAGTTTATGGTCTTTTTTTTGCTAATGATGTTTAGCTTTTTCCTGAACACATGTGAGGGCTCTGGAGTTTCAGAAACGAGGCCTCCACCATGCCCATATTCTGGTATTCTTAGCACCGAAAGACAAATTTTGTGGGACCACAAAAATTGATTCAATCATCTCAGCCGAAATTCCCCATCCTGCTATTGATCTGGAAGGGTATGAGGCTGTCTGTAACTTTATGTTATATGGACCCGGTGGAGCTGTGGGACCCAAGTCGCCCTGCATGAAAAAATGAGAATGTTCGAAGCACTTTCCTAAACAATTTTGCAGTCAGACAACTATAGATGAGAATGGATTTGCAAAATATCGGTGACGTCAGAACAACCGATGTGTAACCGTCAAAGGTGTGGCTTTGGATAATCGATTTGTGGTGTCGTACAATCGGTATTTATTATTGCGCTTCCAAGCTCACATAAATGTGGAATTTTGAAATAAGTCAAGGTATGTCGTTTTGTTTTGGTTTAGATGGCTTAGTAGTATTTTCAAACTTAACAATTGAAATGCCATGTTTGATTTAAATGTCAATAGACTTCATTGACATCGTTGTATATTTAGGTTTATTCTAGGCAGAGAATAATAATTATATCTTCAACTACATACATAAACGCACAAAGAAGGGTCACAGGTTAGTTGCTTAGTGAGACTGTAAAAACTTGAACTATTGTGGATCATGTGAAAAATGGTTGGGTGGGTGATATTGATGGGAAATTGTTTACCTTTGGGGTCATGACAAAGGCGATTGTCATAGAATACTTGCAGACAATTCTATCCACTAAGAGAATGGTTGCAATGGCGCCCGAGCATTCTTTGAAAAATGAAAGGAAAATTTTTGGTGAAAGAGAAGCTCTCTTAAGTCTATGCCTTACATGGTGGTTTATTTTACCTACTACAGTTGGAAAATATCTTCTGAATTATGGTCAGAAAATGATGCCACCTTTAGACTGAGGTTAGGATCATGTCTCGAAAATGTTAGGGCAGGAATAGCAGACAACTTTGGTTAAGCAAAATCCAAGAATGCCCACGTTAATACATTTACTTGCTGATGATTGTAGAAATACAAAGTTCTTATGATAACATGGTATATGCTTTTGAACTTCTTCATTTATCCAGTCGTACAATTTGTGCAAGCTTATTAAGTGTGATTATCCAATTAATTTATGTTGTCCAGGGCCATTAAATATTTGTTCAAATATATTAACAAACCCGAGGATCGAGCAATGGCGACGATTCAGGCTAATCAAGCGACAAATGGACAAGGTAATGATGGAGCTTCTTCGGCTGCTATTGTTTGAATAGATGAGATCAAGGCATTCATGGATTGTCGTTACATAACGGCAGGTGAAGCATGTTGGCGACTATTTAAATTTGATCTTTATAATCAGTCTCCATTAGTTAAGCGGCTCTCATTTCATTTGCCTGGGGAAAACAAAGTGTATTCTACTCAGAGATCGAATATGCAGTCATTGATTCAGTCGCAAACCTCGCTATTGTTAGGATGGATGGAAACTAACCGTACTTCTACTGCTGCCCGGAGATATACATTTGTTGAATTTCCACAACATTACACATGGAATAAGAAATTAAAAAAGTGGCAGATACGGAAGCAGAGACTGTGTATTGGCAGACTTTATTATTGTTATCCCTCGGCCAAGGATAGGTATTACCTACGTTTGTTACTTCATGTGGTCAGAGGATGTCGTAGTTATGAGGAGATACGTACCGTCAATGGGGTAGTACATGATACTTTCAAGGAGGCATGTTATGATCTGGGCATATTAGTTGTGGATGATGAGTAGACTGATTGCATTAAGGAAGTTTCTTTTTGGGTATCCGGTTCTAAAATGAGAAATTTGTTCGTTACCATTCTTATACATAATCAGGTACCGGATGTAAAGACACTATGGGAGGAGAACTGGGAACTGTTGAGTGAGGATCTTATCATTCGTCAGCATAGAGCATTGAATTTACCGAACTTGCAATTATGTCCAGATCAACTCAAGGAATTGTGTCTTATTGAGATAGAGAAATTATTTCAGAAGCATTATAAATCTCTATCTGATTTTCCAGGTTAGTCCATTATATTTATGATAAATTATTATATAGAATTTCATCACTGCATATGTCATCATGATTTATTCTGAACTGTTCCGACTCATCTTTCTTTCTTCCTCTTTGTTTTCCTAGCATTGTAAGTCCGCTGGTGATTGACATGATGGTAATATATAGTCAAGGTGATGGCCATAAAAAAAAATCTAATAAAATCTAAGGCATAAATTTTCATACCTTGGACAAGCTCTTCACGGAACAGAAGTCATACTGTTGTGGATTGCCTTAATGGCTACATTACATTTGTCAATGGGCGAGCATGTATCTAAATATTGTAGTTTTAAGGTCTCTTCCCATTAACCCACGTTCATAGGGACTGGAATGACGTGGAACCTTGATGCTTTCTGCCCATGATGTGTAATAACTTCACCATTTGGTTGCTTTGCGTCCTGTTTTATATGTGCACTGGTTGGAATTGATCTGCAACATTTGTACCGAATGAATTCTGTCAATTATGAACTTGATGTATCCATCATCGAATTGACTTTAAACCTTTCATTTAGATTAACACTCATTGTATTTCTGCTTCGATTTCAGGGTTACCAGTTCCAATTTCAGTTTCAGGCCACAGTTACAGTAATCGTATATTGCTGATGGAGCTCAATTATGCTGCATCACAACAAAAGGTAGAATTTGATGCTACGTATCCGAGGTTGAATGCCGATCAATGTGCAGCATTTGTGGCAATATTGCAATCTGTCGATTCAGACCAAGGAAAATGTTTCTTCGTTGATGGATATGGAGGGATCGGGAAGACTTTCCTATGGCAGGTTCTTTGCTTGAAATTGCGATCTCAAAAACGGATAGTGTTGTGCGTTGCATCTTCCGGAATCGCAGCCTTGCTAATGAACGGAGGGAGAATAACTCTTTCCCGTTTTTATATACCTATTGACTGTGAGTCTACCTCCACGTGTCACATTGATCAAGGTAGTGAATTAGCTGAACTTCTCCTGCAGACTTCTTTGATTATTTGGGATGAAGCTTGCATGTCCCATAAACATAATATTGAGGTTGTGGATAGGACTCTTCGGGACATATTGCACAACAAGCATCACCACAGTAAAGATAGAACCTTTGGAGGTTTAACTATTGTATTTGGTGGAGACTTTCGCCAAACATTGCCCGTTGTTCTGAAAGGAACACGAAATCATATTCTAAATGCTTCCATTAAGAAATCTTACATCTGGGAGCACCTAACGGTGTTGAAATTGACGCAAAACATGAGATTTTTTGCTCTATGGGAGCGTTTGTATATGAATCTGAGGAGATTTCTGCCTTTAGCTCTTGGATTCTACAGATCATAGATGGCATCAGTTCAAATGTGCTTGGTGAATCAACAATTAGAATTCCAACAGATCTGTGCATTCAGCCTAGAGATACTCCTATTTCTGATGTTGTCAACTCAACCTATTCTGACCTATCAACATGTTATGCCGATTACAAGTACTTGGTTGAACGAGCCATATTGGCCCTGCATCATGAAGCAGTATCAGCGATCAATTCTCATGTTCTGCTGCAGTTTCTTGGTGAGTCCAGATGTTATCTTAGCAGCGACTCCATTGAAGTTGATCCCGGACAGCCAAATATTATGGAGAGTGATTATTCGACAGAGTTTTTGAACTCTTTGAGGGTAGGCAATTTCCCTGATCATGATTTGAAGCTGAAGATTGGATGTCCGGTTATTCTTCTCGGGAATTTGGACCAAAGTATTGGTTTGGTTAATGTAACTAGGTTGGTTGTCACAAAATTGGGGACATGGTTTATTGAGGTTGAAATTCTGACTGGTACCAACATTGGTGAGCGTGTATTCTTACCTAGGATGAAGTTGTCGAAACGGTTCAAGAGCCTCCACTTTACTTTGGTCCGTCGCTAGTCTCCTATTGCTCTATCATTTGCAATGACAATCAACAAAAGCCAAGGTCAAATTCTAAACCATGTAGGTCTGTACTTGCATAAATAGGTGTTTTGTCATGGGCAGTTGTACGTAGCATTATCACGTGTTACGCGAAAGGCAGGAATTCAAATCTATAGCTGCAACACTGATGGAGACCATGTATTGATTATGCAAAATGTTGTCTATAGAGAGATTTTAGAATGATGAAAGTAATTACTTTTTGGAATAATTTTTGTACCCCTGCTGTACTGTTGAAGTTTATATTTCATTTACTCCGTTCTTTGGTTTGTTATACAGGTGGTTCATAATATATCCACAATGGACATTGTAGTTTTTGTCTCATTGCGTCATCGGTAATGTGAAAAATATAACTCTTGGATATGTAGTACATTGTCTGTAGTCCATTCTATTGCAAATGAATGAAGTAGGTCATGGGAATAATGTGTGATTTCTTTCTTATCCATATATATTGTATCTGGAGAATGTGTATACGAAGCAGCTTGCAAGACGATATCGCCTGTTCAAGCCTGAATTTACAAATACATGGTAACTATTTAAGCACTCCGTGCACGACTTTGAGTTTCTATGTGGCTATAAACATGACAGAAGTTTTTGGCTACACAATGCACGTGTACCTACTAATTCCTACTTGCCCCTTTGCCTACCATATCTATTGGAACTCTGTTGCATGTGAAATCTGAACTGGCGAATTGCCCAATGGTCGGAAGTCCATCAACTGGTCCACGAACATGCACTGCATTGTCATCTAATATTTGTAGCACATTTGAATACAATAGATGGTCCTGTGGCCCATTAGCAGGACAAATTCAGGGGGTTCCTAATATCATGCATCTCTAGCAGAGCCTTTCTTGGCAGCCTAAGGAGCTGCCTTCTCTGCTTCAATCTAAGCCATGATAGCATCGATTTCAGCCTCATCAATTTTTCATATCCCCTGGTCTTTTGTCATTAATGCGACTTCAATATTCATTCAACCACTCTCCACAACCTACACAAAGAAATGAAAATTTCAGAATCTTAGAGGCTCATTCACAACACATGTACCGACTGTTTCTCTTACAAAAAGATGACGAATCAAATTCAGTTGGTTTCGACCCGTAGTCGATCAGCAAGAAGCCGGAGACAATTTCGTTTACAATTGATGTCAAAAGCCACACATGACCAGCATCCTATGGGGATAATAAATGCTATTAACCAAGGCTTTTCTAGCTATCATCGGACATAAATCATGTTAAACCGTTGCATACACTATAAAAAATTTGATCTTAGCAGTTCTACAAACTATGAAACAAACTGTTCTGTATGCTATCCAGACATTGATCTTTGTTGGCTCAACAAACCATAATAAAGCTCAATCGGTTCTGCCTAAAATTATCTTAACATCTAAATCCGTTCAAATACGACAAAATATGAGTACATACCTCCAGTGAGGCACGGATTGCAAGCTTGATGGTTTCTTAACCAGAAGTTTCTTTGTGATTCTTCTCCAGAAACTCTCTGATGGAATTGGAGTTACTCCCAGTTGCATTTGCTTCAAGAAGACTCAATTCATAACTTATTTCATATAAGAGGGCAGAACATATTTGATTAAAGAGATAAAGAAGGGGTTTACCGGAATGTCATTTGGTAGAGTGGAGTTGCCACCAAGCAGCCAACTGGTACTTCCTGACACCGGAATGGTTGCGCTATGATGAGTCATCTTCAACGTACACAAAACGAGTAATAATGAGTCGGGACTACATCCTAGCAACCTAAACATGCATACATGATAACCTATTAATAAGTTGGAACTGCAAAGACAATAACATGACGGTATGCATGACTTGCTGAAGGAATTCGTTTCCTAGGGGAAAATGATGGTCAATTCACATAAGCATATCAGTTCATTCCATCTATGATTATGGATTAATCAATGTGCATAATATTGGGCCTATGTGGGTAAAGTTAAGTCCAGTCTCCCATACACAATAAATTTCCTGCGTGTACAAATATTTTGAATTACTTGAGATATTTAATTAGTTATATTCATATATTTAATTTATATATTATGCATAAATAAAAAATTTCCTATTATGAAGCTACATCGTGGTACACGATCTTGCTGGGTTTAATCCCATTACCTCCACTCTTACTGTCAGTTTCCAAACATATCCTACATCTTCCATGAACACTATTTAAAGCCATGCGCAATGAAGAGAGAATCTCACGCCATTTTGAGAAAATTCCTCTACTTCTTTTGGTTTCAAAGCATCCATGGATTTTCTGAGTTTATCCCAACTGAATTTACATCAAGACGACGCCACTGTTCGCATGAGGATCTGCGATTGTGGAAAACAATGAAGCCAGATGGCATTGAGATTCACCAACTCCACATGTTATTTCTAGAAAATGAGGTATTATTGTGTTCATTAGTTTGCAGTGATGACGTTTACTATTTTAGAGTCGACATGACACTATAAAACGATAAACTAAAATTCACTTTCTTTTGTAGGGGACGGAGATGCAGGGATTAGTTGGTACATATTCCAGTGTTTCAGCCCATTCTTCAGGTGGAAAAGATCTACGTACTGCGAAATTTTGTGGTTCGTGGGTATCATGTTACTATAGAACCTCCTACCCTCAGAATCTGCTTTCAAGAGGATACAATGGTTCAAGAAGCCGCAAATGCTCATGACATACCAATCTACAACTTCCGTTTTTTGGCAGCTGAGGATCTTCCTCAAGCTGTCCACAACCATGCTTATCTATCATGTAATTTGATTGAGTCCTTGAATCTTAATTTATAGTTGTTTACCTATTCACTCCCTTTACATTTGTATTTGGGCAGACATAGTTCGACAGGTTGTAGCTGTTGGACCGAAAGAAGCTCCATTCCAAGATGTTGATCTTTTAAGGAGAAAGGCTGTTCACCTCCGATTCATTGAGTGAGTGGTGTAAAGCTTTGTGTTTGAAGATGATTTGCATGTCTTATGGATTTTAGTTGTGCATTCATTAATCTGTTTTTTTCTCAAATTAGTGGTGCTATTGTGGAAATCGTCTTATGGGACGATTTAATAGACGAATTCCAAGCTGTTATTCCTCATCAGCCTCCTTCAGGAACCGTAGTTGTGTTCACCTCGGTGGTAGTTCATACTTTCAATGGTCGTAAGCAATTCTTTTTCTTTGAACTTTCCCTAATATTTTTAAAGTTACTCTTACTGACACCATGTTTTTAAAGTTTATCAGGCAACAGACAAAGAATGGACCAACAATTTCAGGATTCTCTTAGCTTGGCTGAGGGGCAAATCATTTAAGCTTATGATCCAACTGGTGGATTTTAACTTTGCCACAACCGAATGTGATTTGGTCCTTCGCAAGCTTTTCTGGTAGATTATGTTATCGGAAATGCTTATTGGTTTATGTTTCTGTGAGTTTCTTCAAGTTAGTGGGTTTCATGATAGGTGGACATTGGTAGTAGCAAGTGTTTTTCATTTTTCTTTAACTATGACCAGCAAGTGTTTTGTGAATAGCTGGTCATTTTATTTTCTGTTGGTTTCATGTTTTCTATGGTTGAATCATGTCTATGTACGTTTGGTTCCTTAATGTTAATCATTTGAATTTTATTAATTAAGCATTTTATCTATTTATATTCTAGAACACATTATTTTCTTAGTTCACCAAACCACAATACGTAATGAAACCAAGAGAATCTGATACTTACACAACATGTTGATCCATTGGAGGTGGGTCACTGAAGCCGCCGGGAGATAGAAAGGCCAGAGCTTTTACCAACATGTAGGAGAAATCCCAATCCATAATTCACTTTTGTTTTCTCACTAAAATCACAATTCAAAGAATTACCAACAGATGAAAGAACATAATCTCAAAAAGCGAAAGCCATCTAGGAAAGCAGTGAATATGTTCCTTACCCCCCCCCCCAAGACTTCAATTTACCAACACGCAAGACATGGGAATGCTGGTGAATGAAAAGGACAGCTGCTTTTACTGACGGTTGGTATTCAGCTTCCCAAGCTCGCTTACAGAGCAAAGCCTGCAGGATTTTGAAGTTTGAGCCTTCCAATGAGTATTTAGAGAAACCCCTCATTGAGTTCCTTTCAACTTCAAAAGGCATTTATTTGGTTGCTATATCATTATAGCAGTTTTTCTTTATGAATCGGGGACGAATCTACCCCAGAGTGGTAGTTGACAGAGCAAGCAGCTCCTGTTAGCATTTAGTATAACCTTAATCAAATTACCCTCTCAAACCTCTAAATGATAAACCAACACTTATACTCAATCTGCAATCCTTAGTCCTTTGTGATGTTGACCCACTGATATTCAGGTTGTCCGGCTCATTTTGTTGAGTGCAATCAGTTGATGCTGGAACTTCCGATGTTCTAATTCTGACCTCAAGTGAAGATGACAGATGGCCGTCTAAAAAACTTCCATCAACCCCCAAAAGATCATGTTTGTTTTCCTTAATTCCATCATGTCCTTCCTCGGCGGAAGAAACAACAAGCTTATTTTGGACCTCTTGCTCCTCTTTTTTCAAGTATTTGATGTAGTTGACCAAACCATGCATAAATAAAGAATCAAGGAAGCCTCTCACACCTCCGAATGATAACATTCCAAGAAAATAGACAAGGCATTTCTCTAATAGCGCATCCTTAGTGCTCAACGAAAATCAGCAAATGCAAGGCCAAAGAAATGTGATTTCAAAACCGTAACTTTGCACACACTTAACGTCTTCGACACTATATGACAGTGACACCAAATATATGCTGCTCTTTATCAGTTGCTTGACCAGTGCACGACAATCTTTTGAGATTTCCAAAACAAGTGGCGTGCTTAGACAGTCGGTGGATTGGAAAGAGGGAAGGATTGTTGTGAAACAGAATTCATGAGTCATTTCGACAGACTAGGCATTAATAATACGTTCAAATTTGGTAAAGATCTTGCAGTATAAAGACAAGAAGAAGGAAAAATTTAATACAATCAATCAACCTTTTGCTTTCTGTATTGTAGTATGAAAAAGACCCAGTTTGGAAATTGTGGTCTCTGGTTTGATAGAAAATTAGTATATGAAATTTTGAATTTCCAAATACATCCAATTTAAAAAGATGTTCCAACACCTTTTGAACTACATCCAGATAATAGATCATTAGACAACACCACCAAAGAAGTTTATTCAACCAGTGCTCAAGCTAGAATAAACCGTTCCCGCCCATCTTTTCATCAATTAATGACCCGCAACTCACACTCCTATTTCCATGACATTTTCCCAGTAAAAACATATTGCTATCCAGCATTACTGGTAAGGAGAAGTTCAACATACCAAGATCACACCAATCTAGATGATCAGAAAATGGTGTTTGTTCGGTTGAAGAGAAGCTTGACCTCCAAGAGAGTTTGAAGCCTTTGCAGTGGAGAAGAAGTTGGAAACTACACATCCAGCCTCACGTCGGGTCACAATTAAAATGCTTACCATTCAAGAGATCCTTCAACTGCATCATTGGGTAATCAATTGCTAAATTATCGCCCACGATAAAGGTTATGATCTTATATGTTCCTCAACTTCAGAAAGAATACAAAGCTTTTGAGAAAAGGGAACATTGAAACAACATTCCTAAACCTTAATTTGTGAAACCACAAATACCCACAACCGAGAGATACTAATGGGACTTAGTGCACATTCCATATATACTGAAGGCTTGGGTAGCTGAGTTGGAGTTCCCATATCCACGAACAATGGAATGTGACCTCTTTCCTAGAAAATAGATTGGCTACAAAGCTTAATAGAAGAATGGAATTACGACAACTGTAAGATGAAGAAAACAAACCTAGCAATTGAATTAGCCTCGCCAACCGCCAGAAAACCTCCCCAACCACGGAAAAGCCTCCCTGTCCACCGGATTGAAACTCCTTTGAAGCTCTTGCAAAAGGTTAGGTAGATCCACTCGATTCTAAGCTGGTAATGGCAGAATATGCTTCATCAGAAAAGAGAGTCAAGGAATCGACCGGAATATCAAGATCAACATGCAACATGAGTTTCCGATGGCTGTGTGGGCGGAGGTGATTTCAGACAAAGTCCACCCAAACTCCTTCGCGGCCGATTCATTGTTGGAAGAAGAATCCTCCCCCACCGAAGAATTGTCCGAAGATGAGGCTTTTTTGCGTTTTGGTGAGTTTAGTGAAGGAAGTTCCGTAGGCAATGTATTGGACATGGACTTATATTTGGGCTTTTGGAGATTTAAAAGCCCATTACCATATATATCGTAAACCAACAAGACCAATTCCAAATGCATTCTCTGTCTCTTTTTCAATTGATGACAGCGCAACCACTCTGCTTCTCTATTTCGCGAATAACACAAATAAAAAGGAGCTCTCCCAAAATTATTTCCCGCCGATTCGAACGTGGGTTCTTTTACCCTTTTACTCGGAGATCATGGATCTCTTTGCCTGCTTCCTCAAACTTCAACGTGGACATGCAATTGGTAACGGTAAACCTCCCAGCCTACTATCTTCACGGTGAGTTATGCTTTCTAAACCAAAAATTACCCAGTAGTGTGACACTAATAATAAATATGAAATTCTCTCTGTCTGTGAAGAAGGCACGCGCAACAATGGATCAAAGTGGTCCCATTGCTCAACTGACTACCGAAGAAAACAAGACTTGGGTTTTACACTATAGAGCCTCCAGAAAATGGATAGCTATCAATCCGAATACCGATATTGTGATTAGTTTGGATATGGTGTTGCTGGATGCAAAGGTATTTACATTCTTTCGTAGAAAGCTTTGTGTGTGAGATTTCTAAATGTCGAATTTCTTATGGATGTCATGGACGTGGTCAAAGGGAGATGCCATTTGGGTTCAAATCTGATGACTTGATATATACACATGTTTTTGTCCACCATTCTTACACTGTTTGAGTTTTATTTCTCGTGTTTTAGGCCAATTTCACGCTAGGTTGTTCTTGTTTGTGATATTTCAGGTCCTAGTACGTGAATGAAGGTTTGGGAACGAGTTCGGGGTCGATTGGACGAAGATTGGACGTTTGGCGAGAGGCTGAGCAAGCCACACGGGCACGCCTAAAAACCCACACGGCCGTGTGACCTGACCGTGTGGCACAAAATTGCACGAGCAAGCCACACTGGCCGTGTAGGGGACCCATTGTGGCCGTGTGAAGGCTCGGTGATTTCCACACGGGCAGCCTGGAAATCCACACGGCCGTGTGGTTTTGGCCGTGTAGCAGGCCTGAAGTCCATTTATCGAAACGCGACGTTTTGCACACTCACATGAGCAGCTGGGAAAGTCACACGGTCGTGTGGTCTAGCCGTGTGGTCGGGAATTTCTGGGTTTTAACCCAATTTCGAGCCAAAGGAGAGAGAATCGACTTTTTGGAGCAAAAGCAGAGCCCTAGAGAGAGAAAGTGCGAAGAACACCCCCTAAGAGTGGTTTTGGAGCTGGGTTTCATCAATCAAGCTTGGAAATCATCCTTCGAGTGAAGATCATCATCCCAGAGCAGATTCTTCCCATTGTTATGAGTATGACTGCTTTGTATTTTGTTTCCCTCTCTCTCTATGGAGTAGAACTTTCTCTCACTTGGGTATGAAGAACCCTAGTTCCATGTGTTATGGATCTTGATTGTAATGACTTGGGATTGTTATATTGTTTGGTTTTAATCAAATGATGCATGATTCATTGAATCAATTGAAGTCTGGTCATCTTTTCTTGATTTCTGCTGCAACCTGAGATAGATAGAATTTGATTAGGTTGTTAGAGCTTAATCATTCGGTAGTGGTAGATTGGTTATACGAGAGTTAATCAATCTACTGCTTTGTACTGGTTACTAATTCCAGTAGTGGAGTTCTGCGTTCATAGCCTCAGCTTTCTATCCCGGTGAAGATTAGTCGTCTGCCGGGTAGTTGGACTGAGAGGGCTTGGTCAGCTTAAGAGATTCCAAGCTACTGTCGGGTCTTCTGCAGTTTAATCAACAGTAAATCAACCTAGGGTAATTACAACTGAGACCTAACTAAGGAGCTAGGGGGACTCATTCCCGAGTGACTCTTCCTTTACTTTAGAAAACCGAACCATTTCCTGCTTTCTTACTGCTTTTAGTTAAAACCACAAATCACTCGACTTAGTTTGCTAGATAACAGATATACACGGAGTAGGCAGTAGATCTAGACCCCGGGTTGACAATTAGAGCTTGCCTGTTACTGCATTTTCGGATTGCGATTACAAGATTGAAGAACAAGCCATATGTGTCATTGCGAAGTTCAAAGTGAGACCATTAACTTCGAACACAAAGTATCAGCCTGTTAACAATCCCTTGGTAATTGATTTTCAACCAGGGACAACCATTCGCTCCACGGACAATACACAGTCAATCCCTCACCACTTTTTCAGATTTATCAAACATTCTGATATACCACAGAATGTCAACAACAGGATGCTTTTGCTTGGTAAGCTGGTTCGATTTTGAGTCCAATAGTTATCCAAGTTGAATTATTTACTTATTAATTTTCATTAGGGTTAATACCTTATTTTGGCCCGAACTATGACCATATAATCAACTTTGGCCCGTGGTTTCAGAAATTAACATCCTGGCCTCAACTATGCAGCATATAGACTCAATTGGCCTGACACATAGTTTGACCGTCAATTTGGACGGTCAACTCCGTTGACCGTTAGTCAACATGCCATGTCATTGCCTAGTCAGCATAAAAATGATTAAAAAAATTTAAATTCAAATTATTTTCCTAATTTCTATTATTTATCATTTTCCAATTAACCAAAAAATAAAATTCTAAAAATATAAAATAATTTTTTTGTGATATTTGAAAATGATAAATTTTATAAATTAACCAAAAATTATCAAAATAAATTTTATAAATTTAAAAATTATGATATAAATTATATTTTTGTGGGAAATTTTAAAAATATAAAATAATTTGATAATTTTTATTTAATTTATAAAATTTATCATTTTTCAAATTATCCAAAAAATAAAAATCAAATTTATTTTATGTTTTTTATAATGTATTTTTGGTTAATTTGATAATAAATAAGGAAAATTAGAAAAATAATTTGAAATTTGCATTTTTTAAATGATTTTTAGGCTGACATGGCGTGTTGACTAACGGTCAACGGAGTTGACCGTCCAAATTGACGGTCAAACTATGTGTCGGGCTAATTGAGTCTATATGCTGCATAGTTGAGGCCAGGATGTTAATTTCTGAAACCACGGGCCAAAGTTGATTATATGGTCATAGTTCGGGCCAAAATAAGGTATTAACCCTTTTCATTACACTATCCTATGATATAGATGTCGTTGGCTTGCTGAAGGAATGTTTGCCTCCAATTACTACGGCTTGATATGATCCAAATCCGAAGAGAACCCTCGAACTCGGATGATATGACCAAAGTACGCAGCCTTCCTTCTTTTTGAGGATTTTCGAAGCTTTTCTCCAACTTGAACAACTTGAAATAAAAAGATAGATGCGGAATCAATCGGACAATCCCAACTCGTGACAAAGGGCAATTGGTATATTAAACCAATCGGACAGAATCAACTCGTGGAAAGGGGCAATTGATATAGGGTAGAAGCTCGCCACAACTAGACGCGTTCTCTAGTTGATAAGAGACACGTGAAACCTCTGGAGACTCTCGACAGAAGCTTGCACAAACGTTCACAAAGGAACACGAGTAAAAACTCTTAATTGATAACTTGAATGTTGGATACCAAATTCGTAGGTCTTACACCCTCTATTTATAGAGGTCTCAAAAACATAAAACTAACCTAAAAGGAATAGGAAAACAAATCCCAAACTAAGTAGGAAACATAATACTAGATAAATAAGGACTAAAACTACTAATTAAAATCCTACAAAATCAAAACAACAAATTAAACAAATGAAATCCAAATATCCACCACTGCTGGCCATTTTCTTCACGCGTATGCTTCTCCGTTTCCTTCTCAGCTCCGGATTCCTTTCCTCTTGCGGAATCAATTACCTTTGCTGCTTCCACAAGTGTTCATGTTACTTCCACCAACCCAGCCATTTAATTCCAAGCAAAGTTACCCACGTTGCATGTCTTCAATGAAGACAATCAACCAAAGCAAATAACTAACTTTCCACATGGTGCTGGTTATGATGATTCATGGAATAATTAATCAACCAACCAATTTAAACCTTGCATAACAATCCTCCTCATCAGCTCGTCCTTCCTCGAGTTGGCAGCAGTTTGATGCTCCATTTATCCATTAAGAATGCTCCTAATTGATCTTTAAATCGTCGAATCCGAATCTTCATTTTTGGACCACGGGAATTAAATATGGTGCGAGTCGATATCGCATCACGGCTAATCTGAGAGGGAGGTCTACTTGCAAGGAAATTAAGATCATGTTGCTTGAGTACTCCTCTGAATTGTGACATTCTAACTAAAATGTTTACTTGCTTATGATTAATAACCATAATCATCGGGGAGTGGTAGTGGATGTACTCTGGGGACGACTAATCACTCAACTTGATGCGATATCGACTCGCACCATATTTAATTCCCGTGGTCCAAAAATGAAGATTTGGGTTCGACGATTTAAAGATCAATTAGGAGCATTCTTAATGGATAAATGGAGCATCAAACTGCTGCCAACTCGAGGAAGGACGAGCTGATGAGGAGGATTGTTATGCAAGGTTTAAATTGGTTGGTTGATTAATTATTCCATGAATCATCATAACCAGCACTTGGATTTCATTTGTTTAATTTGTTGTTTTGATTTTGTAGGATTTTAATTAGTAGTTTTAGTCCTTATTTATCTAGTATTATGTTTCCTACTTAGTTTGGGATTTGTTTTCCTATTCCTTTTAGGTTAGTTTTATATTTTTGAGACCTCTATAAATAGAGGGTGTAAGACCTACGAATTTGGTACCCAACATTCAAGTTATCAATTAAGAGTTTTTACTCGTGTTCCTTTGTGAACGTTTGTGCAAGCTTCTGTCGAGAGTCTCCAGAGGTTTCACGTGTCTCTTATCAACTAGAGAACGCGTCTAGTTGTGGCGAGCTTCTACCCTATATCAATTGCCCCTTTCCACGAGTTGATTCTGTCCGATTGGTTTAATATACCAATTGCCCTTTGTCACGAGTTGGGATTGTCCGATTGATTCCGCATCTATCTTTTATTTCAAGTTGTTCAAGTTGGAGAAAAGCTTCGAAAATCCTCAAAAAGAAGGAAGGCTGCGTACTTTGGTCATATCATCCGAGTTCGAGGGTTCTCTTCGGATTTGGATCATATCACAACTGGATGAAATTATCTTGGCAGCTGGTAGCGGGTCAATCATTTTGTTCATTCCGTGTGTTTTTGTGACTAAGTACAATGGTAATTCCATTTGCACTATCTTCCAATTACAGTATCTATTATAGTAGTAATGTGTATGCCTAACTTCTTAATCCTCCTATTCGTTTGAAGGAGGAAATCTTAAGTTATCGTCATCAACTGCGACCAAACTTCATGGAAATTTAGATTTACCTGAAGTTGCAGCCTTTCACCAAAGGTATTTTTCCCTGAGTGTGTTTGCTCATACACATAACAAAACAACAACAGACTTCAACTATAGGCATATGCATATACTAATTATCGAGTTTTTGTGACAAGGCATCGTGAATTAATGCTCCCCGCATCATGGAACGAGAAGTTGACCCCCACTAATTTTCATAGAAGATTTGATTAGCCTACTCAGCAACTCTGCCAATGAGGTGATGTACTGCAAGTTGTTTTTCTTGCCCATACACATGTTGTATCCATGCACATATTGGTTTTATACGTGATTAGTAAAAAGAAAACATGTTCATTTTTGTCATCTCAGAATAAGGTGTTTACCGTTAAGGGGTACGTCTGTGAAGTCATGCACAACTGGTGTTATAATGGTTGTACGAAATGCGCCTCCAAACTGCGTGCAGGAGTGGATCATTTCTACCGTGAGAAGTGTAACGTACGGTCTGCTCAAAGAGTCGAAAGGTTTGGGAATTTTGTATGCTTTACAATTTCTTTATTACTTCGTGTTTTGGTCATATTACGAAAAATTCCATTGAGTAAAATTTATAACGTAGCTTACGTTTACCATAGCAACGACTTATCCATTACAGGTTTTGACTTGAGCTCTCTGTGATAGACTCCTCTAGCGAATCACTTTTTGTTGTTCTGGATCACGCAGGTTGGAAATTTTTTGATAAGTCAGCTCAAGAACTTTACCTTTCAAGTGATCAACAACATAATGGGGTACCTGCTGTTATCCAGAACTTTGAAAGGTTAGATGTGAATTTCACGTCAAATTAAATTCATACACTTTCAAAAATCCATCACATGGATTTAGTATCGTGAAAATCGTTGAACCCAAAGGAGTACATCAGCTACACAGTAAAACTTTTGAATCTGGCCAGGTATGTGCTTACAATTATAAGCTTATTGCATTGGTACAAGATGATTAGCTATGAATATACGAATCTCCAATGTGCTTGCTATGCATAGTCATGGGTTTTTTT
Source organism: Linum tenue (assembly GCA_946122785.1). Lineage (NCBI taxonomy): Eukaryota > Viridiplantae > Streptophyta > Magnoliopsida > Malpighiales > Linaceae > Linum > Linum tenue. Next base: position 16,558,348 of record CAMGYJ010000004.1, on the reverse strand, counting down.
TCCTTGGTGTTAAACAGAATACCAAACCAATCTTAGACCCAAAATGTGCCTTCACTCTTTTTGAGGAGTTTAATTGGTTTAATTTTGTCTCAGCACTCTAATGAAGGAAATAACAATTCAACTTCGTCCATCGATGTTGTGGGAGAACAATCGACTAAAGAATCCATTATCGATACCACAATTGCGATTGGCCATGTAGAAGCACGAGATGAAAGCCTTGATGGTAGTGTTTGTACACCGCTCAAGAGGAAGTTAAGTGACGAGGAATAGGTTGCAATAGTTTATTTGGATTCAGTAGCTTATAGGTATATTAGATTTCTTTATTTTAAGTTGTACATTGGAAATGACCAGTGTTCAGGACAGGACTATTTGAACACAGTTTTTGTCAAACTTTGTGGAACCTCTATTGGGTGCTTTCTTCATGAATTATATATATTTGTGATGTCATTACTATCTCCCAAGTGACTTCGCAAATTAATTGGCTTCCTCGAATCTAAGTCTTTGGTATAAATTTCTTATAAGATTAGTATGCTTTGTTTTCTTATCAAGTTGGCATAACGCTATTGAGAATGACTTTTTCACACCATCGTTAAATTAGAGTCGTGAATGGAATACTCACCTTCATTCATTACATCGCATTCTATCTACAAGATATATAAAGGCAAAACATGGGTTGGAATTCTCCCATTGCAAATTTCGTGGCTTGCGAGTGATTCTAGGAAGGTTATTTTTGTCATCCATTTCAAATTTCGTGGCTTGAGAGTGATTCTAAGAAGGTTATTTTTGTCATTGCACACAGTTCATCTATATATAGAAAAAAACATCTTCATTGGAGTTCGAACCTTGGTCACTTAAATGAGAAAGAACATTATAACCCACTATGCTACATTGTCTTATTCTTATTTCTTTTATGGGTAAATATAATATATCAGCCACAACTATTATGAAGCGACGAATTAAAGCCACAACTATGAAAATTCAAATGATTAGCCATACTATTGTTGCGGTTCAAGATATGGCTAACTGTATGTTACTGTTATTGAATTTTTAACGGAAAATGCCATGTCATCGGCCACGGCAGCAGCCACATCGGACTGCTTTTAATTTATAACTTTAAAATATAAAAGTTTAGTTAGTATTACTAACAAAATTATTAACAAATAGTTAACGTTTGGCTAATAATTTGAATTTCCATAGTTGTGGCAATAATTCCCCGCTTCATAATAGTTGTGGCTAATATATTGTATTTATCCTTCTTTGATTAAACTCTAGAAATATGTTTGGTGATGATGCTTCTATATTTATATTTTATCTTAAGTTATATATATTTTGTAGAAAGATATTAGTTCTGAAATCGGAACTCAAGTAACATTGATTCAAACATTAATATTAAATTGTATGTGTAGTTTAGTTTAGACAAATTACAAGAGTGTAACCAATACTTGGGCCTTTGTAACGAGTATATTCATTTTTTTTTGTCAAATATACACATAATATAATGACAAAATTGGAAAATAAGAGTCTCATTTCAAATTTCGTGGTCTTAGAGTGATCCTAAGAAGCTTTTTTTCGTCATTGCGCCCAATTTATCTTTATATTATGTTAGATTGTCACCAAAACTTACTATATTTGTCACAAGGGTTCATGTTTTAGCTATACTTATGCATTCAATTTAATGTTTAATGTTTCAATCAATATTACTTGAGTTCCGATTTCACAATTAATCATTTTCTAAAAGATATAATAATTTCAGGTAAAATACATTTCCTACTTGGTTGAAGAAGCTTCTATCTATCTATCTATCTATCTATCTATCTATACATAATATTATGGCAATTCAAAAGTAATTGTTTGCCACCTAAGCACTTGGAGAGTCCACAAATTGCCAAGGTGAATAATATTTTTACAAAAAGAAAAATAGTTATTGATATATTTATGGAGCTATCTCTTAGGGCTGGCTATTTGGACCGGGACCGGATGAAAAACCGGAAACCGGACCGTATAACCCGGACCGAGACCGGACCGGATAGTAAACAATCCAATCCAATCTTTGGGCTTAGATTTGAGGTAAAAAACCGGATAAAGACCGGATAAGAGAGCTCAATACCCAAAACTTAAGGGTAATTTGCATAAATGGTCACAAACCTTTGCACTTAGTACAAAACTTAACCAACTCCTCACCCTTTTAGGCCTTAAGCCACTCAAATTCCCACAATCTCAATATAAAATCAAGACCGAATTGGGACCGGACCGGGTCAAGACCGGACCGGATCAAGACCGGACTGTATCCAATCCAATCTTCGGTCCTTATATTTTCAAAAAAACCGGACTGGACCAGATCAATTTGGGCCAATTTAACCGGACCGGACCGTATAGCCACCCCTACTATCTCTCTCTTCATTTAATATTTCATTTCTCTTTTATCCTTTTTTTGTATTATATCAATGTACACAATAATAAATAATGTATGAAAAGTGACATATATTACATTTGTTATCTCTAACTTTTTTAATATTTATTTTTCTTTTCCAATACTTCATTTATGTTTTTGTTTTTACTTTTGCATTGTATCGATGTACGCAACAATAGACTAATGTCTTTGAGTCACACATATAACTTTTTTCTCAACCAAAAAAATATCTTATTAAAGCTCACTAAGTAAATTTTAACTCACTTTTACAATAATTTACAAATATGTTACATTTTAATGAACAATTTATACAAACACACATATATAATAACATTTTATCGCGACAAAATAAAGATGGAAACTAAAGAGAGAAAACAAGAAACGTTTGAATAGAAACTTGACCAAGCAATAAAATCTATTTCTTAAACAAAAACCTTATTCATTCTAATCAAGTGAAGACATATGAATCATAGGTGCAATAATTTACAATGTATCCTAGGTTCAAATTACTAATATTTTGCATTTTTGCTCTAGATCGTGTTAATTGAGCAAACTCTACTGAAGTTTTACGTCATATGTTAAGAAATTTAATTTTCAAACTTGGAGTAATAAATTTTCAAGGATTATAAATCAAAATTTTCAAAATGACTTCGGTATGATTGTTTATGAACTTGACTTCATATCTTAAGATGAGACACGAGATACATTAAAAAATGATACATGTGAAAGTTAGCTGAATCTTTGCTAAACTGTAGATAGTGGAGATACACTGGTTGACGAAACTAACTATGTCAACAATTTGGTGGCGCATGTGAGAAATGGTGCAGGAAGACAATTTAAAATTCAGCTGACGATGTTACTATATGGGCCGTGAATTGGTGGACAAAGGTGAGGATCGGACATAGCAAATCTGGTATAGAACTTCAGTAGCGGTCGTGACAAAATGTGGGAGGAGACAACTTAGCAATTGATACATATAGAGTAAATAACATTAAAATAGCTAAACCTTTCAGTTTTTTTAAATTATTAGCCAAATATTTCGAACTACAAATGATTAGCCAAATATTTTGTATCACGTCAAAATATTAACCATTTTTTTGTTATCATTAATAATTTTGTAACTCTTTTTTAATTAAAATACTAAATTGGATTATAGACCGTCACGTGTCTCTTACAACTCATCATCATGTTGTTGAGTCAACATTACTAACAAAAATGCTAACGAGGAGTTAAAGTTTGGCTAATACTTTGTATTTTGAATTTTTTTTGAAAGATTTGGTTAATAAAATGTATTTACTCTGTTATATAATATACTAAATTTGGGTCTCTTGATAGACATATGTTAAGATAAGATCGTTATGAGACTTCATGAACATTCACATGAAAATGAAGCAAGATTAGAGAAGTTGATCATCGGTATGATCATTCTTAGCAAACACGTGCATTTTTTACCCGGCCCGTTGGCCGAAGAGTTTCATTTTATCGTTGACATTAATTCAATTTATCTATATGATTAAACTATTTTAGACCTTCTAAATTTATTATATTTTGTATTGATAAGTGAGTATGTGGTGTGTCTATATATTGAAAATTCTCAATACTTGGCACATTCACTTATAATGTTTGACTTCTCTAATCATAAACCATGTCACAAAGGTATACCACGTCCCATGTACAATTTTTTCTATCTTTTATGAATCCACGTTGTTCAGATGAGGACATCTTAGTTAGAGTTTCTTTGTACATATACTTCATTATTGGACTCTAATGTGTACTTCCATCCCTTATTTTCTTTTACAATTGTTCATATTTCCCCTTATTTTCTTAACATTTTACAAATCCTTGTAAAAAACAAGTATTAATTACTCTTAAAAATAATTAAACTCTTTTTAATATATATGCTATATATTGACAATAAATGTGGTCATACAGAAAAATGCATATATTAGTATAAGTAATGAAATTTTTATTTCTAAACAAATACCAAACATAGATGAATTTTAGAAAACGAAGGTTCTACAAGTTGTAAAATTATGCACTAACGCACCATATTAAGATCAAAATCCGTATGTGAGTATCTTGGATTGAGATTCTAAAATAATATATTAACAACGACAATGAGTCTCAGTTAGTTCAGATTAAATTTCAGAAATTAGCAATTGATACATATTGTATAAGAGACTAAATACAAATAAGATCTTACAGTAAACTTCATGAACATACAAAGTGTCAACTTTTAATTGGGATGAAGAAATTTATCCAATAATGAAGTATATGTACAAAGAAACTCTAACTAAGATGTCCTCATCTGAACAACGTGGATTCATATAAGATAGAAAAAATTGTACATGGGACGTGGTATACCTTTGTGACATGGTTTATGATTAGAGAAGTCAAACATTATAAGTGAATGTGCCAAGTATTGAGAATTTTCAATATATAGACACACCACATACTCACTTATCAATACAAAATATAATAAATTTAGAAGTTCTAAAATAGTTTAAACGTAGAGATAAATTGAATTAATGTCAACGATAAAATGAAACTCTCGGAGCATTCCGGTCTTTCTTTCTCTCTCTAAGCGGTTAGCTTCTCTCTGCTGATCCCGGCCCCTGCGGCGATTGCCGGCGCCGGCTGATTTCCCGGCGCTCTGCTCGTGCTGTTTGGATTGAGGGTGAAGGAAAGATGGCGTCGAGTCTACACACATCGGGGAATTCTTGGGCGGATCTGTTTGGAGTCGCGGAAGAAAACCGGCTAGTGTACATCGAGCCGGAGATAGTGGACGGTGGTCTTCGCATCTCTGCCGAGCTTGAGGAAGAAGGAATTGCGCGATGGCGACACTGTTTGGTGGGGCAATTTCTCTCTACCTCTCCTCATATTCGACAAATTCAGTCGTGGGCGAATCGTCTGTGGGGAAAGAAAGGTTCGGTTAGGGTTTCTTGGCTTGGGGATCGTCTACTGCTCTTCCAATTCCCGACCGAGGAATCAGCGCACTGGGTCTTCTCCAGTGGCCCATGGCACTTTCGAAATGACATGTGTTACTTGCGGAAGTGGGAGCCAGGACTTCGAGCTGAGGAGCCTCGCCAAACGATCTCGATCTGGGTACGCTTTCTGGACTTACCTCTGGAGCATGTTACTGGGCGAATCTTAACACGACTAGCTAGTATGCTTGGCCGGCCTCTTTGGTTTGATAAATCTAGCAGACTTGGTAGAAGATTGGGATACCCTAGAGTTTGTGTTGAAATGGGGGTTGACTCTGCTTTCCCTGAGTCTCTCCGACTTGTCCCGGATCGGCGGCCAACATACACTGTTAACATTGAGTACTGCAATAGACCAGAGATGTGTGGGAAGTGTAAAAAGTTTGGACATGACTGCGAGAAGGAAGTTGAGGAGATTTCAGTTACTCAGTTGGGAGAGAGTGGTAATTTGGGGGTGATTCAGAATGTGGTTCCGGCGGTAACTGAGAGTGAGGTTGAGGTAGTGGAAGCTACCCAGGAGCTGCACACTATGGAGGTGAATGGCCAGGTAGATGTTGTTGAGGAGGTTAGGGCTGAGGGTTCATCTGAAGCTGGCTTGGGGGATCAGGGTGAAGGTGGTTTGCAGACAGCAGTGGCAAATCTTGTGACTTCATTGTCAGGGGGATCTACCTGGCAAAGCTGTCTTCCATCAGACAAGGAATTTCAGCAGGCAGTTGGTACAGGCAACTCCTTTGAGATTCTTGCTTCACAATCATTTGAAGTTGGGACTCTTGCTGTGTCTCCTTTGAAATATCATGTGCAATTTCCAAAACTAGAGCAGGGTGGGCTGAGGAAGAAAAGAGGGAAGCCAGGTCGGCCCCCGAAGGGGCACAAGTCAGCTAATGCAGCATGAATATTTTAGTATGGAATATGAGGGGCTTCAACAGTCCTGACAAGCAGAGGAGTATAGTAGAGTCAATCAGAAGGTACAAAGTGGAAATGGTTGCAATTTTGGAAACCAGGGTTAGTAAAGAAAAAGTTCAGAAAATAATTGCGCAGGTTTTTGTAGACTGGAAATATATAGATACCTACTCTCAGGCTGGGGTAGGAAGGATTTGGATTTTATGGAAGAAGGACTTACAATTTACTATTCAGGATAGTACTTGCTTCTATGTGCATGGGATGTTGCTAGGGAAGGAGCCAACACAGATTAGTTTCATCTATGGGTCAAATGATGCTAGTGAAAGGCAGCAAATGTATCAGGAATTGAAACCAAAGGTGAATCCATTGTTGCCCTGGCTTGTAGTGGGGGATTTCAATGCAATTTTGGATAGTTCAGAATCATCAACTTCAGGGGCTTTAGGTGAGAGTGCTTATCAATTCTCTACCTGGATAACAGATATGAAGCTGATAGATCATAGAGTTCTAGGGCCGTGGTACACATGGTCTAATAAGCAAGAGGGAAACCCCATTGCAAGAAGATTGGATCGAGCATTAGTATCAGAGAAATGGCTGGAGGTTTATCCTAGAAGCAGTGTCAGAATCTTGTTGCCTGGCTTGTCAGATCATTGTGGAAAGTACTTCAATTTTTGGAAGTCTCACCCAGACTATGAGAAGCTAGTTAAAGAAGGTTGGTTGAGTCCCACCACATGCTCTGCTATGGAGCAATTGTATCAGAAACTGCGAAACATCAAGGTCAGACTGAGGAAACTAAACAAAGAACACTATTCTGATATACATGAGAGAGTCAAGGAGGCGTGGCAGGAACTAACTAGAGCTCAATTAGGAGTGCTGGAGCGCCCTGTCTCTTCTGCTATCCTAGCTGAGAAGAGGTGTATGGTCCAGCTCCAAGAGCTTCAGAAGGCAGAGGCATCCTATAACCAACATAAATCAAGGCAGTCCTGGGTCAATAGTGGAGACACAAATTCTGCTTTCTTTCATAGTATGGTTAAGACTAGACAGGCAAAGAACACTATCAGGCAGCTAGTTTCTGATTCTGGGATAGTGTTGGACGATATTGAAGAGATAGGTCAAGAGGCTGTTCACTTTTATCACTCTCTTTTGGGTACAAGAAATGGGGAGCTGAAGCGAGTTACAGTTGATACTCTCAGGCAGCTACTTTTTCATCATCTGACAGAGGGGGAAAGTGCTGGGTTATGTGACTTGGTTACAAATGATGAAATATTCCAGGTAGTGAAAAATATGAAGAAGGACAAGGCACCAGGGCCAGATGGGTTCACAGCAGAATTCTTTAAGGAGCACTGGGGGCTAGTAGGTATGGTAGTAACCAAAGCCATTCATGAGTTCTTTATTTCTGGCAAACTGAGGAAGGAGGTAAACTGTACAATCCTGGCCCTAATCCCAAAGGTACCCAATGCTAACACTATGAAAAATTTTCGACCTATCTCATGCTGCAATTTTATATACAAGTGCATATCCAAGATCATTGCCAACAGATTAAAACACGTGTTGCCTAAAGTCATCAGTTCTAATCAGTCTGCCTTTATCAAAGGCAGGCTTATAACTGATAATATTATCATGGCGAATGAGCTTGTGAAGTGGTATAAGAGAAAAAATATTTCCCCTAGATGTGCTCTTAAGATAGACATCATGAAAGCCTTTGATAGTGTGGATTGGGATTACTTGTATTGTGTACTTCTTGCAATGGGGATCCCAGACAGGTTTGTGAACTGGATTAAGGGGTGTTTAGAGTCCACTAGCTTTACTGTCTGTATAAATGGGGGACTCACAGGCCATTTTCCAGCTCAAAAAGGTTTGAGGCAAGGGTGCCCTCTTTCTCCCTATCTCTTTGCAGCTAGTATGGAAGTTCTAAGTTGTATGTTAAATAGGGAAGCCTCTAGATCAGTGCTACCCTATCACCCTCAATGGAGTCAAATTGGCCTCACCCATCTATGTTTTGCAGACGACCTATTAGTGTTTACTGAAGGTACAGTGGAAGGGGTGACTGTGGTAGCAGATATTCTTCATAAATTCTATCTAGTTTCTGGTTTGAAATGTAATCCTAATAAAAGTGAGATTTTTAGTGCTGGGGTGTCAGTGGAGTTGAAGAGGGCCCTGGTACAACACTCAGGATTTAAAGGAGGGGCAATTCCAGTCAGATACCTCGGATTACCATTGAATGCAGGGAAGCTGACAGTTGCAGACTGTAAAACCTTAGTAGACAGAATAGCTGGGAGAATTCAAGGTTGGCAGCCAAAGCTGTTGTCTTATGCAGGTAAGATTGAGCTAGTGATTTCTATGCTAGCTAGCATGACTCAGTACTGGATGCAGGTGATCTTATTGCCTAAGAAGGTTATTAAGGAAATCGAGAATCTTTGCTCACAATTTCTGTGGAGTGAGTTGGAGAAGAAGAAGAGAGCAAAGGTTGTCTGGAAAACAGTAGCTCTTCCCCAGGCTGAGGGTGGTATGGGCTTCAAAGACCTGCATTCATGGAATAAGGCCTGCTTAGTTCGACATTTCTGGGGGATTCTGTCTATGCAGGAGACTCTGTGGATTGCCTGGCTAAATGCATATAGGCTTCGGCATCAGAGTATATGGGAAGTTCAAACGCGAGGCTCCTGGATATGGAATAAGATTTTGAAAGTCAGAGATCTGGTGGCAGGGAGGTTATGTCAGACTGCTAGAGGTATTGAGTGGGATGGTGAACCTATGCAGGAGTTTAAGATTAGTAGGGTATGGCAGAGCTTAAGACCCAGGGGAAGCCTAGTGCAGTGGTCAGGGCTGGTATGGAAGGGTGGTATCCCCAAGAACTCAGTTCTTACTTGGCTTGTCCTGCTCAATAGAGTTAATACTCTGGATAAGATAGGTCGTTGGAGCCCAAATGTTTGTCCTCTCTGCCCTCTGTGTGGTACTGCAGAGGAAACTAGAGAACACATTTTTTCTTGTGTGATTTTATGCAGGTAGTTTGGCGAACTGTATTCCCTAGTTCTTGGCGGTTTCCATTAGCAGGATCAATGGACCAGGTAGTGCTGCAAGCGGTACAGAAGTTTGGGAAATGCAGGGTAGGACGGATTCTATGGTGTCTGGTAATCAGTGAGGTCTGGAGGGAGCGATGTCGCAGACTATATGGTCAGAAGAGGCTCACAGTTGATGAATTGGTTCGCAAAATGCAGAGAGTTCTGGAAGCAAAGGAGCAAGGAGACCCGGATTTTGCAAGCTCCCCTGCTGCCCAGAAGTTGTGGTATAAAGAGAATGGTTAGGGGGAAATAGCTAGTGTGTAGGGAGTTTCTTTTACTTGTATACTGTTTGTATGGCTAGAAAATGTTAGGGGTTTGTGAGATCACTTGTAAAACATTGATCGTATTTGATGAATAAAGCCACTCATTCATCGAAAAAAATGAAACTCTCCGGCCAACGGGCCGGGTAAAAAGCTAGTTTTCTATAAGATACATTTAATGTTTTAAGACTTTCCATTTCCAATTTCTTGAATTGTGAGTGAAAATAAGAAAAGTAAGTTTGTCATCACAATTATTTATCTACTTCCTATAAAAAAAGTATCAATATCAAGATTTGAACCATAGTCCCTTCAAACAAAAATAATAATAACAACCATTTATACTAAACAAATTTATTTTATCTTCTTAAATTGTAAACATACACAAAACAAAGATTTGAAAAGCTGAGGACATTTCCATCACGGTTAGCTAGCCTATTAAATCTTCTAAAAAGCAAAGTTTACTACGTGATTTATAATTTTTTATAACCTATACAATTTCGGATAATCTTAAAATTGCAACCCATATTTCATGGCTTGAAATAATGCATATCGAATTATAGTATTGAATATGCAAAAGCCATGCAGAATATTGTAAATTAACATAAATTATCACAACTAATCTGAAGTAATAATATTTTGTACAAACTATAGGTGAATGATTCTCTAAAATTTTAGCCTGGTTAACTGCTAAACATTAAATCTCTTGCTAATCTGGCATGAATGGACCTACCAATAATGAGACGATATTGGTGGACAGGTTACGGTGATTACTACTAGTAATTACTACTAGCAATCACCGTGGTTACTAAGGGTAAATTGGGTATGAAAAATAAATTTTTTTAATTAATTTTTTTAATAAATTACATTTTAGGTAGTTACAAGAATCTATTAATTACAATTCTCTCTCTTTCTCTCACTTCCATAATCTCCAGCAGATCACCTTTCCTTATTTTTCTCAATCTTTCTGCAAAAGAAAAAAAACACGAAATCACTACCAATCCATTAGACAACCACTACCAATTTGAAAAATATCAATACCATTGCAAAAATAAATCTATACCATTACACGAAAACTACTAATATAAATAATCTACCAATATAAATCTATATCATTGTAGATTTAATCAATACCATTGCAGATTTAATCAATACCAATACATGCAAATTAAGACCATTACATGATAATCAATACCAATGCGACAAAAACAATACCAATACGAAAAAACACTACCACTACGAAAAAATCACTACCAATGCGAAAAAATCAGAGTTTTTATTCATCCCACCTATTCCAGCCGCCTGTGTGAGAGAGATTGCGAGGGGAGTGAGTGAAACCTTCAAAGCAACCATCTCAACGTACCATGTGTTTGGAGTGTTGGCTGTTGCATCGGCGACCACGTACGATTTTGGAGATTATCGTTTGTGCTATTTTTGTAATGGGCATAAAATCAACTGAGCTTTTCTTCGTGCGACGCCATTGACAAGAGCGAAGATGCAGAACATCCTTCGGCCATTGGTGAATAAAAAGATGAGAACGACGGTGAGTGGGCTGGTGAAAGGCGTCGCACAATGATGTGAAATGAGAGCGCGATGGATCGATACCATTTCAGATCACTACCATTACCATTTCAAATCAATAAATGGTTTCGCCTTTTATTTCTTTGCTTTTTGGATGGAGGGAGGGGAGAAGGGCAATAGTGGTGTGGCGTCAGAAGGAGGAAGTGAGATAGACAGAGACAGAGATAGAGGAGGATGGTGAAGGGGGTGACTGGTTGGCTATGGGGAAGTTCGCTAGAGAGAGAAAGGAAAGAAGACATATAATAGTTTGTTAGGATTGGAATAATTATTAGAGATTTGGAAAATATATGGAAAGTTATATTTAAAGGATAGTAATCGGGTGTGGTTCTTATTTTTTTCCAAAATTAACCTCAATTAATCATGACCGTCAATTTAAAAATGCTGAGAATGGAGAGTAGAGATATAGGTAGCCACGATGGCTACCAATAAAATGGTAACCATCCTAACCCATTCCTAATGTGATGTTCATTTCGCCATTACTAGATGTGTTGATCAATTTATAGGGCATTAACGTATAAATGAGTTATAATTAACCTCATTATACAATTTTTACTCTTTATAAGAATTAATTTAATTTTAATATTTGTGATGCTTGAAATATTTTATGTATGATTTAGAGGTATACTTATTATTTGTGACATTAATGGTAGTTGGTTCAAATGTAGTAAACTTCACCAGGTAGTCAAAATCGAATACTATGTGCATTTATGACTGTTTTTTTTTATCTTGGTGTTGTGAATGGATAGAAACTTAATTATTAGAATGCATATAATTATACCTAGGCACATGGACGAGGTAGCACGACACAGTTAGCGCCTACCATTAAGATAATATATGTGGATCAGCCCTTTACAAGAATGAATGTTTCATAGGTCGTACTAGACTTAAACTTCAAGGCTCGCGCACAGGTGCGAGCACCACACAGTCTATATTGGTGAACTCATGTTTTATGGAGAAATGCATCATTTGATAAAAATAAAATAAAATATTCTAAAAACAACATATAAAATTTGAATTAATGAGTAGTTTTTCACATCAACGTGTGACGGCTCATATTCTAAAAGGTTTATAAAATACATTCATTGTTGATTAACGACTCAAATCATTCTCGATTAGCTTCATAGTTAAAAAGACTTTTTACAGCTTGTAGTAATAACAAACAACGTCAACAATAACTTTAGAAGCAAGTAAAGTGGAGAAATTGAGATTTAACATCTCTTTGCAAATGTGCGCTTTTTTTTGGGGGGGGGGGGGGGTTGGGGCGGCGGGGGCGGATTTTTTTGGGGTTGAAAGTTGAAACTCATGAATTGAATAGGAGTATTGAACATTTGGAAGTGATATATAACTCTTAAATTAGTATGAAATTTTAGCTGGTTGACCAATAGCCTTAGACTTCTTGCTAATCAGACATGATTGGATCCAATAATCATAATATGAGATTTAGTTTGATATGCTGGTTCAAAACAATTTTTATGTGTAATTATTTGTACGACAAATACACGTAAATAAGTAAAGATGAACCTGATTATGCATTTTGATTCTTTTGATAAATAAAATGGTTTAAGCGATGAACTAACTATATACTCACTCAATTGGTTTAACGAGTGTTGTTTTTATCACTTTTAGTAATTAGTTTATTCACAGGCTAGCAAACTACTTTGCTCCATCGAGGAATAAGCGACCATATGTTCGCCAAGTTTTAGGTGCTCTGATTCACACAATTGATTGTGAATGGATAAGAAGCATTTCGAACGCAAAATTGGGGAAGTAATTGAGATGTTTCTATGTTTCTCTTTATTCCAAGCGGTGTGAAGAAAGAGGAAGGGAAGGGGGGAGAGTGATGAGATACAAAGCTCAGAGAGAGATGGAAGAACAAATGAAAATAGAAAGAGGAAAGCAAAAGAGAGTGAGAGGACACATTTAAAAGAGGGGGAAAATGATGTAGTGTGCAATAATTGTCATTGTCCCTTGCCTAGAGGATTATATTATATTTGACAGATTTTTTCCACTTCAAAAAAAAATCCTAAATCAATATTATCATTTGGATGATTTTTTCCCCTTAATACGATTATTGTAATTTCTGAGATTTAAAGGGTATTTGATAAAGTCAACATTTTAGTAGTTTTTATTGAAGTTTGAATTAAAAGATCGTACGTATCGACGGTTCGACCATAAAACTTCACATCATAGGCTAAATTGGTAGGTGATATTTAGCAGTATGAAATGGCTGAACCATAGTTAAATTATGACTTCAGTATAAAATACTCTACTACCAACTTTTTCGATATGATTTTACAATCATTTAGTTCAAATAATTCTTTTACACTGGTGGGAACAAAAGTTTTAAAACACATTTTCAAATAAGTGACTTAGCGATAACGAGAATATGGGATCTCATTCAACCCGAATGATACTTTGCAACTTATTATCTTTATAAAATAAATGTATGCTACTCATACGCTCACTCATTCATCAACTTAATTAGTAACATATATTTCATGTAATATGATTTTCATAGGTTTTTATTTATTGAATTATCTCATGAAAAAAAAATTGCTCCATGAAAATTATTACATTATTGCTAGACATGTCTTCGATCTGAGAATAATTTGGGAAGTTCTTACACAACGCATTTTACAACTAACTATTAGCGACAACTTAACATCATGTCCTATATATTTCAATCAAGCAACTTCAGATCCATTACCAACTGTGTGGTTAAAAAATGCTCTCTATTGGGAAAACTTAAAGGTACTAAACTCTATGAGAGATATTTTCTTTTATCCTAAAGGTTGATTATGTATGTATTATGATAAGCAACTCTAATATTCAACTATATGATTTAATTAAATAATGAATGACAATTAGTTATATTTATTTCTTTTTCATTCAGTAATTATATGTAATGCTTATATCATTTTTCCCCTCTTTTCATGGAGGTCTAAACACATTATGCATAGTTAAATCGCTTTCAAAAATGTTATATGCATAACTAAGGTACAAAACAATCATTTCATATATTTTAAATATTATATACATTATTATATGCCATATTCCTCGACAAAATTCTCCCGACCAATGGGCCGAATCCTATGCTAGTAAAAAATATAAGGGGAAAAAATCCAAAACTACCACTGTTTTAAAAAAGTTTTACAAAAATACCACCCATTCCCAAGAATTTCCAAAAATACCACCATTTATTAAAAACAGCTCCACTAAGGGGCGGTTAATATAGAAACCGCACAACCAGGCCGCGGTTTACCATAGACCGCCTGGTCAACAAGCGGTTTGCCTGTTTTGGCAAAAACGCTCTTCCAAAGAACAATTTTCATGGCTACCCTACGACCAAACGCTTCCTCAGGGAGCGGTTACATGTCGGCATGGTAAACCGCTCCCCCACCAACGGTTTACCATGTCGACACATAAACCGCTCTCCCACCAGCGCTTTGTTCCTTGTCACCCGACATCCGACATGTCGGCATGCAGGAGGTTGCAGGGGTGGGGGCTGCATGCCAGACTAAAACAGCTCCCCCCCCCCCTTGCGGTTTGTAGTGTAAAATTTGCCTATAAAAGGCAGGTCCAGAAAACTCAAAATCTTCACTCCACTCCTCCTTCTTCTTCAAATTTCAGTTGTGCACCTTTGAATTATTTAGTTTTTGCGATTAACATCAATTCGTAATTTTGTTTTGTATTACTTTTCATTGTCCTTTATGATTTTTATGTTAGTAACTTAATTACAGTTTTATTGCAGATGGCATTCCAAAGGTTCACGCTTGGGTTGCGGTGGAATGGTTACACGGAAGAGACCGAAAAGAGTGTAAGTTACGTGGGTGGCAATTTTTATAAAATGAAGGTCCGTACGAGACCGATGCTTGAAGAGCTCCATCAAATGTGCACTCAGATTACCTGCATGGATGGCACTAGAAGAGTTGATCGTATGGTGTATCGATATCCAAACAGACATGGCGGGTCGCTGTGGAATGAGAAATTCCTCCTTACCACTCAGGAGGACGTTGATGCCATGGTCCAATTTTTGACCACCAATAAAATTAAACAAGAGGAGATGTTCGTTTACACCGAGGCGGTCGAAGGCGGTGTAGGTCATTCTGGAGATGGCCAAACATCTGGTATCCACGATGGGAGTGTATTATACGAAGATCATCCCCACAAGGAGTACCAAGACTCGAGCTGGAGGCAGGAGTATCATGATGGAACTGGAGGTAATCATTAATATTTCCTATCATATGAAGAAGAAGCTCAATAGGCGGATGGGAACCAACAAGCAGGCTACCAGTACCCACCTGAGTACAACTTCTACCAAAGCGGCGTTAGTTACCACAACTACCATTACGGAGTTGGTGAAGGTGAAGGTGCCTTTCATGATGATCATCAGATGGAAGAAGAGGTTAATTCAAGTCCAGTTAGTGACCCTGAGGTTGAAGAAGAGGAAGGCGATGTCAGTGCAGACAACTTCGATCCTCTTGAAGGTGATGATGATTCCGGTCCAGATTCAGACGCATACGGTGATGAGGTACCTCGCGACCGTGTACCTATCCCGTACTACAATCACATTCCAAATGAAGATTGGTATGTTGATGCTGACATGGACCCGCCAGAGGTGCTAGTATGGGGTCCACTCACTGGCTTTATGAAGGGCCAACAATTTGCAACGAAGAATGAGGTCCGGCACGCTATTGCCACTGAAGCAATGACTCGGAGTTTTGAATGGAACACAACTCATTCCGACACGAAGAGGCTGATGGTTAGATGCAAAAATCAAAATGAGGGATGCAAAGCTAGGGTCCGGGCCATCAAGAGCAAGAGAGTCGGCCATTGGGTCATATCCCGTGCGGTGAACACACACACATGTGTGTCATCAATAACATCCTAAGGCCATCGATAGTTTAAATCAAGGGTGGTTGCCTCGGCTATCACACATATAATTGAGGAGCAGCTCGACTTGAAGGTGAAAACCATTATCACCGACATTTCTAGTCGTTATGGTTATATCATTAACTACAAGAAGGCGTGGCATGGAAAACAGAAAGCACTGGCCGCCGTGTTTGGTGACTGGGAATAAACACATCACTCACACAAACACACTTCTACATGAAGTAAAAAATAACTTGAAATAAAAACAACTTGTGTAACTTAACTTAAACAAAACATAACTTGAAATAAACACAACTTGTCACACTCATGCATTATTTCGACGATTTGCCCTCTGTTTCCTTGTGCAATGAGCGACTGGTCCACCGGGTGTAATAGGGGTTGGAAGTGGTGGAAGATTCCTATTTGTCGTAGAAGGACGCTGGTCCATGCTATGCCGTCGCGGTGCCGTGCTAGGTGGCCCCTCCGTGTGCGTCGAGGACTATCCACGCTCATACGGTGGGGAATGGACTGTCATTGTTGTTACGGTCGATGTAAAGGTGAGAAGTCTTGGTGGGGACTTGAGGATGAACCATCGGCCCAAGTAGCCGAGAATGTGGCGTCATGAAATGTACTTGGCCGAGGATCCTAGTGGAAACTGGCCCGGAGATTGTATTGGAAACACGGTCAGGGATCATAGTGGTAGACGGGCGGGGGATCATAGTGGAAACTGGGGCGAGGCTCATGTTGAGTACTGGAGTCGTAGAAAGCACTCGGTCACGGATCGCAGTGAAAACTCGACCGGGGTTTATACTGAGTACTCGACCATGCACCGTTGCACATCTCCAATGGAGT
Organism: Linum tenue; assembly: GCA_946122785.1. Classification (NCBI taxonomy): domain Eukaryota; kingdom Viridiplantae; phylum Streptophyta; class Magnoliopsida; order Malpighiales; family Linaceae; genus Linum; species Linum tenue. Next base: position 16,541,439 of record CAMGYJ010000004.1, on the reverse strand, counting down.
AGGCACCTTCCATGCCTCAATCGGCTTGATCTCGGGCACGTGAGGTCGATCCCTTGTAGCCTTGTTTGGCCTCCTATGGACCGGCAGAGGCACGTGGGGGACATCTTCCGTCACCGATCGCGGTGTAATTGGGGGAACTGGAGGGTATCTGTGATGGTCACAAACGTGCTCTACAGCCAAGGAGGCTGTTTGCTATCCTTCGAATGAGCCCCCCCCTCTCGACCAGCCGCCAAAGGATATGCAATACGAGCGAGGTCGTGTATACGCTCGATGCCATCAACCTAAATCGCAAAAAATAACAACGTTATCCATTTAAGTAGTAATGCACCGCATGCCTAAATATATTGATGCTCCAAGTAAATAAATAAATTAATATGACTGAATTACTTACCAACGCTCCGTCCAGCGCATCTTCGGGGGTCATGTAACGAACATATTGTCTTCGGTATGTTTCCATGTATGGGTCATGGTAACCCATTCGCCCCACAGCTGATGCCGTCACAATATCCTGATCTTGCCTAACGTTCCACCGAGCGATCAATTCTTCAAACTCCAAGGGCCAATTAGTAGAACCTTGTCGACCATCTTTCCCGTGGTACCCCCTCTGACTCGCCGGGACTTCCAATGGTAGGCATTGCTCACGTCTGAATTGTCGTAGACATCGATCCGGCAAGTGCCACTCCACTATATGGAGGCAGATTAGGTGCACTCGGGTGCACCATTGAGCAGGATGCAACGGGAACTTGTGGACGTGATGCGTGATGATATGTTCTGGATACAGATCGAACTTAAGCTACGAAGGTGCAGAAAAATGGACCATTAAGAAACATAATAATATAAGTTGAAATGAAGCAGGAAGTAATAGTGTATTATGATGGTTACCTCTGCTTCCCAAAGGCGATCCAGCCCCCTACGATACTCCTCCAGCTTATACGCACTTAGGTTGTCGCATGTTTTTTGACCAAGCCACCTATTAATATGAAAAAGTACATCATGTTAATGCGGACTAAAAATTTCGTTATTAAATACTGAATTAGTAAAAAAAGGTGAGAACTATGAGTGGGATAGAATATATTTACCTACAACCATAAGCTTCATGTCGTAGGCGATGGTCGGGTCCCCATTCCTTGTCGGGGTCTACCTTCGGCGCAATCCATAGAAAATGCTCCCAAGCCCAAAATTGAACGATGAACATGGCCCCATCAATCTCCTTCACCGCTCTCGCACTAGCATTACAGAGGGAGTGGTAGAGATGAACTAGGCAAGCTGATGCCCAGCTCAGGTTTCCCATATCATCCCAATCTCCAAATATGATCTTCAACCATGAATTGCTAATTAAATTGTTGGATTTCTTGGGGAAGAAAATCCTCCGATCATGCCGAGGATGTAGATACGTGCATAAATGTCTTTATCATGCTCCGAACTTTCCTCCGTGAGGGGAATGCCTCCGACCTCAGGGTTGTGCTTACGCATGATCTCCGCTGTCAACCAAGTGATGGATACTTGGCCCTTGGACAATGGTGGATTACCATCCGCATCGTGATCTCCCTGTTTTGGCGGACACAATCCGGTGACGGTCCATATAAAATGCCGTCAATTACTCATATTGGCAAAAACTTTAGGTGGTGGCGTAGAGTCCACACAAATAACATCGCCATCGATGGGCAAATCGGTTTGGATGGCGATGTCCTTAAGTGTGATGGTGCACTCGCCTTCACGAAAATTGAAGCAATGTGTCTCCTTTCGCCATCTCTCTACCAATGTTGTGATGAGTTGGCGGTCGATCTTTATTCCATTAAAGTGCCTAATCGTTCCATTCAAGCACATTCGTCGTACCCCTATAGCGAACTATATGGTATGCATCCTAGAGAAGAATTTAACTTTCACTATAAGTTGATGATTTATACATATATAAATCTATTATAACAAACAATATTAATTAAATCAAGGTTGTTTCCGAGAAATATACATTACCTAATAAACATTAATTTTAACATAACTAAAATAATTTTCGAAATTTAAGTAAAATTATTTTTTGTACACACATAAAATCAAACATATTATTTTGTACTTCGTATTGATTGTTTTCAATAATTTAAAGCAATACTAGTACACTCGTAAGACTCTTAGGAGAGGTATACTCTTCTTAGAAACACAGTCCATTTAACAAAAAAGGGGGGATCCGAAGATCGCTTAGAACCCGATTTTCCCAGATAATGGGAGGATCATGATGATCGCTTAAGACCCCATTTCCTTAGACATGCATTTCTTTATAAAGAGTCTAAATAATTGTTGTATTGTATTGATTTAAATTATTGAAAATAATCAATACGACAAACAATTAAGTAACTTATTGTACAAACAAATAAATTACGTTAACAAAATAAAAATAACAAGTGATGGTAAATAATATGTACCTTGTGGTCGTTCCAAACGTCTCTTGAACAATGATTGTATTGATCGTATAAAATAGTCGGATCAATCGGTCCTTGATCAACATAATATCGTTGATTGTATATATCAACATCCGGCCCAACCTACGATATCATAACAGCAACATAAATAAATTAGTATATAAATTAAATAAACCATTATAACAACAACAAAAAAATGGGTAAAATGAGTACGTACCGCTTGATAATCATCATAATAAATATTCTTGGATAAAATCGGCCATTTTTTCAGAATCCAGACAGAGATTCGACGGTTTTTTAGTGAAAACCAAAGAAAAAGATTTTTGAAGGCAAATCGGACTTAGCCGCAACCAACAAAACAACTATTTCCAAGGTTTTTGGGTGGGGAGGGGGATGGGTAGAGTGAGGAACTTAGAGAGAGAGAGAGAGGAGAATGGGGGTTTGGTGTGCAGAAAATGGGAGGAATGAGTGGGTTTATATAGGGACGAAAAAGCGTGTTGGAGGGCGGTATGGTCTTTTTACCCCACGCAAAACCGTGCCTCCAGCACATGGTTTACGTTTTCCAACGCGCAAACCGCGCCTCAGGGCAACGATTTCCCGTGGGCGACGCGGATCGCTCCGCTGGTAGGCGGTTAGGCCATCAGATCGTCTGCCCATCGTGCGGCTACATGGGCCGCTACGTGGAGGCGCGTTTTTGTCAGCTGCCCAATGGCAAACCGCCCCTTGCTCGCGCGGTTTATGGGGAAGGGTGGTATTTTTGGAAATTCTTGAGAATGGGTGGTATTTTTGTAATTTTTTTTAAACAATGGCAATTTTGAATTTTTTCCAATATAAGGATCACATTATTTATTTCCTCCGGCCAACGGCCGGGTATCAAGCTAGTTTACTAGTAATTGGCGTGTTATTTGGGCTTTCTGATCCCTCATTTCATTGTCTTGACTATTGGGCTATATGTGGCAACAAGTTAACTTGACCGTTATTTTGGCCTGTCGTTTTCCATCCCCTATCAACCGTCCGATCATTCCCCATCAATGCTCCAGGTCTCCCCTTCGCTCCCTCTTACAAAAATCAAAACCACACTGACAACATTTTTTGGGCGGGAATCCCTGGAGGACCCAGAAATTTTACATAGGGGTGTCCCCTTTTGAAAAGTAAATTAAATAAAAATAATTCTTAAATAAGAAAATACCTGACTCGTACAACTTAAAAACAGTCCACAATGTATTTTCATATTCGGAAATAATTGTAGAATACACTTGGTACCTACACTGTTCAAAAAAATTATCTTTGTGTATCCTACTAGACAATCATTCAAGAACTGATCACATATTCGATTTCTAAACTTGTTTTTTATGTAATCCAAAGCTGAAAAGACTCTTTCAACACTTGTCGTACAACCATAAAATTAATACAAATTAAGGGTAGTTTGAAATTTGTTTAATTGTAGGTTTTGAAAATAATTAGGGATAGTGAATGACATTTTACTATTACACAGTGTTTAAAATCAAACAACAAATGAGTTGTAGGCTTGTAACTTAATGGAAATTATGTTTATTAATAATAATAGTGTCATAGGTTTGAATTACTCAAACTACCACTTATATTTCTAATTGTACATACCCAAACTAGAAGATGAGATTAAGATAATCATTTTTAAAATTTTTGGAGTGTCCCCCGACTATAAGAGCATCTTCATTGGTGCAATTGCATTTACAATTGCATTTTTTTTCCATTTTTTTTGCAATCCAACTCATCTTACTTGCATTGGACCACATCAATGCAATTAACTTACAATTGCAACTAATTTTTTTTAATTTAATTTGTTAAACATAAACACTCAAATAATAAAGTTAATGAATAATTTAATAATAAAAAGATGATGTGGCTTGCATTCCATAATTGCATTATATGCAAGCTTGCAAAGATGTAATTGTCTTCTACATCAATGCAATTGCAAATGAGTGTCATGTCATAATGCAATTCTAAATACAATTTCAATGGAGATGCTCTCAATTATAATTTTTTTTGTCCATACGTAATTTACCACCGGGGGTTGGATAATCGTTTTTTCAAAATTTAGGCTGTCCCGTTACACCCAAAACATGCGTGCGTCCGCCCTGGGCGGGATCATCTAAATCCCTAAACCCTACTCGTAGAAATTGTCGGCGAGGAAGGAGAATAGCGAGATTTTCAACCGGCGAAAATGGAGAGGAGAGACGATTACAAGTTTCTCCCGATCAGGGATGCCATCACTTGCATAAACCAGAAAGTTAGCTTCATCGGCGCCGTTGTCGAGTTCACTTTCCCCCGCCGCTCCAAGGGCACCGGTAACCATTTCCTCTTCCCAGTCGTCTTACCTTCATATCGTTTGTTTGAACAAATATCTTTTCACCGGAGACCCTGTATTTGGCGATGATGACACAAAAAGGCCGGACTTACTGCTGCTGCCATTTGCTAGTTAGTTTGGCTTTGGTAGTAGAGTGATGATCCATTTATCCAAAGGTGTACGCTGAGCCATGTTTTAAAAATTCCCGTCTTTTGTTCTTCGTCCAGTTCTTTCTCCTTTCCTGCTTTCTTATTCTGATGGTGAAATTCATGTTTATGCTTTTAAAGTTGGAAACTTTAAATCCATATTGAAGATTGTAGTGGTACAATTTGTTGCATCCAGACTGGTGCTGTTCACTGAAAGTAGTCGACCAGTCACATCCGAAGCATGGGATCGTGGTCAATGTTTTCACGGCTACTGCAGATGATCTCCCCAATGTTTCAGCGCTCGGCGATATAGTTCAGTTCCGCCGTGTCGTGGTATAAACTCATGCTGGTCTTTGTAAATAGCTTCTTGTGTCAAACTTTGTGGATACAGTTTTCCTGTCAGAAACCAACTTGTGAAAATATGTACACTTGAGTTTAAGCCATCATGTTAAGTTGGAATATGTTCTGATGCAGATCAAACCTCACAACGGGGAAGTTAATGCCCTATTCAACAAGAAATTTTCGACTTTTGCTTTATATGAAGGACAAGACGGCCCTGGTTTCAATCCTTACCAGTCTTCTGCAAGGTTTCGCATGGGAGAACTGGATTCAAATTTCATAGCTAGCCTGAGAAAATGGCTGGTGGACTTTCACCTTGATGAAGGTATCCTCTGAAATAGATTTTCAATATGTTAGATTACAATTGTAGCTGTTAAGTTCCTCAGTAGAAGCTTAACTCTATGTACTTGCCAGGGTTGGCAAATAACTTGTCATTCTTAAGAGAGATCACAGAAGGTGCACGAGTTAATATTGTTTGCAAGGTCCGTCAAATGTAGGTCGCTTTCCATTCTATTGAATTAATAAAAGGGATAATCTTGAGTGGCTATTTACTCATTATCCAAATTACAAACATTCACATTTCATTACGTTTTACCATGTGAAGGTACTCCATATTTACGAGTATACAAATAGCGAGTGGATGGCTCTCATTTGGGATGGAACTGACTGTCCACCAAACATCATTAAGGCAAAGTAAGTTGTTTTCATATTCAGATTTTTTTTATGAAATCTAGATCCTTCGTGATTTGAAGTGTTTCTTCACATTGTTTGAATAGTTATTGATTATTGATGATTGATGAACGTACTTTGGTGCTTGCTAATTGCACACTGGAGGAGAATGAAAGGCAGAAGTTCTTGAATTCACTATGGGCATTAGGGCTAATGTCTTGAAAGTTGTAATCGTGTACGTGTATCGGCGGAGTTCATGTTGGTTTTGTTTGATAGAATAATTTATTATCTTTTTCTTCCTGTTTTCTACGCTATTGCATATGGGTTAGTGATTGAACTCAAGTTTTCCCTTTTTTGGTTTGACCATTTCTTCAAGGCCTTCCCTTCTGACTTTGTTTGTGCATATTGGACATTCGACTCAAATCTGATCTAAAGGAATCACTTTTATATTTCCGCTGTAAATAATTTGTTTTTGTTTGGGTTGTAGGCTGGAAGAAGAAAAGGATAATCCATTGCCTTTAAGCCTGGAGCCGTTTCCTTTGCCAAAAGAGGTATTGTGTACATTCCCAACCGTTGGGACAATTTTGAGGGTAATGAATGACAGAGGCAGTGAGATGCAGGCTATCCGCTTGCTGAATTCTGGGAAATGGGTGAAATTATTCAATCTGTCCTGTGAGGTTAGGGGAGGATTGTGGTACGGGTTGTTAACACCTTTCACAAAGGTTCAGTACACAACTGAGAGCGACCGTTTTGTGTTAGCATGCCAAAAGTATGGTGCAAGTTCCTAGTCTCATTCTTGGTCTTGTTTTTGTTGTTCAATTGGACTTAATATTTGTACGTGCTAATTGTGCATAAGGTTTCATCAAGATCGTTTGTCAAATGACTTGGAGCGTATGCCATACTCGTCCTTCCCTTGGTGTTCGCGAATAACAGGTTTTGCATTCTTGACTTATTGATGCTTATAGGCAGTCTAGATGTCTATAAATGGATTTTCAATAATAGTTTTACTCTTCATTTGTAGCCTCCAGCTTGCACTGTTGGTCTTCGTTGCGAACCTTTCTGATATAATAATATAATAACATTCTCATTTTTCCATGTTCAGAGGTTGACCATGACAATGTCCCTTTTGTTACATTGATGGATATTATCACTTACCCTAAGGTACATTGTCATTAGTTATGGTTTGTTGGTGATACATTGTCATTAGTTATGGTTTGTTGGTGATACATTGTCATTAAGTTACATTGAGTGATTACTTGGTGATATTCCATCAGGTGACAGCTAAATTTAGATGTATCGCTCGGGTGGTGGCTTCACTTCCATGGAGAGTTGAGGACTTCCGCTCTCCCCTTGGGATTTATAGGATCAGGGTTACTCTTGAGGATCCTACAGCCAGAATTCATGCCTTCGTGTATGCAGAAGATGGGGTAAGATCATAAACAAGATTCATCTGTAAACTTTACTGTTTTGTCTCTGCAATTCTTTCTGAACTTTTCCTTTCCTATTGTGACAGGAGAAACTGTTTGAGGGTTATCCATCCTTGGATATACTGAGAAGAAAGCGAGATAAATTGCTTGGAATAACAGTGACTGATAATGGGAAGAAGATTGAATCCCCAAGAAATCCACCATGGATACAGCTCTGCCTCAAATCTTATTACCTGGATAAAAGTGATGCTTGGAGAAGTAGACAATATAGGATCTTTGGCACCAAAGTACTAGTCTAATGGACAGCCATTAGCAACTGTGGTTAGAAAATGTATAGCGCTAAATTACACGTTTAGTCACTCAAATTATACAAATCTTTCATGTTTGCCATCCGAATTACTTTTCTTTTTTATTCGCCACTCACTTTACGAATCATTTTACGATTAGTCACCGGCCGTCACACTCCGTTAAATTTGTTCTATGTGGCAGTCAACTATAAAGTTTGACCGTTAACTAGATGACGTGGAAATTTAAATAATTAAATTTTTTTATTTTTTTCACCTCATCATTTCACTTACTTGGTCTATGTGATTTATTATATTAATTATTTCATAAAAAATTACAAAAATTAATTATCAGAGGCGACGGTTGATTTACGCCGTTCCTATTCCTCTTTTTCATCTTCGTAGTTCCGGCGCCTAACAGCTCCTCCACTCTGGCAGCAGCTGCTCCTCTCCCCTATATCTTCCCCAACCCTGAAAACTTTGATCTTTTCCGCTACGACTCACGTCTGAGCTTGTCCACCAAAACTAAAAGCTGCTTCCATCCCTCTTTCGGCTCTCTCGGTTACTTTCTCCGCCCTCTGAATCCCTCTTGATCGGAACCTTGTTGGGAGGATTAAGTGGCATCGGAAAGATGAATGAAGAGTTGAGGAAGACGAATCAAGCGAAGGAAAGCGACGGTAGAAGAATTATTCGGCGGTGGAGCCGCGGATGCGATGGTGACGGGATTTTCGGCGGTGATTTTGTTGAGGATGCCAGTCCGGAGGACCTCTCAGAGGGAGAGGCGGGGCCCGCGACGGCGACAGTTCACTGGTGCTGGTGGAGGAAAATGGTGGTGGGGGTTGTTGCCGGAGGTGGGGGAATTGAGATCCAGTGACAAGCCGGTGGAAGAGAGGGCGACGACGGCGAGCAACTAGGGATTTCGATTTTCCAAATGACGAGGTCGAGTTCGCTGAACTTTGCGGCGGCGCCGTTTACGAATATGAGTGACAGTGGCCTTGTTGGGAGTGGGACAATGAAGGGATCGGTAGTGGCCTTCTGATCTGGTAGAGTAAGCCATTGGATTTGGAAGGGGCGGTGAGAAGCAGAGGAGCGGGTGTAAAAGGGGCCTGTCGAAAATCCCTCACTGCTCAATAATTAATTTTTGTAATTTATTAAATTTTTTAAATAAACAATATGATAAAGCAATGGTGAGTGGAAAAATTAATTATTTTTTAATTTTTTAATTTCCACCTCATCTGGTTAACGGTCAAACTTTATAGTTGACTGCCACATAGGACAAATATAACGGAGTGTGACGGGCGGTGACTAACAGTGAAATTATTCATAAAGTTAGTGGCGAATAAGAAAGAAAAGTAATTCGGGTGGCAAACATGAAAGATTTGTATAATTCGAGTGATCAAACGTGTAATTTAGCCGCCTTGTTAATAGCCACAATGCAAATAGGTTGGGTATATGCCATGTACAGTGCATCTCATTGTTTTTCCTCTTCAAACATAGGTTCCTTGAGCGAGTACATTGAAGTGACCCTTGAGTCTGTACATTAATGGTTTGCTGCTACACGGTGGCTTACGCTCAATCTTGTAATAACATTGTGCCTAAAAAATCCTGAGCATTGACCACCTGCCTCAGCTATCAGATGAGAAAACCAATAGCTGAGATGCATTCAACATATGGAGAAGAAAAGGGCTTTCATAGTAGTAGTACTAACAAACCGAATCTCATTACTCTTTAGTGAAAGTCATGGTACTTGTACGTACAAATTCTGTTTTGGACAAACAAAGAGTACGAGGATCAATCTCTAACTCGTATATATTTTACTTGCTTCTGCTTTGGAATTTGCATGATTCATAATACAATGCGAAGCACTTGCATTGTTGCTAAATCCACTTCCAAATACACGCCTTGGCCTTGAATTTGAAATTATAAGGCAGAGAGCAGTTTCAGCAAAACTGATCCCACTCTTCTGCTCCCAAAACTGCAGTTCCTAAATTACCTCTGTACACAAGCGCATGCTTCTTCCTGGAATAACAGTGTCCGCAAACAGTCTAATTCGCCAGAGGTATGATATCCTGCTCGTTGGGTTGTTGTGGTACAATGGCAACCTCACCAGCGGCACCCACGTTTCTACGCTGCCTCTCTCGTAGGTAGAGCACAGTGAGGAGACAGACAAACAGAGTCAATATTGTTGCATTTCCTTCTTCCATTATCACATTCTCTACCCATGCTTCCACATTTGGGTACACCTCAGGCAGCGAATCAATCATGTCAACCTATAAGGTTCAGCACACCACAACCATAGTTAGTACGGGTTTATGATAGTAATTTTTGAATGAGATTTGGAAGAAACTAACCATAAAACTGTCTCCATAGTTCTTCCGAACCCATAAACTAGTTAGGGCAAGTGTCACAGGCAACTTTGCAGTAGAATCAACTTCTAATGCTTGATCGTAGTAACGCTTAGCAAGATGGAGGTCCAGTGGAAGGCCTTGACCATGTTCGTGCATGTATCCTAGGTTGAACATGGCCTGTGCATTAGATTGAGATTTAGCATGCATGTAGGCCTCTGCTGCACGTTCGTAGTCTCTTTCAGTACCCTAAACAAAGACAGCGACAAGAACAAAAGAGCAGTCAGGAATCTTCATAAGACACAAGGTTTACAAGAAGCTAATCAGCCTCGAGCGGTAAGGAATTAAGAGTGGACATGGTCCGGTTCAAACCAGATCAAATCTGAAGCAGTCAGATATGAAGGAAAAACGACGAACAAAGTCGGATAAAAAGTTATTTGTTCCAGCCTGGTTGTGACTCTGCCCGCTTTTTTCCATGTTCTTAATAGGATTTATGGAGTCGGTGTTAAAATAAGGTCTTACATTCGAGATCAAAACCAAATCAGATTATATTTATACCAAGTTCAATTTGGTCCGAGTATTCATTCAGTTTGATTTTATGGAGTAACCTGACTACCCGTAGTCAGGACTCAAATGGTAAGAGAGCGAAGATGCATACCCGGCCGTAGTAATATGCATCACCGATGAGTAGGGCAGCATGTTCGTTACCCTGCTCGGAAGCTTGCCACCACAATGCATGAGCACGCTGATGCCTTTCTGCATCACCACAGAAACCAGATTCCCCTACACACATGCTTCTCTCTCCATATTTGTCCAGGATCCATGCAGCATTACTTTGAGCAATCTCATAGCCCATCTCGGCCATTCTTGAATACAGTAGAAACGCCTTGCCAACATCACCCTTGAGATAAGATTCTAGCGCCCATCTGGACAAAGAACTCCATGGTCCTCTTTCTGCAACCAGTTTATACAGTGCAGTAGCCTGGTACCAAAGACAGATTTGTAAGGAAACACAGCTCTTGCAATTCTCAATGCGTGCAACAAGACACTCTATGTTATATGAGGAATGAGCTCATTATATTCTATATGTTGAATTACAATACTGATAAACTGGTGGACCAGTTTCTCCTTGATAATATAAAAAATGATGATTCACGAAGCTAATATAATGAAAGGAGGGTACACCGCGACTTGCAAATTACAAGGCAACTCCCAGACAACATTTTTACCTAGACAGTTGATATAATCAATGACGGTCACAACCAAATAGTTCATCTCACACTTATAAGTTCCCTAATTAGTTCTAACTTCTAAGGAAATAGCCACCATGAACAACACCAGAAAGGAAGGAAACAATGAAGGTCATAAAAAACACACCATTGGCAGGTTCTTTTTAAGTCCAACACCTGTATGGAACATCTTGGCCAACTGATAAAATGCCTTGGGTTGACCGGCATTAGCTGCAACTATGAAATACTGACAAGCCAGCCTTATGTCTCTCTTTACACCAATTCCTTTCAGAAACATGACTCCAAGGTTATAATGACCCCCAGGCTCATCGTTCTCAGCAGCTTTCTCAAAGTATTCCTTCGCCTGGCATAAAATCGCTCTGGTTGGTAACAAATCCCCAAAGGCATATGCAACAGCGAGATAAAAACAAAAGCAGCCTAGAATGTCTACAAAAGCAACAACATGAACTTCAAAAATAGGCACGCAGTACACCCCTGATATGGAGCTATGGCAGAACTAGCAACAAAGAGAACAAATGAATCATGCTTAGACAGATGTCATTATCACAATTCAGCACAAGTTCAAAGCTCAAGAAAACTTGTGAACCGGGAAAAAACATTTCCAGCAAACACAGACTTGAATAAGGAAACAGCATATGCCAGATTTAATGACAGACTAATACATAACGACGGGAGAAAACTAAAGGGGGGCATACTTTGGTGTAGTTCTTCTTCTCCACTCCATAACCTTTGACATAAAGATACCCCATGCCGTTATAGGCTGAAAAAAGTTGCTGCCTTGAAGCAAGTGTAAGCCATTTGAGTGCTTTGGTATAGTTCCTCTCAACCCCAGCTCCCCTGGCGTAAATCTCCCCAAGAAGCTCCATTGATCTGGGTTCCCCTTTCTCCACAGCCCTAGAGAACCACGACAAGGCCTTAACATAGTCACGCCTCAAGCCTCTCAAACCAAAGTAGTAGAACAGACCAATTTTGTACATAGCCGCAGCATTGCCCTTCTGGGCCTGATACTCCAAAATCTGAAAGTCTTCATCATCTTCACCTTTAAACTTCCTCAGAGCATCCTTGTTCTCTTCTGCTCCATTGTGAATCCTAACAGGTTCAATGACAGGTGAATCTTTGGAGATCAGGAAACTGTTGACCGCCACTTCGGCTAGTTCAGCATACAATTTAACCGCTTTATCATACATCTACAACAGCAAATCGGAAGGAAAACACAGAAGAATCAGATACAAAGAAACCCCATGATCACCGAAGTAAAGCAAGAAGCAACGATTCAGAACTCACTCACATCCTGACGGGAATAGGTATAAGCTAGCGTCATCTTCGACTGCAGACTCCCTCCCTGGGCAGCAAAATGGTGATAGAGAAACGCCTTGGATTTGCTCATGTCCCGCATCTGGCCCATCCCGAAGAGAAAACCCAGCAACGACTGAGCGTGAGGATTGCCTTTCTCCGCAGCTACCGCCTCGATTTCAGCGGCGGCTTCCTCCATCAACCTGATCTCTCCGATGGTTACAGCGGAGAGCATCTTCCCAACTACCTCGTAGTAGCCTGCCATCTCGCCGTCGACGGGATTGGCGGCGGCGGCGGAGGAGTCGGGCTCGAAAATTGGGCGCCATGAGCCCGGGTCGAGCTGGTGGTCGGGCTTGGAATCGGAGTCTCCGAACTCATCCCACTCGGGCTGGGAATCGGAGGAGGAGAGATCGTCGGAATCGGCAGGAGTTGTGGGGACGTCCTTGAGGTCGTCCTGAGAGAGGACGAGGACGAAAGGACGGGCAGCGAGGGAGAGAGGGTAAAGCGATAAGACAAGAAGAATCAATCCGATCCTGACCCTGACCGAAGGTCGCATCTTTCTTCTTCTTCAGAGCTCTTATCTTCTGGTGTGAAGCGGAAGATTGTCGGAGGAGGTGGATGGGGAGAAATTAGAGCCGGCTGCCGGCAGGGTAATTCTGGAATTCAACTTATTCGTCCATTCATCTGTGTGTTGTTTGACACGTCATGCGATGCATTTCAGGCCAATGACCGTCCGACAGCAAGGCAATTAGCGGGGTAGGTAATTAAATACGGAACTGGATAATGAGAAAAAGACCGTTTACTACCCTATTTTAATTGATGTACCCGACTCACCAGCTTAATTTTTGTTTTTCACCGTTTTAGCCCATTGTCAATTTCTATTTGTTTCACATTACTTCCAAACAGTCGTCCGATTAAATCTAATTTCACTTAGGACTCGCACTATGACATTGCGATTTAAAGAAGTATCGATTCTATTTGTGAATTTAGTCCTTGATGATAGGCTACAACAAATGTTGATCTCCAAATTGAAGGAAATGAGTTTTGATAGGACAAAAATGAGATTGTTTAAAGAGGTGTTGAAAATAACAAGATGTTCTAAACCCGAATCTTGTTATCTCATGATTTTCTTACATAGTTGCTCCAATATAAATGGCGTCTCATGCTTTTGCTTATCTCAATTCATCATAGAGCAATTCTATAATTTAATTGGAACGAAACCATAGCATAACTAAATTGGTTCAAAACTAAACTATTGGGGGGCACATTGAGGCTCAAGAGGGAAGCCCAAAAGGCTAATTTGGGTCTGGAGTGCGGACCCAGCAAAGGGAAAGCCCAAAAGGGGACTAAGGCTGTAACCTGTGTGGTGGGGCCAGGTCTGTTGAAGGGTGCATGGCGACAAAGGGGGGCAACGGTCAGGAGCGTACGGAGGGGACAGGAAGTGGGGCCATGCGCCTCGGGTCCCTGGGCAATGTGTCAGAATGTCGGGGCGCCTAGCAAGGGGGAAGTACAGTGCATTTAATGGTGTGATAACATGGGGCGGATTTGGGGGGACAGTGGTCGACCTTACCTGGGTATAAATAGTGAAGTTGGTGGAGCTCATTTACTCAGGTTGGATCCTCTCTCTAAAATTACTATACACTTCTCTCTCTAGAAACGTAATTCTGACTTGGGCGTCAGAGTGCTAACGAGCCCTAAGAAGGGCTCAGTGGGGCGCCTTTGTGTGCAGGGAAAGGGCGTGTATTCAGGTGGGCGTGCGAGGTGGCAGGGTGCAGAGTTACTTGGCTCAAATATAAACTTTAATTTTGCTGTACTGGTAGTGCTTTTGGAGGTTTTTCTGGGTGAACTTGTCTCCAACCAGTTTCCTAGAAAAGAATACGGGTTAATTACATGGTTGGTCACCGAGATTACAAAAAATGTTCATATTTAGTCACTGAAAATATTTAAATCCAATCTTGGTCATTCAAATTAGTTAAATGGTTCAAGTTTGGTCACTCTCCGTCCAACTCCGTTAAATTTGTCTGATGTGGCAGTCAACTATCAAAGTTGACCGTTAAAACAGTGACGTGGCAATTTAAAAATAATAAATAAAATAAATTTTAATCTTCTACCTTTTCTAACTCATTTTCACAATAAAGAGTGAAATAAAAGAATAAGTATAATTACAAATTGAAAGGGAGCCGACTGTCTGCAGGTGATTATGGTCGGGGAGCGGCGGGGACGGCGGCGGCGGGCGGAGCTAGGGATGGGAAATGGGAGCTAGTTTGGTTGCTGGGACCACTTCATGATATACTCGTGAAACCAATCCGAGCAATCGAACCCTAGGTCGTGGATCTGCTCTCTGTTGCCGCTCCCTGCGGTGTAGTAGTTGGTTTGGACGACGGTCATGTCCTTTCCGACGAACTAGAAGCCGATCTCGTCCTGGGATTTGTTTCCTTCCAGGGAAGAGATCTGCATTATGGTGGACATAAAAAGAAGGATCAGCCCCAGATGGATTGGACATGACGGGAATCATTCTTTGAAACGAAGCAAGGAATAAATTAAAGCTAGGTGACATAAACAGTAGAGGAAACGGTTGGTGCTCCGCCAACGCGCGCCGCCGCGGTGGTCATAAGTCAGGGTGATGGAATTGGTTTCCGGGCAGTGGGTGCACGCCTCCGGCATGTAGTCGACGACGATCTGGTTTATGGGCTGGGTCTCGTGGTGGAGCGCCGGGTCCGCCATTTCTATGAAATCGGCGCTTTCTTCTTTCCTTCTTCTCTGAATTTTTCACGGAGGCTCGAGGATTTGGTGTTCGACTCGCTGAGTGAACTCGTCCAGGAAAGGTAACTCGGTCGGTGCAGACAGTCGGCTACTTTTCAATTTGTAATTATAATATTTTTTTATTTCACTTTGAAAATGAGTTGGAAATAGTAGAAGATTAAAATTTATTTTATTTATTATTTTTTAATTGCC
Source organism: Linum tenue (assembly GCA_946122785.1). Taxonomy (NCBI): domain Eukaryota; kingdom Viridiplantae; phylum Streptophyta; class Magnoliopsida; order Malpighiales; family Linaceae; genus Linum; species Linum tenue. The sequence goes on along the minus strand of CAMGYJ010000004.1, from coordinate 16,525,991 downwards.
ACGTCATTGATTTAACGGTCAATTTTGATGGTTGACTGCCACATCAAACAAATTTAACGGAGTTAGACGGAGAGTGACCAAACTTGAACCATTTAAGTAATTTGAGTGACCAAGATTGGATTTAAATATTTATAGTGACTAAATATGAATGTTTTTTGTAATTTCAGTGACCAACCATGCAATTAACCCAAAAGAATACATTTGGATCAAAATATTATTAAATTGAGGATCAAACTAATACTTGAAAATAAATTAGGAAACTAAATTGTCCAATTGAGGAATCAGGATTGATTGTTGCACACAAAGGAAGTTGGAGGACTGATAACAATACTACATGGGAAATACCTGTATTAATAATGGGGATTGCTATTCTGTCGCCCTAAAAATTCTTATTTGTCGCCCTAATTATGTTAAATTTACTCTAATACCCTTTCATTTATATTTTGTCTTTAAACACTTAAACCCTAGCCGGAGCCGACCACTCACAGGAGACTTTGGTATGGTACTAATTTGACAATCACTTTTATTATTCTAAACATATAGTCATTTACTCTCTCAGGAGTCCCACCAATGGCCACCGACTTCTGTTATGGGGTGCGCAGCCGGAGTGCCGGACTTTGGTAATGGTAACTCAGCGGGAAGTCGGGAACTCTAACTTTCCAAGCGAAGCAAGACCTTCAGCTCAAACCATTTCCTCGTGATGCTGCATTCATCCATCATTTCAGTTTGGTCACCAGACTTCCGCTCTTGTTAACCTACCCAGCCAGAACAATATTGTCTTGAAACCCGAAGTGCCCACTATTTGAAATTCAAAACTATCGTTTGCATAAAAATCCATGGTGAATATATATATATATAGAGAAGCTCCGAAACTTCACCCACAAATTACCCCATTCGACAAATTCAACTTCTTTCAGTATGTGCTCTTCTCCTTCTCGGCAATGGCAGCGGTCCACACGGTGGGGAAATAGAGCGGTTGCGGGTTTGGGGAACGGCAGCAGCGGCCAGAAATTAGTTGGTGGATAGGACGGCAAAAGGTCAGTGATTAGGGAATTGGAGTTAGGGGTACAAAAATCAATTCAGTTTGGTTTAGGGGCGATTTTTTTTTAAATTTAGAGCGACCAATAGCGATTCAGTTAATAAGGGATCTCGAATTCGGCCTCTCACCCCGAGGGAACGCTGATCGCAAGCAGTTCTCCGATTTTGGTGGGTTTGCAATGTCGTCGGCGACCGTAGAGCTGAAGCTTTCCAAGTCCAATCGCATCTACCGCCCTTCTGTAAGAACTCCCATCCTTTGCCCTCTGGTTTTCCTCGTGTTTTTGGTTTCCCCTTTCCCTCGCTAATTTCACGTCATCAGGAAACGCTGGAGGGGAAGATAGTGGTGAAGTCACCGTCTTCGTTTTCTCACTATGGAGTTCGCCTTGGCATCAATGGATCCGTTAACTTGCAGGTTTTGAAGCTCACAGTATGCCGTCAACTGTTTCCTCTCGGCATCGTAATTCTCTTATCTCATGCCAATGTGCTTTTGCTGTGGGTTGGGATTTTAGGTTAGAGGAGGAACGGCTGGAATTATCGAGTCCTTCTACGGCGTTGTCAAGCCCATTCCGATTGTGTAAGAACTTCTATCGAGATCGTCGATCTATCAAATTTTGTTTGGATTTTAGTTTGCAAAGTTGAATGAGTGTGAACTATATTAGAGAGCTACACTTCTAGTATATCTAATCGTTTCCAACTGTAAAGTTCGTGAATTTTGATAACAAGGGCTGGTTAGTGCTAGACTTGATTAGGAAATTTGATAGCAAGTTGTTCCAAGTGGCTCATGTATCTGCAACATCCATTTTCAGTTTCATTTTTCTTACCCCGATTCTCCAACATGTCATGTCAGCAGGAACAAGATCATCGAAGTAAAGCCTTCTGGAAAGATTGCTGCTGGCACAACGGTGGTGAGTAGATAAAAATGGGGAGTAGTTTTATGACTAGCAGGTGCATGATGTTGTGAATGATGGCATTTATTCTATAGTCGGGGCTTGAAAAGCGAGATGGCTAGCATCTTCCAATTGGGTAATCTTTTGCATGGCTCACGTTGATTTCATCAGTTTAGAGTTCGAAATAGGAAAGCTGATAGCTCTTCCTCTTCCCCTCCCCCTTCTTTCTGTTTTCTTGGTTGCGAAATTCAACCATGTTTAGGATTCATCTCTTTTCTTGGGTTTATATCTGGTATCGTCGTTTTGACCCAGTCACGAGAGGGTAAAATTTTAGCTTACTGTGGCAGATCCCATTTTCAGTAAATCTGAAGCAGCACGGAGAAAACTTTGAGAAATTTTACGAGACTTACCATGGAAGAGATATTAATATCCAGGTGGGGTATCTTTCTTTTAGTGTATCTTGCTTTGTTCTCTACATTCCACCCTGTAATATTTTTTTGCAATTTTCTTTGGACACTTCTTCTGATACTCAGTGAACCCTATAACAGTATTTGATTACTGCAGATGTGATGAGGGGATACCTGCAGAAGTCATTATCCGCTACCTTGGAGTTCATAGTTGAGACTGATAAAGGTGTGGTTCGTTTCATCTTTAGCAATAGGGTGTTCCTGTGTTACTGTTGTTTGATAGCAGAAGCTCAATTTTCTTTGTCCTGCCGTGCACACAGTTTATCTTCTTGAGCGACCAGTTTCACCTGAGATGGCAATCTTTTACATCACTCAAGACACGCAAAGACATCCATTACTTCCGGAGCTGAAGTCAGGTAGGATTTGGCTTCATCCATTGTTTTGTGCACTAATTGAATCTCATGAACTAGAATTCTAGCTTGCATGCTTTTAAGAACCATTTCATTCGTGCTCTTTCTTGTTCAGTTAAATCCAATCATTATGGGTTATTGCTCGCAGGTGGGTTCAGGGTAACTGGAAGAATGGGCACTCTCTGTTGTTTGTCAGAGCCCATCAGTGGTGAGTTAACCGTAGAGGCATCTTCTGTCCCCATTTGCTCCATTGATGTCCATCTATTCCGTATCGAGTCTGTGCTGGTGGGAGAAAAAATTGTGACTGAGACCTCTTTGATTCAGACCACACAGGTATCCATAGTTCAACAATTACTTGTCAACATACTCTTTACCATGGACGAGTCTTGGCTTACTGTGTCTTAGATAGTGAGTTTTTTTCGTTTTGTTGTTGAATCTTATCAGATAGCAGATGGAGATGTCTGCCGTAACATGACTTTGCCCGTCCATGTTATCCTCCCCCGACTTTTGACATGTCCAACTGTCTTTGCCGGGTAAGTTATGGATTCCTTAGACTCCTTTTAAGCTTAATACGTTCTTTTCGGGTGTGTTTGTGGAGCTGAGGTGAAAAATTAGTATTACAATCAATTCCACAATAACTGTGTTGATGACTATATATGCAGGCCATTCTCAATCGAATTCAAAGCATCCATAGTGATCAACTTTGAGTCAGAGCTCTCCAAGTTGCACAAAAAGTCTGATCCAGCAGTTCCAAGGCTATGGGTATGCAACAACATAACACAACTACATAAGCATGTCTTTCACTGTTATATTCATGCATCATGTGTGTGTCCTCAAAACTTATGCAGACGGCTGTAGAAACTCTACCGTTGGAACTTGTCAGAACGAAATGAAGGGGCGAAGGAGAGAGGTGGATATGCTTGCCAGTGGTATGCCCCCCCAGAATCAAACGGCATTCTAGTTTGCAATCGTGTTGCTGGAGCTGCCTCGCTGCATCTTCGTAGTTGCTATAGAGGAGCGAATCAAGCGTATCGCGAAATATCAGATCGAAACTATGAGCTGTTCGTAGAGGCCAAACATACTTGTCAACTTGGTTAGATTCGAGGGTGAACATTAGCACACTCGGATTGTCTGTTTCAACATATTTAAGTTTCAGGGTTATAATGCCTTGTGTAAAGGTATTTTTCGGATACGAGAATCGAAATTGTAACGAATTTTCTCCTGCTCAGTAACCACAAGAGAATTGAGCAAGAGTGAAGAGTGCGAATCAAGTCACAATTGTCCATCTCACTTACTGGCCAGGCGAACACCAACACCCAAATAATTAGAAACCCATACTACAAATCCATGGGCTTTCATTGACAACTTCCATGCAAAGAAAATTCAATGAACCTACATCGCGTCCACCGTCCAGTTCCAAAACATAAAACAAACTACTTTTTCATGCTGAATATCAATTTATTCAGCAAATCATAGCCAATGCTCTTCCCTCTCCCTTTCGCCTGCTCCAAAAATGGCAGTCAAAGAAATCAAGAAGCCTCATTAGTCATTTCCCTTACACGGTCCTTCCAAATCTGGCCTTGGCCACTTCAGAAGGCCCTCTTTCGTTCCCTTATTCAACACAAATTAATATGCAACAGAAGCCCTCGTCATCATACTCTGTCGTTCAACCATTCAATTATGCAGTCCATTATGTCCTGTCGTTCAGGCTCGAACAGCAAGTCGTGCAGGTACCCATCTAACAGCTTGATTGTTTTGTCGGTTGAGGATGCTTCGTTGTAGAACTTCCGGGAGCCTTCTGGGTCAGTCACCGTGTCTGCAGAACCATGGAGGACTAGAAATGGAACATTGAACCTATTGAGATTCTGCTGCAAGTAGGTCGAGCTTCTCAGGATCTCGTAACCTGTTCTAACTCTAATAGATCCAGTGTAGACTAGAGGGTCCGAGTACTTGGCGATCAGGGCATCAGCATCTCGCGAGACTGGCATCCCCTTTTTGTTCGCTGCGCTTATCTGGAACCTTGGCAGCAGAGCAGAGAAAACTGGGGCCAATACCTGTATGGGAGATGGTTAAAAATTAACTCGACAATAGATAGGCCCCGTGAGAACAATGGCTCGTTTTCGAAAGACAAAAAGAAAATACTTCGTACCACGAAAATCGGATGGGATGGCTGAACTCCTACTGCAGGTGAAGTCAGTACCATACCAGCAAGTGAAGCTTCGACTTTTGGATCTAGAGCTGCCTGAAATCATTGATGTCATACGGAGACACAGAAAACAACATAAACTTCGGAACAAGCGTTGTTGAGAATGGATTCAACGGCATATGAGAAAAGCTCTCACCTTGAGAACAATGGCTCCACCAGTGGAGTGCCCAAAGCAGAAACATGGGAGCCCAGGGTTTTCAGCTATAACCTTGTCTAGAAATGATTTCTGCCACAAAATGGATAATAGTTCAGAGTAATTGGGGAAATACAATATGAAAGCAGACCTTATTTTCTTGCAGAATAAGACGCTGGACATACCAGATCAGACACAGCATAATCTAGACAAGGAACGTATGCATGTAAACCATCACTTCCGCCATGACCTGACAAGTATCGAGAAAATTGACAATGGGTTTAGCACAGATTAATGTAAACAGAAAATATTGCTCAAACATCACAAGTGATCAAGCTTATCAATATCAACAAGGTTTTAACAGACCATAATCTTCAGAAGGGACGAAAACGAACAAGAAAAAAAAGCAGCAGTTTGGGAAAACAACAAAACTGAATATAAGCCACACACGAAACATATGAGAAAGGGGAACAGGAATACAGCAAGTCCCAAAAATGAAAGTGACATCAGATGGACACGAAAACTCAGATGATTCTGTAGACTAGACATATAGATAACCTTCAAAGTTGGAGGATCTGCTAAGATAGAGATGGTGACAGCTTAAAAAAAAAAAAAAAAATCCTCCCAACTGTATTTCAGCAATTTTAAGGTGTTGGTTCGGCTGATGATTCCCAGATTCCCCTGGAAATAAGGAGAATCTAGTGGAGATGAAATTCGCCAAGAAAATCCGAGTAAACCAAGCTTCCCAAAGGGCTTTGACCTATGAGTTTCACGGTATTTATCCTTCCCTTGACCAAGTTAGAGCGGAAGGTGACACAATTCCAGCCATAATTAGCAAGCTTACTTATTTAAAAGGTGCTTCACATGCTACTTTTTTCCACCAATGGACATGCCAGTCCCTGCAACATCCACATATACATGCATTGTTGAAAGAACAATGATTTTTAAGAACATTAAGCACAGAAAACTAGTGACAATCAATTAATTTTTTTGTATCATTAAGATTCTCTAAACAAAGGTAATGTTCTAAGTTAAACTGTAATCAGAAGCATTCAGGTTAACACTGTATTCTTTCCATCTAAACTTGACTTTTACTTCAAAGTTTACCATCCACAGAATGCAAGAGTGGCATAAATGTCCACATAAGAGTACGAGTGCCTTTAACCACTCATCTCCAAATCCTGACATGGTTATCTATAGACCACCCACATGCCGTAGAACACAAATTTGAAAAGCAGAACCTATACTGTTCAGGACTATAGTTGCCTGAGAAATAAACCCGTCAGCCAGAACTGTTATTCGGTACGTTGGTCTCTTTGTATGTCTGCTTTCATCTGGGAGTAATCAATGACCTAGACCTCTAAGAGAAATGCAAGTGCCATAATATAATAAATACAATTAAGCTCAACTTGAAACGAAGTCAATCTTTGAGGTAGCTTCTCAGAATATAGCTGTGGCACGCAAGATTGATCACTGCCATTAATTAATATATGCCAGAGAACAAATCAAAGGTTTCATCACGCTTACCAATCCAGTCCATTCCATATACTTTAAAGCCGTTATGATTCAGTTGCTTTGCGAATTCATTATATCGCCCACTGCCATAAACAGTGAAGGTCAGAAAAATAATCAAATGATTCAATACAACATGCTCCCGCGCTAAAATGAAGTAGAAAGTACAACATGCTCCCGCGCTAAAATGAAGTAGAAAGTACAAACCTGTGTTCGTTCAGTCCATGCATGAGAATTACCACTCCCCTGCAGAGATAGAATGTATATTAGTCAACTGAAACCAGCATAACATGTGCCAAACTAGATAAACTGATGACAGGTCAAACAAGCAAGCTTTGAATAAGAAAGTTACAGGATAGCGTAATAAGTTTTTGGTTCTATATTGATTGAAGGAAAACGCCTAACTGAAGCACACAAGAATCAGAAAAGGGAAAAGGAAAACACAAAAATGAACTTTGCTGCTCATATCAACTATTGTCATGCATCTTGCATCCTTGTACATTGTTCTAGTTTAAGTTCATCTTAAGGTGAAACCAGGTAAATGAGTAAGAATCAGATTACATGGAAATAAAGCCCCACATCTTGATCCGCCAAAATATAAAGCATTTGCCTCAATTCAGGCAGAAGCAGCTCGAAAACTGGTAACTTTTGCTAAAGATCAATTGTTCTTGTGAACCATCCCGCCACAAGAGCAATCCGCTTGCCAAATTTTTACAACCACGATAAAATTTCTTTCTGGTCCACAATCCAATAGAAGTACTGCTAAAAAAAGAAAAGAAGAAGCGCGAAGGAATAGCCCAATAGAATTGTGTGCCACAGTTATGTGCGTATTAGAAAATCATATCAAATAGTCAGAATCTGCATGCAGAAGTAGCCCATCAGCCTGTGGTGGAAAGATAAGGGAGGGACCAGGACCAAGAATTTAGCAGAGAATCAAATGGTCATGGCATGGGGCTCCCCATGAAGATACAATTCTTCGCGGGAATAGTCATTTTTTAGGCCTATGGTAGATCAAAAGCTGCAGACTAGAAGCCAATATTGCTGAGCAACTGATAATTATTAGGATTTGCACCAACAACTTGGGATGAAACTAATACATCTCGTCTCACCAATTTTATCTTGCACAAGTTCATCAAACACTTCAAAACAATATCAGCTATACCTCCCTAGAAAGAAATAAGAAGAAGAAGACAAGGAACAAGAAAACAGATTGCCCAGTCTACATCCATAACAATGGCTGTGTCATTGTGTAAAGTGTAAACATAAAAAACCGTGGTAAATAACTGAAGATAATAGTTATGCGCAAATTGAATCTCAACTCCAACAATGATGCTTATCGAGAGGAAGCAACTTTCACACAGAAAGGCCATTAACCAATCTATGCATCTCCCCACATACAACTAGCCATCATTACCAAGGAAATTTTATATAAATTTTGTCACGAACTTCATTTTGTGGTAGAAAAGCAAGCACATTTCACATTCCAGTTTGCCAATTAATGCAGGCATATAAAGCTTAATCTCAATCCGATATCTATGGAAACTTGAACTCGAGAATTGATCATTCATACCTGATCTCCCCTGAAGCCGGGAACCAAGACTGGGTAAAAATGGTGTCGCCCCTAGCAGTGATGAACGTGGAGAAATCCCTAACCGACCTAGGGTCATCGTCCTGCAACACCCTCCGGATAGCAATCGTCCTCCTAGTCGCAACCTCATTATCCACCATCGCCATGACCCCGCCGCCGCTGGCGCTGACCCAAGAGCTAGTAGCCTTCCACGGCACAATATTGGCAGGGACCCTCACCTTCGCCCCGCCGCCGCTGCTCCCCTTGTCGCAAACGCAATTGCCCTTGTCCCCGTGACCCGACGAGCTTCCGGAGACCGCCGCCCGCCTCCGGCCACGAAATGGGAGCAACAGCAGAATCAACAGTGCATGAATCAAAGCCAACAGACCCTTCAACGCCCTCGCCGAGAACAGGGCATTAATCCTGCCGCTGGCTCCGGATGTCAACATAAGGGATTGCGTAGCGGAGACCTGTTCAATTGCCATTATTCCCACCTTCCCGACGACAACCCCCAACTGTTGTCTCCTCCTTCGACTCCTGACGGCGGAGAGCCTGACAGCAGAGCGCGGCGGCGGGGCGGATTGGAGGGCGGAGAATCGAGATGGGTTCCTGGGAAATGTGGCGGTGATGGTTGTGGTCGTCGGGCGGAGGAGAGAATTGGACGACACCTCCAGCTTGTAATCCTCCAGCAGACCCAGATCATATAACAGGGGGGGAATCGAACAATAACCACTGTTTCAAATTTTACGAACAAGATAAAAAAGGCAACCTCTTTTCGGAGAAAAATGAACGGTAGGTGTTGAACGAATCGATTCCGTTTGTCGTTGTCTCAAACTAGACTAGAGGCGGAGAAACGGAGAGAAGATGCGGCGATTGTTGGAGCAAAGTGGAGGAATAATACCAAACAAATACGGGAATGAATGAATGAAGGGATAGAATCGAGCACGAGAGCATCTAGAGATGGAGATTGCAGTTGAGAGCGATTGATTTTTTGTGGGTTTGTGGTAGTATTTTACAAAGATGAATTCCTTGGAAATTTCCGTTCCCCTTTTCTGCTTTTTTGTTTGCTTCAAGTCTGCAAACAGAAGAGAGCGACATGTGGGGGATTTCCCTTCCATTACTTCACAAATGTAGCAGAACCGTCAAGAGAGTATGGTTCCACGTGTTAGGCTTAGAATCTGTAGATGGCTCACCACGTGTCATGTACTGGTTGAGAAGAATTGGCTCACCATTTTAGTAAGTAACGTTATCCTTCCTCCTCTGCTCTTATCTGCTTTCTTTCATAGGATTAGGGAGGGTGATACTGTGATCTCATCTCAAGGAAATCAAAGCAAGCGCCTTTTTCAGCTTACGGCGCGCTCATCTGATTGGGGAAATCATACAAGTGGTAGCCAATTCATATTGGTATACCAGATTACTTTTATTCCACGAAACCGTTCAACAGTTATTAGCCACACAGAAAACGAATGGAAACTGCACATGCAGAGCACAATATACATTTCGATTCCCTTTAATGAATGTATGAAGACGGAACGAGAGAGTAGGCCCTTTTTCAGATGATTCTAGCCAAGCCAAGCCAACCCAACCCAACCATGGAAGACTTGTATGCCAAGGTAGTCAAAATAGGAGCCTGGTTTATAGAAACTTGGTGTACCTGGACATCGTTACATCAATCATTTCATTTCACTGATCTATTATTATTATTTCCCATTTCTTTGCTCAAGGTAACACACATTCTGAAAAGTGTTGTTCATCGATGCTTAACAGATCTCAGCACTCTGGCTTCTTTGCTATGGCTAGCAGTTGAAAGAGAGGCAAATTTTTTTAAAATATATATACAATTATACATAAGTATATATAATCTTGTAAATTTGGAAGGTTAGGGTTGGATGGTAAGAAAACTATGGTCACTCATTTACTTCGTGTGTTTATCTTGTTTAATTGGATCTGATTCGGGCGTAGCGGCGGATCCAGAACATAGTAAAAGCACTGGGCCGCATTTGAATATAATATTAGATGTTGTAAACAAAAATAGTTAACATTCCCAAATTTTAGTATTTCAAATGAGAAATTAGTTACAAAATTACCAACGGTAAATCGGTAACAGACAAATGATTAATATTTTGATGCATTACAAAAGATTTAGCTAATATTTTATATTTTGAAAGGTTTGTCTAATAATTTGGAAAGTCTGAAAAGTTTGGTTAATAAATTGTATTTACCCAAAAATATATAATAACTATAATTTCATTAATTACAATGCCAATTATAATAGAAGGTTTTTCAATTTGGCAAATTCCATCAATATTATAATCTCCATCCATATCAATAGCATATTCTCTCACAAATAACATAGCTATGCAATCAATGAAAAATTCATCGTGCATTTTGTTGAGCAAATTAGTTTTCACATATTTCATTGCTTAAAATGTTATCTCCATGGTAGCCGCTATAAACGGTCAAGGTCAACACTAGACGAATAAAAAAAATCAATTTGTTTAGAGGGTTTTCTTATTTCAATGAAACTTTATACGATCTTTCATGTTTTAGACATTTAGGTTTTATTGTTTTGTTTTTTCAAATGAAAATCATTCGGGCTAGAATTTCTATGCTAAATTGGGAATAGTTGTTTGCATATGTTTATCTAGACCGCTTTTCTAGCTACACAAAATTCTATTATCAAATAACACTCGACCAACTTTTTAATAGTACTGGACCGAATACCTAAAATCGAAAAATTTGTAAACACTATACTAGCTCTGGATCCGACGGAGGGCTGGGCCGTGGCCCGGGTTGGCCCAGCCCTAGATCCGCCGTTGTTCGGGCGTTTATCCATGTTGGGGATTGTTGTCACGCCTAGTTCGAACAAATATGCATTGCATATCATATTAAAATTGTCAAAACAAAACCCATCCGTTCAACCCGGCCACTGACCAGAACTCGATCTTAATTCGAGTTGACTGAAAAGTCAGTAACTTGTAATCCATCCAACTCATAACTATTCAAGTGACTTGTAACCCAATTGACTCATAATCTAATTCACTTAAAATTCAGTCTACCCACAACCTTATTAAATCATGACTCAGTTGAACAACCGAATTGACCATATTCAATTGAACAGTAATTTCAATATGAAATTCAGTAGAAAACTAAAATCATTCAATCAACCTCCTACAGCTTCAAAACATTAAAGCTCAGACGAATTACTGTTTGAGACAAACTGTTTCAGAACAATAAATCTCATAAGTGTTGGACTAACTATTGTTGGGTTGATCCAATTAAGGAACAACCCTCCAAAAATCAACCTATTAGAAGTGCGCACACAGTGTTTTTTAGTAAAAGGCGAAAGAATAATTCGCTTTATGTACTCACTACAAGGCTGTGTGCCCGGGAACGCACTGCTCATTTCTCAACCGACTGATGTGGTATTTAATTTATGGTGAATGCTTCGCTTTAGCCCCGCAGGATCAGCCTTTGTGCCTCGGCTCCCTGGGTTTCTCTTCTCAACAGCACGGCTTCTCTGATCAGGGATTCAACTTTCTTTTTTACTCCCAGCAACAAAGATGGAAATCGCCCTTTCTTCAAATCTACTCCAATTGGAACATCAATCCTGCATCATCAGTCTGAAACAGGAACCCAGTTCTTCTAAACAGAGTTGTCTTCTGGTTTGCTGCTATTAACCTTTTAACCACCAATCTTCTCAATTGTTTGCGACTAGCAACAAACAGGGTGGCAATTAGGACACTGCGATGGGATGGAGCCTATTTCCCATCCAGATTCTGGTGCAGCCATTTAGGTAATTACCAGTTCCAAATTCTTATCATTTGATCATTATTATAGCTGTGCAATAAGAAAAAAGGAGTTTAACTTAGCATTATGAGGCCAGTCCAATTAAAGAATGACCCTCCAAAAATAGATGTATGCCTCTATATACAGCGCGTAGACAGTGTTCTTTAGTAAAAGCCGAAAGAATAGTTTGCTATGTACTCACTGCAAGGTTGTGTGAAGACTAAATACTAGGGGTGTTCAAACGGTTTGGTTACCATGGTAACCGTTTTAACCGGTACTATTTGGATAATTTGGTTTGGTTAATCTGGATAATTGGTTTGGTTTGGTTAAAGTTTTTAGCTTGTTTGGTTTAGGTGGTTTGGTTTGGTTTCAGACACTCCTAACCAGTCAAACCAAATTAACCAGTTAAGTAATTAGTCATATATCTAACATATATTATATACACATATTTAATACTTTGCATAACCACTCAAGAGTTAACGTTCATCCCTTTTAGACTCATAAAATATAAAGCTCAATATTGCTCATATAGTGTATATGTAAAATGTAGACCACAACATATGGACACCTAATTTAGATAAATTTCATACATTATGATGGATGAAAACTTGAAAGGAAGGTCATTTCCAGCCTATGATAATTGCTAAGAGACCAAGTCAATTTACAAAAACACAACAATTCATTAACCCATACCATGGTCATAAATTTTTGTAGGTGAATACTTCTATACTAATCGTAAGATAATTATCTTAGTTGCATGTATTTTTGTTAAGCGTCAACTATAACTACGTGTTGATTGTTATGTTTTATTCATTATATAAATTGCGAATTGTTGCATTAACCGGAAAATTTTCATCGTCAATGATAATGTGATTTTATATTGGTTAATCTGGTTAACCAATTAACCAAACCGATTAAACTTTAGTTTGGTTAATTTGGTTGTTGTATTAGTTTGGACGGTTTGGTTATGATATTGTATTCCATGGTTAATAGAATTTAGCCTTATTTGATTTGGTTATAACCATGGTAACCATTTGAACATCCTACTAAATACAAGTTGGACTTAGATTATACAGCCTAGTGTGCCAGAGAAGGCAAGTGCTCTCCTGTTCACCACCGATGTGGTACCTGATTTTGGATGTGACTCCTTTACTTTACAATTTTCAGTGTTCACACACACAATTAGCATATGATTTGCTTTTCTTATCCCTCGAAATCAAAGATGCAAGTCCACCTTTGTCGAATCTCCTCTACTTCGAATCTCCACAATGGTGGGTATCCGACCCAATCAACGAGAGAAATTCTCATTTTAATTGGGTACGAGCGGGTATGGGTAACACCTACAAAAAAAAAAAAGAGAGATAAAAGTGATTGGATGAGTCGGGGATGGGTTGAGGTGTCACCACCCCATCTTCATGCATATAATCGCCCTACATATAATTTGTATATTTTTTATAGATAAGGGCGATATATGTTACTTTTTTTGTTATTAGGTACTACTGAAGGGATTCGAACCTGTGAGCTGTGACCTCAAGGTTCATGGCTAGTGGTTTTACCACTAGACCAACCCCTTGTTCGTACATATAATTTGTATATTACCTACACATAATTACATGTCATCCTATATTTCCCTACTCCATCTTTCACTAAGAAATTCAAATAGTATAATGCTAAAAACCTTCATTTCACTTTTTTTAATTCCATCAATGCATATTATTATTTTTTGTTATATTTATCATACCTTTTGTGGCCCATTTATGATGTATAATCTACATTCAACATTTTAGCTTTAAATCGTATATGTCTTCTACTTAATTACATTAATTTTAAGTTGAGTTTGATTTAGATTTGTAAGGAGGGTATTATTATCCAGTAGACAGTAACCACGAGAACGGAGGCGGGGATAGGAAACTTCCACCCGTACGGGAACGATGAGGGTATGAGTTTACGAATTTAAAACGTCGATGAAGATGAATTTATTGAAATCCATCCCAAACCGCACCATTTTCATTCCTAACTTCTACTATGCATGCCTGTTTTAGAAGTATTTTTATGTTTAAAAAGCCAAAACCAAACTAAACACTTTTATAGATTCATCTTTTTGAAAAAGCTGAAAATTAATTTTTAGGGTAAATACAATTTAATATCCAAATCTTTCATTTTAAACAATATAATAGCCAAACCTTTTCGAAAACAATCTAATATCCAAATCGTCAACTTTTCGTTCGTTTGACCGTTAGTTGACACTTCAAAAAAGTTCGAAATACGATGTTTCATCAATATCCATCGATATCTTCTCTGAAAAACCACCAACATATCGTGGTTCCAAACCCGAGAAGTCCATGACTCCACCATGATGTTATAGAATATCTGAATATTCAGTCATCTGCAATGCCAAAACAAGAAAACAAAGTTGTATTGTGACAATTTCCCCTAAATAAAGCTTTTTTGAAGTGTCAACCAACAGTCAAACGGACGAAAAGTTGACGATTTGGATATTAGATTGTTTTCGAAAAGGTTTGGCTATTATATTGTTTAAAATGAAAGGTTTGGATATTAAATTGTATTTACCCTAATTTTTATAACATAAAAACAGAAGTACGACTTTTAAAATTTTATGCAGAAAACTGTTTTAACCTTGTTTCATCTATATCATTTACAAAATAAAATACCTCATAAATAATATTATGTAATATACAAAGTTCACTGTTATTTTTTCATATATAGTTTTAAATATTAATTTTATTCATTTTACACTATAAAAAATATTTATTAAAACTACTATAAATTTTACAAGAAGACCCGACTAACCCTATATTTCACCTATATTAAAATAAGTCCACAATATCACAACAGGGCAAAGGGGTAGTAACTATACGTGGGCATCGGGTCGGGCCGGGCCGCCCACAGGCTAGCACGGCACGGTTAGAGCACGGTACGAGTACGGGCACGAAATAAATGGGCTAGCCCGGCATGAGTACGAATAATTTATGGTCCGTGCCGGGTATAAACTTCATAGGCACAGGCACGAGCACGGGCACGATATATAAGTGGGTTGTGTTGGGCCTAATATTTTTGACTTTATGGAGTATAAAAATGGACATGACACAAAAAAATATTTATTTGATAGAAAATAAATATATAAAGAATTATAGGTTCAAATATTACAAAATACAAGTGCAAAAATAATTATTTGTTGTTGTTAGAAGTGTCATAAAGATATACATAATTACTACCATAAGTAAAAATGGACGAAAAATTAAACAAAGCCAAATCACACCTGCTATACTTCCAATTTTATTTCCCCCCTTATTTATTACTTTTCTCAAACATTCTCGGTTAATACTATCTTCGTCCAATTTTCACCTTCCTTTTCATTCTCTCTTTTATTTTCTTCATTTTCATTAAACAGGAATACGAGAACGACACGAGTAGGCACGACACGATTCGAACCGTGTCCATGTCTGGGCCGGGCCTAGCAAAGTTAATAAATAGGCTTTCATGGCATGCACGAAAATTAACGGGCCGTGCCAAGAATGAAATAAATGGGTTCAAAGCGTGCCCGTATCGTGCCGGCACAAGCACGACCATGTACAGTAATAACCATATTAATATTAGGCCCACAGAGAACTTTAGAGTAGCCCATAAGGAAAGAAATTGGACTGAGAATTGTAGGGCTTTACCCTAAGGGGAGCCCTTCCAGAAATTCTCAAAGGCCACGGGCAAGCCGCGACCAAAGAGGAGGTTTGGAAATAGTTTTCAACCAGCAATTGACGCGCCTCGGTTATTATCTCACTAGCTGCGTCATTGCCCCAAGCGCAAAGATACCTTCTTATATGTGCTACCAATTGGTTATATAGGCTTCTGCTTCCCACTTCCTCATCATTTTGTACCCGATGTGGTATTCTATCTGGCTTTCGCAAGCCTATATACATCAAATAAAAAGATCAAAGACCCTATAAAAGGATTTCGATATTCTCAGAACATAGGCTGTCAAGTATGTTAATAGACTTTGTGACCTATTTATTACATCCACAAACCAATCTTCAAACACTTCACCTACACGTCAACATAACTGTTTGTGCTCGGATCGTACCAAGCGGTTGTGTGAGACACCACGGCCTCGGGCGGCTTTCGATGGTCGAGGGCGGTCTTAGAAACCCTGCAAGAAAGGTTCTCAGGGGGATCCTGGGACCTCCTCCGATGCCTAAGTTAGAGAGAGAATTGAGAGAGAGAGAGAGAGAGAGAGAGAGTGGAGTTGTTGAAGTTACCATAAATGTGATCCCCTGATGAGTATTTATAGGGGTGGAAGTTTGGTTTGCGGGTTGCGGGTAACCCTCAAACCGCATCAAACCGCACACTTTGTGGATACCCATACCCACAATTTGTGGATAGTGGGTTGGGTGTGGGCATCAAAATATTGATTTTTGTGGTTAGTGGTTAACCACTACCCACAGCGGTTTACCCACAAAACCCACATTAACCACATTAGTTATATTTTTTTTTTCAAAATACTTTGTAACCCGCACTAACCACATTAGTTATATTAGTTTGTTAAACTTGGAAGACTAAGAATTAAAGTAGCTACCAAAATCAAATATGCACTTATTCTATAAAACAAAACCAAGTCAATACATAATGTTCATGTGAGATACTTTTATTAAATAAGCATTGTCCCTGTGGTATATGTTTATTTTATAACAAAACCAAGTCCATAGATATAGTCAGATAAATTAATCGATTCGTTAAAAGAGGAGAATAATCGATAAAGGTTAGTCTGATACCCAAACTCATCTCCATTTCTCCACGAACTCACGAACAACACAACATGCAACCAGCTACCAACAATACAAGACTATAATCGATTAATCGAGAGTGGAGAATAATCAATTCATTAAAAGCGGGCGCCTCTACTTATCGAGCCACTTTTGTATTTTGCTGTTGTTGTCATCGGAGGAGCCGTGACATTCAACGATCTTAGTCGGGTAACATATCACTCTGCCTCTTTGTTATCTTCAAATCTCTTTCCAAATCCATCTCTTTTGAATTTATACTAACTAACCTATTGCATTTGAGATTTATAATTTATTTTACACTTTATTAACTTTCTTTTATGTATGTTTTTTTGTTTTTATGTGAGAAGACACACAACCTCACTATTTAATTACCATATTATTATTTTTAATGTAAAATTTTTGTGGGTATCCACAACCAACCCGCACCAACCCACAGCAGGTAGTGGTTAACCACTACCCACTGTGGAGCGGGTTGTGAGTAGCATAATTCTATATTTGTGGATGTGGTTACTCGCAAAATGTGGGGCGGATAACCACACCACCCTAATTTCCACCCCTAGATATTTATACTAGTCTCAGTTGAGGTGTGGGCATTTAATGGCCCGTCGGGTGCTCTAGACCGCCTCCGACTCTGCTATCGTACTTTGTCAGGCTCCGTACTGGGAGGCCACGAGCCTGTCTGTCCGAAATGTCGGGCGGTCTCTGGACGCCCTTTTCCCAAATGTCGGGCGGTTAGTCATAAAGACCGCCACCGCCCATGATCTCTGTTTTGGGCCTCATTCATTCGCATGTGGACTTTTAATGTGTTTGGGCTTGCGGGCCGTGTGTCTCAATGTTTGGCCCAACATTTGCCCTTTAGGCGTGAGAAGCTTTAGCTTTTCGTGTCTAATTGATTCGTTTTGCGATTATTGAGCGGGTACAGACCGTTATGCCTATGATGCCATGCTAGAGCGGCTGCTGACCGCTTTCCATATGATTGCCCGTTTGCCCCTAGTCACAAAGACATAAAGTGACGGACGCCTAAGGGGTAATCCGAGGCGGTTTTCCTTGCCGTCTGTTGTTCCCACTTGTCGTACCTCGAGGGCGGAGCCCTGACATCGGTAGGCAAAACGTCATCTCTGGGTCTTGCGAGCCTCTGGGTTTGAGACGCGTCGCTTCGAGATTTTGAACTTCCCTCTTTTTTGCTTTAAATGTATGGGGAGAAGATTTTTTCTGCCAAAACTCTTCCTTGTTTTAGAATGCATTCGTCTTCTTCCTCCCCTCTTTTCTCTGTGGGTGTTCAGAGCTTGCCGCCGCCGACTCCTTTAAAGTTCGATCGACGGGCCAGGTATGGTTTTCAACCTTTCTTCGCTTAGCGGTGCGGGTTCCTTTTTTCTTACTTCGGGTTGCTTCTTACCTTGCTCCGTTTCCATGAACGGCTTCCTTTTCCGATTTTTGGGATCGCGCCGTCCTCGGCGTCCGTCGATTTCGTTCCGATTCTCTAATGTCAGGCGGAGCTCCACCTTCCTCGTTCGGCGTCGAAGCATGCGACACCGCCGCCCTCGGGAGTACTCCCACTGCCGATTCCCTCCCGTGATTGTTCTCGAAAGGGATCCCTCGAGTTCAGTTGTTCCATCGGCGGTCCCGTCAATGGGGAAGAAACCTGCAAGCGCAGCCGTGACCGCCTTCGCCTCGCAAGGTATGAGCCGCTCTTCTCCCATTCGAAATACATTTGAGTGTGTGTGGGATTTATCCGGGCTAAAACTATATTTTGGAAATGGTTCTGAATTGGACGACTGTCTTGTCGGGGAATGTATAGACTTAGATAACTATTGTGCGAACATGCGCCCTCTACCAGTTGGGACTATGGCCACGTCTTCAGCTATGGGGGATAATTTGGGTGAATTTGAGCATGTAGGCTTAGATAGTATTTCGTTGGAAGATGATCACGAGGTGAGCAGTGACGGAGTGCGCTTAGAGGTGTCTCCTAGTACTTCCTCTTCCATGGAAATTTCGGAGTCTAGGGAGGCGAGACCGCTCCCGGTTGCTATTCAGGATTGTGTACACCGTCTTATGTCATGCGGGAATGTGGGACGGCGAGCCGCCTCCTGTGGAGGTTTTTGAACAGGCCCCCCTACATGGTGCGAATTTCAAGCCAAAGCAGGTTTTGCACCGTCTTAAGTCGCTTTGCATGCCCCCTGAGTGGTAGTATGCGGCTACTTCAGAGGCTAGTCTCTCTGGGTCTTGCCCCAGCGGCTGGATACCCATCCTTGTCGAGCAGGTCAAGCTTGGCTTGAGGTTTCCACTTGACCCCATCTTGACGAAGGTCCTGCATTGGCTCCACTACACTCTGGGGCGGCTTTCTCCGACGATTATCTTTCATTCAATCATGTATCGTCTTGTGCGCGACCGCATTAAGGAAGACCTGTCATTTGATGCGTTCAGGATGATTTACAACATCAGGGACTCGACCAATTGTTGGTCGATCGGGAGACATGAGAATTCAGTCGGCTTTGTTACCTGGGCGCCCATACTAGACTCGCCCTGGTATAAGGAGTATTTTTTCGCTCGCCCCTTCTGGAAGTGGTATGAGGGGTGATACGGAGCCGCCTACGGACTATGCGGTTGGCTCAAAGGATGACTGGTGTGATTCCCATAAGTTTTCTCAATCGGTGAGAGACCACGTGACACGCATTGTGGAGGCTGTCCAGTTGCGTATGCGTCACAGCTGTTCGGACAGTGCATACCAGCTTGTTCGTGGTTTTTACGGTTAGTAGTGTATTTTCCCAACTTTAGTGCTTATCTTTCTCATGTATTTTTACTTATGCTTTCTTTCCCCAGGTTTGAGGGAGTTGGCGGACGCGAACAGGCCACGAAGGAAGAAGACAGGAAAGACCGCTCGAGCGGGAGGCGCTTCCTCTTCGGCTGCGGCTGCCGCGGCTGATCCATCGGTGGCTTCTCCAATTCGACTATATGTCGACCCTCCTAGTGCGGCTGGTGGTGCGACCATTACTGTGGCGTGGGGCGCGGGGAAGAGGTTGCTACCGCAGGAGACGCCTGAAGCAGTCTCGAAGCATGCCAAGATTCGAGCCTCCCTTCCAAGGCGGAGGATAGGCGTGGAAAGGGAGCGAAGGGTCTGATAAAGCTAGTCTCATTGATGTGCCCCTCTTGGCCGCTACTGACACTGAAGCTGTTGAGCTAGCATTCCATACTATCAGTGAGCATCTTCTGATGCCCAACGAGTACACAGCTACATCTCAGGGGAGTAACCGCCGTCTAGCCGAGACCGCCTCACAGTTCTTCTTTGGGGTTAGTGTTTGCAAACTTTTCGATCGCGCTTGTGGTATGCTTTTCTAACCGGTTTGGTGTTTACATTGTAGGCTCAGATTGGATTTTCTTAGATTATCCTGCTCAATGACTGCCTGTCGAAGACTGTCGATGATAATGCGGTCGAGATTGCCAACCCCAAAAAGAGTATGGAGGAGGGTAGAGCAGCTTTGATAGAGGAATTGTGTCCTCAGATGGAGAAGAGCTTTGATGAGCAGTTGGCTCGGAAAGATCAGGAATTACTGGACGAGAAGGAGGCATCCAAGGTGGTCCGTGAGGAGAGGGACTGCCTCCAAGATCACTTCGGAAGTCAAGCGAGATTGAAAAGACACTGCTGGAGGAGCAAGAGGCTCTTCACAAGGAGGTGGACGCCCTGAAGTTGGATAAAGCGTCTTTGCTAGTTAATCATGAGGTAGAGGTGACCGCTGTTCAAGTTGTGGTCCTGCATATCTAAAGTCTGCCGAGTTTCTTGCCTATGATAAGGCGAAGTACAAGGAGGTAGTAGGCAACGTGGTGGCTGCCATACGTCACTTGTTCCGCGGAGAACGACCCGATGTGGCTTGGGACACTGACCGCGTGTGGGATGCGATCGGCCATTGGTCCTCTTCTAACGTGAACTCGGAGGCGGAAGGTTCAGAGGAGGAGGCAGGAGATGAGGAAGAATTCATTGAAGAAGGTGATGCGGGTAGCAGGGGCTCTCAGAGTGTTTGAAGCCGTCCGGTTTACTTTCTGCAAGCTTCTCTATCTTTTGGCGGGTTTTGAGAGCCCTAGACATTTTTCTTTATGCAGTTCTATTGTTATTTGAACCATGTCATCATGACCGCGTGGCAGCGTTTTGTTTTCTTTTTATTATGCAAACAATTCGTGGTGACCGCGTTGGAGCGGGTTTATTATATGGCGTGTTTCTTTATGCGCTTTTCATCTTTTGGACCGCGTTAGGGCGAGTTTATCTTACTTTAGGGATCGCATGTTATTCTCATACTTGTTGATCAAACGCGAGAGAAGCCATTGGAGACAAAGATTTGGCCGAAAGATAGTAGTGTATTACTTTGAGCAAAAGTGGTGCTTGGTAACAGCAAATACACTATTACACGTGGAGGGAGTTCTTCCCTATGCACACAAAAATACCCTTGTTCGAGCGAAGAGTACTTCAGACCGTGTCCGTGTTGTACTTTCTCATATGCATGCCATTCCAAGTATTGGAGACAGGGGTGCCCTCCATGGTGGCAAGGCGAAAGGTGTTGGGACCCGTCTTCTCTCCGATGAGGAATCGTCCTTCCCATGTGGCGGCCAGCTTGCCGTGTTCGTCCTTCTTTTGGAAGTTCTGTTTGAGAACCATGTCTCCTTCCTCGAGGGGACGCGGTTTCACTCTTTTGTTGTAGGAAGCCGCGACCTTGGCCTTTTCCTGCATGATGTGTTCCCATGGCTGCATCACGTCGCGACTCTACCATGTCCAGTTGTTCCAGCAACTTCTTGTAATTGCTCTCCGGATGGTATGCCTGCATGCGAAGGGAGGCCAGGTTCATCTCTTCTGGGGCGATTGCTTCGGAACTGTAAGTTAGGGCGAAGTGAGTTTCGCCCGTGGATGTTTTGTGGCTCGTGCGATGCGCCCATAAGATGTGTGGGAGCTCGGTTGTCCATGCCCCTTTGGCCTCTCGAAGGAGATTCTTCAATCCTTGGAGTTTCAGCTTGTTGGATGCTTCGGCTTGACCATTGGTTTGCGGATACGCTACTGAGGCCATGGTGCATGTGATGCGGTTTCGGGCGCAAAAGTTCTCAAAGGGCTGACAGTCAAATTGTGTTCCGTGGTCCGTGATGATCGAATGTGGGATGCCGAAGCGGATCATGACGTTGTTGAACACAAACTTTTGGACCGTCGCGCTGGTGATTGTCTCCAGCGGTTCCGCTTCTATCCATTTGGTGAAGTAATCTACTGCTACCACCAAGTATTTCTTCCCAAGAGGGGCTGTGGGAAAGGGTCCTAGGAGATCAAACCCCCATCTGGCGAACGGCCATGGTCCCACCATGCTTTGTTGCTCGGAGCTGGGAAGGTGGTGTTTTGAGGCATGCACTTGACACGCGTGACATTTTAGGACGATGTCTGATGCGTCCTTCTTTATTGTTGGCCAATAGTAGCCTTGCATGAGGATCGACCTTTTGAGCGACCGGGGACCGACATGTGTGGCAAACGTCCCTTGGTGTATTGTGCCTCCTCTGCCCCGAGACACTTGAGATATGCTCCTGAGAATGGCCTCTTGCATAGCTGACCGCCAACCATTGAGTATCTGATCGCTCTCCGCTTGAGCGCCTTCTGCTCGATTGGGTGTTGCGGGGCGATTTCGTGTTCCAGGTATTGGATCAAGGGCGTCCTCCAGTTGGCGACCTCTTCGATGCTCATGACTTCCTCATGGGATTCATTTTCCTTTGTGACGGTGACGATCCCCTTCGAAGTCCATGGCGGTTGCGAGCTTAGACAGTGCATCGACATGTTGGTTGTCCTCTCGTCGGACGTGATCAAGTTTCCAAGTGTTCAATTGTGCCAGGGCGCTCCGCACCCTGGTGGCCAAAACCACTAGAGCTTCATCCTTGATTTCGAACGCTTCAAGTACCTGTTTGACTACCAGGAGGGAGTCAGAGAATATGTGCACGTCGGTCGCACCTAAGGTTGAGAGCCCTCGGAGCCCGTTGATTAAGGCTTCGTATTCATCAACGTTGTTGGTTTTAATCTCCCTGAATCTCAGAGAGATTTCATGGACCACTCCGGCGGGCAACTCAATGACAATCCCTGCCCCTAAGGCAGTTTTCCCAGCTGCTCCGTCTATGAATAGACGCCATACTCTATTGCGCCCCTTAGAGGGAGCGGCTTAAAGGGAGAATCCCTCGGCGATGAAATCGGCAAGGTCTTGTCCTTTGATGGCCGGTTTCGGGGCATACTCGATGCCGTATTCACTGAGCTCGATTGCCCATTTGGTCAGTCTGCCTGAGGCGTCCATTCCCCTCATGATACTTTTGAGCGGGAGATGTGATAGCACCGTGATTGGGTGTTCTCGGAAGTACGACCTTAACTTTCTAGCCGCGAAGGCTACGACGAGGACTGCCTTCTCTACAGGCATGTATCTTGTTTCCACTGGAAGAAGTGCTTTGCTCACATAGTAGACAGGTTGGTCGGAGCCATCTTGCGCCCTCTGAACTAAGACTGAGCTCACAGCCTGTTCTAAAACCGCCAGGTATAGGCAAAGTCGCTCTCCGCTGACAGGGGCTCTTAAGACTTGTGGGGAACTAAGTTGGTTTGTTAGCAATTTGAAGGCTTTGTCGCACTAAATGCCCCACCAGAGTCTGGATGCCGACTTCTTCAGCATTTGGAAGAATGGAGAGCACTTGTCTGCGGACCGCGGGATAAATCTACCTAGCGCGGCCATCTTCCCGTTGAACGCCTCATGATTGGCGGTCCCATCGATTAATTGATCATTGCGGGGAAGGGGATATGCATCCTTGGGACACACCGCATCGAGGATGGTGAATTCGATGCACATTCTCCTGGTACCTCCGGCCTTGCGTACGAAGACCGGGTTTGAAAGCCATGTGGGGTATTTTACCTCCCTCATGAAGCCGACTTTGAGCAGCCGTCGCACCTATTCTTCGAGGGCCATTTGCTTCTCTATGGACAAGTGCCTTCTTCGTTGTTGTATTGGCCGCGCCTTGGATTTGACCGAGAGGCGGTGTTCGTAGACTCTGCAGGGAACACCGGGCATGTCTTCCGGTCCCCATACGAAGAGGTCTTGGAACTCTCTGAGGAGCGTGAGTAGCTTTTGAGCTTCTTCTACGGCCCAGTGAGCATAAATGGGAACTATCCTTTCTAGTTGATCTTCGTCTAGGGCGACCTCTATGTCTCCTTCAACTGCTTCGGGGCATGGGACATACCCTCTTGCGTCGACAAGGTCGAACTCGAGGTGCTCGATGGTCGCTTCGTAGCATTCTCGGGCTCCTTTTAAGTTGCCTCAGACGCGCCCCTGTCTGACCCCCGCTAGGGAATTTTAACATATGGTGGCATGTGGACGCGACCACCTCGAATGAAGCCAGCAAACCGCGTCCGAGAATGGCATTGTACATCGAAGGGCAATCCGCCATATGAAATTCCACTGGTCTGGTCTTCGTAATCCCGCCCTCACCTATAGTGAGTTTGAGTGTGATCGATCCGAGGACACGGACTTTAGTTCCGGAGAACCCTACTAAGCTGGTTTGGAGGGGTTGAGATCTTGGACACTCTTCTTCATCCCTTTGAACGCCGAGTATAAGAGGATGTCTGCAGAGCTTCCGTTGTCGACGAGAGCTCGGGTGACTTTGAACTTGGTGGTTCTGAATGAGATGACCAAGGGGTCTTCAGTATTTTCCTCCTTGGCCAGCTCGGATGGCAGGACAGTGACGCCAGTTGGCACTCTGCGTTGGACGTTCAGGTAGTGAGCTATGCGATCTCCCTCAGTTCTAGGGCACTTCCTGCCTCCCACAATGGTTATAATCTCCATCTCGATGTCATCATTTCGCGGAGGCCTGTAGGCGGGCACTGTCTTAGTGGCGAGGCGGCCTTGTTCCTGGGGGGGGGGGATCTTGACCTTTCTTTCCTTGACCTTCTCGCTTTGTCCACCTAGGGGCTAAGGGAGTCTTCCCGTGCTTCTTGGGAGTGATCTCGATGTGGACGCCGCGTCTCGAGGCGGCTTCGCAAGTCTCCTGGAGCCAGATACCTTAGGCTCGCCTTAAACTCCCTACACACTGTGGTGTCGTGGGTGGTCATTTGGTGCCAGTCGTAGTACTTTTTTCCGTCTTGCGGCTCTTGCCCGGAGGACGCTTCATGTTTCTTGCCTCCCTTTCGTCTTTCCATTCCTCTTTCTCGGTCAGTGGAAAATACTTCATTTTTCCATCTCGTTTGGTGTATCTATTGCGATATGACCTTCGCTCAGGGGAGCTCCTTCCACGTTAAGCATCTCCGCGCTCTTACGGATCGACCCGAGTGCGACCTTGCTGGTTTAGGTCATCAGTAGCCAACGCTTCCTCGAGTAGGATCGCCCTTCTCACCAACTGGTCCAAGTCGGACCATGAAGTTAAGGAGGCCTCCTTTTTTATCAAGGTCCTTTTGAGTTCGATGCTGGTTGTACATATTCCGAGGTTGCCGGCGCCTACGACCGAAGAGATGCCTTGTATTTCGCATGCGATCGCGTTCCATCAGTCGTAGAACTCCACGAGCGATTCTTCCTTTCTTTGTCTGCAATTTATGAGCGCGGAGACGGTGAGCTTACGACGCCTTTGAGAGGCAAACTTCTTGGAGAAGAGCATCGCGAATGGTTCAAAATTCTCTGGTACACCCCGCTCTTCCCAAAAATCAAAATGACTATTATACCCTTGGGGAAATTTGTCAAATTCCATCGTAATATCCATGAGGACTGAAAATGCGAACTCTCGGTTCAAACGGAGTCGAGTTTCGATATAAATCGAGTAAGTTACGTACATTAGTTGAGTTTCGGATTAAGCTCACCCGTAATTTATGAAATGCCCAAAATACCCCTCGAGTTAGTTAAAACCCAACCCAACCCAAATCCCATTCGTCACGCGGCTTCATCAGCGCCAAAGCGGCCGCCCTCAACTCTCCACCACATCCCTACGTAATTGTTCTCTTTGATTCTCTTCTACGAGACATGCCTACTTAAGCAAGCAGGAGGGCAAGTCAAGATAGTGGGGGGCCGAACTCTACGAGACCTTCCTGGGCAACAACAGCGCGCAGGCAAAGGTGGAAGCGGAACGACGCGCAGGCGAAAGGTGGAAGCGGAACGGATGATCCGCACCTGGGCTTTCGTTTCCACAAAGCAGTCTCGGCCTTTCCTTCCACAAAGCAGCAACCGAGCGAGATGGGTGGGCAGCCAGTATTGCTGTTCTCCCCTCTATTGTGACAGCTGCCTGCTTAAGCAAGCAAGAGGCGGGAAAAAGCGACGATTCAGTAGCGGACCAGGGCGGTCGAGATGGGTGCGCGGCCATTCTCCCCTCTACCATGACAGTTGCCTGCTTAAGCAAGCAGGAGGGGCGAAACAAGGATCCGATTGGGTGAGCGGACAGTGGGAGAGGATCAATTTGGATACGAACAGGGCAAAATCCAAAACATGTCCCCTCTATATATTCCACCTAGAAATCACAATTGTTACCAGCAACCACACCTGGGAAGTAGTGGTGGCCATCTCTGGAGATGCAATACGGGGAACCGATTGAAGGAGAATGGTTTTGGATAAGTTACCTACACTACTCGCATTTAGTTAGTTCGTAGAGGAATAACAAGTGAAATGGTTAAGTGAATATGTACATATGTGGGAGGTGCTTTAACATGGCTTGAGCAATTTGTTGTGGTTGATTTTTGACGTCTGAGACGAATGGAGTTGATGGGGTCGATTAAATGCTAAGTTGTTCTATAACACCTTTTCGAATACCTAGTTCATGAAGCCGATGGATTTTAACTATATAGTCAGGTGAGTATAAAGGGGGTAAATTCTACGCCTTACGATTTTTCAAGTATTTGCCTTGAGTATTTTTTAAGTATTGATTTACGTGATGTATGTGCAGTATTTGATTCATGTCTGAGATTGCATGATTATATTTGATGGTATTTGCTTTGCTTGAACTATAATTTGAAGCGAAGGTGTATGAGTTTATCTCTTACTTTGAAGTTTTAAGTTTATGAGTTATTGTTAAAGTTTAAGAACAAGTTCATTTTAAGAAGTACTTCACCTTCGAGAAGGTGAAATCGTTTTAAGAGTTTTTAGTCACTAGCGCCAGTCCGTTGCCATTTGAGATTTTGAGATAGAGCAGCAGTTATGCTCTTGAGACTTTTAAGATGAGCACCAGTTATGCTCTTGAGATATTTTAAGATGAGCAGCAGTTATGCTCTTGAGAATCGTGGAAGAAGAGCCTTCCACGATAAGTTTAAGGAAAGCCTGGATGGCTTCTGATACGTATAAGTTGACAACCGGACTAGCTAGTGAGGGATCCCCGTGTCAGTCAAGAATTTAAGTGGAGATTTGAGCTTTAAGAATATAGTTTTAAGAGTTAAGCTTTTTAATAGTGGAAGTACAAAACAACTTCCACTCAGTTAAGTAAAGTGATCAAGTATTAATAAGATGTTAAACGTAAGGGCGTAGACTGACCCCATCTCACTCACCAGTTTGAAGAGCTAGAGGAGGAGCTAGAGGAGCAGTTAGTGAGCAGCGAGTTCGAGGGCAGCCAGCTAGAGGAGGGCAGTATAAGCGTCACATAGGATGTTTAGTCAGGGTTTTCAGTAGCAACAACATTAGATATTATTAGTTATATACATTTATGATTATGAGTACAGTCTGGAAATCATTTTGAGATTTTAAGTATTGAGATTGCCCATGTGTTAGTGCGTTGCCTTGAACTACAAAAGTGTGTTTGCAGTATTTTATTTTTTTGAAATTTTTCCCGTTGCTTTAGCGTTTATGGTTGTTGAGTATTTTCAATTTAACAAGGGTATTTTAGTAAAAGTAGTACCTGGCCGGGTTAGGGTGTTACATTCTCAATTATCCCTTCCGGGAGGGAGGTATACCTCGTCCTGCACTGACCGCTAAAGGTGATAGGCTCGGCACAAGTCTGAGTCCGATGCGTTGATGAGTTGCATCTTTAGCATGAAGGCACAAAGATGGTCCGCGGGATCTGAGGTCCCGCTATACGTGGGCAGTTCTAGAGAAGAGAAATTAGGTGGGACCGGGGTCTTGAAGAGCTCCCTTGATAGGGGGTTTTGGATGTGCTTCCCGTACGTTGATCGTAGGTGTTCCTCTAGGAAGCCAAGGTCCACGTCTTCGACCTCTTGTCCCCCTGCCTTATGTCCGGGCAGGGCTGTCGAGGACCAGGGCGGTCTTCTGCTTGTCATTGCACACCTCTCCCCTTGATCCCTCTGCGGGGTCCTCCCTCGTTTTCTAGAGGTGGAGGATTTGGGAGAGGCCGTCTTGCATGTTTGCGATTTGCAAGCCTTGAATCTTGACAACTTCCTCGAGCGCATATTCATCTTCGACTCTTGGTGATAGGTCTTGGAGGGTGTTGTTCTCGGTCATCCCTTTGAGAGGGGTCTCGAAGTCGTCTCTCATTTTTTACCGCAACCAAGTCGTGGGCCCCACGGTGGGCGCCAAAATGTTTGTGATCAGATCGTACCAAGCGGTTGTGTGAGACACCACGGCCTCGGGCGGCTTTCGATGGTCGAGGGTGGTCTTCAAAACCCGACAAGAATGGTCCTCAGGGGGATCCTGGGACCTCCTCTGATGCCTAAGTTAGAGAGAGAATTGAGAGAATTGTAAATAAGAGAGAGAGTGGAGTTGATGGGTATTTATACTAGTCTCAGTTGAGGTGTGGGCATTTAATGGCCTGTCGGGCGCTCTAGACTGCCTCCGACTCTGCTATCGTACTTTGTCAGGCTCCGTAATTGGAGGCCAGGAGCCTGTCCGTCCGAAATGTCGGCCGGTCTCTAGACGCCCTTTTCCCAAATGTCGGGCGGTTAGTCATAAAGACCGCCACCACCCCTGATCTCTGTTTTGGGCCTCATTCATTCGTATGTGGGCTTTTAATGTGTTTGGGCTGCGAGCCGTGTGTCTCAATGTTTGGCCCAACAATAACAATCACATAGGTTGACCTATATCTCGTAGCATAGTGTCATTTCGTGTTATTATTATATAGTTATTAGGTTGACCATTTTGCAATATCAAGTACATCTTCACATTCAGCGATCGTCACATAGCCCACATGGAACAACGTCCCACAAAGTAGGGGTGTACATGGGTCGGGTGGTCCGATTTTAGCCATTTTAATCACCGTACCCATGCACTACGGTTTGGAAAATATTAAACCCAAACCCACCCGAAAAAATTTAAACTCTACGGTTTTTTTCTAATTGGGTCGGGTCGGGTTGACGATATTTTTAAGTAAAAACCCAACCCAACACAAAATGTGTAATTATTCTACACCATAAAATTATTTTATAACTAATTAAAATTTCAAACGAATAAACCAAGGTGAAAGGTATCAAATTTCACCAATGTTGTTTGAATTTTAATAAAATGTGATTTACTTCAACATAAGTCTAGTTTTTTTTTTCACGATATTTGTTGAAATGGACTAAAAAGGTTATAAACATACTCATTCATAATATGTTATTCTATTAAAATTGTACACAAGAAAAAGGATTACGTGAATCATAGCTATTTTAAATTTATGTCTAAACTTTAAGCCGAAGAATGCATTAGATTAGGGAGGCCATGAGAGAAAAACATGGCGAAATATCTTAATTTTCTCATAAGTATCGCTATATACGACATAATTTTTTTTTGGATACGAACTCATACCAATAGTTGGAACACGGGTTGGGTCGGATTTCTACGGGTTGTGTAATCCAAAATCCAAACCCAACCCAAAGAGGCGGGGTGTACAAAAGAAAACACTCAACCAACCCAAAACCTTCATTTTAACGATAAATACGGGTGGATTGGATCGGGTTGGAAAGATGGGTCGGTTTACGGGTGTGTTTGTTCACCCCTACCTCAAAGCCATGTCATAGCTTCCCCAGTGTAGGATTGAGTTTCGTATGGAACTTACTGTTTTGTTGAATCGGGTCAATTGAGTTGCTCGAGCCGTGTCAATTAGGTAATGGGTCAATCAAGGTATCGGTCGAACAGGTCAAGGGTCATTCGCTTTTAGTGTTTCCAGTTGAATATCCTTGGTCATTTTTTCATGGGGTAAATTGCAAGTTTGGTCACTGAAAGTTCTAAAATATTCACGTTTGGTCACTGAAAGAATTTTATTCTATCCCTGGTCACTGAAAGTGCTTAAATGTTCACGATTGGTCACTCCCCGTTAGTCTCCGTCAGCCTCCGTTAACGGAGTCCGTTATTTGCTGACGTGGCTAACAGTGTGGCCGAGTCAGCGTGATTTAACCCGAAAAAAAGGAACCCGACCCGCCACGTCACTTATACCCACCATGTCAGATCCCCCAACCAAACCCGTGAACCCAACCCAAGAGGCGGTTAGACCTAAGATTAAACCACGTAAAATTAAAAAGAGTGGCCATTCGTTTCAACCCATCTTCTTCCTCCCCGAACCCTTCCTCTTCCCTTGTCTGCAAATTTGTTTTGATATCAAGGATTTGTTCCGATATCAAGGAGCGGCGATGGAGCTAGCCACTCCACCCCACTGATTTCCTCCACCCCACCTCGACGAAGAAAAACAGGGAATCAAATGATTTCGAACCCAGATCTGATCCTCTACGCTTGCATTGCCAAAGGATCCACAATCCTCGCCGAGTTCGCCTCCCCGACGGCGGAGCCGGGGATCGAGGAGATCGCCCACAAATGCATCGGGATCGCGCCGCCGCCGCCGCACCACACGACCTTCTCCCAAACCGCCAAGAAGAAGACCTACACGTTCCTCATCGACGACCCTTTCGTCTACTTCGCCGTCTACCACCACGATCTCGCGAAGCTGGAGTCCTCCTGGTTCATCGACCGGGTTAAAATCTCGTTCTTGGAGCTCATCGCGTCGAATTCCGTTAGGGATTTGGACAATCTCGCCGCCCTCTGCTTCCAGGCGGAGTTCTCCCCACAGTTCCGGGAAATCCTGGCTCTGGATTTGGACCTGGGAATGGATTCACTGACGGAGACCACGTCGAAAGACAGCCGGAACCCTAGCATGGACTCGACGAAGGAGAAGACGGTGCCGTTGCTGAAGAAGAAGAAGAAGAAAAGGTCGTCTGGGGTTTGCTCTATTGGGGGAATGGAGGATAAGAGCAGCGGCGGCGGCGGGCATCGCGGGCATCGCCGAAGAGAACAGAGCTGTGGTGGATTAGGGAAGAGGAAGGGTTCGGAGAGGAAGAAGATGGGTTGAAACGAATGGCCACTCTTTTTCTTCTTTCAGTTGTTAAACCCATTTTTAATTTTTTTTTTAATTTTACGTGGTTTAATCTTAGGTCTAACCGCCTCTTGGGTTGGGTTCACGGGTTTGGTTGGGGGATCTGACATGGTGGGTAAAAGTGACGTGGCGGGTCGGGTCGGGTTCCTTTTTTTTCGGGTTAAATCACGCTGACTCGGCCACACTGTTAGCCACGTCAGCAAATAACGGACTCCGTTAACGGAGGCTGACGGAGACTAACGGGGAGTGACCAATCTTGAACATTTAAGCACTTTCAGTGACCAGGGATAGAATAAAATTCTTTCAGTGACCAAACGTGAATATTTTAGCACTTTCAGTGACCAAACTTGCAATTTACCCTTTTTTCATGAAAAGATAAAGTAGACCCTTTACATATGATCATAGCCAACAATGGAAGACTTGAATACCAAGGTAGTGAAAGTAGGAGTCGATTACTTGGAACCTGGACATCAATCATTTCTCACTTCATTGATCTGTTATTTGATGTAAACAGTAACAGATCCTGAAAAGTGCTGTTCATCGGTCCCTAACCACTCCGCCTTCTTTACGATGGCTAGAAGTTTGGCCTAACATTACAGCTGAGTTCTTCGTTGTATATGTGTACTGTAGCACAGATGTTTTACAGAACCTATACATGATCTGTCACTCGCTAAAGAGATGCTTATTATCATATATTTACGGTACACTGGCTGGATGTTGAAGCGAGGGGGTGACAGTCAGCCTTCTCAGACCTGAAACGCCGGTTGGCAGCAACAGAGGCTTCTTCTCCTGTTTCTATCAGTTGTTATAGTGAGATAACATTGTATGTTTGCGTAATCTGAAGCTAGGCGATTCCATGAAAAAGAAGGATCAGTCACTTTTGGGAAGCAAGGCCTCTGAACAAAAGAACACCTAAACCACCAATTGCTAGAGTCAACATCAAAGGAACTGCAATGGAGTCTACTTCCATCAGGCTGCTACTGGCCCTTTCAGTTCTATCTTTACGAGACTGCTCACCCCAGCACTCGTGGAGAAGATTGCTGACGTTGTCTAATTGGTGCAGGATCTGTCGTTGTCCTCTCGCCACCTGTAGAAGCTGTTTCAGAACACTGTTTTAGCAGAAGATACCGAAACAAGACATCTGCCACCGGTAACCGGTTTAATCCTCGTCAATTGACCGAGAGTCAAGTCTTTAACAAAGATTGAAACACAGTTGAAGTCGGTACCTCATCCATCAGCTGGGACTCTTTGGCCAGTTGGGAGGACGACGAAGAATGAGGTATCAGTGAACCACTTAGGGGACCATTAGCCAAGCCAGTCACGAACAGTGCAGCAGGTGTTCCGGTGCCATTGCAAGCTTCAGAGGGCAAAGCCAGGTTTTGTTGGCTAGCTGAAACTTTCCTGACACTCAACTTAGAGTTGAGGTCCTCAAGACGGGATGTAAACTCATCCATCCGCTCATTCAGGGTGGAGATCTGGTCCGAAAGTTGAGCAACAACCCCCTGAAAATTTTGGAATCAAAGAAATGACAAGTCAAACATCGAAAAAACGGATTTCTGCTTATTCTAGGTGATTCAGTGGAGAGCAGTAACAAAAGTTACTAATAGTTATCATGGCTGATGGTGGTGTTGGAGAGACAAGTTACAACGAAGACATTAAACACTCACCTGTGTAGCTAGACCAGCTGGGGGCTCCATATTTCTCCCATCAAATGTTCTATTGTTAACAGCAAGTCTTGTCAGTTTGGACATATTCTTCTCATGTCGACTTGAAAATGACTGAGACATGCCACTGCATAAGATATAAATAGCTATGAGGTGGAACCCTATGTGCTCGGAACAAAATAGTCTAACACCGCATTGCAGTTCTTTAGTTGCAGTGCTATTTTTAAATTGTAATGAGCCTTGGGATGTTCGTTCATAATAATACTCTTTTCACCACAAACTACAGAATACCGGCTAAGATACTTGTTTCTTCTGTCTACTGAGGCTCGAGAGAGGGCTTCTTTGGGGCTTGAAGCTAAATCATCATCAATGCTTAGTTTTGACTTCAAATCATCTGGCAGTGCCTGCAAGTTGATATCAGAATAAGTACAAGCTGCATCTCAAGGACAAGATATCATCATCATTTTGAGGAAATAGGAATCATTTCATACCATAACATCATTTACAAGCTTTTCCAGCTGGATTTGTTCTATGTAAGTTCGAGGAACATATGAACCATCCAAGCCTAGTTGCTCTGCAACAGTTTTAACATAGAGACGGTCTCTACCTTGCACCTAACACAAAACAGCACAAGTTTGCTTTATAGGGTCAAATCACTTCAAATCCAAACAAAACCTGTTAGCATAGCAAGGAGGACAATTATAGCAGAAAATAGGAGTGAGAGAGTAATCAGTACCTGAACACAGCGGCGGTTAAGTTGTTCTAACCAGTCAGTTTTCACGCAAACCTTGTCATCATGAAACACATGGCTGCTTCTTTTCAGTATGGCAGCAATTGTGTAGCCCAAAGCCATGAGTCCTCCCAGAAGACGCACACTAACTTCAAAAGTTATCCTAGGAGATATTATGAATGGACTGTCTGTAACCCACTCCTGCAAACAGGAAATGTAATTAAAAAAAGAAAGCCTCAACAAGTCCTTCCCCAAAAAAATTTGTTACAAATCCAGAAAATAGGCACTATGCCATGCAAAAGTTAAAATGATATGTGCATAACATCTAACAGCTGAGTACCGACACAGATTATTTGCAATAAATCTATGTTCTTTAATCATCAGCTCATGAGAACCGAAACAATTCACAGAAACTAAACTGCATGTCCTTCAAAGATCACCAAAATGGAACTGTAGAATTTCCCTTCATAATCAAAAGAAGGATCAAAAGTATAAGCAATCTGATATTAACGACGTGGTCCAAAGTTATATACAAAAGCATGCTGGAGCTAGTTGATGTATTTCTGATTGAGATTATCCACTTCCAGAAATTACAACTAACTGACCTCAAACATGAGATTGTACTTTCCATCCCTGTTCCGCATCCTCAAATATGATTGACATGCTTCTGGATCTTCACCAGGAGGTAGAAGATAAATGTCATAAGTTTCCTCTGTTCTCTCATTGTATTCTTGAGGGAAAACAGCCTTTATTTGTTCATCTGTGACAGACCTTGCTGACTACACAAGACAAAAAAAGTTTTCCATTCCGGAGAAATTCAATCAGTGACTCTACAATGGGAGAATCACAGAATTAGCAATACTGATTACAGAGAGGAAGGAACCTTCAAAATATAAGTTGGACTCTGAAACCCAGTGAAAGGATTAAACTTGTTGATGATCTTTATATGGGCAGTCTGGAGATCGGGCTCAATGAATGCCTTGTACATTGGGTAAACCTGTTGGAAGGTAATGAAAATGAAAACAACGAGTGTCACCACAAGAACTATCAGAGGCATTCAACAGATATCAATCAGGGGATAAGCAAGCACAGTTTCAGAGATCTGATGAATTATTTCTTCCGGCGCTTGGCCAGCACGTTGAATATCCCGCAAAACTCGTTTGACAAGGTCAAAGTGAACTCCACCAGTAATAGATACACGAAGATCTAGCAATGGTCTTAGTTTCTCGCTTAATGCATAGATGCCTTCTATGATCACAATGCGGGAGCTAGGAACTTCCACTGCCCTGCCAAGATCACGAGTATGATGAGGATTACTAACAACACCAGCAGTATATAACAGATAATAATCAAGGCACACACATGGCTGGCATGTTTAACCATATGACTAGAAGTATTTGAAAAGATTGAATTTGTCAAGGCTATCAACTTTTAAGTTTTAATTCATTTGGTTCATTCCTTCTTGGCTTTGGCACCAGAGTAAAGAGAAAACCTAGGAGAAGAGATGCATATATATAAAAACAAACGACCTGTAACCAATTCGAGAGCTTGTCTTGAAGTCATAAATTGGAACTTGAACTATTTTCCCTTCTCTTAAACCACGTATGTTATCAAGTAGTGTGTCATAATCCGTCAGCCTTGGATCTGTGAGAAAAAAGCAGGACATTAGCATGTTCTGATGTATAGCTTTCTTGCTCTTGATGGAGAACACATATGAGATGATCCTGTCATAACTCGAGTTATTGGGATCAACTAGTTCTTGACATGGTATCAGAGAGATCCACTTGTCAGGAGTAGATGATTGAAGCACTCCAACTGTGTTTCAGGTTTAGATGACTTAAATTTTAGTCTAAAGGTATTACACACATTACATCTAGAGCAATTATTCTGGGTAGTAATCTCCAAAGTAGGTTTCTCTTAAACAAACCATGAATCAATGGTTAGACCTAGATATCCTGAAGATATGTATGAGTAGAACATTTCTAAGAAGACAAACATTGAAAAGTTTTCTTCTTAAGCTACTTCCAAACTTCTAGCCTCACTTATCTGTTTTGAATTGAAGATCTGACGTCGAACAAGTATTTGTTTTTCATCAAAGGCAGATTTTCTACCAAAATTACATTAACACGACCACCTATCAAAAAAATAAATGGCACCAGCACAATGATACCCTGAAAGCTGTAAAAAAGTTCCACCAACCAATTTTGCATATATTGTAGTCCTTTCATCTAGGGGTGGGCATTCGGTCGGTTCGGTTCAATCCGAACCGAAATAATGCATACCGGGTTTCCGAGTTCCATCAAACCTCAAACCGAATTTGAACCGAATTATAATTCGGTTCGGTTGGGTCAAACCGAATTATAATTCGGTTCAGTTTTGTATGAAAACCCGAACTTGTGAGGTTAGCTTGTATCTTTTCTCTTTTAAATTATTTTTCACTCCTAATGTAAACAATAACTATGCAATTAAATGCATCATCAATGATAAAATCAAACATTTTAACACATAAGTCATAAAACATAATTCAAATATTTATGTCCCATAATAAGTACAAACATAAAAATCCACCATTTGGAGCTTGCAATTATAGTAATTCGAAAATTCGGTTCGGTCGAAAGGACCTTGGTTTCCGAAATATACCCTTTTTCCTTCCGAATTCCGAACCAAATTAATGTTATTCGGTTTCGGTTCGGTACCATACTACTTTCATCCATAGCTCACAGAAGAACCATGGTTTGGAAAAAATAACGCCTTTTTGTGTCACGCATCATGATGTTGTTGTTCGTCTCATGACTGCAATATTTTTTTCACTGCAATTTTATAGTTCACCATTTCAGTCACATTTCAACCCCGGATAGCAACAAAATTTTCAGTAGCATTGTTTCTAACATGAAGCAGCAGATTGCTCTTGAGCACACAACACAGCAGCAGAAGGGGTTATTTCGAAGGCTATTAGGACCAAGGGAGTTCATTCAGTAATAAAAGAAGACTCATATTTGAAGGACAAAGGCAAACTGAAACATAAGATACTTACCATCGAAGTTCCCATCAATAATGCGACTAGAATCATTGTAATTGTCCATCGAAATAACTGCAATGCTAGGCAAAAAGTTGAGAACCTTCTCAGTGAACACGGTCTTTCCAGCTCCAGAGGGGCCTGCTACTCCTACTAAGATTAAGCCTTCATTCTTTTGAGCCAACAGCTGGCATGCACGGATAACAATGAAGAACCCTTTCTCAAATGACAATGTTTCTTCAATTGGGGCAACCTCATAGCGCTCAGAATCCTTTCTTTTAACAACTTTGACCTGATCTCTCAGGAGTCCAGCACGTCGTCTTGGTGAGTCAACACTAGCAGAAGTATCCTGAGCCATTTATGAGTTGACAACAAATTTCTTTCTTGCTTCTTCAGGAGGAGAAGAAAAAACAAGAGCAACTGTTTTAGAAGGAAGCAAAGCATAACTATATGCAGAGAAATGCTAGACATATTATGCTTCAACTGTCAACGCAAGAAGTGGACTGCTAATACCTATGAGGCATAAGAAAATCTTGGAATCTGCACAACAGAAGCGAGTTCCTGAATGATGATTATAACCATGAACTGAAGCCAAGGATCAAAAGAAGCCCAGTC
The DNA here is from genome assembly GCA_946122785.1 of Linum tenue. Taxonomy (NCBI): domain Eukaryota; kingdom Viridiplantae; phylum Streptophyta; class Magnoliopsida; order Malpighiales; family Linaceae; genus Linum; species Linum tenue. Next base: position 16,488,974 of record CAMGYJ010000004.1, on the reverse strand, counting down.
TAATCTAGAGTCACATAAGGCTAACTCACAGCCACATACTAATCTTCGCCCTACTTAAACTATGATATGGAGGGAATTCAACTAGTATAAAAAACATCTACTACAGTTCTACTAGATCAACTGTACCAACTGGGAGAATGGAAAAGGGAAGAAAATACAACAAGGCCCATATTAGATCATCAAATTTGCACAAGTGCTCTGTTCCCACTTTCACCGAGCAATAGTTTTGATCAAAGCAGCAAGCTTTCTGAACTAAAACCTCGAGATTGAGCAATACCCTCTGCTGAATTTGGAGAACTTAAGAAAAGTGGTCAAAGCAGCTTACTTTCTGATTGAGAGGGCGAAGTGCTCACCTGGTTAGTTTCGTTGGAGCGGTGTATTGCTCGTTCCTGTTAGATGTTGCTTTCTTCCTGCCCATATAACTGTGAGTTCTTGGAACAAGTGACGATTATCCAGTTAAAGGACGGCAGTTGCTCTGGATATTATTTCTCCTTCTTCCAATTTGGTTTTCTCTGAATGAGAGATCAATGGTGTTTAGCACTGCCCATCCACAAGGTTGTTATACCGCGGGTTGACCAACCGGTCGACCCGGTTTGGCTCGTCCACAAAAACGGGTCATACTGACCCAATAAGAATTTCGCCCAGATTTGGTCAAACCCATCCAGACCCGGTCAAACCCATCCAGACCCGGTCGGTTGGCTCAATACTGGGTTAGCGTGCTTTGCAAGTGCAGCACCGTTTCGAGCGATCCTCTTCTGTGATGCGTGAATTTGGGGGGCAAGATCTGGTGACTAAGGGGGGGGGGGCCTAGTCACCAGACTAAGCCTCTCTCCACCGTTGATTCAATTTTAGATCTAACGGTCCAATAGTTTAGCAGTAGGGACGGGGGCGTTATGGTCATTTAGCTTTTATTTTAAAAAAAAATCGTATTTTATTTTTTAATATAAAAACTGTTTGTGGAGAGGAGAGAGAATCGCAGATCACTTTTCACCAAATCCGTTTTCACCATTTTCACGGGAGAATCGCATCGCGCCTCTTCTCCGATTTCCTCCTTCGTCTCCACCATTTCGTCGGCGTTCTTCCCCATTTCTTCTTCGTCTCCACCATTTCGTCTGGCTTTCTTCTCCATCCAGCGGCAGACGCTATCTTTTTCGGCGGGCGAAAGCGGTTACTGAGGGAGTTTCGTCGGACTTTTGCGTCAGCGGTGTGTCGAGCGAGTTCCTCGGTGCTCAACTCGCTTCTCCGTCTGCGCCGACGCCGGTGAATCTTTGGGTAAGTTAAAACGAGAGCGATTTTCTTATTTGGCATTTCCGATTTTAAAATCCTAACCGATTTTGATGCTAGGTCTGAATCACATTTGATATTGTTGGTTGATTTGGAGAGTTTTAGTGATTTGCTTGTAATGATTGTCTAGTTTAATATAGGGTTTGTATTGTTGGAATGGGTTGGTTGTATACTTTCTGGGTTTGCTTGTATTGATTGTTTAGTAATGTTTGTGTGTTTTCATACCTCTGTTTGTACTCTTCATGGTTCATACAGTTTGTGCACTTTGTTTCTCATGTTCATACAGTTTGTACACTTTGTGCGGTTTGTACAGTTTATTACTCTGCTTCGTATGGTTTGTTGTATTTGTTGGTTGACTTGTTTTGTTGTTGTTTTTGTAGCTGTTAAGTAAGGATGGTAGAAGGTTCAGAGGTGGGAGGGTCAAGTACCCATGCTGCTGAAGCTGAAGTGACTAAAACCAAGAGGAAGGGGGAGAACCTTAAGAATAAGGGGAAGGGGAAGGAAGTTCAGCTTTCTGATACAGGGAGAAGGAAAAGAAAGGCTGTTGCTGGAGGAGGAGAGAAGCAGAAGGCAGCACTTCGTGCAAAAAGGCAGAAGCGAGCTCCGGAGGGAGGGAATGAAGTTGCTTTGAACTATCGTTGCAGCCCGAAAGAGGTTATGAGTCATGTGCTGCCTCCTTTATCTCATGGCAGGGTGCAATTAATTAAGCAGCTGGGCTTGGATTTTGTCTTTTTGCTGAAGATGAAGAATCTGGACAATGAACTTCTTAAGTTCATTCTTTCAAGGTGGGATGGGAAGAATAAGTGTATAAACTTGGATGATGGAAAGAAGATTTGCATTACGGAAGATGATGTCTACAGAGTTTATTGTCTTCCACGGGGACCTAATGTTGTGTGTTTGCAGAAATCATCAAAGGTGAATTCTAAGCTTGGTAAAGATTATGGTTTCAGTAAAACTGGGAAGGGGACAGTTGGTTTTGAGAATTTGAGGGCTTGTATGGGAGCAGAGAAGTCTGATTCTAGGTGGGTTAATATGTACGTGCTGATGATTTTCTGCCGCCTTTTCGAATCTGTTACTTCGAGGACAGTGACAACAGAATACTTGACTTTTCTTTCTCAAGAAATGGTTAAGTATTTCTGTAACTATGATTGGTGCAGCTATGTGTATGATGTCATTTGTGATAAGGTGACATCAAGTCAGAATCACAGTTGGGCTGAGGGAGATATGCATTTCTTGCTCATTTGTTTCCTCGATAGGACAACTGTGAATGAGGAAGAGGCCAGCAACTGTGTCAGTAATTTGGTGCCAACCTGTCAGTTGTGGAGTTCGAACCATTTGAAGCAAAGGAAGGCAGCCATGGAGAAAAAGTTTGGGAAGAATTTTGGTAAGGTGTTTGTTCTAAGGGATGCACCCATTTCTCCTACTACTCGTTCGAAGATGGCTCAGAGTATTAGTGGAGATGAGAAGGGTTCTGGGATTGGAGATGAATTTCCAGATTTCGATTTGAATCTGGATGGCAAAACTGGTCAAGAGGTGAGTTTGTATGATTTTATATGTGTTCTTTGCTTACTTTGTACAGATTGTTTATATGCTTTATATGCTTTATGATATGTTTCTGTAGTGTTTATACTGTCTGTATACTTTGTATCTTTTTGCACTGTTTGTACACTTTGTATGTTTTGGTCTCATCCTTTGTACTGTCTGTATACTTTGTATCTTTTTGTACTGTTTGTACACTTTGTATGTTTTGGTTTATTACTTTGTACTGTCTGTATACTTTGTATATTTGTTGCACTGTTTGTACACTTTGTATATTTTGGTCTATTACTTTGTACTGTCTGTATACTTTTTATCTTTTTGCACTGTTTGTACACTTTGTATGTTTTGGTTTATTACTTTGTACTGTTTGTATTATTTGTGTACATTCTGTAATTATGTTTGTGTTTTCTATTATTTGTTTTGTTGTAGGTTAAGTTGATTAGGAGAAGGTTACAAAGTGCATTATCTGAGTTGGAACAGCAAGGTAAGCTGTACCGAAGACAGATAAATCAGTGTCACCTATACCTAGCTGATATCGAGGTGCACACTGATTCTGAAGGTGTTGAACTTGTTGAGAAAGTTACAACAAATGATTCTGAAGGTGCTGAAGTTGTTGAGAAAGCCACAGCAACTGATAATGTAGAGAGTGAGAGTGAAGGCGGTTATCAGAGTGAGAGTGGGAGTGGGAATGGAAGTGGGAGTGGTAGTGATGGTGATGGGAGCGATGATGGTGATCAGAGTGGTGACGATGATGATGGAGATAGGAGTGAGGAGGAAACTGATGAAGATGTAGCTATAGTTAAGTTGAAGAAGGCAGCTCTTGTGAGGCAGCAGGCAGCAGTGAAGAAGATTGGAAGTGCTCGCGCTCCAGCACTTCCGCAGCAGCCAGCAGTGGAGAAGAGTGGAAGTGCTCGTGATCCAGCACTTCCGCAGCAGCCAGCTGAGCTCCAGAAGACTCTAGCACTTGTGAGTCAGCAGCCAGCCGTGGAGAAGACTGGAAGTTCTCGTGATCCAGCACTTCTGCAGCAGCCAGCTGAGCTCCAGAAGACTTCTGTACTTGGGCACCAGCAGCCAGCAGTGGAGAAGATTGGAAGTGCTCGTGATCTAGCACTTCCGCAGCAGCCAGCTGAACTCCAGAAGACTCCAGCAATTGTGAGTCAGCAGCCAGCAGTGGAGAAGGCTGGAGTTACTCATGATCCAGCACTTCCGCAACAGCCAACAATGGAGATCCAGAAGACGCCAGCACTTGTGAGTCAGCAGCCAGCAGTGGAGAAGGCTGGAGTTACTCATGATCCTGCACTTCCGCAGCAGCCAACAATGGAGATTGTGGCCTTTGATCCAACACTTCAAAAGCATCCAGCAGAGGATGAAGTCGTGCCAACCGCAGTTTTCGAGGAGTTGCCACTTAAGGATAGTATGGATGTTGTTTTACAGATTGCACAATCTGTGGAGGCAGGTGCTGATGGTGAGCGGGGTGATAAGCTTGCTTAGTTAATGATGGTGGTCTTTTAAATTTGTAGTACATCTTTTAAATATGCACTTTATGATTGGTTTGTATGGTTTGTACTCTTTGTCGTACTATTTGTACACATTTTGTGTGTGCACACTACTTGTGGATTGCAAACTAGATTTTATGGTTTATTAATTCTAGTTCTCTGTCTTTATGTCTTTTGTAATGTGCTATATTGTTTCATCTTTGTTGTTTTGGTTGTGAGAAGACGAGTCAAATAGTGATGATAACGATGGGGTGGGGATTGAAGATGATTGTGATGATATTTCTAGTGCTAACGCTGAAGATGAGTCAAATGGTGAAGATGTCAAGAAGAATGACGTCGAAGGTAATAGTTATGTTTGTAGTTGGTGCTGTCCTTTAGTCTCGTTTACTGCAGTTTTAATCTTTTTGTACACTTAGTTACTTTTTCTTCTGCTGTTTGTAATGTTTGTCTGTTTGTACACTTAGTTACTTTTTCTGCTGCTGTTTGTACACTTAGTTACTTTTTCTGCTGCTATTTGTAATGTTTGTCTGTTTTGTTTGTGTTGTCTCTATTTTGTTAGATTCTGTGTCGAATGTTGATTTCGTTAATCAAAGACGCTCGAAAAGGGAGCTCAAGCCATCCAATTTAAAGAGGACACCATTTACTAGTGGTAATAAAAAGAGTAAACCTCCTTCCATGAAAGCACCTATTCCTATTCGGCAAAAAAAGAAAAAACCTACCTCCAAGAAGGTAGAGAAGGTAGCTCCACTTCGGACTAGCAGCCAACTATTGTATGAAGAAAAACTTATTCAATATGCTTGGAGTGACAGATTTCCTGTGTAAGTTTCATTTCATACTGTTTGTATACATTTATATATCAGTTTGTACTTTTCTTCTTCGGTTTGTGAATTTAATATAACTGTTTGTATACATTTTTAGGAATGAAATTCTTTTCGACATGGGTGAAGGTGAGTATCGCTTGTCAAGGAAGGATACTCAAACGACATGTGACAAGATTGTTCTATCAATAAAATTTCTTGATTGCTATAATGAGAATTTCAACCGTTGCTCTTCTTGTGAGAATGGATTTATTGGTAGATGGTCTTTTCCAACTGACTTTGCGGTGAGTTAATTTTCACATGTTGTTGTATGTTATTTAGTATCTATTAGCCATATTAATGCAAGTTTTTTTTGTCTTTGATTGTACCTAGTCCAAGGTTGTGAATGACAAAATGGAACCCAAATATTTGAAGGTCATGAAATCTTATGTCGGAAAATACCCATTGCAAGATGGTGCATCTTTCAAGACATGCCAATATGTAAGTTGAAATATTTCATCCTTTGTACACTTTGTGATTCTGTTTCATATTTTTTGTACACTTTGTGCACTTTTGTACTTTTTATGATTCTTCTTTGTTTCTTCTTCATTTGCAGTGGCTTTTCCCATGCTGTATGGATGATCATTTCATGGTATATTGTGTTAACTTGAAGGATCGTCGTTTCGAGTACCTTGACAGCTCTCCTTCTAAGCATTTTCTAGATCGGTTTAGGAGGGTTGGAGAGCTGGTCGTCCAGTATGCAACATCTTACATTCAGCACATCATGCCAGGAAAGTATGACTTTGATAACGACTTCAAATGGCGAAGGATCACAATTCCATATGATGATTTCACTAGTACTGGCATTATCTGTTTAAACTAGTGTGAAGAATGGGAAGGTGTGGCTACAAAGACGATGAGGGAACAATGGTCTTCTCCAACATATATTTACAACCGGAAGATTAATGCTATGCTGAATTTGCTGAATGGATCAAGGAATTTGATGATCGAGCAATTGAGGATGAATGTGACTTTTAGTGAAGAATTGTTGTTGTCATTAGGGAGTTCTAGTACTGGGTTTTCGCTTGACAAATGATGGAATAGGGAACCATTAGTGTTTTTTTTTTGTAATCCATGACAGTATGCACTAGTACTATTTTCTATTCTCATGTTTTGTAATGCGGTGACCTTATGAACAATAGTGTGGCTGTTGGTGTTATGGTTAGAAGGCTTTGTTGTTGTGGTTCGTAATTTTTTGTATCTAACATAGAATAAGCATGAGAAACATACAAAGTAATAGAACAGAGCAGAAAAACATACTAAGAATACAAACTGTCAAAGAAAAACATACTAAGAGTACAAACTGTAAAAGAAAAACATACTACGAGTACAAACTGTTTGATATGACAATTATTCAGTTTATCTGTGTATCTATGCAATCACTCAAATTTATCTATGTATCTATCAAGTAATATATGATATGGCAAGTAGTTCTCCTTTCTTTGTTTGTCTTCTCCTTTCTTGAATGATTTCACTACGAATCTTCCTCCTTCTCCTTGTCACTTTGTTTCCATTTCTACAATAGGATTAAACAGCAGTAGTCAGTTTTTGTAGCATACTTATCCAACAAAAAAACAGACCAAAAAAATATACAAACAATACTAACAGTCTTTGATATGAATATCAACTGAAAGAATACACTGTTATGAAAAACCATACTAAGGATACAAACAGTAAGTGATATCATTACAAACCTGCTGCTTGTATTTACTTTCATGGCAGGTATCATGTATTTACTTTCCTTCAGCTGCCCTTTCTTGTAACTTTGTCTGTCTTCTCCTTTCTCGAATGATTTCAATACGATTCTTCCTCCTTGTCCTTGATTTAAATGGATCAGTCCTGACTTTTAATGCTTTCGCCCAATGTGGTTCACTCTCTGAACTTGTTGGATTCAATTCTGCTTCTAGAATAGGAAAAAAAACAAAGGATTTAACAGCAATAGTCAATTTTTGTAGCCAAACTTATCCTACAAAGAAACAGACCAGAAAGAATACTAACTGTTATGAAAATTCATACTAAGGATACAAACAGTAAGTGATATCATTACAAACCTGCACCAAATTAAAGGTAGTGTTTCATTTCTTACCCGTGCTTGTGCTAGGCTGGCCAAACTTCATGGCAGGCATCATGGATTCAGCACGAATCTTCAATGCTTGCATTCCTTCCTCAAGCATCTTGTATATGTCATCATCCATACTAGTGCGTGTTGCAAGCAAATTCATGGATCCAGTAAGTTGTTTCACCCTTGAACAGTACACCCTCTCTGATGTATCTTGTATTGCCGGTAGTGTGAAATCTCCAGATTTTGCATCATATGTCCACCTCTTTAAGATGTAGCGTGTGTGAATTTTCAGGATTTCTGGGTGTCCTCCATAGCCGAGGTGATCTATTGCGCGCAACACATGGTGACAAAGCCATCCACACTTCTCGAACATCTTGCATGAGCAAATCAGCTTACGCTCCACAAAGTCAACCATAACAATCCTCTTATCAATAGGATTTCCTTGCTGATCTAGTTTGTGAAGCTCATATGCAAACATTCCATCTATATCCTTGGAGTTGTTTGGTCGTATATGGTATTTGAATGACTTGGAGTATTCATCTTGCATGTTCCCAAATATAGGTTGTGTATATTTGGTAACAAAATGTTGAAGAACCTCGCTGTTTGTGAAAACCAAGTATGGAATGGTGTTCAATGCATCATAGTCATTTCTCAACTCCTTATGTCTTTTGGCTTCAAGAAGGTTGTTAAATTGTATAAAAAACTCCCACAAAGTAAGTTTTGACTTGAGATACTTACGCAAATGGCTGTTGCAACTCTCACTGAGTTGTGAGCTTCTCATTCCACATGCAAAATGATATTTCAGCCATGCCGATGACCATTTACTTCTCACTTTGTGGAGGTTTTGCAGCCATGCCTCAATCTTACTTGTTAATTTCTTCCCTTCTTCTTCATTGAAGCAATTCTCAAGCATCTTCTTCCAATAATAGTCGAATTCATCCTCCGTCTCCAAATCATACATCAAGAAGGAAAGCTCTTCCAAAAATGGTGACCACCACAACCCATTACTCTTTGCATTCATTGTTATATGGAATGTGCACAGCCCATGATAAGTGCGCGGCAATGCTGTCCTCAGACCACCAGCAATTGCTGCCGCTTGATCGGTAAAAACAGCTCCCGGTTCCTTCCCGTTCATGCAAATGAGAAATTGTTTGAAGAGCCAATCAAATGTGGCTGATGTCTCATCATAGAGTAGGGCAGCACCAAAAACACATGATTCTCTATAGTTATTGAAGCCCACAAATAAAGCTGAAATGAACATTTTGTTTAAAATTAGTAATGAGGTTTAACAAAACTGACATAAAGTAACATAACAGAGCAGAAAAACATACTAAGAGTACAAACTGTCAAAGAAAAACATACTAAGAATACAAACAGCAACAGAAAAATATACTAAGAGTACAAACTGTAACAGAAAAACATACTAAGAGTACAAACTGTAACAGAAAAACATACTAAGAGTACAAACAGCAACAGAAAGCCATACTAAGAGTACAAACTGTAACAGAAAAACATACTAAGAATACAAACAGCAACAGAAAACATACTAAGCACAAACAACAACAGAATCATGACAAATATGGAAGAAAATCATTACAACCATACATGTTAGTGAAAATTAAAAAAATTATAGTACCTAATGGGCGAGCATTCTTGTTGGTGCGGTATGTTGTGTCAAAGCTGATGGTGTCACCAAAATAGAAATAGTCCATTCTCATGCGTCCATCCGCCCAGAAAATACTTGCAATTTCTTCATTGATGTCAACTTGGATCTCATAAAAGAAAGCTGGGTCCATTGAAGCTTCACTTTTGAAATGATGATAAATCATTGTTGCCTCCCCAAACTTCATTGTTTTTTGCCTTTTAGTCCCCAAGTATACAAACAGTACAAAGGATTAGACCAAAACATACAAAGTACACAAACAGTACAAAGAATATTACCAAAACATACAAAGTACAGAAATCAAATAGTATAAACAATACAAAACAGATCCAAAAAGCTTATAAAATGTGCAAAACCCACCTTTTAGTACGGATATAATTCTTGTGGTCCATTTGTGTGAAACCAACATTTTCTCTTCCTCCGGCAGCCAAGCACAATGCTTGAAATGATGATTGTATCGATATTCCAGCTTTGTGATACATGTCAATCAAGAACTTTTGCACTTCATTCATCGTTCTATTTGATCTCATGAATTGTCTTGATGATGGTGGGATCATCTTGTGATTATGCTCGTCTAACCAGCTTGAAATGTAGTATTTTTGGGAACTGTCTTCAAGCTGGAAGCGTATCACTGCTTTGCAATCCCATCTATCCTCTTTGGTGATTCTGCTTCTAGGTTTTTGGTCAACATGGTCGTCATTTGCTGGATTATTTGCACTACCTTGTCGCCAACCTTCCTTATTGCATCTGCCCCCAAAATATCTTACAACTTCACACGGTTTGTTATTGCTTGTTCTCTTAACCCCTCCTGTTTCTCTAACAGAAAATCCCTTATCATGTGCATAACATTTGTACCACAGCAATCCATGATCTTTTGTGTCAAAGCGAAGGTTCATCCACGTTTCTTCATTGCTTGGTATTATTTTGATCTCATCATCTGCAGAAACAACCAGTTTACAATATCAGAACAACCACATTACAAAGTAACAGAACAGAGCAGAAAAACATACTAAGAATACAAACTGTCAAAGAAAAACATACTAAGAGTACAAACTGTAACAGAAAAACATACTAAGAGTACAAACTGTAAAAGAAAAACATACTAAGAACACAAACAGCAACAATACTAACATTACAAACATAATTAAACCATACAAACTGATGCACTAAAGCTATAAAGACATACGATATTTCGTACAAACTGCATAGACCATAAGTTTGTACTGTTTGTACTGTTTGTACAAACATAACAATCATCATATATTAAGACTTACAATACAAAATGTACAGAACAGAGCAGAAAAACATACTAAGAATACAAACTGTCAAAGAAAAACATACTAAGAGTACAAACTGTAACAGAAAAACATACTAAGAGTACAAACTGTAAAAGACAAACATACTAAGAACACAAACAACAACAATACTAACATTACAAACATAATTAAACCATACAAACTGATGCACTAAAGCTATAAAGACATACGATATTTCGTACAAACTGCATAAACCATAAGTTTGTACTGTTTGTACTGTTTGTACAAACATAACAATCATCATATATTAAGACTTACAATACAAAATGTACAGAACAGAGCAGAAAAACATACTAAGAATACAAACTGTCAAAGAAAAACATACTAAGAATACAAACAAGATTTATTACCAATTTCACGTTGTACTGTTGTTTTCTGAACATCTACATCTACATCCATTGCTGGTTCAGTTTCAGTTTCTCCCATTTTTTGTTCATTAGCTCCATCAACCACTTCATCCATTGTTATCGGAGCAGAATCCATCATGCAAAGCAATTTGCCTCGGTGATCACTGTTGCTTGAAAATCGCCTCGCCGTTCTCTGGAAAAACGCCTCGCCGTTGGCTGGAGGAGAATCGCAACTCGCCGTCGTCGATCGCGGGGGAAAATCGCCTCGCCAATCGCTGCAATCTCCTCGCCTATCGTTGGAATCGCCTCGTCGATCGCGGGAGGAAAATCGCCCCGCCGCTCGCCGGAATCGCCTGCGCCGCCAATCGCCGGAATCGCCTCGTCGATTGCAAGAGGGAAATCGCCCCGCCGATCGCCGGAATTGCCTCGTCGATCGCGGGAGGAGTTTGGACGGCGGGCCGTTTCGCGGGAGGAGTTTGGACGAGAGCGGATTATTTTTCCCCTTCCCAGAATAAAAAGGAAAAACAATTAATGAAAATTTTTTAATGCCAGAATTGCCCCTCCCAGTATTTAAAAATCCCTTCCCTAATATTCACCGTTAGATTGATCCTCCTACATCCAATGGCTAGGGGGGGCTTAGCCAAGTGACTAAGCACCCCCCCTTAGTCACCAGATCCGCTCTCTGAATTTGGATATGGAGCTTGATGTTTGTGAGAGAGAGAGAGGAGATTGAAAATGCCACGTTCTCCAGCTTCTCTCCAGTCCCGTCGTCTTCTCCCTACTCGAACCCGCATCTGAAATTTGACGACCTCCGCCGTTCTCCCGAGCCTCGTAGCAATCCGCCGCACAGTTCTAGTCCTCGCCGACTAACGCCACATCTTCCACTGTGATGTTCTCACACCGCAAGGGTGTCTGGGAAATTGAAAGAAGGGAATCCGTTCTCACGAGTCTCGCCGCAAGGGCGGCTTTTCTGTTGGAAGAGAGAGCAAGGGCGACAGGGAAAGGAAGGAAATTTGTTTCTAAGAGCATCTCCATTAGTGAAATTGCATTTGTAATTGTATTTGTAATTTTTTTTGACACAACACCATTTTTGCAAGCCAACTCACTTTATTTTCATTGTACCTACATTGGTGCAATTAACTTGCAATTGCATATGGGGCCTAAATTTTTTTAATGCATTAAAAAATATTTTTTAAATACCTTTTTATCCACATTGCAAGTAAATAAAATAAATTTTTTTCTTTTTTAATTTAAACGAAATATATACAATTAATTCATAATTTTTTTATTACTAATTTATGAATACATTTTGATCTTGAGGATGGAATAGAAAGAATCTAGTACTCACTAATTATTCATAAAATCAAAATAAAATACTAGAACTAGCACAATATTCAAATAGGACACATAAATAAAGTAAAAAAAACTTATATCTAAAATTTTAAATGGAACAATATAAAGACAGAAATGTAAATTAAACATCATTTTCCTCATCTCCAAACCGAGCCCATATCTCTTCTATCAAATCTGATTGAAGTTGATTATTTGTAGAGCGATTACGAATTCTTGTAAGATTGCGAAGATACTCTTCATACTCCAGGAGACGATTATTTGAAACTGCAGGCATAGAGACACTAAAGTTGACATCATCATCTGTATAATCAAAATGCCGGATGTGTGAATGACGCTCATCTTCCACTATCATGTTGTGCATAATTATGCATGCTCTCATTATTTCTCCTATTATATCTGTACACCACATGCGTGATGGGCCATGAATTATTGCAAATCGTGCTTGGAGCACCCCAAATGCTCGGAGGGGTAAGCAGGCAATGATGAATCACTGGCATAGAATCAACAAAGATGTTGGAAAGTTCGTTGGTTGCTATGAACAAGTCCTACATCGAAGGGAAAGTGGCATAAGCGAAGAAGATAAAAAGAACAGGGCGTTGGAGTTATACCGTCAATTGAATGGTACAACTTTTAATTTTATGCACTGTTGGATTGTCTTAAAGGATGAAGAGAAATGGAGTAGTCAAAGCAACTCATCTAATGCACCTGATGGTAATGAACGTAGCGGAACAAAGAGGAATAAGAATACTATGTCAGGCCAATACACTGCATCATCAAACAATACAACCATGCCTCCACCAGGTGAGTCTGACACTGTGTCACATCCACGTCCCCTGGGAAGGAAAGCTGCAAAAAATAAAGGGAAGAAAACATCTATGTCAACTGACACAGTTGAAAGTATGGAAGCTGCAGTGCAACAAAAGATCAACATTGAAGCAAAAAAATTAGAGGCGATGAGAGAGTTCACGGCTACGCAGATCAAATTACGAGAGAGGAAACGAGAAGAAAGATTGAGGCAAAAAGAAGCATATAGAGAAAAAAAATTGACACTGAAATTAATTGATATGGATTTATCAACGAAGTCTGAAGCACAAAGACGACTATATGAAAGGAAAATTAACCAGCTACTCGAAGACGCGTGATTTATATTCAGGAATTTGATATTTGTTTTGTTTCGACCTAGCATTTCTTATTATATTTGTAGTTTAATTTTTATGCATTTTAAATTACAATGGCAATGAACATTGAATAAAAGAATAAGTTAATATTTTCAGCAAATCAATATAATGATTTCGATATTTGTAGATATGAAATTAAAGTAATAAAAATTTAATTTTCTATTTATATTATTATGTATATTTTATTATAATTAATAAAATTAGTATATGATGCTATTTACTCCCATTGATACAAAAATTACAATAATACTAATTTAACACATGGTCCATGGAAATTACAAAAAAAATTCCAATAATAATTAAATATATTGCACATGCAGCCAAAAGTGGGCATTGAAATCATAACAAGAAAAAAAATTATAGCCACAAATTCCACCGTGGCTTGCAATGCCACTTTCACTAGATGAAATTTTCCATTTTTGCAATAGCCACTCACATGGGTGCAATGGCAAATGAAATTGCAAACTTGGGCCACGTAAGAATGAAAGTGGAGAGAGTCTGGCCGATGGAGATGCTCTAAGGGGAAAGAAGTTTGGTTGTTTGGCGTGTGGTAATGGTTTTGATGGGGGTTTTAGGGTTAGTCTTTGTTAATTTAATTTTAAGTATTTTTTTATTGGGAAGGAGGCGCTAAAGGCATGCCATGTTACAATTGAAAGAAATAAAACCCCCAACTCCCCAATTACTATAGCACAAGACCGCTTTCACTGTAGCTTTAGACTCATTTTTACTGTTGTATCTTGGCGTGAGCTCGGATATGGGTGCGTGCATATGTTCTCTACTTGGTTTTGGATGGTTTAGTTTGATTTGGACTACTGCTGGGAATTTGAGCTGGAGGAAGAAACTCCTTCCTAGTCGCGTTGAGAGCATAGAGAACAAAAAAGTTCTCTTTCGGGTTGCCTTTCCTCGCGTTGATCATGCGGAGGCATTTTATTCCCACCTGCCTTCTTTTTAGCTTTTGGGGATCTTGGGGGCTGGAGTAGATATTTTTGCGAGTTTTGAGGCTGTTGTATTAGCTGTGTCAGGTAACGCGAGTCTCTATGCCTTGGTCGCAGAGCCAGAGAGCAATTTATGAAGCCGGAAGTTTTGGGGGCTTCGTCTGTGGGCCAGGGAGTTTTCTGATAATGACCTTGGGAAACCGCCACCATTCACTGTTCTCCCTCCCCAACCACATATTTCACCTAACTCCACACTTTGCCCTTCTACCTTCATCTCTCTGCTCTGCATTCTCGACAGTGGAGAGACAGAAATGGGCTCTAATCTCTCTCCCTCCCTCTCTCTCCAGCACATATTGTACCTGTGACCAGTTTTCTCTGCTCTCCATTTTCCTTTTCTTGCGAGTTACGATCTCTCTTCCCATCCAATTTGAGATGCTCTTCTTCCTCTTCGCATCTTTCAAATAATTTGTTGTTGGAAATAGCGACTAAATTGTGATGATTGTTCAAGGCTCTCTCATAGATGAGATTTAGTCGATGAAAGGGTATCTAAGTTGAGAGGGAACCGGAATATGCGATGGCATTTGTTGAAAGTAGTTGTTGCGTATGTGAATGGAGGAATATGTAAATTAGATTCGAGAAGATCGGTGTTAACAGACTAAAAGAGGATCTAGGTGCTTTGTATCTTTCTTCCAGCGTATTCACCATCTCATCCCTCAGGCATCTGGTATTTCTCGGTAACTCTTTGTTCCTCTGTTTCTTCTATGTGAACCCCTTTAAGATTCTTTTGTTTTTTTTCTAGTGAATATCTGGGAAGTAGGAATGGCAATGGGGCAGGTCCGGGGCGGGTTTCTTGGTACCCAGATCCGCCCCGTGGCAGGTCGGGTAATTTATCACGGGTCACGAATCGGGGCAGGTCGACCCAATGGGTAAGCAATTAGTATGAAAAATATAGAAATGTTCGTTATTTTTATTATAAGACCATGGAAACAAACAATATTATGATAAATATAGTTAAATTATTGGAGAAATTGAGGTTTTCACTAATTTACAACTTTATTATAGCTAAAATTTGATTTAGTAAAAGGAAAATCCTAAGTAATTTGACTAAAATTACGTGTAATTTAGGCAAGAACGGGTCGAGAATGGGGCGGGTCAGGGCAGGTCGAGTCTTGAGAATACCCATGTCCGCCCCAAAACAGGTCAAACAGGTCGGGTAAAACGAGTCAGGTCAAAATTGCCATCCCTAGTGGGAAGATGTGTAGAGCTCAAAGTGATGAAGTGGCTGGTTTGAGAGATTGAGAGAAGATTCATAGAAAACCCAGATCCGAAGGTTGTGCTTTTTTTTCTTCGGGTGGTTGTTCCTTCTTTTTGTTTCTTTAGATTCAGGCGACTGTTCTCTCTGCTTCTCGAGGGAATTTGTTCACTCTTCAATGTAAGTTTGCTTTTCACCTAGGTTTCTTCATTCTCTTTGTTTAGCAAGGCTTTGGTGTCTGAGGATTGTGGGTGATGTTTATCTATCCTCAGATGGTTTTTTTCCGATCTCTTTTCGGTAGTCGCCGGACTGTATGACTTTGGATGAAAGTAATGAACCATTCTACTATGGTTTTTCCTGGTGAGATCCACATTTGGAGAATCTGGCGTGGCTGACGACAGTCCCACGGTGACCAAGAGACTGATAGGTTTGATTATCTTTTCCTGTTTATTGTTTCATTTTTCTTGATAATACTACAATTTAGTGATTTTAAAAAAGAAATCCAATGTGGAAGGGGATCTGTGTTGGGATGAATAGCTTTGAAAAGCTATAATGAAATTCCTAATTAATTATCCAGTATTTTCCCATAATACAAAATTAAGATGGATAATTAATAAAAGGAATATTATGGAGATAATTAGGAATAATTATCTTAATAGATTATATTTTAATTATGGGAGTAATTATCTCCCTAATTAAAATATGACTTATTCCCAAAGAAAGAGGGAATATTCTGGGTTTTCTGCTCCTATAAATAGGAGACGTCCCAGACCCTCTAAACACACCTCAGAGAGCAGAAACACGAGATAGAGAGTGAGTTCATAGAGCTCCGGTTTTCGCACAAAACCGATGAGCAACAAACTAAGAGTGGCTGTTTTATCCTGGAGGCGACCGGCTGATAGTCTGCCGTGCGCAACGAAGGCAGTGCCGCGAACGTCTTAAAGAGAGTGACCTAGTCCGCGACTCAGCCAGATCGGTAACCCTAATTTTTCTGTTCGGTTTCTAACAATTTTAAGACGTTGCGTCGCTGTTATATGAATCGAACAGATCGGTTACTGGATTTGACCGTCGCTCATCGCCTCTGCCATAAGAAAAGCTATGCAAGCTGCTGGTTGGTGATTGTCCATGCTGTTAGGGTTTTGGTTGCGTACATGCCAATCAGAACGATTCCACAATTGCTATACCTTTCACCTGGATGCTGCGGGACTCTGCCCTGGTTTCCGTTGGATGCGATTCTGACCGACGCCTTCGCAAACCCTCACCGCCGCCATCGAGGGACAAAGAAATTCCCTGACAATTTATGCGCTGGAGACTGGAGAGGAAACTGTTCAAATCGGGTCCAATATAAGCGGGGAGCTAAAACTGGAATGGGCCAGACTGAGAAGAGAACCACTCTCTAGCAATCCAGTTCCAATTGGGAGGAGGGCAATCAAGCCGAGCAGAGCAAGTACAGTAAGAAAGGCCCTCGGTGGATTTGCTGCAGGACTGTGCGATTCCAATTGGCAGCTGCAAACGCTAACGCGATCCCCGATGGGGATTTGAGCGGGGAAAGCCCCAACTCCGGCAAGAAAGGCCAGAGAGAGAGCACATCGATGATGGAACAATGACTAAGGCGGGATAATTGGCAGGGCTCTCTCAGAGACAAGTGTCAAATAAATTGTTGATAAGTACTGCCGAGCAGGAGATGAGATTTGTAAGCAAGTCTTGGATTCCTTTGAGGCAAGTAAATGGACCGGCCATTACTCAATTAAATTGGCTCCAGAGCTGCTGAAGGATCTACTTGGCAAAGCAGCAGAAAGGGCACGAACGAATTGGAGCGGCGCAATTAAGGAGCTGCAGAAAGAAAAGAAAAAAAAAAGTTCAGCAGTGACAGGTCCAAGTAAGGCGGGATTGGAACTGATTAGACATGGAACGAGAGCAAATGAAATGACTTCTCCGAAATGAGGTAAGAGCTGAAACATTTCTCGTAAGTTATTAATGAATGACAAATAAGATTTTTTGTCATATAATTTTATGCATAAAATTGAGAAATCTTGTGAATGCTAGAAAGCAATCTAGATACATGTATATGTCGACATTGAGGTAATACGACATTGAGGTGTATTACCTCGATGACTAGAATATAAATTGAATACATGTTGTGGAGTAGAATAATTTTGTTTAAATGTGTGCATATACATGGAGAATATATGGGAATAGAATGGGTTGATTTCCCATAGTGACGATATTGTAAAATGTATTGTTGCCAGCGCCAGATGAACCACTGAGGTTGCTTTGAAACATTAAAGTTTCAAGAATGAGAGCATCAAGTTGAACCAAATTCACACCAAAAAGAATGGTGCCCTTCGTGGTAACCATAAGATTTAGTGTCAATCCTCTAAGAATGACGCTATTTTTCTCTGCTATGATTGCGGGAAACTAGGTCATATGACACGAAAGTGTATGAACAAGTTAAACATGGTATCATCATTAACTTGAGTAAAGAAGAGGATTGGCAGTAGAGGATGACCTTATGGTAACTCTAAAGAATGGTTGTTGGATAATGATGCCTCAAGGCATCTGTATGATAAACGAGTTAAGCTCAATCATACATTATTGATGTGTGAGAAGGAAGTGTTGTTGGGTTCTGCCTTCACCACTATTGTTGATGGTTCTGGAAAAGTAGAAGAGAACCCTGCCTCTAGAAAGTCATTGACTATCCTAGATGTAAGGAATGGCTAAGTAGATAAGATAAATTCTTCCAAGTGTGTCTATGAGAAGAATTAGAATATCTTATATCGTATTCCCATATTATTCTCGAACGCTTGAGAAATTTTGTATCCAAGCAAAATGACCCATAAAATATGTGGTTAGAGAATCAGAATCAATAGATCTGATTTATGTTGATATGGGTAAACTTGATGGAAAAGACAATAAATGATTTATTGCTCTTTAGAGTGCTCTGGTTGTCTAACTAGTTATTCGAAATAGTTTGAAATGCCTAGTTGCATTATGATTGCACTGATTATTCGATATGTGGCATGCATGTGGTAGCATTAGAGAATCAGTGACATGATAACTAGAAGAGCATATGAGTGTGTAAGTTATTGTAAAACACATAAGCCTATGAAACGAAATACTCATTAGTTTGTGAAAACCATTGATGCCAATAGATTCCATTTATATTAAGAAATAGTGGGGGTGATATCCTGCCTACTATTAGAAATAATGGATAACTAGTGGGGGTGATGAATCTGAGTATGAACTCAGAAGAGACAAATGAATCATAAATCACGAAAGGATTTTGGTTATGAATTTGTTATTTACACCCTAAGAAAGAAAGATCCTACAAGTCTGCTAGAAGTTCGAACTTCCATAAAGATGCAGAATTGTGGGAGAATCCATTATTAACGAAATGGAATTATTGGAGTCTAATAAGACTCAAAATCTTGTAGAGTTACCTCTTGGTTAAAAAGCCTTGGGTAATATATCGATAGAATCGAACAAGACTTGGCATTTGAGAATTACCTCTTGGCAATGAAGTCATGGGTAATAAATGGATTCTTAAAAGAAAAGTGAAACCTATTGGTTTAGTTTATGAGTATAAGGATCGCCTAATAGCTAAGGCTTTAAGCGAAAAGGAAAAATTGTAAATTTTCTTGTTATCTATTCACCATATGTAGAATAACATCCAGGTATGTTCTGATTGCTAGTGTTGTGCGTCAGATGGATTGTTAAACATGTTTCTGTGAATGGTGATTTAGATATGAAAATCTACATGGGACAACCTATAGGGTTGTTATTCTTGAACATGCTTAGGGAGTCTATAGTTAGACAAATCATTATAAGATTTGAAATAGACTCTAAGACGATGGCATGAATAAACTGGTTCTCTCCTATGGTTTTAAAAGTGAAAAGTGCATTTAGTATAAATTTGAGAATGACACTTGCATTATGAATGACACGTCGATCTTTGGTACAAAGACTCGTAATGTCAATATTGAAAAACCATGATGGTTGAGAATTTTGAATGTGAAGGATCTGAATGAAACAAATGTTATGCTTAGAGATCCTAATAACTAGGAAAATACAAGATGTACACCTGCATACATGTTTGATGGTGCTAGTATAATTTTAAGAGCACCAAAGATGGTGTAAGAAAGTAAGAACATACTAGCATCGACAGTCTGCGAGAGGCAGCTGATAAACATGAGACCCGACATAGTGGGGGTACTTGGCAGGCTTACTGATTGTCCTAGTATGAAGCATTGAAATGCTATTGAAAGGGGTCATGAGACACCTTAAAAGAACAGAAAAACCTTGGTATTTGTTATCAAAGGTTTTGCTGTATTGGTAGGGTATAGTGATGCGGATTAGAATACCCTATAGAGGACTCCAAGACAACAAGAGGCTGTGTTTTAAACATCGATGGAGAAGCTATGTCTTGGAAGTCTAAGAAGTAAACGATCCTTGCTCAATCAACTAAGAAATCGGAAATGATAGAACTAGCAATGGCTAGTAAAGAGGAAAGTTGATTGGGAGGGTCACTACTAGAGATTCCCTTATGGGAAAGACCGATCCCTCCGGTAGTTGATTCATTGTGATAGCACCGCAGCTATTAGTAAAGAAGGGAACCGGTTCTAGAACAAAAAGAGACGACAAATTTGTCGTAAGCACAGTACTGTAAGAGAACTCCTAACGATAGGAGCAGTGAGGGTGGATCATATAAGATCCGAACAGAATCTAGCTGATCCTTTGACGAAAGGATTACCTAGAGAGAAAGTCCAAAATACCACAAAGGGTATGAGACTTATGCCTACCGAACCACGGATTACAAGTGATGGTAACCCGACCCGATAGACTGGAGATCCCAAGAAACGGGTTCAATGGGTAATAACAAGTCATGAGTAATATTGAGAAAAGTTCATGCATAGTGAAGCATGAATCCCAAAGCCTTGGAGGTTGAGTTAAACTCTTAATGAGATCTATACTCTATGTGGAGTGAAGTACTTTACTTTGGGGGTACTTCTGATAGACTCACCTATGTGAATGTGGGAGTGGGGCCGCTCTCTATGGAACTTTGGAGGCACAAAGTTGCTAGAGCGTTCACTAAACCGGGATAACGTGCATGGCCATAAACGCACGGCCTATGAGAGAATATCACTCAATGAAAAGATCCGGTGTGCTACATTGTCTGAGATAGGGTTCAAGACTACGAGTCACCCTTATGAAATCGGAAGTGTAACCACTACGCTAAGGTTCAAATCTTCGCGATACCTTAGCTTATGCCCGATCTTATGGAACTGTTAATGCTCAGAGATAGTTTCAAACTATTCAAGTGGGGGATTGTTGGGATGAATAGCTTTGAAAAGCTATAATGAAATTCCTAATTAATTATCCAGTATTTTCCCATAATACAAAATTAAGATGGATAATTAATAAAAGGAATATTATGGAGATAATTAGGAATAATTATCTTAATAGATTATATTTTAATTATGGGAGTAATTATCTCCCTAATTAAAATATGACTTATTCCCAAAGAAAGAGGGAATATTCTGGGTTTTCTGCTCCTATAAATAGGAGACGTCCCAGACCCTCTAAACACACCTCAGAGAGCAGAAACACGAGATAGAGAGTGAGTTCATAGAGCTCCGGTTTTCGCACAAAACCGATGAGCAACAAACTAAGAGTGGCTGTTTTATCCTGGAGGCGACCGGCTGATAGTCTGCCGTGCGCAACGAAGGCAGTGCCGCGAACGTCTTAAAGAGAGCGACCTAGTCCGCGACTCAGCCAGATCGGTAACCCTAATTTTTCTGTTCGGTTTCTAACAACAAATCTTCGCGATACCTTAGCTTATGCCCGATCTTATGGAACTGTTAATGCTCAGAGATAGTTTCAAACTATTCAAGTGGGGGATTGTTGGGATGAATAGCTTTGAAAAGCTATAATGAAATTCCTAATTAATTATCCAGTATTTTCCCATAATACAAAATTAAGATGGATAATTAATAAAAGGAATATTATGGAGATAATTAGGAATAATTATCTTAATAGATTATATTTTAATTATGGCAGTAATTATCTCTCTAATTAAAATATGACTTATTCCCAAAGAAAGAGGGAATATTCTGGGTTTTCTGCTCCTATAAATAGGAGACGTCCCAGACCCTCTAAACACACCTCAGAGAGCAGAAACACGAGATAGAGAGTGAGTTCATAGAGCTCCGGTTTTCGCACAAAACCGATGAGCAACAAACTAAGAGTGGCTGTTTTATCCTGGAGGCGACCGGCTGATAGTCTGCCGTGCGCAACGAAGGCAGTGCCGCGAACGTCTTAAAGAGAGCGACCTAGTCCGCGACTCAGCCAGATCGGTAACCCTAATTTTTCTGTTCGGTTTCTAACAATCTGAAAGGTCTTGCATATATGTTTAAGGTTTATTTTGCTAATGATAGTTGTTACGTACACTAATTAATATCTCGGTTTCTTTAATTTTTGCAGCAGCTGTTCTTATGCAACGTGCAAGCATACCTGGGTTAAGAGAAGCAACAAATGTTTTGTACTCTTTTCCTCTCTTGCTGGGTTTATTTTCTTATTATTTTTCCTTAATAAATTGGTTTCTCTATACCTCCTCCGTTAGCCATTCTTCATCATCCATTGATTAGTTTTCTCCTTGATGCATGACATGTAGTGTAGGTGGGTTCAGGACATGCCTTTGTGAGCACAGGTTGAGGCATGCAATAGTTTTGAGCGAGTTAGGTGCTTTGTAACCTTTTCATGTTCCCAGTTAAAAATTTGGGCGACTCATTCACAAGCTCATTATTGCGATTTGCAATTTGTTCTTTATGTAGTGATTGATGCCTTGAAAAGATGGGATGGCTGCGGCTGGTGGTTGAAAGGGAGTATCAAACTGCATATTTGAATTTAAATTAATGGTCTGGTTTGCTTCTTTTTTCTCCCTCCAGGTAATCTCTTCTTTTATTTGAAGAAGATTGTATCTCTTCCACCATTGAATTGAATGGGTGTTCTGAGTTGGATGCTTCTGAACAAAGAAAAATGTTGACAATTCATAGAGCTATTTTCCATTTCCAGTTGAGGACCCAAATTATTTAATACAGAGGATAACAAACACTTTTCTATGGAGTTTCAGCACTATGAACCTTGGTCTACAGTTTCAACCCCAGTATTGTCAATGAAGATATCGATATTATGATTTACTCATGCCGAAATTAGTTGTTCATTTCTTCTTTGTTTGCGGTGTAGGTTTATTGTCTAGGTGTTAGCAATGAACTGTGTTTTGTAAGGTGAAGAATACTGGCCAATAATTGTGTATTGTCTAGGTTGTTATCACATCGATGATGTCAGTAGATTAACTAGAAATTGGTATGTCAACACGTAGATCAAGCTGCATTGCTATCTAAACTTGATTTATCCAAAGTTGTGATTTACCAAATGTTGCACTATAGAAACATGTTTATGCACAAATAACTCTCGACTTCCGGTGTTTTTTAATCAATGAATCTATATGTGAAACTTCTATCACTTAGCACTAATGCAAATCAATAATAATTTTGACCGACTTTTGTATGTGTTATCAGTCCCAGCGCGAAGCGTGGGCTTTAAGAACTAGTACTTGATAAAACACCTAGGCTGACAACCATCCAATATGATTATATATTCAAAATTATGATATAGTGTGTTAAATTAATCCTACTTAGCATAATTTGTAGAAGTACACAATATTTTTTATATATGTCCGGGTTAATTCGGGCTAAACCGAGCTAAATTGGTTGACCAATTAATCATTTACCCACTACTTCAACCGGACCAACGGGCTAAACCGGGTTGACAACCTTGCCCATCCCTCATCCATAAACGCGGATGAGTCCCACAGATTGGGCTGCTTTCCTTTTTGTAATTTCGCCAAAAATTTCAGATTATTTTCATACCATACCAGAATACGAATTGATCCGTCATCTTGTACTGGCGTCTGCTGCTGTCTAACTCCATCGATCTATCCCCTGCTCTTTTTTACTTCTGGGTGTTTTGGTCACTTTTAACTCTTCGACCTAATCAGTGAACTCTTTTAGTTGCTAAAAGAGTTTATATTTTATTGTAAAAATTCTTTTTCGCATCACACTTCGTTTGGCAACGAGGGTACAAATTCCAGTGGGTGCAAATCATAGGAGGAAGCAAATTATAAGGGTGCAAATTGAGGTGCCAATTATTGTTTGGAAGAAAAAGTAGAAGAGTGCAACGTGATGTAAAACATAAGTTTTAATAAAATAATAATTATTAAGTTAGTTAGATCTTGGATTCAGAAATCATTTCAACAATAATAGACCAACAAAAATATTTTTATTTGTGGATTCCTATTTCCTACAACACCAAAAATCAAGAAATAACTATAAGTGATTTCATCTACAGAAAGAATGAAAGTAAAACTATAATTTCGACCAATATGAATTATCGCAAGATTACTCAAGAAAATTACCCCACTACAGAGTCGAGACTATGAACTCCAAGACAAACTTAGATTGTAAGGAGGACAGAAATATTCATAGGAAAACGATTAATTAAGACAGAGAAGAAAATAGTAAAGAGACATTTCTTAATTCATCTTATAAAATGGGTATCAAGGCCTAGTTGTTTCATTCATAATATGAGGGTAGTTCATGGATGATGGCTCTTTCATAACGCATTAAAGGTTGTTCATATGTTGTATTTGTATAAATCATTTTGAAAATTTGTCATACAACTCACAATAACACTGTCAAAAAGGATGGCAACGGTCGGTAGGAACGGTAGTGCATATTCATTATCCTACCCAAAATAGTTTGAGTTTTACCCATATTCATACCCATACCCATACTCACATAGGAATTAGATAGAAAATCAAAACGATGTCTATACCCATTTGCGTTTCGGATATCCAGGGATAATAATTTCACTTTATAACTCCAATCAACATGTTAACATTCACACGTATACTCACATTACATAAATAAGAAAGTAAATAATAAATCACTAGAATGAAGAAAATTAATTATAAACAACACGATTTCATGAAAATATTATATTTGTATGCTAAATATCAAACATGTTGAGAAAAATAATAATCATTTATAAACAAAATACATATGCATGTGTATAATCGTTCGGGTTCGGGTTGGATAGTGCGAAAACCATGTCCAACCATTACATGCAATATTCGGGGTTCAGATTTTACCCATACCCACTGAAAATCCTACGGGTTCCGATTTTGCCCTACCCGATTAGATCGGATTCAGGTGGGTATCCACGGTTGATATTTTTGCCATCCCTATTGTCAGACAAGAGTTTAGGTAATGTATTTTTTTTCTCGACAGTAAGAGCGTCTACATCGGGGGAAACTTTGCAATTGCAAAATGACGTGGATGTACAAATGCAATTGTTGTCTTCAATTGCACCAATTGGAGTACCCATTGCAAATATGTAAGATATCATTTGATGCAATGGTCAATAAAAGGCACGCTGGAAATGGGTAAGTTATATTTTTTTTAGGGAAGTTATTGATTCGGGCATAATTGCACATGTTTTGCCCCCGTTTTACTTAGATGTTTGTGTCAAATTCGCTCCTAAAAGGTTGGTTTTACGCTAGGTTCTTCGTGCTTGAGTGTGTTTCATGATTTAACAGGTGAAACCAGCTTCGGAGTCGAAAGATTGGCGAAAAGGACCGAAAACCAGGAGAAGAGGTGAAAAAGAGCCAGTTCACGACTAACTGAAGGAGTTCACGGTCATGCAAGACTGTGAAGAAGGGGAGTTGACCATGAATCGCGAGGCGTCCATAGCCAATGTGAAGGTTACTGATGCAAGGTGAGTTCACGGTCACTAAGACCGTGAACACAGGCAGTTGACCGTGAACGGACGTGAGCGATGCGACGCGTTTTGGCGCACGCCTGGAGTTCACGGACACGTTTCATGATTCATGGCCGTGAAATCAGGCCGTGAGCTCAGCTCATCTAGGGTTTAAAAGATGAGCTAAAAGGAGGAGAGAGGGGAGAGCCCACTTTTGTGTGAAACACCTTCTTCAGCATTCTAGTGAGAGAAACAGAAGCAAAGAGAAGAAGAAGGTTAGGGTTTGGCTTCCAGGCAGATTTTGGGAAGATTTCCCCCAAGGAAAGCTCAACTCAAGGGTCAAGAAGACTGGGAGCATCCTCCAAGATGGTTTCCACCTTTTTCCCTTTTGTTCTTCCCACTTCTAGCATGGACTAGACCTCCTTTCACTTGGGTGTAGTGAAAACCCTAACTCTACCATGTTTTGTGCTTAGCATCCTTAGGTTTGTACATTTAGGTGCTTAGCAACCTAAGGATTGTGCATAGCACCCCTAGGTTTGTGCATTTAGGTGCTAGTAATCTAATTTGCCACCTTAGCCTAGTTTAGAGAGGAAAATCCCCCTTTCAAGGGAGACTCAACTGAGTTGGTTTTCCTTCCGCTTTCTAAGCCACCTAAACTAGGTTAAGTTAGGGCGATCTTCAATATTGAGTTAAGCAAGTCGATTAATCGTGATCAAATCGTCCGACCTTAGAGTTGAGTGAGGGCGTAAGTCAATTACCGATTGTCTAAACCAAGAGGATCGAGTGACACGGCCTTTCATCCTTGCCTCGGTTTAGCAATTGAGATTGTGGTCTCCGACCACATATGCATTCCTCTGCGGTTCACGATTAATGTGCCCAAGGCAATCGTTCCAATACACATAGCATGGTAGCGGTTAGGGGGAAGCGATACCCGAGTGACTTTCCCACAAAAGAGTTTTCAAACCCAATCACCTTTTTTTTCATTTATTTCAATTAGCAAACCTTTAAACCAAAGTTTTGTTGCTAGATAATGATTTCAACAATGGAAGTAGGGATAGATGGACTGGTCCGGGTCGATATCTAAATACTTGCCCTATACTTCACCCGATTAGAGTTTAGAAACTTGGGCTCTAATTGGGGTTTTATTGTGGTGTAGTTTCGTGCGAGTCAAGTTTTTGGCGCCGTTGCCGGGGACACCAGTCTGTTATTCTGGAAAATTTTTTGGTTGTTAATCTAGCTTTTCATTTCCAGTTTTGCAAGTGTGTGTTCTTTTCTTGTGATAGACTTGGTGTCACCAAGAGAGCACGTGCAGAGATTCTTGGAGCTCGCGGGGACCTTCAAAATTAATGGTGTGCCGGCCGAAGCTTTGCAACTACGGCTTTTCCCATACTCACTCACGGGGAAGGCACTTAGGTGGCTAAACAACCGCCCACCTCGGTCTATCACCTCATGGGACGACCTCCTCAACAAGTTTATGGCTCGTTATTGCCCGCCTTCGAAGACAGCGGAGTGGAGAAAGAAGATTACACATTTCGAGCAAGAAGAGGGCGAGACCTTGAGGGATGCTTGGGAGAGGTACTCCGATTACTTTCTTCAGTGCCCTCACCACGGGTTTGAAAGACCTTTGTATCTTCCTTTTCTCCATTGATCACACAGCTGATCAGACTCTACTTTTTATTATTTTTCCAATATCTCTTCTCCTTTTCACACATCAAGGCAAGGAGGAAGAAGAAGAAAAGATGCTTTTAGGTTGTCTTTTTTTAGAAGAAGAGGGGAATCATTGATGCAGGGAGGAAGAAGAAGAGGAGATGCTTCTAGGTTGTCTTTTTTTAGAAGAATAAGAGGGGGATCGTTGATGCAAGGAGAAACAAGAAGAGGAGATGCTTCTGGGTTCTCTTTTTTGCTCGGGCCCTTTTCTGCTGAATCCCAAATTCCGATCTCTCCCTCTCTCCTGTTGTTGTAGAAGAGGAATAAGAAGAAGACTAGAAGAGGGGAATTGTTGATGCAGAGGAGAAGCTTTTAGATCGATTTGACCTTTCTCACCAGTCTGCGTTCATCTTTATCATTGAAACCATCACTATTATGCGTTCATCTTCATCTAGATCGATTCGATCTTTCTCATCTGCTGTCGTTCATCTTCTTCTATCAATCCATCACCAACCTCTTATCTTCCCCCAGTGAAGTGGGCGCAACCAGTATGCCTTTTCTTTCGGTTAGTCAGTGCGTCGTCCTCCCCATTGCCAAAATGCCCTGACCGCCATCACGTGGGCAGCGCAATCGAACCCGCCAATCCTCACATGAAAGGTCACTACCCCGTAACGAAGAAGAAGGGAGAAGTTGCTGGAGAAAAGGAAGAAGATAAAGAGGAAATGGTCACGAAGTCAGCAACAGAGCGAGAAGAACGTCAAATGAATTGGTGGGTCTGCAGGCAAAAGAGAACGCCGGTCGATGACAAAATGAAGGGTGGCTGGGAAGGAACCGGGCTTGTGAAGAACGAACGAATGGAGCAGAAAGAAAAGGGCACAAAACTCCAAATCGATCGCGTTACCTACTCCGAACATAGGGTGCGAGCCTTCCCCTGGCATCAACGATCCCCGGATTTGCCGGCTTGACCCCAAGGTCCTCCTTTTGCTTCTGTTGCTGGTTGGTATCCCTCTCTTTTCAATTTCTTTTGACGGTAATTTTCCGCTATTTTTTCCCCATTCGAAGTACCTTTTAGCGAGACAATGGAAAAGGATAGGAGAAGGATAGAGACGTGAATACTAGCATAGGTAAAGGAGAGGCATGGTGAGTTGCAGCCCACGAGGGTCTCTGTATCTTAGTTGAAAAGTGGGATTTTGAATTCAGGGGGAACCATTACAGAACCATGAAACTACCGCCATCATGAGCTTTTCGTAGGATGCAGAATAATGATTAGTTAGTTTAACAAACTGCGATGGTTTGATAGAACAAACCATCGCAGTTTCAGAATAATGATTAGTTAGAGACCCATGATCTGCGATGGTTTCTTATTTTAGGTTAGGGGGAAGTTTCAGAATAATGATTAGTTAGTTTAACAAACTGCTTCGTTTGTGATTGTAGTTATTTCCAGCGTCATTCTAGCCCTTGTTTCGTTTGTAATTTCGACCATTGAAGGTGTGAGGAATGGCTTTACATGGGCTTTTACTGTTATTTCTATTCTTATGGTTTTCGGTGCCCTTTGTTATGTATTCAGTTTCATACTCTAATTGTATATTTGTACATTAGGCAAATCAGGCTTGAGATAACAGCTCACTGGTGACGCTGCTGCAAGAAAGGAAGCCATCAATGAAATTCAGAGCGACAATGGGAGGTATGCTGAGGACCAGTTCAATGATGATGGTTGGTTGGCAGTAGACAATTGTTCTTTGCTTTTCCCCTACATGACAAGGTTTGTGAAGAAGGATAAGATGGGGGAAAAGGGACAGGCAAGAGATGGAGAGAACTTCTTGCCGCTATTATGATGGATTGAAGAAAGGAACTTGGAGCACTGAAAGTAAACTTTCTTTAGTTTATTCTTTTGCTCTCTTATCATGTCCATTGCTATTGTCACCACCCTTGAAAGTTTACTCTTGTGCTTTATTTTTAACATAGACCTGACAAACTTTCATGATGGAAAATGCTCACATGCTACGTATGTTAGACATATAATTAGTATAAATAATAATAATAATTAATAATGTTGGAGGTTTGGCGGCTAACCTAGGCTAATTAGGTTAGGATTAGTTTATTAGGGTTTTGGGTTTATTTCCTATAAATATGTACTTTGGGTTTACGTCATAGGCAGTCAAGAATAATATTACAGAAAGTATCTCTCAAACCCTAGTCTCTAATCCTTCTTAAATCTCGTCCCTCTCGTCCCTAAAGGTCGTCGGCCATTCTTCTATCTCAACCCCAATTCTGTTCTTCAATCCCTAATTCCCAATTCTCCTATCTAAATCCCTAATCTCAACCCCTAAATCCCAATCTCACGAGTGCCGAAGATCACTCTCTAGAATTCTTAACAAGAGGGTTCTTTCAGTGGTATCAGAGCCCGGTTACAGGCACTCGTACCGGAGCCATGTCGAGATTCGAAGAGCTCTCAATCAGCGAACTCACAAGGATTTTGAAGTTGAAGCTAGCAGAGTTGACACGGAAAAATGGGAGTGATGTCAAAGGAAGGCTGTGGCACAGCAATCACCTCGCCGCCAGCACTCCAACACCATCAGCCGTCGTTGTGGAGAACTCGGATCCGGCTGAGGGTTCTTCTCCAATCATGACGGCGCAAGAAGAGACTTCCAATGACGCTGCTATCAAGCAGCCTACTCCTAACACCGATGCAACTATGGATTTGAAAGAATGGTTAGAACAACCTATGTTCCCAATCCCAATTGTTGATTACTGGAAACTCACGAAGAAAGAAGCAAGGAACCCACCATCGACCGGGGAGGCCTCGGCAACCGCGCAGGCAGATTTGGCTACGATGAAGAAAGAAGACCCGGGAGCGAGTCCCA
The DNA here is from genome assembly GCA_946122785.1 of Linum tenue. Taxonomy (NCBI): domain Eukaryota; kingdom Viridiplantae; phylum Streptophyta; class Magnoliopsida; order Malpighiales; family Linaceae; genus Linum; species Linum tenue. The sequence continues at coordinate 16,459,365 of CAMGYJ010000004.1, read as the reverse complement.
AAGCGGCAAGGGATCTCCTGAATCCGGCCATCCTCCCGCCGCGGAAACCACCAGACCATCGACCATCGTCGACCCCGAACCTCGCCGCCGATGAATGCGAAGAGACAGAGAAGAAACCATATGCGGAGAGGAAGAAGGAGGGCGACGTTGGCAGCGACCGACGACACGAAGCAACAAAAGAGCAGGGTCGCTGGGAATCTCCACCGACGGTGCGGATCGAGTGGGAGGCGATACGAGCGGCGATCCCCAGGACAGCTCCGAGCGCGCGATTGATGGCGGCCTCCGTGGTGACGTCGATCGGTGAGGAGGCGACCTTGAAGATGAAGCCGGGTGCGGGCTGTCTTCCATGCGGCCGGATGATTGAGGCGCTACCAGAGAAGAAGGAGAAGGGACGTCCTCCGCCAAAGAGGGAGGAAGCGACGGAGTCGCCGACGAGGAGAATCGCGTCGCGGGAGAAGAAGAAGGAGCGCGGCGATTTCAGCGGGACTTCACCCGACTTCTCTCTTTCCTCTGAATTGGTGATCGGCAACGCGATGAGGAAGGAGACGAGCATGGCTGGAGCGGACCTCCCTCCTAGCCGCCTGACGATTCCGTCGCCGGAGAAGGAGGCGAAGAGTTCGCCGAGGGAGCAACTCTGGAACGACGGCGAAATTCCTTCTCCAGCAACCCTAGGTCGTGCCACCAAGCGGCCAGAACAGCTGGGCCGAGCTATGGTTCGATTCGCTGGGCTCATCTTGGGCCAAATCAGTGAGGCCGTGGGTCTGGTTGAGTTAGAGGAAGATGGGCCAGGAGCTACAGGCCCAATAACTGGTTATAAGTTAAGCAAGAGGGAGACCAGTTGGGCTCAGGGAGGAGTTGGGCCGCCCATGTGCTATACTTTGAAGAAGGGAGATGAATTTAATAGTTTGGCAGGTGGGTTGCTAAAAGAATCCGGCCCAATCGAGAGTGATGCTCGAGAAAGATTAGTTTGTGGAATTGAGCGTAATTGGAAGCGAAGAAAGCGGAAGATCAAGATCAAGAAGACGAAAGCTGACTGCAACCTTGAGGACAAGGTCGCTTCGAAGGAGGGTGGAATGTTAGACATATAATTAGTATAAATAATAATAATAATTAATAATGTTGGAGGTTTGGCGGCTAACCTAGGCTAATTAGGTTAGGATTAGTTTATTAGGGTTTTGGGTTTATTTCCTATAAATATGTACTTTGGGTTTACGTCATAGGCAGTCAAGAATAATATTACAGAAAGTATCTCTCAAACCCTAGTCTCTAATCCTTCTCAAATCTCGTCCCTCTCGTCCCTAAAGGCCGTCGGCCATTCTTCTATCTCAACCCCAATTATGTTCTTCAATCCCTAATTCCCAATTCTCCTATCTAAATCCCTAATCTCACGAGTGCCGAAGATCACTCTCTAGAATCCTTAACAAGAGGGTTCTTTCAACGTACTCAATGGACATTGTAACCATGTTTGCTTTCAGATTCATGGTTGGTTGACAACTTCAGAATGGCGGTAGTGTTTTACTGTACATAATGGTTTGATAGAACACAAGTCCCGGGTTGGATATTTCTGCTACAGTTTTGGTTTATGATAGTTTAGGTGATGCTATTGGCCTCGGATAACAACTAAGCAAGGCACCTCCCAAATTAGAAGCTTCAGTATGTGTAGTTACAAGTCTAAAGGACATCAACAAATTTGTTGTTGTTAACCTTTTTGGGTTTTCGTTCAGTTGTGAAATATAAGTAATTAGACATTTCGTTACGGTTCGTTGCTAATGCTTTGTCATTGGTTTGAGTTCCAAAATAATCGATCTGTGTTGTGTGGGAGTGGGAGCAGGGCCGAGGAACGTATATGAAGCTTCAAGGTGCCTACTGCTCGGTGATTGGATGCTTCACTGCCGATAAAAAAGATGCAGCATTTTTGTATCGACCGAATTTATATACATTTAATCTTAATTTCCACTCATCTACTGCTTAAGAGAAACCAAAAAACAGGTAACAAACTCTTCCTCCTCCTCTTCTCCATCTTAAAAACATGCTTTGCCTGTTGGCCTTAATTTTGCAGCTTTAATTTATAGTTAGATAACATAGCTTGAATGAACTTTTCTATCTGGAATTTGCTCAAAGAGCCAAAATAATTAAATATCATCATCTTGGATCTGCTTCTCGAATTCCTCATCTTAGATTTCATGACTTTGCTAGCGTGATTGTCATTTGTCTCTCTTATCTTTATCTTTAAATTTTAATGTTAATGGCACTGACAAGCAAACTGTTAGTTTCACACCTGAACTTTCAACTGCATAAATTATATAGGGAAATTACAAAGCCTATCCACCACAAAAGAGTAGATTGGATTGATAATCAAATTTAACGTCGAATTGAGAATAGCAAGTGCAACTTCTCCTCCTGGAAAGAGACCAAATTAACTATAATTAGACAGACTAAATCATGATCCTAGCCTGCAGGCTGCAAGTAAAGACAACATGTAGAACTAACCCAACGAGCATAGCTTCCTTTTCTGTTTTGTTTTTGAACCTAGATTTCAGACCCAGTAACAATCTATTAAACAATCAATCAAACACAAATGGATACCCTGTTGGTATGCCGGTTCAGCTTGCTTCTGTCTGTTATATGATTATCTTAATTATTTAGCTGTTATACTACTATGTTTGTGTTTCTTTTGGTTAGCTTTACACTGCTATTTAATTAAATATGATATTGACCATTATCACCTCTCTTCTGATTGCCTTTGTTTTTTTAAACCCATAGTGTCTCTGTCTCATTAGTGATTTCCTTTGTAATTACTTATGCATGAAAGATTGACAAGAAACTTCTACCCAAAAAAGATTGACAAGAAAATGGGGTTAAGATTGACACGTCATGAACGTAACTCGCTAGAATATAACAATTGAGACTGAAAGTCAAACTAATTTGGTAATTTAAACGTCACCGAATAAAATGGTCACTTGCAGGTACTACTATATATCTGCTTAAAAACGTTTTAAACTTAACTTTTTCAGGGCTTGATGGTTTTAAGTTTGATATGCACACGCACTGTAGCATGTATGTCAAATGTCTGCGAATACCACAATTACAAAAACCAACCTATGTCAGATGCTTGAGAATACGACTTTGATTACACATGTTAATCTATAATAAATCCTCATATCTTCATGATAACGTTCCCTAACCTGTGCCTTTTACCATTGTCATTGTTTTGTTTTCTTTTCTTTTCTTTTACCTGCCAGGTCATGCTCAATATGAGAATTCTGAGCGGTCAATAACATATAATTTCCTTTTCAGTTGATTCATTTATCTGTGACCATTGGCAGCATCTTACATCCATTGGTTGAAATATTTGTTTGCCTTGCCGTTGAAGTATAGATGATGGACCTGAATGAGTTTTACTTGGTTGTCTGTTTTAATTTAATATTTGCTTTCTGAAGCTAATAACCATCTTACTCATTGCAAGTATAGTTTTAGTGTTCCTACTGTATTAATTGTTTAACAGGTTGCTTTTTTTACTTGCTGTTCTGATTGCAAGTCTTTGTGTTCTTAGTGTCAATTACAGCTTTCAGCATTACCATTATAACAACCACAAGCTCTGAAAGTTTGCAGATTATTCAGCAAGGTGAAAGGAAGGTAATTAGCTGTATTTTCTTTATTTGTTATGGTTAAATATATCTCTCTCTTCCATATCTCTTGAATTAAAAAAAAAAAAAAAACTGGATTCTCCAGTGGTTCAGATGAGTTTGTGATGCTTGCTTGAGCTCTTCATTTGCCTTTTGAAAGTGAACAGAATGCCAATTGTTAGGGAAGGATTGAGTACTAATTAACTTCTTTTCAGTGTTTATTCTTTGTTGTGCATTCAGGAACGAGTGATGTTGGGAGGAGTGCCTCGCCCTAAAATGCAAGTAGTCAACTTCTTTAGTTCGTGTATGTTATTACCTATGATTATAGCTATCAATAGTGGTGATGGTACTCTAATTTGTTTATGTTATGTCAATAATTATGATATAATAGTTATCGTCATCTATTCAGTATTTATAGTAATTATGTACTCTTTTTAACTCAACTTTTTTTTTATTCGCGAAGCATAGCGAGCGGGTCATTGCTAATATTAATTATTAAAAGTATAATAGCCCAATACATCTGGTGCTGTACATATAATACGTCCCGAGTTTTCACTATTCCTAAAATGCAAAGACAAACGGACGGGGGATTAGAAAGATTGAGAAAGAGAGTCCTAATCTTGAAGTTGTCTACTAATGGTGTGGTGCTAACAGACTGAGAATGTCTTTCTGACGGGAGTCTCGGAGATGAACGATGCATCGAATCTGAGAGAAGAGATTCAGCATGAATAACTTTATATCCTCAAATCTTTTTAATTTCATATCTGATTTGAGCTTTTTGCATGCTGTGTTGTTAGGTTATGAAGCGCTTAAGTTGTGATTTTTCAGCATTCCAGGGGGTTGGTTTGGTTGGGTTCCAACTGGCGGATTTAAATAGATTTAGAGGGGCTTTGGAACTTCAAATTATCTCTCTTGCATTCATCAGTCTTTGTGTTATATCTGTATCTGTATTTTCTTTCCTTTTTTTTGAAAAAAAAATCTTATAAGCAAGCACCTCGGATTGTGGGCATAATCATCTGTTTGGTGTGACAGGTGAAGCAGAGGCTACAATTGTCGGCACTTGGAGCTGATTCCGTGCCCTTAGTTCCCAAGCTTTCCCCTAAATCTCTGTTAGTCTCCACTCTATACATTTGCATGCATTCATTCATCTTTATTTATGTGGGGTCTTTCTATTTCTACATTTGTTTGGAAATTTTACCGAGTTGGTTGTGGGTTGTGGTTTACGACTTCACCAGAAAGAAAGAGATGTTTTTGAAACCGAACAATCAAGGCCAGTATCCTGTGGAATCTCCACAGTACGTAGTTCTCTCTGTCTGGTCATTGTTTTTATCTTTTGACAGTTGCATGGAGAACCTCCAGTCCTGAGTCCCTGGAAGGAATTGTCATCGTGGTCTCAGTGCAATTAGTCTCTGCTGTTTGTGTTTAAAGCGTTTCAGTTTCCCTTCCATGTTGATGATGCCCATTAATTTCCGTCTCATTTCATAGACCATGCATGCAACTGTGGTGCAGTCAGTGCGTGCATTAGACATCACATTTTACGTTCTTGGTATTCATGAATTGATGATGCGTTTATCAACTAGTGGCAGGGTGAGGTGGTGATTTTTATCTTCCCACGGAAACAGACACAGCTATATCTGTGAGATTTGATGCCAAACAAATGCTCTTTGGCCAAGTGATTGTATTGTAGGGTGTACATAAATCCGAGTATTATGTATGTGTTTCAATTTTACTATGCTCCTCACAGTTTGTCAAATTATTATTGAGACAAACAATCAATTGTCTTTCTGTAATGGTTTAATTTATTGTTTTTTTCGCCTTAGTAGTTTGTAGACAACAATACTATGGATGTAAGTTTTCTGTTTGATCCATTTTACTTAATAGATTGTTTTTCCCTTCTGCACTTTTTTATTCTGGAAATTTCATGTGATATAATAGGGTATGATATAAAAGGCTCACCCTTGGATCAACCTTACTTCTTTCTTTGTTGCTTAAAAACTTAGGAAGATATGGTTGCTTACATTATAAGTGGAAGTTTACCTATGCTTTATGTTTCAAACATAATAGATTTATGATTAGCATTTGTTAGAAATTCCATTATCTTCGTGAATTTCGAGGATCAACACTTATTAAATCACAAATTTTCACTCATCCCGGCGCAAAACACGGGTAAGAATACTAGATAAATTGGCCCGCGCGTTGCAGCGGGTAAGACATTTAGTTCTTAATTTTTTTAAAATTGTTTGATTTTTTTTTTACATATTTTAACAATCATAATATCCAAATTATCTAATTTTATGATTTTTCTATGAGTTTAAATAAGGTTATCTAGCTAACATATTAGTCACATGAGTAAAGGGAAAAACGACCATAATGCCTAATACATAATGTTATGAACAATCTAAGAAGATTTACCAATGGTGTCCTTAACTATTGAAGTAATGATGTATATGAACATTGCTATTCAAACCACTTGAATGGTTACTAATGATTATTTATTGATAAAATCAGTATATTTATTGATCACGTAATGCTTACTAATTAAGCAGCATAGCTTTAATATCACGGCTTCAAACATCTCTTGAGGCAATGGTGGTAGTGACTCTAGGAATTGTTTCAACCAAAACCACTCAAACATTGAGATCGATTCTAAATTACCCCTTAAATGCAACATGAAACTATAATATATCTAATAAGATGGGAAAATGTAAGTGTAGTGAAGTGAAAGCAGAATGTTATTGAAGAACGAAGGTAGCCATGTGTCATTATCTCACTGCCATGTGTAACTCATGCATCTATATTGCCAATGGGAAACAGAGTTTTAACCACAACACAACATCTGGATTTTGAAACGACCAGCCTAATATAAATCAAAGTTCGTTAGAAGAGAGACAACAATGCTCACTAAGAAGTAATTAGCAAATCTCTAAAACTCTATGGGGCATTTATTCCCCTGTGCCCCTATTCCTTTTTTTCGATTTTCTTTTCTCCTGTCCTTGGGATGGTGAGAGTGTCCGTGTGGGGTTTCTTATGCCTCATTGCTTCCTCTATTCTGTGTCTTCCTTTCTTTGTGTTTCCCACTCTGGGATTCTTTCGTTATTCGTGGCTTATCTATGTTCCTATTATGCATAGATAGACATCCTATTTATTTCCAATAATCCACCAGGTAATATTATATCTACCTGATTGGATGTAAACCGGCTTCTGAATAGATACCGTAGAACCAATGAGAGCTTCCTCTACTCTGGTTGTTCATTAAGAAAAGGTAGGCTCATCTACTTAGGGCTCCAATTTCACGGAGGTGAGGAACCTCGTTGAGAAGTATGTATATTACTCTCCTCCTATCCACATGGTTTCGATTTTGCGGAGAAGAAGACGCGGGAATGGAGAAAGCCCAGGCGAGCGGAGACAGAGAGCATCTCATGCACCAACCCGCAACTGAACAAACCCACACCCGGTGAACTGTGAAAGTTTGGCTTTTCGAGCGGTAGCTAACACTATGTGTTCATAGACGAAGGTGTAGACGAAATACAAACCTATCGTCATCACAACCAAGCCATGGAGAAGCTTGGAGCTTCGATTCTCCAGCTATCTATCTCCAATCCCAGCTTGCCCAACCTCTAGGGATCACTGGGGCAAAAGGCAGTGGGATAGGCACCAATCAGTCGTAGAAGAGGATTTCTGGAAGGGGAAGAAGGGGAAAGTAGACCGAAACTTGGCTAGCCGTCAAGCCAATCGTCGAAGGGGCAAAGAGTGTTGAGATGGAGTAGTTGCATATTGAGAACAGGCAAAAGGCACGCGGGTGCGTAGAAGCATAAGGTGTACCCTTCCGTATTTGCCTAGACCCCTTAAGCTAAACTCGCCAATTAATATATAATATAATAAATTTATGATTAGCATTTGTTAGAAATTCCATTATCTTCGTGAATTTCGAGGATCAACACTTATTAAATCACAAATTTTCACTCATCCCGGCGCAAAACACGAGTAAGAATACTAGTTAACATAAGAACCAGAATCAACCAATTCTCTGTTCAAATTGCTCTGGAACTACCACTCAAAGGTAACATATTCGCATGAATAGAATACCTCCAAACGCAACCCATACACTCTACAGAAAAGACCTAACATCTGAAGAGTAAACGTGACATCTGAAGCAATCTGGTGGTTCCAATCTACAGAATCTAGCAACGTACGTGAGCATTGACCTTTATCGAAAACTCAAATGCAAACACCTAGTTTAGATCTCAACCGGGAAGACTATCCATAAGCTATCCCACATGAGCGTTTTTGCCTCAAATTCACGTATCTTTCTTGAAACAATATTATGAACATGCTGTCGGATTACGAGGCCTGCGAACATCGTAAACATATACGTTCTTGCCATTAAGGCACAGAGAGAGATACCACGGTTTAACTTGCACACCAATCTAGTACTTCACAGAGGAAACTAACCAAACCTATAAAGCTCCAAGATTTGGTAGTGGAAACAATGCTAAAGGCTGTCAGCTTTTTTCATCTTCTTCAGTCCTCTTCACTTCTCCTTGGCAATCTGAAACACAAACTAAAATGAAGCAAACTACCACTGCAGAAAATTTGGCTACTGATGTAGTAAGCAGGAGGGTCAAAACCCTCCACAAGGAAGTTTATAAAATGAACAGAAACTAGACTTCCTCAGCGTGCAAAAAACATAGCCACTTCTCGTCAGCATTACACAACCCACTAACATAACAAACCAAAATGAATATAGGCCGAATGGAATTAACGCAGAATTCTCATTTTATGCATGTGCCGCCATATCTCCCCGGTAAGAGTAAGTGGAACTTCTCCTACAACTAATCAGACCGAGTCCTTCACTTCTTCACCTCCTCATATTCTGCCTCGGGGGCCTGGTCACCGCCGCTGCCACCTTGAGCACCGCCTGAAGAACCGTCGCTGCCTCCACCTGAAGAGCCCTTGGACATGTGCTCCCCAATCTTGGACAAAGCCTTGTTTGCGACATCGATTTTGGACTTGATCTCGTCAACATTGTCACCAGACAATGACGCCCTCAAATCAGCAACAGCGTCTTCGATTTCTTTGACCACTTCAGAGGGAACCTTGTCCTTGTACTCGTTCAGACTCTTCTCGATGCTGTAGGCGGTGGTATCTGCAGAGTTTCTTACATCGATCAGGGCCTTCCTCTCCTGATCCTTCTGAGCAAACTGCTCAGCCTCCATCACCATCTTCTCAATCTCGTCCTCTGATAAGCCTCCCGATGATCTGATGGTGATCTGTTGCTCCTTTCCGGTGGCCTTGTCCTTTGCAGATACTGTTACAATGCCGTTTGCGTCGATATCGAAGGCCACCTCAATCTGAGGCAATCCCCTTGGTGCTGGTGGAATACCCGTCAAATCGAACTCTCCCAGCATCTTGTTGTCGGATGCCATCTCCCGCTCACCTTGGAGGACCTTGATCCCGACTTGAGTCTGATTGTCAGCAGCGGTTGAGAACACCTGGAGAAAATCCAAACCACAGCAAAAATATAAGCTGATGAACTATATTGCTGGATGAAACTTCAATAATAACTACTTAAACAAGTGAGAATCTGACCTGGCTCTTCTTGGTAGGAATGGTGGTGTTCCTGCTAATCAGACGAGTGAAGATGCCACCCAATGTCTCAATACCAAGAGACAGAGGTGTGACATCCAAGAGAAGCAACTCTTTCACATCTCCCCTGAGAATGCCACCCTGAATAGCAGCTCCCATGGCAACTGCTTCATCTGGGTTGACTCCCTTACTAGGACTCTTCCCAAATATGTTGGAAACTATTTCCTGAACCTTAGGTACGCGGGTCATGCCCCCTACAAGCAGCACCTCATCAACATCCTTAGTTGCTACGCCAGCATCCTTCAAGCAGTTCTTGCATGGCTCCTTGGTCCTTTCAATCAAGTGATTAACCAGGCTCTCAAACTTTGAACGGGTCAATGTAATATTCAGATGTTTTGCACCCGATGCGTCTGCAGTGATAAATGGCAAGTTTATGTCAGTTTGACTTGTCGATGACAGCTCAATCTTGGCCTTCTCAGCTGCCTCTCGGAGCCTCTGCAGGGCAAGTCTGTCCTTGGTAAGGTCAATACTCTCCGTCTTCTTGAACTCACTCACCAAGTAATCCAACAGAGCATTGTCGAAATCCTCCCCTCCCAAGAAAGTGTCACCATTGGTTGCTTTGACCTGCATAGAACAGAACATCTCAATATAAGGATATACACAGACTTCGGTGGTGCTAATTAATGATGAATTGAGCACAATTGCTTACCTCGAAAACACCACTCGAGATCTCCAAAATGGAGACATCAAATGTTCCACCTCCAAGGTCAAACACAGCAATAAGCCCTTCCTTGTTGTTCATTCCATAGGAAAGTGCAGCAGCAGTAGGCTCATTGATAATCCTCTGTACATCGAGGCCAGCAATTCTTCCTGCATCCTTAGTAGCCTGCCTCTGGGCATCATTGAAATATGCTGGGACCGTCACCACAGCTTTGGAAACCCCCTTTTGGAGGTATGCTTCGGCTGTCTCCTTCATTTTCGTCAAAACAAATGCCCCAATTTGGCTAGGTGAGTACTGCTGCCCATTAGCCTCAACCCAAGCATCACCATTTGGAGCCTTCACTATCTTGTATGGGACCATTTTCATCTCCTTTTGGGTCTGTGGATCATCAAATTTCCTCCCGATCAAACGCTTGGTGCCGAAGACAGTGTTCGTAGGGTTTGTCACAGCCTGTCTCTTTGCTGGAGTTCCGACAAGCAACTCTCCCTTCTGATTGAATGCAACAACCGAAGGCGTTGTCCTCGCTCCTTCAGCATTCTCAATGACTTTGGGTGTCTGCAAAGCAACAGAATTCGCAATCACAAACCATATCAGAATCAGACCACAAGAAAAGGCACCAGTCACATGAGAACCGACGAACAGTACAAATCACTGTTTTACCTTCCCTTCCATGACCGCCACACAAGAGTTGGTCGTCCCCAAATCGATCCCGATGACATCATTTCCAGCAGGATTTGAACTGTAAGCCAACAATCGGAATATCGTTCAGCAACAAAGCGTACACAACAAAAATTGCATTAAGCTAAATGGCGTGACGAATCGACAGAGATGACAATACCTGAACCCTTTAGACAAAGACCACGACGGCCTCAAGCTACCAGCAGCGGCCTGCGCAAGAACAAAGCCAACGGAAACTAATCAACACCCGAACAAAGCCTAAACCCTAGTGCATCCACTCCGTATAATAATTCAATGTCGATCCAGAAGGGGAAAAAATCTGAAGCTTCTGATTCAAATCCGAGCAAAATCACCGGCAATCGGAATAATTCACATCTAAGAATTGACGAAAGTTATTGAGCTGCAAAGAGAACATACCGATCTGTAGCCAGAGAGGTGAGCAGCGGTGGTGGCTCCTCGAAGGGAGCGACGAAGGAGAACGCCTACGGCCATGGAAGCGACGGAGGAAGAAGGGCTGCGGCGGAGGGTTTAGGGTTTAAGAGGGAGACGAAAATGGGTATTTCTGAAGGTGGAGGAGGGTATTTCGAGTTCGGCCGCAAATTTTTATACCGGACTGCGAAAGGGGCTTTTTGTGCAGCTCAAATGTCTGCAAGGAAGGGGTTTTAAGTGTAATTTTGTGAGCCACGGGATTGGATTGAACACTTTCCGTCGAGCCTTCCAGAAGCTCTCGTCTATCTTGTTCTCAAGAAACATTTACCCCTCTTCTCGAAAGAAGGGAGGAAAATGGAGGGGAGGGGAGGGGAGGGGAGGGGATTAGGAGGGTAGGGAAAATTTGAAGGTTAAAGAAATTGGAAGGAAAATTGTGTTTTATGGTGGAAAGTGGGAAGAAAAATGTGTATTGGAAATTGTGATGGATATGTTATTTTATTTGATTATAATAGTAAAATAATTTGATTATATGTTAATATTATTTTCATGGGTTATAAATTGTGAATTAAATTTGTACTTTCTTACTAATTTTGTTCACTTTTAAAAATCAAAAGTAGATGGTTTGAAATTTTTTTATGAACCTATTGTTAAAATTTTGTTCTCTATTTTTTGGATTCATCAACATAGCAACTACAAATGACGGGTGGGCAACGAGACGGGATTGGGTACCCGTTTCATTTGAAACGGGTACCCAATCCCATTTGAGGAGTAAACTCTAACCCATATTCCAAACCCGTACGGATTAACGGGTACCCATTACCCGTACGTGACATTTAACACATATATAATCACAAATTATAAGATGGAGAATTATATTCGCCGAAAAGCAATGGGTCTGTTTGTTGCCGTGAGCAGAAATGGACAACACTGGTGGAAAAACAAACGTTGGGATGGGCAATTGAGCATCCAGTATGTGGGTTTGTTAAAATGGAAAGCAATTAAAAAAAAGGAGAAAGGAGAGAGTTGGCCGAATAAAAATAGATTAGTGGGGGTTTCTCTCCCTTTTGGAGGGTTAGATTATACAGTAAATTTTCTTTTCTTTTCCCTTCCCCCTTCTTTCAGAAACAACGGAAAATGCATTGGGAATTTAATTTCCCTTCAAAAAATTTCCTTCACCCTATTTTCCTCCCTAAAAAAATAGGGGGTTAGGGCCAATGAAAACAATATAATATATATAATGACTGGTCTACGTCAGGCGTATAGTATACAACCGGTGATATAACCGTTAGATGTATTTAGATGAGCTTCGGTCGATCTCAATGGTCAATTTTTGTTTTTTCGTTAAATCAAACTTCGGATTGGGGTTTAGAAAATCGGCGTCTGAAGTTTATCCATTAGAGGTTAGGGTATAGTATCATACCCCAAACTCGATTTAATTCATAGTCTAAATAGAGATATCTCACTAGTAATGCATGACGTATAGTATGCCCCAAACTCGATATATATATAAATATATGGGTCACACTCGTATGCGTCAGACACATACTATGCGACAGGATTTCTACACCGTAGATCTAATCTAACGGTATTTATTAATTGGAATTAAATTATTTAATTTTTACAATTTTTAAATGATTAGTTGGTCCTATTACTTTTTTATGCGTACCCTTTTAACCCCTAAACAAACTTTTCAACATATTTTCGAATTATAGTACCAAACTTTATTCTAATCATGTCTCCAATCCATTAAGTTATATTTACTTTCAATTTTAGTTTGGTGATTTATTCCTTTTGCCACTCATGAGTCATGTCAACGCTCAAACCCCCTTTCCAATTGCTGTCTATAGTGGCTGACGGACCCTATCCTCTCATCCTGGCTATCGATTGAAGCAATTGGATTTTGCGCTTCCCATCGATGTTTAATCCCTCTATGGATTAAGAGAGTGACCTGTTCGAGGCATGATGGATTGAATCTTGTGCTCGAGAGGCGGATGAGGAAGGGATGATCGGAGAAGTGAAGAGTGCAGACTCGAGAGGTGGGCCGTAGTGTGGATCGCCGATAGCGGTGGGGAGGTACGCTGCCGTTGATGGCCAACGGGAAGTGCGAATACCAACAACAGCAGCCAGAGCGGACGAACGAGACTGATGGCATAAACTTTGATAGCTATGAATAATGGGGCTTACTTGAAATTGCAGAAGTAGAAGTTGTACTAGGTCAAATTTGTCTTTTAAATTTTCTATAGATGTTTATGGGATGTCTGATTTCATTGGTAGCAATAACACATTAAGATTCACTGTCTCCCTTTCCCCATGTGCAGATTGCAGAAGTTTCTCAACCCTTTTTTATTGACTGGGTGATTTCTCAGCATGATCACACTTTAGGATGGACTGGTTGTGCTTTTGACCTTGAGGTTAGTCCGTAGTTGTGGTGGATGATTTCTAGTGTAAGCCTCAATCAGATTCACCTTGATCACTTAAAGTTGTACTATGCAATTGTTAACCGCACTTAATTAAATATGAACAACCACAGTAGGGTAATTTGCGAAACATGTGAACTTGAAAATAGTTGATGGGGCATGCAAGACTAGGAACCTTTGTGTTTCCTGTTGTTTGTGCAGGACTGGGAACCTTTGTCCCTGCAGAAGAGGTAAGCGACATCAATAGTTGAGTCAGTTAGGTATTACACATCTGCAGACGCTGTTGTCTATAAACTTTCACAGCCTGGATTCCTCTCTGCGGAAACTGTTGAGTCAGTTAGGTATTATGCTACACCTGATAGAACATTCAATTTGTTTTAGTACGCTACTTGACCACTAACTGGACAGGAAAAGGAGTTGAACTCTGCCAATGTTGATTAGACTACTTTCCCTTTGTTTTTTACATAGTTTAAGTCATAGTTGTGTTTCTCTCGTGTTGCATTGGCAGTTCCGAGGAATAATCTATATCCCGCCCATTCCTCCGTTAACTCGCTATACAGAATCTGTGATAATTCGTCGTCTTTCGAGGCTCAGAGCATGGTTGACTTTTGTGAAAGATTGGTTTTTGAATGACTTTTTAACAACTGGAACCGTTGATGTGAAGAACTCACTCCTTGGAGAAGGCTTGATATCTCTATAATGAACCACTACTGAAAGAACTACCTTCTGCTTCTCAAGATTTAATGAGATATTAGCATACATCATTCATCTAATAAAACCTTTTCTTTACAGTTTGTAATTAGCCACTTACACAACTCTGAATAATGTGATGGCTTAAGTTGTTGCTAGCTTTCAATCAAGTTTTTATTATTATCAATTTGTATGTATTCTCTCATTCTGCCTTCTTTTTGTAGAACTGACCTCCCTGGTGTCTTTCTTTTCAAATGTCACTTGGCAGGTGCCAGAGTAATCTTTTGGGATCTCAGAGAGAGATTCTTGTTTGGTTTTTACAAATTGGTGATGTTGGATCTTCTCGCTTGGGAAATTTCCTTCCTCAAACAGATAATGTAAGACTGTCAACTTCAGTGGAGCCTCCTCTTTGTTTATCTTGCTTGCTTCTCTTAGCTGAACTTGCACTATTTTTCAGGTTCTTGATGAGATATGCCGATTGATTGATGATAAACTCAGAGACTCGATGTTGTTAAGCGTTTGCCGAGCATAGTTGGTAGGTCTTCAAATTCTCTTTTGTACTTTGAATTCGCAAACCTTCCATTATAGCTGGTATATAATTTGTATACATTATCTTGCTACAGTAGGGATATGTTTGGGTGTTGCTTAACTGAGGCCCCTCTCGTGCATTCTCTGATTCAGATGTTGTTATGATGGAAGAAGACTTCTATCATTTCCTCTCTCTCTCTCTCTCTCCAATGCATATGTGATATGTGTAATTACGTCTGTGTTCGGTTCATCAATAGTGATGGCCGAAAATTTTTTTGGTCAAGAAAGAAACAGTGCTAGGTTGGCTACTGATAAATTCATTTTCATTCTTCAGGTGTTCTTTATAGCCAGTGGAGATGGCCTCCCTCATTTGGTGGTGGAGCCAGAAGCAATAGAGGAATATGCTTGTAAATAGGCTTGTCATTGGTGGGGATTTAATCTGTACTCCTTGTTAATAGGCTTGTTTTCCTTAGTTGGATCAGTTTAGGTGTCAATTGAGGAATTCTTTTTTTGGACGTAATGGTATTAATAAATTAGCTTTGTTTGGCGGTCTATATAAAGGGGCGACAAGCCTAGAGTTTACCTTGTAAAAAATAACTCCTACCGTTCTCCCTGGTGACTTTAGCAAAAGTAAGGCTTTTCTTCTCTGTTGGCGGGGAGCTGAACTCATTGCAATGGAGAAATCTCGGTACAGTGCAGCAACTAAAATAGCTCTTTCTATTGGTCGTTTGTGTTGTTCATTTCCTACAACCTTTTTCCTTTCATATATGCGCTGTCTTTATTCACTCCTTAAGCCACTTTGATTTTTGTTTGTTTATGACTTGATGCTCCTTTAATTCCCTACAATTATGTAAGTCCTTAGTTATTTATTGTTTTACATGGGCAAAATTTGTTGTTTAGCATGTCGAGCCATGGTACTAAGGAAGTTCTTGGATCCATATCGACTACCTTTCGAGCCATGGAGACGACAATCACTGAGTTGTACGATAAGATTAAATCTTTGACTGCAATGATAAGGAAAACTGATCTGAATTTCAAGTGCTAAAGAGGATGTCGAAACGCATTGTTGATCAAGCATCTGGAAGTTTACCTCCCACTGATGTTCCTGTCACGCCTACCTTAAAAAGAGTTTATTGTATTGATTCAAACCCAGACTCAGATCGCGATAGCGATGGTTCACACAAGAGGCAAAAATATGCGGTCATGGAAGATTTAAATGAGTTGGTGAAGGTATATAATATTTATTTAAACAATTTGCACTTGTGTCATTTTAAAATGTTTATGATGTACCTATGTATTGTAATTTTTGTTAAATTCAAATCGTAGGTGGAATTTCTGGTGACTGCATCTGGAAGTTCAGCTCCCACTAATGTTCCTGTCACACCTAGCGTAAAAGGACTTATTTATATAGATTCTGACTCAGACGCAGATGGCGATGATTCACACAAGAGGCCAAAAAATGCGGCTGTGGAATATATAAATGTGTCGGGAAGGTATACAAAATTTATTTAAAGAAATTACACCCGTGCGATTTTAAAATGTTTATGATGTACCTATGTATTGTAAGTTTTGGTAAATTCAAATCGTAGGTGGAATTTCTGTTGACTGCAATAATGGCGTTAGATAATGATGAGGATCGTTCTATTGCGTGTTTCATCTTTGGTGATGGTCTACAAGATGATAAATGGCTTGTTGAGAATTTTGGCCATAGTTTAAGTCGTCTAGAACTAAAGGACTTTCTGCCGGAAATGTGGCTTCACGGTTATGTAAGTATTTTGTAGTTCTTTTTTGGTAAGGCATACTTGACCACATGTTAGCTATACTAATCTTGGGTTTTGCTTATTTTAGATTTTGACTGCTGTTGCTTGTCAATTAGCTGTTGATGTTAGGGCCTGGGGGGAAAAGGGACCTTGATACCTTCCTTCCAATTTGGAGGTAAGCAACAATTATGGAAAGCTCTTTACAGTAAGTTTACTTTTTTTTCCTCCCAAAGTTGAATAGTGAATGTGAACTGCAACCCAGGATTTGGTTGTGAAAATGGGTTGGACTCCAAAAAAAGTCGTGGAAAATTATAAGAACCTATATCTTGGCGGCACATTTGAATGCACCAAGGTACGGTGTAATAATATTAGTAAATTTTTCAGAGTTCCTTATTCTTTTAATGTTTTGCCCTTTAGTGTATAGTCCATTCATTCTTTCGTCATCATTTACTTGTTTATTTATTTCAGATATATTTGCCAATGAATGATGAGAACCGCCATGGGTTTCTTATTGTGGTTTTCATGGACCGAAAGGTAGTGCATGTAGTGGACTCTTTGCCTAATGATTTGGGTTTGCTGGAAAATCGTTGGAACAGGGTGCAAGGAATGGTGGGTGATCAAACTATTCCCTTCGTCTAAATTTAGTAACTCAATTTTCTTTTTTTTTAATTTTTGTACTGTAATAGTTACGTGGTTAAGTTTGTTGTTACAGTTGAAATTCTTTTACAAGATGCTTCAAGAATTTCCAGACAAGCCATCAACCTATGAAGTGCCCAAAGTGAATAAGTTCCAAATCATAAGTCCTCCATACGTTTCTAAGCAAATTGATGAGTTAGTATTTCTTTGAGTATTTTTATTATTTCATTTCGATTCACAATCTTATTTTCAATAATAAATGCTATTTTTCCACGTAGCTATGAGTGCGGGTTTAACGTTCGTTAGTGGATGTTGCACGGAGAGGCTGATAATAATTCGTATATGGCGGTATAATACAATCTTTTCCTTCTAAATATGATTCCATCCACGTGAGATTCTACACTATCAAATCGAAATCAACATATTAAGAGGAATGTTCTAAATTTGGTGCAGGTTTGTAGTAATAGAGGTCGACTATCCTTGGCCATAAGTTTAGTCAAAGATCTCTAAAATACAAGGCGCGCTGAAATTATTGCTGAAGCAAGGGCCATTTATGTAAGACATTTCAAGGGGAAAATCAGCTCAAAATGCCAAAAGAGTTTATTTGATTCATTTTAGAAAAATAGTTGTTTTTGTTTTATTGGTAGTCGATCGGTTTTATACTTTTATTGGTAGTTGGTCGGTTTTACTATCACTTTGATCCTAACTAAATTCATTTTAGATAGGTTTTGGTGTTTACCTTTATTTTTTCTTAAATCCGAATGTTGGTTCACGTTTTTGTGGCTTTGTTCTTGATGCTTGTTCAGCTGAGATAAGGCTTAAAGAATACGCCTAGGCTCGATTAGTGGCAAGGCGCTAGGAAAACACCGAGCCTTGAGCCTTAACTGCCGTGATTTCATTATGGGATTGAAGGGATTGGGATTGTATAGAAGAAGACGACTTTGACCTTTCGTCTGGTCAGTGGGCTTTTTTGTTTATCTTTATTTTGGCCCAAAAAACGCGCCAATTCTTGGCTTTGGCCTTTGGATATCTCATATCTTGCCACCAGAAGACGCCAGAGATGTATGCGTTCATCGGAGCAAACCTAACCATGTTGGATCCAACAAATATCTTCAATAACAAAATTTTAACCCAATAACAAGTGTTTTTAGTTGCTCAGAGCTGGATCGTATCGAGATAGTGGTAGATTGATAATGTATATATGTATCTTCTCCAACTAGACCCTGTAACTTACAGTCGGCTACAACTAATTTGTCTTTAAATCATAGCAGGACAACTAAATATCGCCACAAAGTCAAAGAGCTTCAATGACCCATAAAGTTGAATTGCTTCGATACAATGACAGATTCATTACAAAAAAGCACTGAAACTTAAATCCATATCAAACACGGATTCACACTCCCATTCGCTCCAAACGCCGGTCATCATACTAAAGGAAAGTATTGGTTACAACTTTCAACTTACCACCCAAAAAAGGAAAGTATAGGTTGATCAATTTGTGCCTCTTGGGCTCTGGGCTCTCACCAAAGGAAGGCATTTTTGGACAGGTAGTATTGGCAGATGATTTACACGTGGACAGACAAGTCAAACAATTCAAGGGTATTGTTTTGGTTCTCAACAAACATGAAAAGGGAACGAGACAAGCAGACAATTCAAACAATTCAAGGGTATTGTTTTGGTTCTCAACGAAAATGAAAAGGGAAACAAAACTAGAGTACTGGCAGGAGAACTAATCAACGAAAACATTCATAAACGTTTGCAGGAACCAATATCCAGAATATACTACTGCAGGAGAAATGAACCACTATCTCCCTATGAATCTTCTTGTTCTGGATTACGCTCTTTTGGCTTTCTTCCTTGTACCTACGAGTCTGGGCAACAAATCTCGATGCATTCCTATTTGCTTCCTCGATGACAACATAATGACAGCTTACCATAGTTACTACTGCTTTTCTACGATATCTTTTGCGCTTTTTAGAAGGATACGAATCCAATAGATGGACTTGTTTGTCGTCCAGCATGATGACAACTAAATACCAGTGAACTGCATCACCGTCCATTGCATCTTTCATGGGCAGACACACCTAAATAACGACGAGAAAGGCCAAATTCAGCTAAGCATTGTAAAATACAATTTACAGAAAGATCAAAAGTTTGATGGAACATCTAATTTATTCGCATATCCAATTCAAACAGTAGCTAGAAACAGTAATTGAGGAATATTTCAATGAAACAAGAAATGAATTGTTAAGAAGAAACCTTTCTGCACGTGTGAGCTCTTGCCAAGAACTTTGCACCGTAACACTCTATAGCTTTTTTTATGTCATGCCATAGTTAATTACCATTTCCTGATCATGGTTCATTTAAAACAGAAGATAAAACATTCATCCTATTTAATAGGAGAAACAGAATATTGCACCTGAAATAAATATACAAAGTAAATGGGACTATACTTGCAGTTCAGCAGGCAGATAACAGACTATTCTTCCATCTCCAACATCCCTCCAAACTTCCTCCAGGCTCAATTGGCAAGCCATGGCTGTAATTACATCATCATCGACATTAGACTTAGGGCAGAGGGACCACAACACCTTTCGTGTATAGGATTGCATCATGGTTTTGACCAGGACTTCCTTTTGTGGAAGATCCTTCGCAAATATGTAGTGGGCAAGGTTCACTTCCTCTCTAGTGTACTTGAGATGTGTTGGAAGTGTAAACTTTGTTTCACCCTACAATAGAAGACGAAATATAAGGATAAAAACAATTGATTTTGTTCTAAGCGGGAAAAATTGGTGGGCTAGATTATCATATCTTCTTGGCGAATTGTAAGCAAGAAAATCTGGTACGGCCTTTCCAAACGAAGTCATTCCAATCTGCCTGCAAATCACCATCAATCTGGATCACACCATCTTCAGTTCTACCTTTCTTTCCTCGAGATTCATCCTTCTCCAGCAAAGAATTTATCGTAATAAAAACACAATGCCTTATTTAATTTGGAAGAATAATCTGCCAACGATGGAGAAAAGGAAAAAAAAAATGCAGATTGAACCAATCATTGAATCACATGTCTATCAACTTTACAAGACATTTGGAGTGCTAATCCACCTTATTGTACAATTTGGACACGGTACTAATAGTTCGTACTCGTGCACATCTTGTCATTATGACACAATTAAGCGGTTTATGTGTTTATATGACTAAACCAATCATTGAATCACATGTCTATCAACTTTACAAGACATTTGGAATGCTAATCCACCTAATTGTACAATTTGGACACGGTACTAATAGTTCGTACTCGTGCACATATTGTCATTATGAAACAATTAAGCGGTTTATGTGTTTATATGACAAAACCAATCATTAAATCACATGTCTATCAACTTTACAAGACATTTGGAGTGCAAATCCACATTATTGTACAATTTGGACTTGGTACTAAGAGTTTGTACTCGTGAAAGTCTTTTCATTATGACACAATTAAGCGGTTTATGTGTTTATATGACCAAACCAATCATTGAATCACATGTCTATCAACTTTACAAGACATTTGGAGTCCTAATCCACCTTATTGTACAATTTGGACACGGTACTAATAGTTCGTACTCGGGCACATCATGTCATTATGACACAATTAGCGGTTAATGTGTTTATATGACTAAACCAATCATTGAATCACTTGTCTATCAACTTTACAAGACATTTGGAGTGCTAATCCACCTTATTGTACAATTTGGAAACGTTACTAATAGTTCGTACTTGTGCACAACTTGTCATTATGACACAATTAAGCGCTTTATGTGTTTATATGACTAAACCAATCATTGAATCACGTGTCTCTCAACTTTACAAGACATTTGGAGTGCTAACCCACCTTATTTTACAATTTGGACTTGGTACTTAGAGTTTGTACTCGTGAAAGTCTTTTCATTATGACACAATTAAGCGGTTTATGTGTTTATATGACTAAACCAATCATGGAATCACATGTCTATCAACTTTACAAGACATTTGGAGTGCTAATCCACCTTATTGTACAATTTGGACACGGTACTAATAGTTCGTACTCGTGCACATCTTGTCATTATGACACAATTAAGCGGTTAATGTGTTTATATGACTAAACCAATCATTGAATCACTTGTCTATCAACTTTACAAGACATTTGGAGTGCTAATCCACCTTATTGTACAATTTGGACACGGTACTAATAGTTCATACTCGTGCACATCTTGTCATTATGACACAATTAAGCGGTTAATGTGTTCATATGACTAAACCAATCATTGAATCATATGTCTATCAACTTTACAAGACATTTGGAGTGTTAATCCACCTTATTGTACAATTTGGACACGGTACTAATAGTTCGTACTCGTGCACATCTTGTCATTATGACACAATTAAGTGCTTTATGTGCTTATATGACTAAACCAATCATTGAATCACTTGTCTATCAACATTACAAGACATTTGGAGTGCTAATCCACCTTATTGTGCAATTTGGACACGGTACTAATAGTTCGTACTCGTGCACATCTTGTCATTATGACACAATTAAGCGGTTAATGTGTTCATATGACTAAACCAATCATGGAATCAAATGTTAATCAACATTACAAGACATTTGGAGTGCCAATCCACCTTATTGTGCAATTTGGACACGGTACTAATAGTTCGTACTCGTGCACATCTTGTCATTATGACACAATTAAGTGCTTTATGTGCTTATATGACTAAACCAATCATTGAATCACTTGTCTATCAACTTTACAAGACATTTGGAGTGCTAATCCACCTTATTGTACAATTTGGACACGTTACTAATAGTTCGTACTTGTGCACATCTTGTCATTATGACACAATTAAGCGCTTTATGTGTTTATATGACTAAACCAATCATTGAATCACATGTCTATCAACTTTACAAGACATTTGGAGTGCTAACCCACCTTATTGTACAATTTGGACACGGTACTAATAGTTCGTACTCGTGCACATCTTGTCATTATGACACAATTAAGCGGTTTATGTGTTTATATGACTAAACCAATCATGGAATCACATGTCTATCAACTTTACAAGACATTTGGAATGCTAATCCACCTTATTGTACAATTTGGACACGGTAATAATAGTTTGTACTCGTGCACATCTTGTCATTATGACACAATTAAGCGGTTTATGTGTTTATATGACAAAACCAATCATTGAATCACATGTCTATCAACTTTACAAGACATTTGGAGTGCAAATCCACCTTATTGTACAATTTGGACTTGGTACTAAGAGTTTGTACTCGTGAACGTCTTTTCATTATGACACAATTAAGCGGTTTATGTGTTTATATGACAAAACCAATCATTGAATCACATGTCTATCAACTTTACAAGACATTTATAGTGCTAATCCACCTTATTGTGCAATTTGGACACGGTACTAATAGTTCGTACTCGTGCACATCTTGTCATTATGACACAATTAAGCGGTTAATGTCTTTATATGACTAAACCAATCATGGAATCAAATGTTTATCAACATTACAAGACATTTGGAGTGCTAATCCACCTTATTGTACAATTTGGACACGGTACTAATAGTTCGTACTCGTGCACATCTTGTCATTATGACACAATTGAGCGGTTTATGTGTTTATATGACTAAACCAATCATTGAATCACATGTCTATCAACTTTACAAGACATTTATAGTGCTAATCCACCTTATTGTGCAATTTGGACACGGTACTAATAGTTCGTACTCGTGCACATCTTGTCATTATGACACAATTAAGCGGTTTATGTGTTTATATGACTAAACCAATCATGGAATCAAATGTTTATCAACATTACAAGACATTTGGAGTGCTAATCCACCTTATTGTACAATTTGGACACGGTACTAATAGTTCGTACTCGTGCACATCTTGTCATTATGACACAATTAAGCGGTTTATGTGTTTATATGACTAAACCAATCATTGAATCACATGTCTATCAACTTTACAAGACATTTATAGTGCTAATCCACCTTATTGTGCAATTTGGACACGGTACTAATAGTTCGTACTCGTGCACATCTTGTCATTATGACACAATTAAGCGGTTAATGTGTTTATATGACTAAACCAATCATTGAATCACATGTCTATCAACTTTACAAGACATTTGGAGTGTTAATCCACCTTATTGTACAATTTGGACACGGTACTAATAGTTCGTACTCGTGCACATCTTGTCATTATGACACAATTAAGCGCTTTATGTGCTTATATGACTAAACCAATCATTGAATCACTTGTCTATCAACTTTACAAGACATTTGGAGTGCTAATCCACCTTATTGTACAATTTGGACAAGGTACTAATAGTTCGTACTCGTGCACATCTTGTCATTATGACACAATTAAGCGGTTAATGTGTTCATATGACTAAACCAATCATGGAATCAAATGTTAATCAACATTACAAGACATTTGGAGTGCCAATCCACCTTATTGTACAATTTGGACACGGTACTAATAGTTCGTACTCGTGCACATCTTGTCATTATGACACAATTAAGCGGTTTATGTGTTTATATGACTAAACCAATCATTGAATCACTTGTCTATCAACTTTACAAGACATTTGGAGTGCTAATCCACCTTATTGTACAATTTGGACACGTTACTAATAGTTCGTACTTGTGCACATCTTGTCATTATGACACAATTAAGCGCTTTATGTGTTTATATGACTAAACCAATCATTGAATCACATGTCTATCAACTTTACAAGACATTTGGAGTGCTAACCCACCTTATTGTACAATTTGGACACGGTACTAATAGTTCGTACTCGTGCACATCTTGTCATTATGACACAATTAAGCGGTTTATGTGTTTATATGACTAAACCAATCATGGAATCACATGTCTATCAACTTTACAAGACATTTGGAGTGCTAATCCACCTTATTGTACAATTTGGACACGGTAATAATAGTTTGTACTCGTGCACATCTTGTCATTATGACACAATTAAGCGGTTTATGTGTTTATATGACAAAACCAATCATTGAATCACATGTCTATCAACTTTACAAGACATTTGGAGTGCAAATCCACCTTATTGTACAATTTGGACTTGGTACTAAGAGTTTGTACTCGTGAACGTCTTTTCATTATGACACAATTAAGCGGTTTATGTGTTTATATGACTAAACCAATCATTGAATCACATGTCTATCAACTTTACAAGACATTTGGAGTGCTAATCCACCTTATTGTACAATTTGGACACGGTACTAATAGTTCGTACTCGTGCACATCTTGTCATTATGACACAATTAAGCGGTTAATGTGTTTATATGACTAAACCAATCATTGAATCACTTGTCTATCAACTTTACAAGACATTTGGAGTGCTAATCCACCTTATTGTACAATTTGGACACGTTACTAATAGTTCATACTTGTGCACATCTTGTCATTATGACACAATTAAGCGCTTTATGTGTTTATATGACTAAACCAATCATTGAATCACGTGTCTCTCAACTTTACAAGACATTTATAGTGCTAACCCACCTTATTGTGCAATTTGGACACGGTACTAATAGTTCGTACTCGTGCACATCTTATCATTATGACACAATTAAGCGGTTAATGTCTTTATATGACTAAACCAATCATGGAATCAAATGTTTATCAACATTACAAGACATTTGGAGTGCTAATCCACCTTATTGTACAATTTGGACACGGTATTAATAGTTCGTACTCGTGCACATCTTGTCATTATGACACAATTAAGCGGTTTATGTGTTTATATGACAAAACCAATAATTAAATCACATGTCTATCAACTTTACAAGACATTTATAGTGCTAATCCACCTTATTGTGCAATTTGGACACGGTACTAATAGTTCGTACTCGTGCACATCTTGTCATTATGACACAATTAAGCGGTTAATGTCTTTATATGACTAAACCAATCATGGAATCAAATGTTTATCAACATTACAAGACATTTGGAGTGCTAATCCACCTTATTGTACAATTTGGACACGGTACTAATAGTTCGTACTCGTGCACATCTTGTCATTATGACACAATTAAGCGGTTTATGTGTTTATATGACTAAACCAATCATTGAATCACATGTCTATCAACTTTACAAGACATTTATAGTGCTAATCCACCTTATTGTGCAATTTGGACACGGTACTAATAGTTCGTACTCGTGCACATCTTGTCATTATGACACAATTAAGCGGTTAATGTCTTTATATGACTAAACCAATCATGGAATCAAATGTTTATCAACATTACAAGACATTTGGAGTGCTAATCCACCTTATTGTACAATTTGGACACGGTACTAATAGTTCGTACTCGTGCACATCTTGTCATTATGACACAATTGAGCGGTTTATGTGTTTATATGACTAAACCAATCATTGAATCACATGTCTATCAACTTAACAAGACATTTATAGTGCTAATCCACCTTATTGTGCAATTTGGACACGGTACTAATAGTTCGTACTCGTGCACATCTTGTCATTATGACACAATTAAGCGGTTTATGTGTTTATATGACTAAACCAATCATGGAATCAAATGTTTATCAACATTACAAGACATTTGGAGTGCTAATCCACCTTATTGTACAATTTGGACACGGTACTAATAGTTCGTACTCGTGCACATCTTGTCATTATGACACAATTGAGCGGTTTATGTGTTTATATGACTAAACCAATCATTGAATCACATGTCTATCAACTTTACAAGACATTTATAGTGCTAATCCACCTTATTGTGCAATTTGGACACGGTACTAATAGTTCGTACTCGTGCACATCTTGTCATTATGACACAATTAAGCGGTTAATGTGTTCATATGACTAAACCAATCATTGAATCATATGTCTATCAACTTTACAAGACATTTGGAGTGTTAATCCACCTTATTGTACAATTTGGACACGGTACTAATAGTTCGTACTCGTGCACATCTTGTCATTATGACACAATTAAGTGGTTTATGTGTTTATATGACTAAACCAATCATTGAATCACTTGTCTATCAACTTTACAAGACATTTGGAGTGCTAATCCACCTTATTGTGCAATTTGGACACGGTACTAATAGTTCGTACTCGTGCACATCTTGTCATTATGACACAATTAAGCGGTTAATGTGTTCATATGACTAAACCAATCATGGAATCAAATGTTAATCAACATTACAAGACATTTGGAGTGCTAATCCACCTTATTGTGCAATTTGGACACGGTACTAATAGTTCGTACTCGTGCACATCTTGTCATTATGACACAATTAAGTGCTTTATGTGTTTATATGACTAAACCAATCATTGAATCACTTGTCTATCAACTTTACAAGACATTTGGAGTGCTAATCCACCTTATTGTACAATTTGGACACGTTACTAATAGTTCGTACTTGTGCACATCTTGTCATTATGACACAATTAAGCGCTTTATGTGTTTATATGACTAAACCAATCATTGAATCACATGTCTATCAACTTTACAAGACATTTGGAGTGCTAACCCACCTTATTGTACAATTTGGACACGGTACTAATAGTTCGTACTCGTGCACATCTTGTCATTATGACACAATTAAGCGGTTTATGTGTTTATATGACTAAACCAATCATGGAATCACATGTCTATCAACTTTACAAGACATTTGGAGTGCTAATCCACCTTATTGTACAATTTGGACACGGTAATAATAGTTTGTACTCGTGCACATCTTGTCATTATGACACAATTAAGCGGTTTATGTGTTTATATGACAAAACCAATCATTGAATCACATGTCTATCAACTTTACAAGACATTTGGAGTGCAAATCCACATTATTGTACAATTTGGACTTGGTACTAAGAGTTTGTACTCGTGAAAGTCTTTTCATTATGACACAATTAAGCGGTTTATGTGTTTATATGACCAAACCAATCATTGAATCACATGTCTATCAACTTTACAAGACATTTGGAGTCCTAATCCACCTTATTGTACAATTTGGACACGGTACTAATAGTTCGTACTCGGGCACATCTTGTCATTATGACACAATTAAGCGGTTAATGTGTTTATGTGACTAAACCAATCATTGAATCACTTTTCTATCAACTTTAGAAGACATTTGGAGTGCTAATCCACCTTATTGTACAATTTGGACACGTTCTAATAGTTCGTACTTGTGCACAACTTGTCATTATGACACAATTAAGCGCTTTATGTGTTTATATGACTAAACCAATCATTAAATCAAGTGTCTCTCAACTTTACAAGACATTTGGAGTGCTAACCCACGTTATTGTACAATTTGGACACGGTACTAATAGTTGTACTCGTGCACATCTTGTCATTATGACACAATTAAGCGGTTTATGTGTTTATATGACTAAACCAATCATGGAATCAAATGTTTATCAACATTACAAGACATTTGGAGTGCTAATCCACCAACTGTACAATTTGGACGCGGAACTAATAGTTCGTACTCGTGCACATCTTGTCATTATGACACAATTAAGCGCTTTATGTGTTTATATGACTAAACCAATCATTGAATCACGTGTCTCTCAACTTTACAAGACATTTATAGTGCTAATTCACCTTATTGTGCAATTTGGACACGGTACTAATAGTTCGTACTCGTGCACATCTTGTCATTATGACACAATTAAGCGGTTAATGTCTTTATATGACTAAACCAATCATGGAATCAAATGTTTATCAACATTACAAGACATTTGGAGTGCTAATCCACCTTATTGTACAATTTGGACACGGTACTAATAGTTCGTACTCGTGCACATCTTGTCATTATGACACAATTGAGCGGTTTATGTGTTTATATGACTAAACCAATCATTGAATCACATGTCTATCAACTTTACAAGACATTTATAGTGCTAATCCACCTTATTGTGCAATTTGGACACGGTACTAATAGTTCGTACTCGTGCACATCTTGTCATTATGACACAATTAAGCGGTTAATGTCTTTATATGACTAAACCAATCATGGAATCAAATGTTTATCAACATTACAAGACATTTGGAGTGCTAATCCACCTTATTGTACAATTTGGACACGGTACTAATAGTTCTTACTCGTGCACATCTTGTCATTATGACACAATTGAGCGGTTTATGTGTTTATATGACTAAACCAATCATTGAATCACATGTCTATCAACTTTACAAGACATTTATAGTGCTAATCCACCTTATTGTGAAATTTGGACACGGTACTAATAGTTCGTACTCGTGCACATCTTGTCATTATGACACAATTAAGCGGTTTATGTGTTTATATGACTAAACAAATCATGGAATCAAATGTTTATCAACATTACAAGACATTTGGAGTGCTATTAGGGAGATTTTTTCAGAAATAGCACTGTTTAAAAAATAAATTCCAAAAATAGCACCTAATTCCGAAAAATTTCAAAAATAGCATCATTTTTGTAAAACCGTCACTCGGAGTTGCGTTTTTCGATGAAAATGCCACCCGAGGGCGCGTTTTTCGATGAAAACCGCACTAGTACGGAGCGGTTTTGCAGACCGCACCCCCAGGGTGCGTTTTGGTTGCAAACCGCACCCCCAGGGTGCGTTCTGCCTTTTTTTTGTTTTTTTTTTTTGCAAACCGCACCCCAGGGTGCGTTCTGTTTTTTTTTTTTTTTTTTTGAAAAATCCTAACTTATGAGGAAACTTCAAACGAACGTATCTTTATGTTCGGGTATCCGATCGTCGCGATTTTTTTTTTGATTCCGCATAACTTTTTGAGATCTTGCAAGCCGAAGACTGCCAAAGGTGGTTTGGTCTCGCCTTCATCCCAAAAAATGTCGTTTGCTACCCTGAACGAACTTTTTTCCGATTTCGTCAAACTTTGGACAACCATAACTTTGTGCTCCAAAATCCAAACGTCATGAATTTTTTTTTTATTTCGCATAAATTTTTAAGGAATACAACTTTTATCATAGACATAATTTCAAAATGTACGTGGATTGCTGAGAAGGGAAGATAAGCTAGTCCCAAAATCCTGTATATCCAAAAATAATTCCTGTTTTGAAAATACATTCCTAGTAAAATTTGTAGTCCTTACAAAGTTATGCGAAATAAAAAAAAAGGTCATGCCGTTTGGATTTGGAGCACAAAGTTACGGTTGTCCAAAGTTTGACGAAATCGGAAAAAAAGCTCGTTCGGGGTAGCAAACGACATTTTTTTGTATGAAGGCGAGACCAAACCACCTTTGGCAGTCTTTGGATTGCAAGATCTCAAAAAGTTATGCGGAATAAAAAAAAAAATTCGCGACGATCGGATACCCGAACATAAAGATACGTTCGTTTGAAGTTTCCACCTAAGTTAGGATTTTTCAAAAAAAAAAAAAAAAAAAAAAAAACAGAACGCACCCTGGGGTGCGGTTTGCAAAAAAAAAAAAAAAAAAGACAGAACGCATCCTGGGGGTGCGGTCTGCAAAACCACTCCCTACCAGTGCGGTTTTCATCGAAAAACGCGCCATCGGGTGGCGTTTTCATCGAAAAACGCACCTCCGGGTGGCGGTTTTACAAAAATTGTGCTATTTTTGGGATTTTTCGGAGTTGGGTGCTATTTTTGGAATTTATTTTTTAAACAGTGCTATTTCTGGAAAAATCTCGGGGATTAGGAGGGTAGGGAAAATTTGAAGGTTAAAGAAATTTGAAGGAAAATTGTGTTTTATGGAGGAAAGTGGGAAGAAAAATGTGTATTGGAAATTGTGATGGATATGTTATTTTATTTGATTATAATAGTAAAATAATTTGATTATATGTTAATATTATTTTCATGGGTTATAAATTGTGAATTAAATTTGTACTTTCTTACTAATTTTGTTCACTATTAAAAATCAAAAGTAGATGGTTTGAAATTTTTTTATGAACCTATTGTTAAAATTTTGTTTTCTATTTTTTGGATTCATCAACATAGCAACTACCAATGACGGGTGGCCAACGAGACGGGATTGGGTACCCGTTTCATTTGAAACGGGTACCCAATCCCATTTGAGGAGTAAACTCTAACCCATATTCCAAACCCGTACGGATTAACGGGTACCCATTATCCGTACGTGACATTTAACACATATATAATCACAAATTATAAGATGGAGAATTATATTCGCCGAAAAGCAATGGGTCTGTTTGTTGCCATGAGCAGAAATGGACAACACTGGTGGAAAAACAAACGTTGGGATGGGCAATTGGGCATCCAGTATGTGGGTTTGTTAAAATGGAAAGCAATTAAAAAAAAGGAGAGAGCTAAGTAAAGACATGGGTTGTACAATTCTATTGGTGATGGTGCGCGAAAGAGAGAGTTGGCCGAATAAAAATAGATTAGTGGGGGTTTCTCTCCCTTTTGGAGGGTTAGATTATACAGTAAATTTTCTTTTCTTTTCCCTTCCCCCTTCTTTCAGAAACAACGAAAAATGCATTGGGAATTTAATTTCCCTTCAAAAAATTTCCTTCACCCTATTTTCCTCCCTAAAAAAACAGGGGGTTAGGGCCAATGAAAACAATATAATATATATAATGACTTCGGTCGATCTCAACGGTCAATTTTTGTTTTTCGTTAAATCAAACTTCGGATTGGGGTTTAGAAAATCGGCGTCTGGAGTTTATCCATTAGAGGTTAGGGTATAGTATCATACCCCAAACTCGATTTAATTCATAGTCTAAATAGAGATATCTCACTAGTAATACATGACGTATAGTATGCCCCAAACTCAATATATATATATATATATATATATATATATATATATATATATATATATATATATATATATATATATATATGGTGCCTTCTACGGTACCCCGGGTGAAACCCGGGGTACCGAATACCTTGAGTATGAAAACGCTATCTACACCTCGAATTAGCAGGATTTTTGGGCATGATACTATACCCTAACCCTTAACGAGTCAACCCTAGGTCCTAATTATCTAAATCATAAACTATAAACCGTAAATGGTGCATTGATTTTTTTGCCTATATTTGGACGAATCATAACCGTCAATTATTGTTTCTAATTAAATTAATCTTGGGGTATAAGATTTAGAGAATTAAGACCTAGATTTTGATCTTTAAGGGTTAGAGTATAATATCATGCCCGAAAGATCAGTCAATTCAAGTTCTGGATAGCGTTTTCTTACTCAAGGTATGCGGTACTCCGGATTT
Source organism: Linum tenue (assembly GCA_946122785.1). Taxonomy (NCBI): domain Eukaryota; kingdom Viridiplantae; phylum Streptophyta; class Magnoliopsida; order Malpighiales; family Linaceae; genus Linum; species Linum tenue. The sequence goes on along the minus strand of CAMGYJ010000004.1, from coordinate 16,428,047 downwards.
CACCCTGGGTACCGTAGAACTCGCCATATATATATATATATATATATATATATATATATATAAATATATGGGTCACACTCGTATGCGTCAGACACATACTATGCGACAGGATTTCTACACCGTAGATCTAATCTAACGGTGTTTATTAATTGGAATTAAATTATTTAATTTTTACAATTTTTAAATGATTAGTTGGTCCTATTACTTTTTTATGCGTACCCTTTAACCACTAAACAAACTTTTCAACATATTTTTGAATTATAGTACCAAATTTTATTCTAATCATGTCTCCAATCCATTAAGTTATATTTACTTTCAATTTTAGTTTGGTGATTTATTCCTTTTGCCACTCATGTCAACGCTCAAACCCCCTTTCCAATTGCTGTCTATAGTGGCTGACGGACCCTATCCTCTCATCCTGGCTATCGATTGAAGCAATTGGATTTTGCGCTTCCCATCGATGTTTAATCCCTCTATGGATTAAGAGAGTGACCTGTTCGAGGCATGATGGATTGAATCTTGTGCTCGAGAGGCGGATGAGGAAGGGATGATCGGAGAAGTGAAGAGTGCAGACTCGAGAGGTGTACCGTAGTGTGGATCGTCGATAGCGGTGGGGAGGTACGCTGCCGTTGATGGCCAACGGGAAGTGCGAATACCAACAACAGCAGCCAGAGCGGACGAACGAGACTGATGGCATAAACTTTGATAGGTATGAATAATGGGGCTTACTTGAAATTGCAGAAGTAGAAGTTGTACTAGGTCAAATTTGTCTTTTAAATTTTCTATGGATGTTTATGGGATGTCTGATTTCATTGGTAGCAATAACACATTAAGATTCACTGTCTCCCTTTCCCCATGTGCAGATTGCAGAAGTTTCTCAACCCTTTTTTATTGACTGGGTGATTTCTCAGCATGATCACATTTTGGGATGGACTGGTTGTGCTTTTGACCTTGAGGTTAGTCCGTAGTTGTGGTGGATGATTTCTAGTGCAAGCCTCAATCAGATTCACCTTGATCACTTAAAGCTGTACTATGCAATTGTTAAACGCACTTAATTAAATATGAACAACCACAGTAGGGTAATTTGCGAAACATGTGAACTTGAAAATAGTTGATGGGGTATGCAAGACTAGGAACCTTTGTGTTTCCTGTTGTTTGTGAAGGACTGGGAACCTTTGTCCCTGCAGAAGAGGTAAGCGACATCAATAGTTGAGTCAGTTAGGTATTACACATCTGCAGACGCTGTTGTCTATTAGGAGGTCAACATACGTCGGTCGAGTAACTCAGTCAACAGGTCGACCGCGATGTACCAGGTGTGTTCAAGTTCAAGAGACGCAGTCAATCGTCTCCATCATCAGGTTGTTCAGAGAGAGTCAGTCGTCTCCAATCAACCTCGTCCGAGATGTTATTCATCTCGAGTTATTGTACAATTTGGACTTGGTACTAAGAGTTCGTACACGTGAACGTATTTTCATTATGACATAATTAAGCGGTTTATGTGTTTATATGACTAAACCAATCATTGAATCACATGTCTATCAACTTTACAAGACATTTGGAGTGCTAATCCACCTTATTGTACAATTTGGACACGGTACTAATAGTTCGTACTCGTGCACATCTTGTCATTATGACAAAATTAAGCGGTTTATGTGTTTATATGATAAAACCAATAATTGAATCACATGTCTATCAACTTTACAAGACATTTGGAGTGCTAATCCACCTTATTGTACAATTTGGACACGGTACTAATAGTTCGTACTCGTGCACATCTTGTCATTATGACACAATTAAGCGGTTAATGTGTTTATATGACTAAACCAATTATTGAATCACATGTTTATCAACATTCCACGACATTTGGAGTGAAAATCCACCTTATTGTACAATTTGGACTTGGTACTAAGAGTTCGTACTCGTGAACGTCTTTTCATTATGACACAATTAAACGGTTTATGTGTTTAGATAACTAAACCAATCATTGAATCACATGTCTATCAACTTTACAAGACATTTGTAGTGCTAATCCACCTTATTGTACAATTTGGACACGGTAGAAATAGTTCGTACTCGTGCACATCTTGTCATTATGACAAAATTATGCGGTTTATGTGTTTATATGATAAAACCAATAATAGAATCACATGTCTATCAACTTTACAAGACATTTGGAGTGCTAATCCACCTTATTGTACAATTTGGACACGGTACTAATAGTTCGTACTCGTGCACATCTTGTCATTATGACACAATTAAGCGGTTAATGTGTTTATATGACTAAACCAATCATTGAATCACATGTTTATCAACATTACACGACATTTGGAGTGCAAATCCACCTTATTGTACAATTTGGACTCGGTACTAAGAGTTCGTACTCGTGAACGTCTTTTCATTATGACACAATTAAGCGGTTTATGTGTTTATATGACTAAACCAATCATTGAATCACATGTCTATCAACTTTACAAGACATTTGGAGTGCTAATCCACCTTATTGTACAATTTGGACACGGTACAAATAGTTTGTACTCGTGCACATCTTCTCATTATGACACAATTAAGTGGTTTATGTGTTTATATGACAAAACCAATAATAGAATCACATGTCTATCAACTGTACAAGACATTTAAAGTGCTAATCCACCGTATTGTATAATTTGGACATGGTACTAATATTTCGTACTCGCGCACATCTTGTTATTATGACACAATTAAGCGGTTAATGTGTTTATATGACTAAACCAATCATTGAATCACATATTTATCAACATTCCACGGCATTTGGAGTGAAAATCCACCTTATTATACAATTTGAACTTGGTACTAAGAATTCGTACTCGTGAACGTCTTTTCATTATGAACAATTAAACGGTTTATGTGTTTATATAAACAAACCAATCATTGAATCACATGTCTATCAACTTTACAAGACATTTGTAGTGTTAATCCACCTTATTATACAATTTGGACACGGTACAAATAGTTTGTACTCGTGCACATCTTGTCATTATAACAAAATTATGCGGTTTATGTGTTTATATGATAAAAACAATAATAGAATCACATGTCTATCAACTGTACAAGACATTTGGAGTGCTAATCCACCTTATTGTACAATTTGGACACGGTACTAATAGTTCGTACTCGTGCACATCTTGTCATTATGACACAATTAAGCGGTTAATGTGTTTATATGACTAAACCAATTATTGAATCACATGTTTATCAACATTCCACGACATTTGGAGCGATAATCCACCTTATTGTACAATTTGGACTTGGTACTAAGAGTTCGTACTCGTGAACGTCTTTTCATTATGACACAATTAAGCGGTTTATCTGTTTATATGACCAAACCAATCATTGAATCACATGTCTATCAACTTTAGAAGACATTTGTAGTGCAAATCCACCTTATTGTACAATTTGTCAACGGTACCAATAGTTCGTACTCGTGCACATCTGGTCATTATGACACAATTAAGTGGTTTATGTGTTTATATGACAAACCAATCATTGAATCACATGTCTATCAACTTTACAAGACATTTCGAGTGCTAATCCACCTTATTGTAAAATTTGGCACGGTACTAATAGTTCGTACTCGTGCACATCTTGTCATTATGACACAATTAAGCGGTTAATGTGTTAATATGACTAAACACTTCATTGAATCACATGTTTATCAACATTCCACGACATTTGGAGTGCAAATCCACCTTATTGTACAATTTGGACTTGGTACTAAGAGTTCGTACTCGTGAACGTCTTTTCATTATGACACAATTAAGCGGTTTATGTGTTTATATGACTAAACCAATCATTGAATCACATGTCTATCAACTTCACAAGACATTTGGAGTGCTAATCCACCTTATTGTACAATTTGGACACGGTACTAATAGTTCGTATTCGTGCACATCTTGTCATTATGAACAATTAAACGGTTTATGTGTTTATATGGCAAAACCAATAATAGAATCACATGTCTATCAACTGTACAAGACATTTAAAGTGCTAATCCACCGTATTGTATAATTTGGACACGTTACTAATATTTCGTACTCGTGCACATCTTGTTATTATGACACAATTAAGCGGTTAATGTGTTTATATGACTAAACCAATCATTGAATCACATATTTATCAACATTCCACGACATTTGGAGTGAAAATCCACCTTATTATACAATTTGGACTTGGTACTAAGAGTTCGTACTCGTGAATGTCTTTTCATTATGAACAATTAAACAGTTTATGTGTTTATATAAACAAACCAATCATTGAATCACATGTCTATAAACTTTACAAGACATTTGTAGTGTTAATCCACCTTATTGTACAATTTGGACACGGTACAAATAGTTCGTAATCGTGCACATCTTGTCATTATGACAAAATTATGCGGTTTATGTGTTTATATGATAAAACTAATAATAGAATCACATGTCTATCAACTTTACAAGACATTTGGAGTGCTAATCCACCTTATTGTACAATTTGGACACGGTACTAATAGTTCGTACTCGTGCACATCTTGTCATTATGACACAATTAAGCGGTTAATGTGTTTATATGACTAAACCAATCATTGAATCACATGTTTATCAACATTACACGACATTTGGAGTGCAAATCCACCTTATTGTACAATTTGGACTTGGTACTAAGAGTTCGTACTCGTGAACGTCTTTTCATTATGACACAATTAAGCGGTTTATGTGTTTATATGACTAAACCAATCATTGAATCACATGTCTATCAACTTTACAAGACATTTGTAGTGCTAATCCACCTTATTGTACAATTTGGACCCGGTACAAATAGTTCGTACTCGTGCACATCTTCTCATTATGACACAATTAAGTGGTTTATGTGTTTATATGACAAAACCAATAATAGAATCACAAGTCTATCAATTGTACAAGACATTTAAAGTGCTAATCCACCGTATTGTATAATTTGGACATGGTACTAATATTTCGTACTCGTGCACATCTTGTTATTATGACAAAATTAAGCGGTTAATGTGTTTATATGACTAAACCAATCATTTAATCACATATTTATCAACATTCCACGGCATTTGGAGTGAAAATCCACCTTATTATACAATTTGAACTTGGTACTAAGAGTTCGTACTCGTGAACGTCTTTTCATTATGACACAATTAAACGGTTTATGTGTTTAGATAACTAAACCAATCATTGAATCACATGTCTATCAACTTTACAAGACATTTGTAGTGCTAATCCACCTTATTGTACAATTTGGACATGGTACTAATAGTTCGTACTCGTGCACATCTTGTCATTATGACAAAATTATGCGGTTTATGTGTTTATATGATAAAACCAATAATAGAATCACATGTCTATCAACTGTACAAGACATTTGGAGTGCTAATCCACCTTATTGTACAATTTGGACACGGTACTAATAGTTCGTACTCGTGCACATCTTGTCATTATGACACAATTAAGCGGTTAATGTGTTTATATGACTAAACCAATTATTGAATCACATGTTTATCAACATTCCACGACATTTGGAGCGAAAATCCACCTTATTGTACAATTTGGACTTGGTACTAAGAGTTCGTACTCGTGAACGTCTTTTCATTATGAACAATTAAGCGGTTTATCTGTTTATATGACCAAACCAATCATTGAATAACATGTCTATCAACTTTAGAAGACATTTGTAGTGCTAATCCACCTTATTGTACAATTTGGACACGGTACAAATAGTTCGTACTCGTGCACATCTGGTCATTCTGACACAATTAAGTGGTTTATGTGTTTATATGATAAAACCAATAATAGAATCACATGTCTATCAACTTTACAAGACATTTGGAGTGCTAATCCACCTTATTGTACAATTTGGACACGGTACTAATAGTTCGTACTCGTGCACATCTTGTCATTATGACACAATTAAGCGGTTAATGTGTTTATATGACTAAACCAATTATTGAATCACATGTTTATCAACATTCCACGACATTTGGAGCGAAAATCCACCTTATTGTACAATTTGGACTTGGTACTAAGAGTTCGTACTCGTGAACGTCTTTTCATTATGACACAATTAAGCGGTTTATGTGTTTATATGACTAAACCAATCATTGAATCACATGTCTATCAACTTTAGAAGACATTTGTAGTGCTAATCCACCTTATTGTACAATTTGGAAACGGTACCAATAGTTCGTACTCGTGCACATCTGGTCATTCTGACACAATTAAGTGGTTTATGTGTTTATATAACAAAACCAATCATTGAATCACATGTCTATCAACTTTACAAGACATTTGGAGTGCTAATCCACCTTATTGTACAATTTGGACACGGTACTAATATTTCGTACTCGTGCACATCTTGTCATTATGACACAATTAAGCGGTTAATGTGTTTATATGACTAAACCAATCATTGAATCACATGTTTATCAACATTACACGACATTTGGAGTGCAAATCCACCTTATTGTACAATTTGGACTTGGTACTAAGAGTTCGTACTCGTGAACGTCTTTTCATTATGACACAATTAAGCGGTTTATGTGTTTATATGACTAAACCAATCATTGAATCACATGTCTATCAACTTCACAAGACATTTGGAGTGCTAATCCACCTTATTGTACAATTTGGACACGATACTAATATTTCGCACTCGTGCACATCTTGTCATTATGAACAATTAAACGGTTTATGTGTTTATATGATAAAACTAATAATAGAAACACATGTCTATCAACTGTACAAGACATTTGGTGTGCTAATCCACCTTATTGTACAATATGGACACGGTACTAATAGTTCGTACTCGTGCACATCTTGTCATTATGACAAAATTATGCGGTTTATGTGTTTATATGATAAAACTAATAATAGAATCACATGTCTATCAACTTTACAAGACATTTGGAGTGCTAATCCACCTTATTGTACAATTTGGACACGGTACTAATAGTTCGTACTCGTGCACATCTTGTCATTATGACACAATTAAGCGGTTAATGTGTTTATATGACTAAACCAATCATTGAATCACATGTTTATCAACATTACACGACATTTGGAGTGAAAATCCACCTTATTGTACTATTTGGACTTGGTACTAAGAGTTCGTACTCGTGAACGTGTTTTCATTATGAACAATTAAGCGGTTTATGTGTTTATATGACCAAACCAATCATTGAATCACATTTCTATCAACTTTACAAGACATTTGTAGTGCTAATCCACCTTATTGTACAATTTGGACCCGGTACAAATAGTTCGTACTCGTGCACATCTTCTCATTATGACACAATTAAGTGGTTTATGTGTTTATATGACAAAACCAATAATAGAATCACAAGTCTATCAATTGTACAACACATTTAAAGTGCTAATCCACCGTATTGTATAATTTGGACATGGTACTAATATTTCGTACTCGTGCACATCTTGTTATTATGACAAAATTAAGCGGTTAATGTGTTTATATGACTAAACCAATCATTGAATCACATATTTATCAACATTCCACGGCATTTGGAGTGAAAATCCACCTTATTATACAATTTGAACTTGGTACTAAGAGTTCGTACTCGTGAACGTCTTTTCATTATGAACAATTAAACGGTTTATGTGTTTATATAAACAAACCAATCATTGAATCACATGTCTATCAACTTTACAAGACATTTGTAGTGTTAATCCACCTTATTGTACAATTTGGACACGGTACAAATAGTTCGTACTCGTGCACATCTTGTCATTATGACAAAATTATGCGGTTTATGTGTTTATATGATAAAACCAATAATAGAATCACATGTCTATCAACTGTACAAGACATTTGGAGTGCTAATCCACCTTATTGTACAATATGGACACGGTACTAATAGTTCGTACTCGTGCACATCTTGTCATTATGACACAATTAAGCGGTTAATGTGTTTATATGACTAAACCAATTATTGAATCACATGTTTATCAACATTCCACGACATTTGGAGCGAAAATCCACCTTATTGTACAATTTGGACTTGGTACTAAGAGTTCGTACTCGTGAACGTCTTTTCATTATGACACAATTAAGCGGTTTATCTGTTTATATGACAATACCAATCATTGAATCACATGTCTATCAACTTTAGAAGACATTTGTAGTGCTAATCCACCTTATTGTACAATTTGGACACGGTACAAATAGTTCGTACTCGTGCACATCTGGTCATTCTGACACAATTAAGTGGTTTATGTGTTTATATGATAAAACCAATAATAGAATCACATGTCTATCAACTGTACAAGACATTTGGAGTGCTAATCCACCTTATTGTACAATTTGGACACGGTACTAATAGTTCGTACTCGTGCACATCTTGTCATTATGACACAATTAAGCGGTTAATGTGTTTATATGACTAAACCAATTATTGAATCACATGTTTATCAACATTCCACGACATTTGGAGCGAAAATCCACCTTATTGTACAATTTGGACTTGGTACTAAGAGTTCGTACTCGTGAACGTCTTTTCATTATGAACAATTAAGCGGTTTATCTGTTTATATGACCAAACCAATCATTGAATCACATGTCTATCAACTTTAGAAGACATTTGTAGTGCTAATCCACCTTATTGTACAATTTGGAAACGGTACCAATAGTTCGTACTCGTGCACATCTGGTCATTCTGACACAATTATGTGGTTTATGTGTTTATATGACAAAACCAATCATTGAATCACATGTCTATCAACTTTACAAGACATTTGGAGTGCTAATCCACCTTATTGTAAAATTTGGCACGGTACTAATATTTCGTACTCGTGCACATCTTGTCATTATGACACAATTAAGCGGTTAATGTGTTAATATGACTAAACCAATCATTGAATCACATGTTTATCAACATTCCACGACATTTGGCGTGCAAATCCACCTTATTGTACAATTTGGACTTGGTACTAAGAGTTCGTACACGTGAACGTCTTTTCATTATGACACAATTAAGTGGTTTATGTGTTTATATGACTAAACCAATCATTGAATCACATGTCTACCAACTCCACAAGACATTTGGAGTGCTAATCCACCTTATTGTACAATTTGGACACGATACTAATAGTTCGCACTCGTGCACATCTTGTCATTATGAACAATTAAACGGTTTATGTGTTTATATGATAAAACTAATAATAGAATCACATGTCTATCAACTGTACAAGACATTTGGTGTGCTAATCCACCTTATTGTACAATATGGACACGGTACTAATAGTTTGTACTCGTGCACATCTTGTCATTATGAAACAATTAAGCGGTTAATGTGTTTATATGACTAAACCAATTATTGAATCACATGTTTATCAACATTCCACGACATTTGGAGCGAAAATCCACCTTATTGTACAATTTGGACTTGGTACTAAGAGTTCGTACTCGTGAACGTCTTTTCATTATGAACAATTAAGCGGTTTATCTGTTTATATGACCAAACCAATCATTGAATCACATGTCTATCAACTTTAGAAGACATTTGTAGTGCTAATCCACCATATTGTACAATTTGGACACGGTACAAATAGTTCGTACTCGTGCACATCTTGTCATTATGACACAATTAAGTGGTTTATGTGTTTATATGACAAAACCAATCATTGAATCACATGTCTATCAACTTTACAAGACATTTGGAGTGCTAATCCACCTTATTGTAAAATTTGGCACGGTACTAATAGTTCGTACTCGTGCACATCTTGTCATTATGACACAATTAAGCGGTTAATGTGTTTATATGACTAAACCAATCATTGAATCACATGTTTATCAACATTACACGACATTTGGAGTGCAAATCCACCTTATTGTACAATTTGGACTTGGTACTAAGAGTTCGTACTCGTGAACGTCTTTTCATTATGACACAATTAAGCGGTTTATGTGTTTATATGACTAAACCAATCATTGAATCACATGTCTATCAACTTCACAAGACATTTGGAGTGCTAATCCACCTTATTGTACAATTTGGACACGGTACTAATAGTTCGTACTCGTGCACATCTTGTCATTATGACACAATTAAGCGGTTTATGTGTTTATATGACAAAACCAATCATTGAATCACATGTCTATCAACTTTACAAGACATTTGGAGTGCTAATCCACCTTATTGTACAATTTGGACACGGTACTAATAGTTCGTACTCGTGCACATCTTGTCATTATGACACAATTAAGTGGTTAATGTGTTTATATGACTAAACCAATCATGGAATCAAATGTTTATCAACATTACAAGACATTTGGAGTGCAAATCCACCTTATTGTACAATTTGGACTTGGTACTAAGAGTTCGTACTCGTGAACGTCTTTTCATTATGACACAATTAAGCGGTTTATGTGTTTATATGACAAAACCAATAATAGAATCACATGTCTATCAACTGTACAAGACATTTAAAGTGCTAATCCACCGTATTGTATAATTTGGACACGGTACTAATATTTCTTACTCGTGCACATCTTGTTATTATGACACAATTAAGCGGTTAATGTGTTTATATGACTAAACCAATCATTGAATCACATATTTATCAACATTCCACGGCATTTGGAGTGAAAATCCACCTTATTATACAATTTGGACTTGGTACTAAGAGTTCGTACTCGTGAATGTCTTTTCATTATGAACAATTAAACGGTTTATGTGTTTATATAAACAAACCAATTATTGAATCACATGTCTATCAACTTTACAAGACATTTGTAGTGTTAATCCACCTTATTGTACAATTTGGACACGGTACAAATAGTTCGTACTCGTGCACATATTGTCATTATGACAAAATTATGCGGTTTATGTGTTTATATGATAAAACTAATAATAGAATCACACGTCTATCAACTGTACAAGACATTTGTAGTGCTAATCCACCTTATTGTACAATAT